>CM041642.1:14243995-14506352 GCA_023333625.1 Bothriochloa decipiens | reverse complement strand
ACATGTTCGAATTTGGGTCCTTTTTATAATATTTTACTATATTTTATTTATTTATTTTATTTACTTGTATTTTGCACGATAATCCAAGTTTGAACTGCTGGTGCATAAAATAATGAGATGTAGCCATTCAAAAAATGGTATTCACGTTGGAGAGTGTATTTTGAGGCCGTGTCCATAAACTCACCCAAACTTTTACACGCCTTGTCCACGAAAAACGACCATCCAGGTATGGTAGAAGTGTTTATAAATTATATAAAATCCAAACGAAGTCCGAAAATGACGAAACTTGTCGAGGTGTGTCGGCATCGCATGTCGAGGCTATGATAAAAATTTGAGAATGTTCGAAGCAAGTTGAGACGTCGGATGTCTACAACCTAGACATCTCCACATGTGATCACCTTGTGATCACATGTGGAGATGCGTGGGTTTTAGGCACGCGACGTCACAACTTAATTGAAACTTTCTCAATTTTTTACCATAGCCTCCACATGCGATGGCGAGACATGTAGTCAGGTTTTGTCATTTTCGGACTCCGTTTGGATTTTATAAAATTTAAAAACACTTTCCACGCGCGTGACTCGGCGTGTTCCGACACCAACACGGTCGAAATTTCACGCGAGGCCCTGTACACGGCCTCAACATGCTCCAAACATCATGAATATCAATTTTTGAATCATCGGATTCCATTATTTTATGTACCTGCAGTTCAAATCTGGAGTTGCCGGAAAAAATCAAAGAAACAGAAAAAATCAACGGAATATAGCTGAATAAATCAAAATGACCCCAAACTTGGAATTTAGGATGTACTTAGTGTAGCAAGGTAACACAAAAAAACTGGGATCGAAAATCAAAAAAAAATTCTTTGCCCACATCTTTGCCGACTGCCATACAGGCTGGCAGTCGGCAAAGCCTACACCTTTGCCGACTGTTGACGGTGTGGCAGTCGGCAAAGGTGACGGCGTGGATGCCGTCAGGCCCTGGCCGGCCTTTGCCTACTGCCTGGCTTTGCCGACTGCCTGGCAGTCGGCAAAGCCAGGCAGTAGGCAAAGCCTGCTTTGCCGACTGCCTGAGATTCCAGTCGGCAAAGAGCCCTCTTTGCCGAGTGTCGAAAAAAACAGTTGGCAAAGATTTTTGCAGTCGGCAAAGCACCAGTTTCCTGTAGTGTATACTCTCACTCTGTAGTCATTTGTACTGTTTCGTTCTCTAAACTTTTTACTATTGCAAAGCTCATTTTACGTCACACATAGCTGTGCAAAGGCAGCAGAAGAGACCTTGCTATTTTCTTATAAAATCACGCACTTTTAATTTTGGCTTAATAACACAAAATGGTATTTATAGATTTATTCAGTATTATGCACCAGTATGAATAACTTGTCTATAAGTGGTTGTACATACTAAATTCAGTTTTTCATCTGTAATTTCCCAACTATGCTTTGACTCGGCACTATTAATATTTTTTCACTTTTTATTAAGTGTGGACGTTTGCAAGCAATATACACATTTTACATCTGATTAACCATGTTTATTTTCACGGCTTTTCTGGCACAGGTATTATCTTGGGCAGTGTGCAATATCATCAAGACCTTGTCTATATAAGCTTGCGCGTAGGAGTGTAAGTTGACCATGCATGGGAAGCTTTGAAATGGTCTTTGTTTTTTTTTTCTCTTTGCAGATGCGGCGAGCATCTCGGTTTTAGATATAGAATATCTACACAAGTAGAGGACCGGTGTTGCTATTAGCAACTACTACTACATATAACTGTTGAACTATAAAAATAATGCCAAAATTAACTAGTGGTTGATTGGGTAACAATCAGCTAGTATATGACTCATCAGTGTATAAAGAAAACTTGTCAACGCTGGTTAACCTTGATGATGTGGTTCGTGCTAGAGCACGGAACCGATAACATATCATCACTAGTCAAAAAATATAATTGCTAGACCGGTCATGGAATCTGTTCAAAATGTTTATAATACTAATGCATGCTGAACTGCTTACAACAGACCGCATGGCCTAGCCGCCAGCGCAGCATCGTACTAACGAGAATGGAAGGACAGCTGATGTTGATCTCACAGTCAGTCGTCCTTTTATTTGGAGTAGACACGTGACATGATATGTATCCTAAGTGTTCGGAAAGTCTCGAGCAACAAGTACACGCTTGCTTCTTGTGACTACAATTAATATAAGAGGGGCCTCGATCAGCCGAAACAGAGCCACAACTTTTGGCCACGTTGCATGCAAGGAGTACGTATGTTATTCATGACTCGTGAGTAGGTCAGTAGGATCAAGCAGCATCTGTGCATTCTTCAGTTCAAAGTTTGACCATCTTTCTGAAAAAGAAAACAATCGTCGTCCACGCGACCACGCCCTATCAAATAGCTGGACCGGACGACTTCAAAGCACAAACAACACCGGCGACGACCGTACCCAGACCACGCACTAGCTAGTAGTAGGATGGGATCGTACTGTAGCTACTAGCACAACCGACAAAGCTGGCTCTTGCGTTGCTGCGTCAAGAAGGCGATGTGGAGTACGACCCGGCGCCCCACATGCTCCTATATATCTCTCCCGTCTCTGTCGTCGCGCGCATCATCCTCATCATCAGATGAAAGCAAAAAAAGGAGTTGAAAAAACGCCGTGAATTGGTAGGTATCACACGCCGCAGGCTGGTCGATCAAAGGTAGCGGCGCGCGCGTAGACCGTATATACGTACGTCGTCGTGCAAGACCGGTTCGCGTGTGGCGTTATAATGCATGCGATCGACGGCGGCGTCCGATCAGGCACGGCACCATGACGAGCATGCGCGGCCTTGTCGTTGCTTCCTTCGATCGGCACCTCATCACACCACACGGTGAGCTGTCAGAGACTAGGGCACTAGGCAGATCAAGAGATGACCAGGATCGAGCTAGCTTGGTCATGCATCCGTTGGACTCAACACCATGCTCGTGCTTTTGTACTCGCTGACTAAGTTGACAATGCTACTAGCTGCTCGCATGCAGAGAGTCGCAGGCCAGCGCCAGACTTGGCAGATTCAGAGGCAGAAGAATGACAGGCAAGAAGCGGTCCGCTGGGCATGGACTTTTTTGACACAAAACCATCACAAAATAAACAAACAAGAATCCTGGCTCTTTTCTTAATTGCTGCTTGTACTAGTAGATAAACGATTATTGATTGATTAGTGGTGACAACGATTGATCCGCTGGACTCTAACACCTTCTCTAGCTTGTGGCTGAGTTGACAATGCCGCTCGTAGGCCAGACTTGGCAGATTCAGACTTTCAGAGGCAGAATGACAAGCAAGACTAAGCGCTGGGCATAGACTCTTGACACGCACACACAAACACACACCAAAAAAAAAACATTCAAAACACACCGAGCTAGTTGACATGCTGCTTGCGCAGGGCGTCGTACTTGCATGCACTTTCATCGGTCGACGACGTTGCTATCAACTTTAATTCTCGACTGACCGGGCTTGCAGTGCATTGTCGAATGAGTTTCATCATATTTTCGGCAAGTCACTCAAGCGGCACTCTACACATTCTAAGTTCGACTCTCCGTGAGAGTAAGTTTTTAGACTATGGTTAAAAAATCCTCTCGTCTGTCCCACGGTCAAAAGCACAGGTCTAAAGCTCGGCCCCGGTCGTAGTCGTCTTACATGGGCTACGGTGTCGCTGTGTTTAAGTGGGATAGGGGTTTGAGAATTTTCTTATGAGAAGTCTTTTCTATGGCACGGTAACCGGGGGCCGTCTTATCCCATGCGGGCCAAGTTTTTTTATATTTTCGGCACAGTCCAATCGTACGCGGCTCGAACTGATATAATATGCTTAATTTGCTTCCGACGTCCCGACCTCTTTCCAGGTCGTTCGTCGTCAGTGGTACTCCGGAGAAACTAAAACTGGTAACGGTTTGGGCTAGAACCTGTTCGCGAACGCACAGCGCCATGCGCCGGGGCGTGGCTGCGGAGTCACCTACGCCGGTGCGGCTATGGCAATAGGCACCCGCGGTGAGGGCTCAGATTTGCCATGTTCAGCTGATGGTTTTTACAGCTGATAAGCTAACTTATGTTGTTTTCTTTTTTATGAGAGAAAAAACATTGAGAATGGCTGATAAGTTTAAGAACAGGACCTCGCACTAGCATTAAGTCACGATGTAACTTGCACTCCATCTCCAGCCCAACGTACAGTCTCGGCGCACTGCATTCCGTTGCCGAGGCACCAGCGGTGGCGTCACCTGTGCCTACGTGACGGCTGTGTCACAAATGACATGCGTATATACCGCCAGGAATACGAGAAGCAGGACGGGGAGATGGCAAAAGCAGACCAGGTTTAATCATCATAGCCTCGAACCAGGTTAACAGCGAGGCCTCATGTTTTGTTGGGACTATTGGGTCATGTCCATGGGCCGTCATCTCCTATATTGGGCTGAAGCATGTGTTGCGGTGTGTCCCGGGTTATAAGCTGACTTCCGGCTCCGGAAAAACAAAGTACACAACTCTGAATCTTTATCCTAACCTCACGGGATTCAGCCCTGCTCTATCTCTATTTTTCCTCATTTTCTTGCTATGTTTTCTCCTAATACTCCAGTTATTTGAGTTCGTAGCATGTTTAACGGCCTATTTGGGTGTCCCCAGCTAAATTTCAGCTGGCTAACTAATAGGATTAGCTAAGCTGCAGTAGCTAACAGGGTTAAATAGTTTCCAATGATTGGGATGCTTTTTGGCTGCTAATTAGGGTTTATGGTTTGGATGCACCACAGCTAAAATTGCTAGCTAAATTTTAGTTGGTGCATCTAAACAGGGCTAGTCTAGTTCAGATTGAAAAAATACAACAGTTTGGACTGGTTCGGATTGTGCAGATGATTTGGTGCATGTGGAAGAAGGATCACAATCCAACACCAGGGTCATCGTGATGATACTGATCAAGCCTGTCTGGCTACAGCTTACAGCCCGTCCGACCACCGATTGGATCATCGTGATGACAGTAATGAGAATATGAGATATGATATAACTCAACTGTGCGATAAGGACTGACGACGAGGCAGGTGCTTTCGTATGGGCCAGACAAGAAGTTCAATCACCAAAACAAACTTTCCCTTTTAGTGAATTAGCTAAATAGCATGTTTGCTAATTTTTGGATTAGCAGGCTTTGGTGATTTTTTAGCTGCTAATTGAACGTGTTGTTGGCCCAAAACAAACTTCCCTTTTAGAGCATAATAGTCTGCACTTTTTTATGACTCCTCTGCGTACAGTTGTAGTATCTGTTCATACATGTACACGCACGCTCGCCCTACACACACCCCACTCACACACACTATACGCATACAAATAGTTCTACAACTACACTTAGAACCGAAGACCGCGTTCTTATAGAAATCACCGCTATAACTATACTTAGAACCGAAGACCGCGTTCTTATAGAAATCAATAGAAATCACCGCTACAACTACACTTAAAACCGAAGACCGCGTTCTTATAGAAATCACCGAAATCATACAAGACTTCGTAAATAACAGACACGGCATAATCCCCTTGTGATTCTACGCGTGAGAGGCTGCAGATTATTTAAAAACCTACTGTTTCGGGTGGAAAATCTGGCGCGAGCAGCGCTCGGACCCCAGACCGGTGGCTTCCGCACCGGAAGCCTTCACCAACCGAGCTAACGCTCGAATTGTCTACACTTTTAGTGAAAGCAAATATGTCCTGGGCTCCTGGCCCAACTTCTACACGACCAGGCCGTAAAATATCGCCACAGAATTCTAGAAAAAAAATCGCCACAAAATTGCCGGCCCAAACGCTGTACAAGTCTTGTTATACGCAAGGGCCGAACCAAACATTTCTGAGCTAAATGAAAGTTCGACAAAAAAGAACGAACCAAACAAAATTAAGAGACAGTTTGGCCGACTGATGATTAGAAATTCCGTTTCTTAAGTCAAGAAATAATTTCATTTTGGATAAAACGGGAAGGGAAAACAGACGGCGATGTGCACGGTGCCGCGCGCTACCGTATTATTCTGCAGTGCCTTTCGGGGGATAGTTGGCCACCAGCTGGTCGGCTTTTGGCGTCGGGTACCGAGGGAATGTAGTAGGCCTTATTAGTTTCGTTTTTCAGAGCGTTAACAATCGTGTTTAGCAACTGATGTAGACGCGTTACTTTAAAAACGTGTGTCTAGTCGTGGAACCTTTTGAGAGGTAGGTACGTTTTTATTAAAACGTGTCAATAGACGTATCTAGTGCAGACACTGGAACTACTCAAAATGTAGACATGTTTTCAAAATCATAGCAAAGGAAACGTATCTACGTGAAGGGTTTTCTTGTAGTGTAAGCGGCCGATCGAAGTGTACGTCAATTACATCACTTTTAGCAAACAGATGCCTACTACCCTGCTAATTATTCCGATTGAGTTGACATTACTCACTAACCTTTGTTGATGATGTTGACTTCAGTCTTTGTATGGAGATAACAATGAAGCAGACTGGCCGTTTCCTACAATTTCACTGACTATACAATTTCTTTGACATCAGCTTACGTATATTCACAAACACGTACAATGTATTTGGATAGCAGCAATAGTGTATTATTGGGTACCTAGCATTTGCCTCTCGTCAAGTGACAACGTATCCCCCATTGATCTTATACGATATTATGCGTGCAAGTAAAAAAAAACGTGGAGTTGACTCACTTGTGTTCTTCAAGCTAGCCGACGTATGATTGTAGATTTGTCGCATGCAGACAACCAAACAAATCTTGATGAGTTTCTGAAAGTTTCTTGATTCTAGATCACTAAATTCTGATTAAGTTGAGAATAGACATTAGTGCACTCCGAACCTTTCTTAACCATGCATATATAAGACACTGTAAAACAATAGTGCAGTCTGTGCACATAAGAAAATTTCATCGATGAAGCAAAACAAAGAAGCTCACCATTGAGACCGTTTCAAAAAAGAAATAGGCCTCAGCACATTTGCTGATATAATCGTGGAAAAGTTACATGATGGCATCAAAATGCACAACTATTGTGAATTTGACGTGTTGGAAGTTACATCGTGGTATTTATATATAGGGCCGTGCTTTTCGGGGCTAACAAGGGAACATACCGACTATGATTTACTAGTATAATGTCTGTGCTAACGCCACGGCTTTATTGTGGGATGCACATGGAAACAATCAATGTTTTTTTTCATAGCTCAACTTTTAAACAATTGCATTTGAGCAGGTAGACAATCGTGGAAACACTTTTGCATAAGAAAACATAGTAAAGTTAGTTCTTGTAGTAACCATCTATAAGTTACATTCTGTCCAAGTCCTTAATCATGACTTGGAGATCTTCAGAAAAGTTGTAAATCAGACAAGTTACATCCATATATCCATGGCAACATATGTCAGCAACTAAAAGTGAGTTATTTACTTCGCGTCATCTTTTGCAGAACAAATCAATACCCTGCCCAAGACGCAGTAATTAAATCTTAAGTACAGAGATGCAATCTAGTAGGACTCAAGTCCCAAGTCTGAAGATAAAAGAACTGAAATGACTCATCCTTGCACAAACGAAAGCAGACAACAAACGCATTAAAGAGAGGTAATGTGTCAACACACGCAGCCTAGAGTGTGAATCTTGGACAAGTCATCATTGTCATATTTCTTCAGAGTAAGACTATGAGAAACAGACAGCATATGCAACGTGCTTACCACAGTAGCATTTCTCTTATGGATCAGTAATAACTTTCCTCTCATCAAAATTGTTTAATATTTAGCACTTATATTGACATAGTGCTAAGAACACATACTTCTTCCGATATTTAGCCATAGATGTTTCTACGTGCCCCAGGCCAACCATAACTGTCCATTTTGTGGGTGACCCCGGGCCAAACCCAAAGCATATAGAACATCTTGCCTATAAAGGAAATAAACAAATGAAAAGGTTACAGACATAGGGGGAATAACATGATAGTGGCTGTGAGCATAGACCTCGTCTATCCATCAGGTGTGCAACAGGCTCAGCAATACTCTATCTTCCTTCTTCATAATATAGGTGCACTAATAAAGCTCATATGAGAATTTAGCTACGATACGTCAATTAGCTACTCTTAGCACCACAGTAACTGAACTGAAGAAATAACAATGCATTTGATAACTTGGAAGAAACAAGAGAGTAAGGGGAATCCATTTGCATATGTACTTCCTAAAATTAAGGGCAATACCGGCAATCTAGATTTAGACAAAATAGAAAATGTGAATTAATATTTAGAAAAATGACGATTAACATAAAACATGAGAAAAATAGAAAATGCAAACTGTGTTCAGATCAAAATAATTGGATCTACAAAGAATGGGCATTAGAGGAAACCAATATTATATATATATAATATATGATATAATCTATAAATAAAAAGGAAATCCGATCCTAAGGCCACTTTTACAATGAACATTGTGTTCAGTTTATATTCAAATCAGAGGAAAACATAAAAAATATTTTACCATGCATGGTAGCTCCAGACATCTATTATGGAAACCAACAATCACAAAAAAGAAAAATAAATGGAAAAAGATTTCTTTTGGTTACCTTTCATGAAAGATATGCATTGGATGCAGTGTTTGTTTTTATGACAGAAGGTGCTACTTCATCAGCAGATTGCTTGTGACCAGCTGCATATTTTTTTCACAAATCTAATAACTCTCAAGCTGAAAACATGCAGGGTCCCCTTGTCCTGCACACCACTGATAATACCTTAAATTCAAAACTTGCATACATAATGTTCTTCATTTCTGAACTTTCTGACAACAAAAAGACAAACAGAAGTGAGGAAAGAGGTAGGCCAGCAAGATGTAGGCCTTAGTTAACTGATAAGGTAAATAAACATAGGTAAATAGACAAAGGATACTGAGCCTTACTCTACGATCATAATTTTTATCAAATTATTGCTTCTGAAGTACTACTGATGCATCAATTTCATATGGCATACAAAATGTTTCTTACAACATGTCCCAATGAAAACTTTATCCTGCACTCAAAGTTCAGCTAGGCGCTAGGCGGAATCTAGGCGGTGACCCATCGCCTAGCGCCTACTCGAGAGTACTCGGCCCTAGGCGCTCCTAGGCGTTTTGCTAGGCGTTTTGGCAATATAGCCATAAATTATATATACATTATGTATAATTGTATATAACTATATATATGTACAAAGTTCAGCTAGGCGCTAGGCGGATTCTAGGCGCCGACCCTCTGCCTACCGCCTAGGCGGGAGTAATCGCGCCTATGCGTTTCCTTAGGCGGTAGCTAATACATATATATATACTTAAATATATTTAAAAGAAAAGAAAAAAGAGAAAATCAGTGGACTAGAATGGGGGAGAAAGAGGCCCAAAAGGCCCATTTAACAGCCCAACTCTCCTCCTCTTCTCTCCCACGGTCTTATCCCCTCCCGTCTCTCCCGACGCCGCCTCCTACCCCGCGCCGCCGCCCGTGCCCGCGCCTGCGCTCGCCGCCGCCCACGCCCGCGCCCGCCGCCGCACGCTCCCGCGCCCGCCGCCGCCCGCTCCCGCGCCAACAGCCGCCCGCACAAGCCCGCGCGAGCGCCCGCCGCCGCCCGCAGCTCCTCCTCCCCCACCGGCGACCTCCGCCAGGCGCTCCTCCACCCCCACTGGCGCCGCCGACGAGCTGTCGCCGCCTAGGGCTCCGACTACCCCCCTAGTCGAGGCGACGGGCTTCGCCCAGCGCCTAGTCGCGCCTAGTCGCCGCCTAGGCGCCGCCTAGCGGAACTGTGCCTGCACTCCAGCTTCTTCTTAGCCTCCTCCGACACATACTCTACATCCACCTCCATGGCTCCACCCCATATCCACCCCAATTCTCATCCTCGACTGGTAGTGCTGGGCACTTGCAGAGTCAACATATATTGGACGAATAAGCCACGTGTTTGCACAGAATCCAATCATCCATATGGAAAATTTCCAAAACTGCAGATGCAAAGAAGGTTATTCTCCTAATAATCTAGCAATATATGTCAGTAATCCATAGAGCGTATTGTCATCATTGCATTTTATAAGTAAAAAAACATTTTAATTTGTACCACTAAAAAAACATTTTAATTTGTACCACATCCATAGGTGGATTTGAACTAATGAAAGATTTGTTTCCTTCCTTCCCCAATCACAACAACGAATTAGTGGCTTCGAGGTGCGGGGAATCCATCAAAATTCAAATATCTTAAGTGCATAACAAAGCATATGAATATCATCATTCGACACAGGACTGGCATGGTGTCTGAAAGATGTTAAGGTGTTGAATAATCGCAATATTTGCAATGGACAAAAACAAAATGTTATCACTGTCATCTGGCAACAGAAGAGAAGCCATACCTGCAACTGCGAGGTGGAGTCCACTGGATCTTGTGCCCTGGAACCAGAGCATATCCCAACAACGAACGTGTTTGCCGCTCGCACCTCCACCTGCAGGAACTCCTTGGATTGCCCCCACACGATCCCGCCGCCGCCTCCCTTCTTGCTCATCTGCGACGTGACCTCCTCATCCCACCCTCCACAGCAGTCCATAGCCCTCCGCATCAGGCTACAGTCGTTGGAGGACGCCTCGTCATTGATCTTGGAGAAATCGCCGCCACTGCAGCAGTCCTCGGGCATCCCCTCATCCTCCACGTCCTCCCAATCGTGTGGAGCATTGTCGTCGGGATCTTGGAGGAGGAGACCGGCGGGCCACCATGGCAGCGATCGGTGAGGCCACGGCGGCGGGCGGACATGGCGACCGGCGATGCTGCGGGTGCCGGTGGCGCGTGGCTAGTGCGGAGGGCCTTGAAGTCGCCGCCGACGGGCCCAAACCCTAGGCGCGGGCGTTCCTGGCCATGGAGTGGGTCGTGAGTCGTGACTCGTTTGGGAGAGGGGGAGTCGGGGGAAAGTTTTTTTTTTTTTTGTCTTTTTTTCCCCGGCGAGACCAGGTTTCGAACCGCGGTGCTGTTCCTTCGGTCCTTTGCGTGGGGGCACGGGGCGCGTAAGGTCCCGTCATGAGTCGTTAGATTTTAAAAATAGTATTTGTTTGAAGAAGTTTTAATTATAATAGAGATAATATTATAAAAAATAAGAAAATAATAAAACCTAAGAAAAGTCAGCTTTGTTATTATAATCTCAAACAATTATGAATATATTTGTATAGATTGTATTTTTTATAATAAATTTATATGGACACATGTGTGATCTACTACCTCCATCCACAAAGAATGTACAGTAATTATGAGATCCTGTTAATATAGTTAAACTTTGAATAATTTTATAGTGAATAGTATTAATATTTATATCTTTAAATAAATTTATTATGAAAATATAATCTATACAATTCTAATGATATTTATTTTGCATCTTGACTATTAGTACTTTTTTATATAAATTTAGTCAGAGTTCAAACTACTTTACTTCTCGAAAAGCGAGAATTGTATTTTTTATGGACCGAGATAATATTAGATATGGTACATATTTTATTTTATTACAACTTTGGATATCATATTTCAGTTGCCATAGATTAATTACCATAAATCCATGAGAGCTAAACACAAAAAAATAAAAAAAGATGTTTAGAAAAAATGATCGATACTGAAAACAGGAAAACAAAAAAAAGAAACTAAAAAAGAAAACACATAAAGGAAACACAAAGAAAAAAGAATGATAGAGCTCGGACGTAGAGAAAAGGAATTAAAGGTTCTATATAGACAGGCAAATAAATAGTTCCTGTCAAATAAATAGTTATTTCTTGATGTGTTCTCAAGGTTTCTTGATTCCAGATCACTTATTTCTGATTAAGAATTGACATTAGTGCACTCTGAACCTTTCTTAACAATGCAGTTAAGACATGGTAAAAAAATTAACGCATATAATCGAGGAAGCAAACCAAAGAAACTCACCATTGAGATCATTTCAAGAAAGAAATTAAATCGACCTAAGCAAACTTTGCTGATATAAGCGTGGAAAAATCAAATGATGGCATCAAAATGCACAGCTATTGTGAATTTGACGTGTTGAAAGTTACATGGCGTTTTTTTTACTGTCTCCTACTGGTACACCTGTAGTATCTGATCGGTGTACAGACTCACACACTCACACTACACGCACACGACGCACATCGTCCTGACCATTGTGGCATCGACGAAACTGCTCGGAGCTCCGTAGACGACAGACACGTCGTCCTGACCATTGTGGCATCACGCGAAATGAGGCAATATGATTTTTTTTATTTGGGAATCACTGTTCACGGGAACAGTGTCCCTAGATGAGGCACCGTGTGAGCCAGGGTTCGAATCACGGTGGGCAGCCTAAGACCCCGCATTTGTTTATTCGGAAATCACTGTTCATGAGAACAGTGTCCCTGGATGAGGCACCGTGTGAGCCAGGGTTCGAACCACGGTGGCAGCCTGAGACCCCGCTCAGCTGACCAACCGAGCTGAGCTCGGTTCTCAGTTACATGGCGTTTTTCATGGGGCATGGGGGCGTAGTTTGGGGGCCAACAAACCTAGAGACGTGCCTGTTCCTTTTCGCGTGCCTGCCCCCTTTGTTTTAGAAACTCTCGCGTGCCTGCCCGTGCTGCTTTGGCCGCCTCCTCCCCACGCACGTGCGGCTGCCACGGCCCCTCCCGCATGCGATCGGTGCTGCTACTGCTGCTGCCAACCTGCCATCGCTCCTCACTCGTGCAGAACGCTGCTGCTTGAGGCGTCGCCACTCATGCGCACGCTCAGCCACATGGGCACCCCAGAGAGAGTGAGACCGAGCAAAAGGGTTGAGCACATTCGAACATTTCAGAAGAACCTGCGGAGCCGAAATCTGGTTCTTGAACTCTTGAACCAATGCAAACACTAGCAAAAACAGTATGAGATGATTTTAGTCTATCTATTTCACAAACCAAACACATCCTAAATAAAATATGAGCTTAAAATCATTACTCCTGGAGTAACTCTAATAGACCAACACTTTCAAGATCCTGTTTAATGAAATTGTTGTCAAAGGCTAGCCTACGTATAGCCTTTTTTTTAGAATTATACAGTAGTCACACACTCATCTTTATATATATATATATATAAATACATATACGCAAACATATTCGACTCCCGTAAGTACCTCGAAAGTCTCCAAGTCCCAACAATCGATGCTTTGGGCCTTGTCCATGTGACCATACGTTTAGCCTGATGGAAGCCCGCCAACAGTGACGCGAAAGCTCGTGAAGCATGTGCAGAACATGTCATCTGGGCTGAGGCAAGCGTCTGTGGCTCGCTGGCCTCCTTTCTCTCATCCTCAGAAGAAGTCAAGAAGAGAAGTTCATGTGCACAGCCACAGTGCACTCGGAGCACGACGCGCTGCGCTGAGCCGCTGACCGACCTGAAGCCTCTGACGGGAGGAGCACTTTCCGATCACGCGCGGCAGTCGAACACGTTGCCGGCGTGCCGGACGGCCACTGTGTTGACGCGTTTCACGGAGGCAGCTCCTCGGTTCCCGGAGCAGCCCGGTCCGTCCCCACGTGTTGCCGCGTGCCCGCGTTGGCGCGGCGCCGACGGCGCCGTCGCCATTCCAGAGTCCAGAGAGAGAGCCGTGTCCGTCCATCTCCGTACCTCTCGTGTGGCCCGCCGCAGGCCCCGCGGCAGCAGGCACACCACCTGTTTCCACGTAGTCCGCACGGTACAGCTACAGCGCCCGGTCACACACGAACTTTTGCCTCCCTGTGTGCGGCGTGCGGTGTGCCGCGTCACGTGCGCGCTTTTCTGCGAGTCCGCGGCACCGCAACCGCAACACAACGCTTGGCTTTTCTTCCGGCGGACCGGTGCAGGCAGTGACAGGTTCCGAAAAATCGTTGTTTTTACTACTACCATCGCTGTTCCTGTATCTGTCAGGATCAGGGAAAAAAATGAAAGATCTTGTGAATAACATCAGCAACGCAGTTACGTACAGTATATTCCGGCGTTTTATGAGCCGGCGCCATAATACATTTCACCGTGACGGTGGTACTCTACCTCAATGGAGGTCGACGAGAGAAAAAAAAGGCGACAGTTCAGTTCAGATTTCAGATCAGGTGCGTGCCCAATCAGCCCGCTTATCGTCTGATATCTCACTCTGACTCGGAGCACATTCACCCGGCAGAGGAAAGCAGAAGCTGCCGTACCATCCCGACCTAATTCAGCTCAATAAGACCGTCCATAATGTTGCATTTTACCGGTGCCTGGACAGGAGAGAGAAGGTCCAGGCACCGGTGCCGCACGTTGTAAGCGGTGCCAACCGGTGCCAACTTCCCAGAAATATTCGGCACCGCGGCACGAACAAGCACCGATGCCTCAAACTTCTCTCTCTTCCACCTAGCAGCTGGTCCGCCTCCACCGACGGCCAAGCGCTTGCCGCGGAGGATTGGCGTATGTGGCCCGCCGCCGCCGTCCAGCCCCCTCGCGCCGCTCCGCGCCATCTCTTCCTCCCCTCGCCGCGATTCTCCTTGCCAAATCGCGGAACCCGATTGCCGCCGCCGATTAGGAGCTGCTCTGCCTCGCGCCGAAGTCGATTCATACCCGGTTCGGAGCAGGCGACGGCAGGGTCCATGGCGGCGCTGGACTCCAAGGTCGGGGCAACGGCGCCCAGTAGCTGGCCTTGGGCTGGCGGACAGGGTGGTGGCCAGCTCCTCCTTGTTCGCCGCCAACCGCCGCCACGAGCTCGTCGGCCTCACCGCGCGCCCGGAGCCACGCCGCGACGGCGTCCCTGCCTCCACCGCGACGGAGCAGGCAGGCCGGAGGTCCGAGCGGCAGGGGCCGAGGTCGGAGAGGTCGGAGCGGAAGGAGAAAGGGGATTTTTTTTTCTCCTGTACACTGGCCCCACAGCTACAGTTTAGGCACCGGTGCCCACACTGTGGTATGCAAGGAGATGAAAGCATCGGTGCCCTATGGCAGGGTATATTCTTTTGAGCATCGGATACACGGTGCGGCCGGTCTAATACTAAACTGAACCGATAATGCGGTCGCTGGCCGGCCATCCACACGCAAAGCGGCGCCGGAGGCCCGGCCTCCTGGGGCGGTGATCCAAAAGGCATAATACCTAACAGCTGAGCTAGCTTATCAGTAAATCACTCCACTGATGGTACTCTCGTTTGGGCCATCGATCTCGCCGGTTCCTGTCGCCCACCACCGGCCCCACCGACCAGACAGCATCCCTAGCTACTAACCACATGCGTTTGGATTATGCAGGAGGGCCCGTATTATAGATTTCCGGACAAGAGCCAGCCCAGCCCCTCGTCCTCGTTAGTACAGACGAGACGACGATCGATATGATGCACTCCTGCGCGCTGTCAAGTTAGTAGTATCAATCTCCGTTGTAGTCATTGCGTTCGTAGCTGCTACTGGCCGTTGTTAATACTGGTCGATTAGCTGATGCGATCCTGAGCTGCCACTGGCCGTTGTTAATACTACGCGGGAACTCGAGTTGATCGGTGCCGTAAGCAGGGACGGCGACGTCGATCGCCGAGTGATATTCGGGCGGCATTTCTAGTGATCCGAGCCGGTAGTGGTGGCGCTGCGCGGGAGATATTCATCTTCGTCTTTGCGCGCTCCGGACGGAACGCGACAATCCCCACGCATACGGCGTGTCCGGGCGTCCGGCCACCGGGTGGGGCCCTCCTGGTCTCGTGAGACTGACGTGAACCCTCCGGCCTCGCGGCGATTTTTTATAAGCCAGCGCCCCGGCAAGCGTCCTGTGGAGCAGAGCTCAGCCATTCGCACGACGGTATCTGATTGCGAGCAGGCGGTTCAGCGATCAGCTCAGTGCCCAGCCCAGTAGGCAGCAGACACATTCACAGTAGCTTAGCTTAGCTTAGCCAGCATCTCAGTTCCCAGCAGCCTCGGCCTGCTGCCTCGAGCAGTCGAGCTCTCGTCCCGGAGTGTCCATCGTCCATCGAGTTCTGCGAAGGATGGAGAGCAGCTTGCTTGACACCGCGGCGGCTGCCGGTCTTTGCCCGGCGGCGGCGGCCGGGCGCCTCCGCGCCGGGCGCACGGCGAGCTTCGTCAGCTGCTCCTGCGCCTCCAGAGGTACGTGCATCGTTTCGACACCGCAGTTCGTTTCCGGACTATTGGTCTCTGGCTTCAGCTTCACCAAACCAATCGTTGTTGGCTCTGCCTCCAGACCGCAGAGTGAGCGCGTCCTACTCCCACTCCATCAGCCGGATGCTGAGCGGGGTGCGGTCCGCGGCGCGCAAGAAGCTCTTCCGGACCGACCAGGCGGCGGCCGACCTGCTGGCCATTGCCAACTGGTCGGATGAGACGAGCGGCGGCGCCGGGGGCCACCACCTCCAGCAGCAGCAGCACTGGTGGACGGCGCTGGAGAACAACTTCGTGCTGGAGGCCACCGACGACGAGTACGGCGGGGTCGTCGTCGACGCCGACAGGCTTCCGACCGACAAGGCCGCCTTCGCGCGCTCCCTCGCGACGTCGCTCTCTTACTGGAAGTCCGTGGTACGTACGGCTGGGCCTCATTTCTGATCGCTCTCTCGTCCATCCGATCGAGAAACACTGTCATTTTGCTGATTTTGCTACGGTGTTGATGCTTCTGCAGGGGAAGAAAGGGGTGTGGCTGAAATTGCCGGTGGATCGAGCTGAGTTCGTCCCTTTAGCAGTGAAGGTACAAATCTGGTCTTCAGAATCTCGGTCCCAGTAGTGAGTTCTGCAATGCTTTCCGACATGTGCAACGGAGACACCGAACCAATAGAGTAGAATCCAACTTTTTTTTTATCTTTATACACAATAAAATTCAGAGTTTTTCTTTCTGAAACTCTGTCTGAAGGAAGGTTTCAAGTACCACCATGCGGAGGAAGCCTACCTGATGATGACGTACTGGATCCCCGATGAACCAAGTTTGCTCCCAGCAAATGCTTCTCATCAGGTTGGAGTTGGGGGTTTTGTGATCAATGATGAAATGGAGGTGAGCGGGTTTTGCGATCTGACTACGTTTATTTCAGTGGGAACAGACAGACAGCTGAAAAAAAAAACTTCCTTATGTGTTTCTGAACTCTGATGGCATTCTCTTGAACAATTTCATCAGGTCCTAGTGGTGCAAGAGAAGTATTGTGGTTCGTCGCTGGATGGTGTGTGGAAACTACCCACAGGTTTCATTCTCGCGGTAAGAATACATGTCCAAGGTCGTCAGCGATGATGTGTGTATTACAGTTTTTTTTCTCAATCACGCAAAAGACTTGCGTGTGTTTGTATTAAGAAGAAGGGGTTTACTTTACATCGGGTGTTTACAGATTTTCAGTTAGAGTTCGCCCTGATTACTCGACTCATTAACCTATTACTCGTTGAATTAGACTCCCCAAGTGCTTCGCCCCTGCCTGAACCCATAGCGCTGCTCTGCCGGATGTGTTCCCGAAAAGCTTGGTTCAGCGTGGCCGAGCCGCGGAAGCATCTCGCGTTCCGCTCCTTCCAGAGTTCCCAAGAGATTAGCGCGAACAAGGTGTCGGCTCCACTGGAGTTCACTGGCGGCCATTCTGATCTCCATTGCTCCCACCACTCGCAGATGGACCCCGATGGTTGCTGCAGTTGTGCTCCCAGCAATGACGCAGCCTGAACCCATACTTCCCTAGCGTAGACACAGTCGACGATGATGTGATCGATCGACTCATCCACTTGATCGCGCAGGAAGCATTTGTCATGGGTTTGCAGTCCGTGGCGGCGGCACCGGTCCGCCGTCCAATGTCGTTGCCTGATGGCCAACCAAAGGAACATCTTGACTCGCGTGGGCGCCCATACCTCCTAGACCCTGATGCAGCCAGGTATGGGGTGAGAGCCCAGGTGTAGAGCTCGGTATGCTGAATGTGCCGAGTATTTTCCATCCGGCCTGTCGGCTTTCATTCAGTACCACCCCTCTGATGGTGTGCCAGACTTGCAGGTATTCTGCCGTTGCTTGCATGGATACCCCTCCGATGATGGTCCGGATCCATCTTCTATCTGTCAAGGCTTCTGCCACGGTGAGCTGTCTAGCGACTCTGCTGGGGACGTACTGCATCAGCGTTGGCGCCATTGAGCTGATGGAGACGCCGTTCACCCAGTTGTCCAACCAGAATAAGGTGCCCCTGCCATTGCCCACTGTGGTGTGTGTGGATGCTTTGAAGAAAGCCACTGCCTCCCTGGATAGCTTGAGCGGTAGCTAAGCCCATGCTCGTTCAGACTCCCTCTTTTGAAGCCATAGCCATTTGGCTTCAAAAGCTGTGGCCATGAGTTTGAGATCGGGTATGCCCAGGCCGCTGAGCTCCTTGGCCGTGCGCATGTCTCCCAGGCCACCATGCATTTGCCTCTTGCGTCTTCATTCTTGCCACTCTAGAGGAAGCATCTGCAGATGTTTTCAATTTCTGCCTGAGCCCACGGTGGTAACCCTCCGGCGATCATGCAGTACACAGGTATGGCGTGAGCACCGATTTGACCCAGATGAGTCTGCCGCTTTTGGCCATTAGAGGGCTGTGACTTGGTGGCAGCCTATGTGCGACCGCTTCCACAGTCCGGCGCACCTGCTCCTTTGGCAGTTTTTTGGTGCTGAGTGGCAATCCCAGGTATCTGATAGGGAACTCAGTTATCTGACACCCGAGAACCTGTTGGACCGCCTGCAATTCTTCTTCAGCGCCGAAGATGCTGGTTGCCGAACATTTGGCCATGTTGGTCCTCAGTACCGAGGCCTCCGCGAAGAGTTCTAGCAGTCCCTTGATGGCTTCTTCTTCAGCTGTGTCCGAGTAAGCGAAGAGTATGACGTCGTCCGTATATATACTGCATTGGAACTTGATCCCGTCCCGGGTGAGGCTGCGGAGTACCCCATGCTCCCTTGCGCACTTGAACAGGCGGCCTAGAACTTCCATTGTGATTATGAAGAACAGGGGTGAAAGTGAGTCCCCCTGCCTAACTCCTCTCCGATGGCTGATTTTGTTCCCCGGCCGGCCATTGATCAGTATGCTGGAAGTTGCTGTGGACAGGAGTGTTGCGATCCACCGTCGCCAGGCTGGCCCGAAACCCATGGCCTGGAGCACGTCGAGTAGGAATGGCCACTCAACCGTGTCTAAGGACTTGGAGATGCCGAGCTTGAGGAGCATCTTTGGAGACTTCTTCCTAATCATCACCGCGACCCGCTGGATGTACTTGAAGTTATCGTGGATCGACCGTCCACAAATGAGCGCATTTTGATTTTGAGATATGAGTGTTAGCTTACAATCAACATAGGATCGATCTAGCAGTGGAGTCTAGGTGGATCAGTTCATCATGTGTAGTAAATAATCAAAGTCCTAGTCACGTTCTACCCGATGCGAGAGAGACAGAGAGAGAGAGAAGTGGAGCGCATACTGAAGCCCTTAGTGGGCGGTGTTGTTGGTGGTGCTGTCAGTGTCGAGTTGGCCGGTGCAGCGGATCCCATCACGATCGTTGATGGAGGCAGCGCATGGGCAGCAACGGTTGATGAAGAAGATGGAGACGACGATGTCCTTGACGGCAGCACGAACGTCGAGGGGCGGTGCTGGCGTCAGTGGTCTTCCCGTCGCTGGCAGCGCTCCTAGATCGTCTAGGGTTTCGGGATGTAGGTAGGGAGGACTGGCGGTGCGACCAACTTAGGAGTGCGTGCCCTGGCCCCCACCCCTCTTATTTATATAGCGTTGTGCGACGAGGGCCCACCAACCAAGTCCGGTTGGGCGCCCCCGATCAGGGCGTGAGATCGAGGCCCAGCAGGCCATTGGGTCAACTGGCTGGGAGATCAATCCAACATTCTCCCCCTTGATCTCTCATCATTCTTAAAGTTCTTTAATTTTTTTTTCTTCATCTTTCAATTCTTTTCTTTCTTAATTCTGTTTTATCCCATTACAGATTTGCATATCGAGCGTGTTTCATCATCACAGTAATTAGTGCCATTAGACTAACCGCCACGACACACTTCTCTCTTTTGAAATGAAACTCTTTTCTGGGCCCTTCTTATTCAGAAATCATAGGCTTTCCCTCAAACCCATGCCAGCTAAGTGTCCTCTGAACACATTGGGTGGTAAGCCTTTTGTGAGCGGATCCGCTAGCATTCTTTCTGTTCTTATATGCTCAAGACTTATTACATGATCCCGAATTTTATCTTTCATAACATAGTACTTTATGTCAATGAGTTTGGCAGCACCACTTGACCTATTGTTGTGAGCGTATTCTAGCGCTGGGTTGTTATCACAATACAACCTCATTGGTTTATGTATATCTTCTATTACTTTCAGTCCGGGTATAAATTTCTTTAGCCAATTCACCTGCCCCGAGGCCTCATAGCATGCTACAAATTCAGCATACATTGTCGAGTTTGTAGTCACTATTTGTTTGGAGCTTTTCCACGATATAGCTCCTCCTGCGAGAGTAAATATGTATCCTGACGTGGACTTTCTTTCATCTCCCTCATAATCAGAATCTGAATACCCCTCTATCTGCAGGAAATCAGATCTTTTGTATGTCAACATGAGGCCTTTCGTTCCTTGCAAATAACGTAAAATTTTCTTCACTAATTTTCAATGTTTAATTCATGGATTCTTTTGGTATCTGCCAAGTAACCCGGTAACGAAAGCTAAGTCAGGGTGAGTACACGTTTGAGCATATTGCAAACTTCCAACAGCTGAAGCATACGGTATCGCTTTCATTTGATCAATTTCATATTGGTTCTTGGGACACTGATGTTCCCCATATCTATCGTCCTTGACTATAGGAGCAGGTGAGGGACTACACGCATGCATATAAAATTTCTTTAAAATCTTCTCTATGTATGCCTTCTGCGATAATCCTAAAACCCCTTTTCTTCTATCTCGGTGGATTCCAATTCCTAAAACAAACGTGGCCTCACCGAGATCTTTCATATCAAAGTTTGAGAACAAGAATTTCTTCGTCTCAATTAGTAGATTGACATCACTACTAGCAAGTAAGATATCATCTACATATAGGATAAAAAATATGTATTTTCCATTCTTGAACTTTGCATAAACGTAATTGTCCTCAACATTTTCTCTAAACCCAAAACTCTTAATTATTCTATCAAACTAAAAGTACCATTGTCTGGAAGCTTGTTTCAATCCGTAAATCGATATTTTCAGGCGACATCCCATCTTTTCTTTTCCTTCTACGACAAAACCTTTCGGTTGTGCCATATAAACATTTTCTTCTAAATCCCCGTTAAGGAATGCCGTCTTCACATCTATTTGGTGCAATTCTAAATCATAGTGAGCTACAAGTGCCATTATGATTCTAAAAGAATCCTTACAAGAGACTGGAGAAAAGGTCTCATTGTAATCAATCCCTTCTCTTTGTGTAAAACCTTTTGCCACAAGTCGTGCTTTATATCTTTTGACATTCCCTTGGGAGTCACATTTTGTTTTGTAGACCCATTTACAGCTATCGTTTTGGCTCCTTTAGGAATAGGTTCTAAGTCCCAAACTTTATTGGTATTCATCGATTTCATTTCATCCTTCATAGATTTTAACCACTTTGATGAGTGGACACTTCTCATGGCTTCTTCATAAGAAGTGGGATCACCCTTCATATAAAATTCTTCTGTGTTATAAAGTTCATAATCATCAGGAATAGATTGCTTTCTTTCTCTTTGAGACCTCCTAGGGGCCTCTGGCACTTGTTCTACAATGGGCTGTTGCTGCTCTTCCTCATGTGCGACGTTAGGTTCTATAGGCTCCTGAAGGACAGGTTCCTCACGTTCGTTTATTGTCGGCACAGGAGAACTAACAACAGGTGTTGTCACTACAGTGTCTTGCACTGTTGGTGCAACAGCAGCAGGTAGTACAAAAAATGGTTCTTCAACCATTGAAGTGGGCACATGTACCCGTTTCTCCTCAAAGTTAATTTCTCGTGCTACCTTGCTCCCCCTGATCATGTCATCCTCCAAGAACACAGCATGTCTTGTTTCTACAAACTTTGTATGTCTATCAGGACAATAGAAGCGATATCCTTTCGATCTTTCTGGATAGCCAATGAAATGGCAGCTGACTGTCTTGGGGTCTAACTTTTCGATGTTTGGGTTAAAAATCTTTGCCTCAGCTGGACATCCCCACAGACGTAAGTGATTAAGTGAGGGTTCTCTTCCTGTCCATAATTCATATGGTGTTTTCGACACCGACTTGCTTGGTACTCGATTAAGTATGTGAATGGCGGTTTTCAATGCCTCCATCCATAAACTAATCGGTAATGTGGAGTAACTTATCATACTTCTTACCATATCCATTAAGGTACGGTTTCTTCTTTCAGCCACTCCATTTTGCTGAGGCTCCCCTGGCATGGAGTACTTGGCGACTATGCCACTTTCCTGTAAGAACTTTGCAAAAGATCCAGGAACTTGGCCATATGGGTATGTCGCCCATAGTACTCTGCACCCCGGTCTGATCGTACTAACTTGATCTTCTTATTGTGTTGATTTTCAACTTCAGCTTTGAATATCTTGAATTTATCCAATGCTTCTGATCTTTCTTTAATTGGATAAATATAGCCATAACGAGAGTAATCATCTGTGAATGTTATAAATGAATCATAACCATCCACACTTTTCACTGGAAAAGGACCACAAATGTCTGTGTGGATTATTTTTAAAGTTCTTGTACTTCGTTTGACATTCTTCTTTATTTTCTTAACATATTTTCCTTTAATACAGTCAACACATTGTTCTAAATCAAAAAATTCTAAGTGCGAGAGAATTGATTCTTTAACTAATCGTTCTATTCTTCCCCTCGAAATATGGCCTAAGCGACAATGCCATAATTTCGAAGATGCACTATCAATTCTTTTTCGCTTCTTACTTACATTCATAGATGGGGAATCATTCATATTTTCATTACAGACATTGTTCATATTCTCAGCAATAGATAATAAATAAAATTTGTCTTGTCGGAAGGCAAGATCAACATAGTCATTATTAAAGAGTATCTTACATTGGCCATTACAAAAATGGCAATCAAAATAATCATCATCAAGTTTTGAAACACTTATTAAATTTCTACGCAAAGAAGGAACATAGAGTACATCTTTAAGCCTAAGTATAAAACCATTCTTTAATTCTAAAGAGAGTTCTCCAATGGCTTCAACGTTGGCTTGCACTCCATTCGCAACTTTAATTGTTCTTTCCCCTTTTTGCAGGATTCTCTTCCCATTTAATCCCTGTAGAGAATTGCAACATGAGTAGTTGCTCCAGAATCAATCCACCAAGTGGTTTTTGCATAATTTAAATACAGAGATTCATCTACAAATGTAATAATTTTCTCATCTCTCTTCAGCAGAGACTTCAGGTAGAGTGAGCAATCTCTCTTGTAGTGTCTCCTCTTCATGCAGTACTTGCATTGATCTTTTTCAGCACCACCATAGAGGCCATTCGGCTGATTCTGATGATTCATAGGGGCCTTTCCCTATGGCTTGGAAGAAGAGGAGGCATTATCCCACTGGGGTTTTCCCTGTGGTTTAGGATTCTTAGTCTGGAAGTGCTTTATTTTATTCTCCCTCACAAGGTTTACAGTGTCACCCTGTAAGTTCTTAATTCTTTCCTCCTCCTGAACACACATGCCAATGAGCTTTTCGAAATCCCAATCTTCGGGCTGCATGTTGTAGTTCACAACAAAGTTTTCATATTCTTTAGGCAAAGAAACAAAAACCAAATGCATCAGGAACTTATCAGTTATTTTCAGATCCAAATCCATTGGTTGAAACATAGACGCCGTAGTACGCATTTTACAGATGTGCTTCCTAATGCCACCACCACTGTATTTCAAAGTGACGAGTTTCTTGATCAGTGTACTTGTTGTGGCCTTGGTAGACCCAGTAAATTGATTCTTCACCTTTTTCCAGGTATTCTTTAACAGTGGCATATTCTGAGATTGATCCCCTGATGGTTTCATCAATGGTGGCCTTGGCCACTAAGAGACACTTGTGGTTGGAGCCAACCCAATTTCTATGTTCAAGTTGATATTTTATCACATTATCTGCATGCTTATGCTCACGAGTAGCGAAAGCAGCATCAGCTTCTTCAGCTCCCCTCACTAGTGCCGCTGGTTCAACAGGACACGGGTGATAGATTGCCATATCAACCTCACCCAAGAAAAGCTCCACTTCAAACTTCTCTCGCTAAACTTGATAGTTGGTCCCATCAAGCTTCGGGATGTTATTGATGTTCATAAAGAATTTTTCTCCTGAAATTCATATCAAAGAGAGTGAGATATATTCATAAATAAAATTTCATGTCTTAACTTAACGTTGGTAAAATTAAAACATATACCAAAATTCATCTATGCAAAAAAATTCTACTTCACCGTTGGGCAGAAGTAAAATTAATGCATAATTCTCATAAATCAAAACATCATAATATTGTTATTAACAACATTGGTCAGAAAATAACAACATTATAATTTATGGACAAAAATTACCAGAAATTCATATTCTCTCTCAAAATTAAATTATCCCGTTGGTTCAAATTTAATATGAGAGCAATAATTCAATATTCGCAGCGAAAACATGTATAAATATCATAATTTAATTTTTTAGAAACTCTACATTTTCTATTCTATTTTCTGAGCAAAATATCGTTGGATTAAATTGCAGAGAAAATTGGCATCAAAATTTAATTCAAACTCATTCAAATATTTATGAAAAGCAATTTCTAGAAAAATTCAAAATTGCACTATTCATTATGAGGCCCAGTTCCTTTTATTTTGGTGAAATTCAGAAATTCAAAAATGTCACTATGCATTTCAAGGGCCGCAGCAATCCATTCGGCCCGATGGCCAAAACGGCCCAGCGGCCTGTGCGCGCGTGCGTCGCGCCGCGCGATCGGCCGGCCGCCCACGATAGCCCATCAAGGCGTTCGGGTGCGCTGCCAGCCGTCCGATCTGAGGGCATCTTCATCCAACGGCCGCGCGCATGTCTCGCAGGATCAAAACCCGCGGCGGCCGGGACACCCTGAAACCCTAGCTCATTTCTTTCTCTCCCCCGCTTTCTTAGTGGCCGCAGCCGAGCAGGAAAGAGACGGCCCCGCCGCCGGCCACGGCCCACGACGGCCGGAGTGAGACGGACCCGCCGTCGGCCCCCTCACCGGTGCGTGTGGCCACCATGAAGTGGACGCACCGTCGTCGAGCGGGCTAGCCGCGGTGCCTGTTCGTGCATCTGAGATCGAGACCGACGGGCTTGTTCTTCCACTGCGGCGGTCATGGAGATGGGCGGTGCCGGTGGCCGGGTGACCCGAGACCCAGGTAAGGGCTTTCGTGACTCCCCTGATCCATTCAATAGGGTTAGGGTTTCTTGTGTTCCTTCCCCTATCCACATTAGATCGGTTGAGTTCTTTGAGTTAGGGTTTCATTTTCATTTCGTTGGAAACGATGTTCTTCTCAATTTCGTTCCCCGATCCCCAACCCTGATCTATTCTTCTGGTTTAGGGTTAGGGTTTCATTCCCGATCCGCATCAGATCAGTCGACTTGATGTCATTTTCACTTCATTTCATATCCCAGAGCCTAGATCCACTAACCAGTAGGCTCTGATACCATTGTTAACTTACAATCAACATAGGATCGATTTAGCAGTGGAGTCTAGGTGGATTAGTTCATCATGTGTAGTAAATAATCAAATTCCTAGTCACGTTCTACCCGATGCGAGAGAGACAAAGAGAGAGAGAGAAGTGGAGCGCATACCGAAGCCCTCAGTGGGCGGTGTTGTTGGTGGTGCTGTCAGTGTCGAGTTGGCCGGTGCAGCGGATCCTATCACAATCGTTGATGGAGGCAGCACACGGGCAGCGATGGTTGATGAAGGAGATGGAGACGACGACGTCCTTGACGGCAGCGCGAACGTCGAGGGGCAGTGCTGGCGTCGGTGGTCTTCCCGTCACTGACAGCGCTCCTAGATCGGCTAGGGTTTTGGGATGTAGGTAGGGAGGACTGGCGGCGCGACCAACTTAGGAGTGCGTTCCCTGGCCCCCACCCCTCTTCTTTATATAGCGCTGTGCGACGGGGGGCCCACCAACCAAGTCCGGTTGGGCGCCCCCGATCAAGGCGCGAGATCGAGGCCTAGCAGGCCGTTGGGTCAACTGGCTGGGAGATCAATCCAACAATGAGGTCATCCATCAATGGCGCCAGCCTGAGTGCTAGCACCTTGGAGATGAGCTTTGCCAGGCTATGGATCATTGTGATTGGTCGATATTGGCCTGGCTTGCAGGCATCCGCCGATTTGGGCAGTAGGACGATCAGGGCTCCGTTGAGGTGGCCAAACGCCCTGGAATCACCGAAGAGCATAGCATTGATCGCCTCCATCACTTCTTGCTAGATAGTTTGCCAGGACGTTTTGTAGAACGCCCCGGTGAACCCATCAGGCCCGGGCGCCCTGACAGCTGGCAGTGCAACTATCGCTGCCCAGACTTCTTCTAGGGTGACTGGCGTCTCCAGCTGTGGCAGATCATGCTATTGTATTCCGAGTGCCTGGAAATCAATTGTGTTGAGGTCCTGCCCAGCCAACCCAAAGACGCCGAGGAAGTGGTCATAGATGGTTTGATCTCTGCACTGTCCATAGTTAGAACGCCATTTATCCTCAATTTTTGTGATCAGGTTCTTCCTTCTGCTCCCTCTGGCTAAGAGATGAAAGTATTTGGTGTTGGCGTCCCCTTCAGCCAAGTGTCTGACTCGTGCCCTTTGCCTCACGATCGTCCTGTCCAGCGATGATAAGCCAAGGCATTTATGCTTGAGATTTGCCTTGAGCTGACGCTCACGTGCTGACAGTGGCCTGGAGTCCGAGATTTTGTCTAGCTTGGCGATGATCGTCCTCGCCATCAGCAACTGCTCCCTGACTGCTCCAATGTGCCTAGTTGCCCAGCTGCGAAGGTCCGCTGCCAAGGCTCGTAGCTGCATGTCCAATCGGGCAATTGGGTCCCTCACCGAAATAGGCTTGGACCAACTGCTCTGCAACGTAGTCTCATAGTCATTGAACTTGGGCCAGTAGATCTCAAAGTGAAATCGCGGCTTCGGCATTGAGGCCATGTCTGTTTGTAGCAGTAGAGGGCAATGGTCGGAGGCGTCAGACCCCAGCGCCTGCAGGTGACACCTGGGGAACTGCTCTTCCCAGTCCAAGGACGCAAGCACTCTGTCCAAGCGTACTAGCGTCGGGCTCTCTCGCTCGTTACTCCAGGTGTAACGGCGGCCGTGAAGATGAATGTCAAGCAATTGCAGATCTGCAACCGTTCGCTTAAACAGAGCCATGGTCCTTCGGTTGATTCACCGATTGCTCTTGTCGGCCTCCTCTAAAATCAGGTTGAAGTCCCCAATCACCGCCCATGGTCCAAGGCAGTGATATCGGATGGCCTCGAGCTCTTCCATGAATAGAGCTTTCTCCCCCTCGTCCTGTGGCCCGTACACAACTGTTAGCCACCATGGAGTGTTGTGCTGCGTGCTGACCTTTACGGTGCAAGAATAGCACCCGATGTGAGGCTCTCGCAGGGTGATATCCGGTCCCCTGCCTGCAACCAGGATGCCGCCCCCGAGTGTTCGCAGCTGGCACATACGCGAAATCATTGAAGTTTATTCCAAGCACGGAGGCAATAAGTCATTGATCTACATAGTTCAATTTGGTCTCCACGAGGCAGATGATCTGTGCACGCACGTTGACGTTGAGCGTGCGCACGTTGTCCCAGCGGGCCTGAGCGTTCAGCCCGCGGACGTTCCAGCACATGATGGAGACGTTATCCATTGCTGTGAACTACCGGCGGTGCGGGCAACTTATGCCCGGGAGCGCGGAGCCCGCCTGCGTCAGCGGCGCGCGCTTGCTTTCTGCCCATCTGGGAAGAGCTCTCTTAGTGGCTCCTCGTTCTCTGGGTCGTCACTGAGCAGGGCGTCGAATTTGCTTGCCACGGTGGTTTCTTCGAGCGCGGACGCCTCCCCGAGGCGCTTGAGCACGAGGTACTCCCCTCTCTTGGAGGCAGGTAGTCTGGACATGCTCTGCGCCGCGATCCGGCGGCTGCGTAGAGGCATCCTCCGTGGCGTGTTCTTGCGCCACTCGGGCAAGGGTTTCTTCAGCCGGAGCCTTGTCTTCCTTAGTTTGCCCGCAAAGCTGTTGAATCGGCGTTTTGCCGATGCAGTGTTCGCCGGCGGCGGAGGGGTGGTCGGCGGGGCGTCATGGGGCGCCGTTGGAGTGCGCGGCTCCGGCTGCTGATCCTGTTCCTCGTCCGACAACGGGGGTTGTCCCGTTGCCGTTGGGCTCGGTTGGATAACCTGCCCGAGTTCCTCGTGGGCCGTTGGTGGGCCCTGGATCCCTTGGACCAGTGTGGCCTCTTGCATGTTGTCATGTGCTGCATGGCCTGGGGAAGTCTCCGGCTCTGTTGATCCTCCGTCATGGCCTAGGTGGCAGTTGGTGACTTCGGCCTCGGCTTCGGCGTCCTGGCGCGGTGCGGCTTGGAGCGGCGGCGCTGGCGCCGGATCAATGATTTGAACTGAAGCCTCCTTGTCGCAGATCGCCTCGTGGCTGGCGTCAGCGTTGGTTGTAAGCTGGCTTCCCTCCGCGGTGGGCTGAGTCCCCTGACCGTTCGGTTGCTCTGGTTTGTCCAGAAGCGAACCTCGCGGCCCCTCCGTGCCTTGCTTTTCCTGCGACGCTTGCTTTGTTTGGCTTTCGGCGGAGCTAGCTGCAGGTGCCGAATCGCCTTCGGGATCAGCAGAGCCGTTGGCGGGCTGATTGATTGGCCCCTTTTGCTGCGGGATTGGAGCCTGCTCTTGTCCCGGCATGCGCTTTGGGCGCCACACCAGACGCCTTTGCTGAGATGGGCACCCCTTCCTTTGACCGTCCCGCCGCGTGTCGCGCTGGTGTTGGGCGGTGGTCGCTGTCCGGCCGATCCTCTGGTGCGCCGGCACTTGCCGCCGACCGTTGGGGCCCAGTCGTTGGCTTGCCGGTACGCGCTTCAGTGGGCCCATCGCCTGTGCCCGGCCGCGATGGTTGCCGGCGGCGGAGCTCCCTGGCACCGCGCCGTCCATTGTCCCGCCGTGGTGGCGCTTCCTGCTCCGACCGTCCTCCGCCGGGTCGTCCGACGAAGAGGAGCCACCGTCGTCAGAAGGCGGTGGTGCGAAGTCGCGGACACATCGCAGGTGGATGAGAACCTTGTAGCGCATCACGTCTTTCTTCCACAAGAACAGCGTTGTCCCCCTGAACTGGAACCCGCCGTTCGCCGGCGGCGGGGACGCCGGCTCTGCGACGTTGAGCCATACGGCCTTGGGCAGCTTGCTCGGGTTTCTTGCCCAAGCCGTGAGCTTGAATGCCGACAGATCATCGCCGGTCGCCGTGGCCGTCTCGACCTCGTGGATGCAGCAGTAGGGAGCTAGGATCTTGGCCGCGATCTCCTCACGCCAGGCGTGCGGCGGTAACCCCTCGAGCTCGATGGAGAGCTTGTACTGCAGCGAGAGTAGGTTGCCGAGCGCCACCCTCGTCCACGGCAGGACGACCAGCGGGTGGCGCCCAAACGGTACCGGCGCGGCCGCCAGGATCTGATCTCTTGCCGCTATCGAACTGCAGATGATGAGGAATCGCTCGGGGTAGAACTTCTTGACACGGATGCTGTCCGGCGTTAGCTGTGTCACGGCGGCGATCGCGAACGCAATGTCCGAGGTGGTGAATTGCCCTGAATCTCCGCTGGGCTGCACCACCAGCGCCAGCCGAAGAGTTGCCTCGGCCGCATCCATGTCCGCATCGCGCTGGACGTAGCACTCGGCCTCCGGCGGCCGTGTGGTCGGGTGGCCGGGTGGGATACCGTCCTCGAACTCCGCACAGGGGTCTTCAACCGGCTCGAGCAGCTGCGGCGGCTCCTTCGGCGGCGTGTCTCCCTCTGCTGCGGAACCCTGCGGGGTGGGGGTGCCGTCGTTGCGGGCATAGACGATCCTCCTTCAGCCGCCTTGGTTGTCCGCGGCTGTCCGCTCGCGAGGCCGTTTGGCGTGTCGCTCGCCGTCGGTGACGTTCCTGGGCCTGCGGCAGTCCTTGGTCAGGTGGGGGTGGTGCTGCGGCACCGGGCGCACTCCCTTGGGCGACGGCAGGTGGCGATGCGGTGGTTGTAGGAGAGGCAGTTCAAGCACCTTCCGTCGAACTCCGGCGGGATGCCCCTGGGCGGCGGGGTGCGCTCCTGACGCTTGCGAGCCGGCTGTCGGCCCTCGTCGCGGCGGAGCACCTTCTGCCACCCGTTGGCGTCAGGCGCTGTTGCTCGCCGCTGCGGCCCGAGCCTCCGGTGTGCGGGCATCCGCTCGGCTGCTTGTGGGCCGACCCTCTGCGTGGCCAGCACGCGGCGCTCCGCTGTCGCCTTGGTTGCCCCCCGGCGGGCTGCCGCCCTTAGCCTGCGCTGGCGACAGCTCTGCGTTTTGGTGGGAGCGCGGTGACCCGCCTCGGCCACGGTCTCACCCGGGCCTCGGCTGTCAGTCCGCGGTCCCGCCGGCGAGCCCGTCTGCGGCAACTTGGCCCCTGACGGTCCGGCCATCCCGCAGCGCGCCGCCTCAAGGTACGAGGCGGACTCCGGCGAGCTGCAGTCGAGGTCGCTGTCGGAGAAGACGGAGTCCATCTCCCAGCGCTCTGTCTTCCCTCTTCCGGCTAACTTCTCGTTGGGGTAGAAGGGGATGGCGTCGAAGGAGAGGGGAGAGGAGGGGAAGGCGGGGCCCTTACCTGCGGCCGGCGGCGAGGTGGTGGCTGGCGGCGCCGGAGTGGCGGTCACCAGGCTGGGGGAGGGCGGGGGTTCCATTCTCCGCTCTCTCTTCACTGTCCGTTACTACAGTTTTTTTGTTACTGATGAAATCTTGTTCTGTCGCAGTCAGAGGAAATCTATACAGGAGCCAGCAGAGAGGTGAAGGAGGAAACCGGGGTAAGAAAATAGAGCTCTCCAGAAGGCTAGATAGAACCTTCTTTCCAATCATCTTCCTTGTCGGGATCGATTCTCACAAGTGCTGCTGTGATTGCGATACACTATGCAGGTCGACACCGAATTCGTTGATGTCGTTGCTTTCAGGTAGTTAAGTTGCCCTCCTTGTTCCAGCGATTATCCCGATAATTGTTATCTTAGTATCCTCGAACTGTTGCTAATTTTGTCCTACGTATGGTATGTTGCCAGGCATGCCCACAATGTGGCGTTTCAGAAGTCGGACCTTTTCTTCATCTGCATGCTGAGGACTGTGTCGAGTGAGATCAAGATTGACGAGACAGAGATTCAGGCCGCAAAGGTGCGTCGTCGTCTTTTACGAAAGGGGATGTTTATGTTTCCTGAAACGAAGCCTGCAAACGAAAAAAAGAAACATTTCAGACTCCATTTCACGATATTCAGAGCATGAAGTTGGAGACATCAATCAAGCTTATTAACCCACCGAGAACGTATGTTTGTTTCAGTGGATGCCGCTGGAGGAGTTCGTGAAGCAGCCCTTCATCCAGGAAGACCACATGTTCCAGAAGATCATGGACATCTGCATCCAGCGCCTCCGCAAGTGCTACTGTGGCCTGACGCCGCACCACGTCGTCTCCAAGTTCGACGACAGAACGTCGACGCTCTACTACAATGTCGCCGAGCCTGAGGACGTCAACTGCAGCGCCGCCTGATAGCCACCCCAGCATCTAGCTAGTCTAGCTTTTGCTGCGCAAAGTTTCATGATGCAGCAGTTGCGATTGCTGAGAGTGAAATGCTAGTAGCAGATTGCGCAAGGCAATAGTACTCTGTGTTGCCGAGCCTGTACATATACGTGTAGGGCATAACTAGAGCGAGCTGTATATCGGTAGCTCTGTCTCGTGTTCTGATAAACGATGGAGGCGTTTGATCGATTGTGATATGCGAAACGAATTCTGCATCTCGTCAAACGCACTAACGCAGCACTCGCCGCCACCGTCTGTCCTCCTCTGGCCATCGTCACTGTTGCGCCCTAGAGCCGAACCTCACCATGCTAACCTTTTGTTTGTTTTGGTAAAACCAATTATGTGGCATCACGATTCACGACTACCAATTATGTACAACAAAAGAACATCCGTCCAAGCGATTTCTAGACAAAATAAGAAGCTTGGCAAATACTATCTTGCCTCTCAGTAATTAGGATGGACTGATGTGTGGAGTAATTCAGTAATTATTTTCTTAGTTATTGGTTGACAGTCTCTTTTGGGTGACGCCAAGTCTAAAAGTGATCTCAATATTTCCAGACAAAGGAGAGATAGAGGAGGTTGAGAACCTATAGCCAACTACATCCCTTATATTTTAGGACAGAGGAGTACCACCAAAAACATTAACTTAAATAATGCTACTTTCAGTTACAGTTTATCAATGATCATGTTAACTTGGACAAAAATACCGTGAAACGTTACCACAAAGCACTCAACAACATACCACAACAGGTGATGTAAGGCACCATTGCTTATATGGGTGTAATAGGCCTAGTGGTATGCAATCCACTTGTGATGTTGTTCCTCGATTTATTGAGGGTTTGGTGACCAACGATTTTACTGAGTCCGATGAGAAATAAAACATGCTTTTTCTAAAAAAAAAAGCTAGATGTTGTGGCATCGATGGAGGTGACAATGGGTTCGGATTTAATTTTTTCTAACCCAACATTTCAATTGTGGACTGAAATTTCTAATATATGTCATTACTTCATGTGTAGATTTCACATAATTTTTACTATCTTTATGAGTTCTGAAAATTTCATTCCTGATCAAAATTTTCGAGAATTGTCTATCTAGCACAGTAATAACTTTTTTGGAAGGTTAGGTATTTTTACTTACTTGAATTTTTATAGGCCAAAGGAACTCTTGCCACTTCCTTTACTGAAAATTGATTTATATTCTTGTGAGAAATGGATACTTGGGTTTCAAAGATTGGGTGATTGAGTAAAAAAAACATTTCATCATTATGTACTTGTGGATTTCGTTAAGCAATGAGTGAAATGTTGGTTACTCTTGGAATAAAACCTTCAAGATGGCTAGGCATTACCCAATGAGCCCTCAAATTTGTGGTGAGACACGAGAAGATTATGAAGTTTTGATTTCGCCGCCGCAAGGGAAGAAATCAAAGGTAGTGAAGGACAACATCGACCTTTGGGGTCTCTTTGGTAAGGGTTTAGGGTTGAGAGGAACGCAATGCCTTTTGGAGCTCTTCAACAAAGAATTCACATAGGTGGATCTCAATTTTGGCAAACAATCTTATGTCATCTTTACTCGTTTTTGTGTTCTTGTTCAAACCGACTTCTAGATGATTGGCTCTGAGCTGTTTTATTCTTGTGTTTTTTGGGAGGAATCAACTCGCCATATGTCTAGCAACCCTTAGTAACAAAGTAGAACCGATCAAATATGTGTATGATTTCACGTCACTCAGTCCAAGAAATTATAATCAAAACAAGAGATACTAAGTTTGGTCTTTACATTTTAGTTCTTTAACCATTTACGATTTTACACAACATGTCTCAATCCTTTTCAGTGGTGCTGCCATCTCTGGCATCCCAAATCTTCTTGACCACCACCGACAATGACCACTCTGATCAAAGCACTATTATGAACAATAACTTAAACAGTGTAGGACTACTTGCGGTAGCAAGCAAATAAGCAACAAGACTACTTCCAATAGCAATCAAATAAACAACAACATTTTGAACAGTGATTTTGGTCAAGAAATAAATGGGAAGTTTATTTGCTTGCTACCATAAGTAGTCCTATGATCCGATGTTTATAACTTGTCGTCCACATAATGTCCAGTATCTTAAGACTTAATTGTTCGGCTCGCTAAAAATTTATTGATGCTGATTTATTATGATAAAAAAAACTCTATTCTAAAACTAAAAATTAGTGTTGATAAGTTCAAAGAACAAAATACACGATCATGGCTTGTTACACCTTCTTACCCTAGAATCTAAACTCTAATACCGACTCCGTAGTCCACATTAACGATGGTAGCCCAAAACTCTCGAACTGACGCTGACGTGGAAAGTCAAACAGTCGTCGGCGTTTCGTTTTCCCTCGCCCGCACGTCAGTACACCAGTCCAAGGCCCGTCCCGGTACGCTGCGATGGTGGCGGCGGCCCACTAAGAATCAATCAGCAGCCCTGCTTTTAAACCCGTCGCTATAATGTGTAATCGAAACCTCCGAGCGAGTCCCCTTACCAACAGCGCAACCCTTACGTTCACCGGACTACCGGCCCCACGCTTGTCTAGCCCCACACGGCAGTGTCTTGAACACGTCGCAACGCTAGCGCCAGCGCCTTTGACGGAAAATATCTCGAGAGGTCAAGGTGGTATCCGCCTGCTAGTTTGTTTGTTGTTCTTGTTCCCCGGTTAGTTGAGCTCTTTCCCTTCTCTCGCTTCGAACCAAATCAAATCGAATCGGAGCGGGCGATCCGTCGCCTCGCTTCCCTTCGATTCAGCTCGACCAGGGCGCTAATCGGGAAGCTAATGCCGCGCGAGTTGTGAGATCTGTAGCGCCACTTCGCGAGGGTGGGCATGGAGGCCCAGCAGAACGGCGCCGGCGGAGGGGCGCCCGTGGTGCTCAACGTGTACGACCTGACGCCCATGAACAACTACCTTTACTGGTTCGGCCTCGGCATCTTCCACTCCGGAATCGAAGGTGCTTATATGTTTCCACTTCCACTTGCCTCGGATTGCCGGAATTTGGTCTGTTGAAGTTTGTACATATTCACGTGCTCGTACAGTATCTGTTTGCAGGGGATAAGGTTTCTGACTAGTTACCTAAAATCGTAGCTAGTGATTGAAGAGGGGAAAACGATAGTTTGTAGTTGAAGAGAAGGGGGCGGAATATTGCGATACGTCTGCTTTGAATTTCCAGGATGTTACGAGCTTCTGCTGCTGTTCGTTAGCAAGAAAAGGAATTCGATTAGTATATTCTGGGCAGGGAGGAAAACTGCTGTTTTTTACATTCGCTATTTCTGACAGGTAGATGGTTACGCAGCTGTTGTTCTCTTGTTGAAGCTTCAATGGCTGTAATGTGCTCAAATATGACACTTAACACGTTTTGAGTAGTAAGGATGAATATTTGTCTCTAAATAGGTGTATCATGTCATCCCTTGACAATGTCTGGAATAATAGTCCGCGCGGGTTGGTGGACGTGTGTTTCTGGGCTTATGTGCTGTTCGAAAACAAAAAACTGAAGAATCTGTACTTCACTTTTCTGTTGTACACTAGTTTGTAATGTCTGTAGTGCTGTACTTTTCACTCTTTATTTGTAAGGTTGTACAATTAGTTCCCGGTCAAAAAAAGGTTGTACCATTAGCTGCTGTCATTACCTCTTGACTTGCATTTGGTAGCTTGCATTGTGCTAGCTAATTGATTTTTATGAGCTTAAACTCAAACACTGGTGTATGGTTTACTTGAATAAACAGTTCATGGCATGGAGTACGGATTTGGAGCACACGAGTTTCCGACAAGTGGGGTATTTGAGGTGGAACCGAAAAGCTGCCCTGGTTTCATCTACAGAAGATCTGTGTGGGTGGGCACAACTGACTTGTCTAGAGCAGAGTTCCGCTCGTTCATTGAAAATCTTGCAGGAAAGTACAATGGCAACTCGTATCATTTGATTTCAAAGAATTGCAACCATTTTACAGATGATGTCTGTAAGAACTTGACCAGGAAATCAATCCCTGGGTGGGTGAATCGGCTAGCGAGAGTGGGTTGGTATCACCAGTTTAATGTCTTCATCCTGATGTGCTTCAGACTTTAGGTATCTGATTGTTTTTCCCCTATATTTAGGTTCATTTTTCAACTGTCTTCTACCAGAAGGCATCCAAGTTTCCACAGTAAGACATGTCCCTACTCATCCTGCATTTTCTGGTGAGTTAGTTCTTATATGGAATTACGGATCTATGCAGTTGACCTAGTTTTTTTTTCTAATGAACTGCTACCTAAATGCCTAGGACTTGTTAAACTTTACTTTTTTAACTGTCCTATATACATCAACTGGTCAACATATGGAACCTGCATGGCTGCATTTGACCGGTAGTCCTTGGTGTAACAAGCCGATTGACCATTCTGAATATTTTACTAGTAAATAATCTGGTAGCCTTTTTGGTCATATTCAAAATAACCACCAGGAGATCAAACTTGTTCTCTCTCCTTTTGAACTGTCATACTTTTGTCTTCCATGGAACATTAATCTGATTTGCTTGTTGGTTATGTTAGACTCATAATATTCCTAGTCAAAAAGAAGTAAGGATAATGTCTAGCTAGCAAGTTAGATAGGGTTGAGTTATCAACACTACAGATAACAAATTATTGATTTCTTAAGCTCAATATCATGTAACCTTCCATAAGGCACTCCAGATTCTAACTGAGATTTGCAAACAGTAGTAGATAGATTATATAGGCTGTGTCATCTTCTATTTTGTTCACATGCTGCCTTTTATTTTCTCACTTTCTTAGATGATGATATGGATTCGGTATCTTCATCGATTATTGGAGACAGTGATCTGGAAGAGTTGGACCAACACCTTCTGCCATCAACTGCTGACGCCCATTCTATAGACGTGCCACCAAAGCTGGCCAAAGATCTTCTCTGAATTATTCAAGCCTTTGGGTTCCACATAGCAAGGATAACTTCCACTGCTGCAGTTGATGTCTACTGAGTGCTTCTCCTTGTAGCACAGTATTGTGGGAATGTAGATGAATGCTGCTGATTGCATTGATTCTTTGCCACTGAGTTTGTTACACACACATAGCTCTCGACAGAAATGGCATGCTTTCTAACTCTTTGCCTCTTGTGACCTGTGACTTTGTCTTAAGTGTGAATTGTGGCACTGCAGAACTGGCCTGCCCGAAAGTGGCCGTGATAGGGATAATACTGAAAGTCTGAAACCACCTGTGTGCCAATCCTTGTAGCGGCCTTTGTCAATCCTTATCTAGGGGCCTTAGCCAGCACATGTTGTAACATACAAGTACCATAGAAGTACTTGTGTTTATAATGGTTGTTCCGTGGCTAATTGATTTTTTCTGTGCTATTTGTGTTTGGACTGGGTCATAAAGTAAAGTCCTATTTGGAAGATGAGAAATGTTCTAGGGTTTTTAAGGATCTAACACATATTTTTACTAAGTTCTAGGGATTTACTCCCCCTTTCACAATGAATGGATGGCAAATTGCTGGCCGCTGACTATTACCGCTGCGGATGCCCTAATGAAAACTGGTTTTGTAACAATTAGTTATATTGTAAGAGTAATTGATATCCAACATATATAATTCAAAAGACTTAGACTAACCCGAACTCAACACCTTATTAAAAGAAACTGAGGTTACTGCCTAAGGCTACTCGCTCTGTTTGATTCAAGCGTGTTAGGACTTTTTAAAAATAGTCAAACTTCAATAGTTTCCCCCACAATTAGTTAAATTACATAAAATATGCATTCTTGGTATTTAAAAGGTATGAATAGATTTGTATTTCAAATATCTTTGAGTATGATATTGATTCCATAGAATTTGAAGAAGCTGATGATCAAATTATATAACTCTTTTCATATATAAAAAAAGAATCCTAATACTCTTACAAAAAGCGAACGGGTACAGTACTTACTACAGTTAGGGCATCTATTGGACTGCACCATTACAAGTTCTCTACTCCACTACAAAGAATCCACTATAGTAGAATCCGTGGAGCACATATTGGTCAGTTTCACCAAAATAGCAGAGTTGAGGGTGTTTGGTCGCTTCAAAAAGCAATAGTAGAGGTGATGGTGTTTGTGACCCGCTCAAGTCCAAGGTGCCAGTTAGAGCTAAGCAGACCCTTAGGTTTCAAACCGGTGATGCAGATGCTTATGCTCTCCTTTTGAGTTTCAATGCGGCCTTTGCTGAAGTTTCACATACTACAAACGTCTGTATTGAGTTCGGTAAGTTTTTCCAACTCAGTTCCCACCTCTTAACTCATCATGTTAGCAAGAGAAAGGTTCATCTCATAATATGTATATATATTTTTGATAACATCTCATAATATATTTGGTAGAGAGGGAAAAGGAATCTTTGGTCTTCGCCCTCTTCAGTGTTCAGTCATCATGTAAACTTACAAAGAGAGATCCCATAGCTTTATAGTGTAGTACCTAGCAATCAGATATGCTGTTGTTCACTCCCTAGTCCATACAATTTGCTGATATATATTATTTCATAAATATCTGTACCAAGATTTCTGAACAGCAGTACTTCATCCTACTAAAAGGACAGTAGCGAACCATGGGCAAAAGGCCATTGCACTATAAACAGATAAATCAATTGTCAAGTATTTACAATGACTATACAAAGATAAATCTTGAGGAGGAACTCCCAGTTCGCTGTCTATCACGTCCAGAATACACTAGTTAACTACTGATAATAATATGTTTGTCTGGCCATATGGGTTGGCTGCAATAAAATCAACTGCCATACTATTTACCTGCACAACTTTGAATTGCTTCACAATGTTTACCCATGATCATCGCCAAATTCAGATCTAGGATATTTCATAAGATACTGCGTCTGTCTTTGGACTCCTATTTTTTAAAGTGCACAGGTTGGTGTGAATTTTTCTCTCCCACAAACATCCGTTACTCATTTGGATGACCTTGACAATTGTGGTGCCCTGAGCATCTTTATGATGTCCCTCCAATTCTCGCCCCTCCTGTATGTTTTCTGTGAGCTCACTAGGCATTTCAGAAAGCTTTAGGGTCTTGAGTTTTTTAGATAATGGATAAAAATATCCGGCCTCTACATCCAAGGATATACACAGCCCATTATTATAACGTTTTGGAATTAAAAAGAAAGAGAGAGCCATAGTCTTATAGATCAACCAGGACGCTAGTTCAAACAATATAAATGTTTCCATCCTTTATTGGATATCTCTAAAGCAATTACTTCTAATTTCTTGCTCATCGTTGAGAGCGTGTCCTTGGCTGTCTCATCACGCTGCAGCTGGGCCCAAGAGCGTAACCAGTACGCTCCCCTGAAAATTACCTGCATAATAGAGTTAGATTTTATTTTATTAAAAACAACATCATTGCGGCATCTCCAAATAGCCCAAAACATGGCAGCCACCCCCACCCAAATCAATTTTCTAATCTTTTTTATTTTAATTAGTTAGCCAAGTACCGAACATGTGGCTAATTGATCTTGGTTGGGTCAAACTAGTAGCAAAAAAAAAATAATCCTCTAAATCATTTTGGTAAGGGGGCAGTCTAGGAATAAATGTTGAATAGTTACATTCCCATCACAGCATATGCACTTCTGACTTCCTTTCTAATTTTTCCTAGCAAAGTTGTCTTTGGTTAGGACGACACCCCTTTGCAGGAACCAAAGAAAGATTTTAATTTTTAAAGAAACTTGTATCTTCCAGATCTTCTTATGACGAAAAGGTGTATGTGTATCTATAAGATTAAGATACAAGGAGCGGACAGAGAATAAACCCGATTTGGTTAAACTCCATCTGAAATAATCTGAACCATCCACCAATTCGACTCGGGAGATCCTTGCTACTAAACTAAGCCATTCTGTAAGTTTATTATCCACCAGAGCCCTCCTAAAAGATATGTTTAGTGGGCTAGTAGTCATTACTTTTGAGACTGTTGCGTGAGGATCCCTAACTATATTATATAAAGATGGATATCTAACTTTCAGAGACTTATCACCTACCCATGTGTCATCCCAAAACCTAGCGGTGGTTCCATCTTTAATATCGAATGAACCATTAGCCAACACCTCATCTTTGATATGCATGAGGCCTCTCTAAAAATGAGAGTCATTGGGTTTGGCTGCACCTGAGCTAGGCTTTTGGAGCTTAGGTATTTATTCCTTAAAAGAGATTGCCATATCCCTTCTGTGTTTAATAGATTAACCAGCCATTTGGCTAGCAGGCATTTATTTTACAATTATAAATTTAGGATACCTAATCCTCCTTGGTCCTTAGGACGACAAAGAATGTCCCATTTGGCAAGGCGATATTTATGTTTATCTGAGGAGCCTTGCCAAAAGAACCTTGATCTATAATGATCCAGGTTTTTAATGACCCCCTTAGGGATCTCAAAGAAGGACATCATAAACATAGGTAGGCTGCTTAAGACTGAATTAAGCAGAACTAGTCTTCCCCCATATGACAGGTATTTTGCTTTCCAACAAGAGAGTTTTTGTTTGAAACGATCTTCTACATTCCTCCATTCAGAATTCAGGAGTTGTCTATGGTGCATTGGGATCCCAAGATATCTGAAGGGATATTCCCCTGCGTTGCATCCAAAGAGACTAGTATAAAAGGATTCCATCTCTTTAGCTGCCCCATAGCAGAAGACTTCTCTCTTGTGGAAATTGATCTTCAGCCCAGATAGCTGTTCAAAAGCACAAAGCAACAGTTTCAGATTCTGTGCTTGTTCTAGGTCATGATCAATAAAGATAATGGTATTATCTGCATATTGTAATATGGATAGACCATCATCTATAAGGTGGGGGACGACACCTCTTATCTGACCGTCGGCTTTTGCTCTGTTAATAAGGATAGCATATCTACGACGATGTTGAATAAGATTGGTGACATTGGATCTCCCTGTCTGAGTCCACGTTTAGTTTGGAAATAGGGTCCTATGTCATCATTGACCTTGATTCCCACACTTCCACCAGTGACCATAGTTTCAACCCATCGACACCACTTAGGGGAGAAACCTTTCATTCGGAGCGTTTGTTGTAAGAAAGATCACTTCACTTTGTCGTATGCCTTTTCAAAGTCAATCTTGAAAATGACACCGTCTCTCTTTTTGGTGTGAAGTTCATGGATGGTTTCGTGTAAGATGATGACCCCTTCCATTATATTCCTTCCTGGCATAAAGGCAGTTTGCGTTGGTCTCACTACAGTTTTAGCTACCAAATTTAGCCTATTTGTGCCCACTTTAGTGAATATTTTAAAACTCACATTAAGAACACAAATTGGCCTATATTGCTGAATTTTTATGGCATTATTCACTTTTGGGATTAAGGTAATAATACCAAAATTCAGACTGTAGAGGTCAAGAGCCTCCATATGCAGCTCAGTGAATAAGGGTAGAAGATCATCCTTGATCACTCCCCAAAACACCTGATAGAATTTCACAGGAAAACCATCTGGTCCTGGAGCTTTATTATGCTCCATTTGGAATTCCGCCTCCCTCACTTCAGATTCAGTGAACGGGCTGATGAGGATGTCGTTTTCCTCTGGTGATACCTGTGGAATATCCAGGTTTTGGTCTTCCCTAAGGGAGATATCAAAATTCACCGGCTGGCCAAAGAGTTCTTTATAGTAAGTCGTAATATGACTTTTGAGATGATCATCGCCGATCCCAACACCTTGATCATTTTCAAGTCTATAGATATGTTGCTTGCGATGTTTCCCATTGGCAATTAGATGAAAGAACCGAGTATTAGCATCCCCTTTCAAGAGGGTTTTAACTTTGGCTCTCTGGTACCACTTTAGTTCCTCCTCTCTCAGAAGGTTAACTAAACGCTCTTTTAGATAATGCTTCAGATTGATCTCTTCATCGGATAAGGGAGAGATCTCAGCTTTCTTATCAAGTTTCTCTAAAAGAGCTAGCAGAGTCTTTTTTCTTTTCGATATGACCCTGCTGTGTGTTTTGCCCAACCTCTTAGATATTGTCGGAGTCTGCGGATCTTAAATTGCCAACGTTCAAGGGGCGTTGACCCAGAGCATGGAGATTGCCAAATATTTGCAACCATATCATAAAATCCATCTCGTATCAACCATCCCCTCTCAAATTTGAAAGGACGATTGTGGGCCTGATGGGTTGAAGCACCTGTGTTAAGCACGAGGGGAGTATGGTCCGAGATATTCCTATCCCTAGGTTGTACTGTGGTCAAAGGAAACCTGATTTCCTAATCCGTGCTAACGAGAACTCTATCTAACTTCTCAAAGGTTGGATTATCCCCAGGGCCAGCCCATGTGTACTGACGGCCTGCCATTATAATCTCTTTAAGATCTAGAGATTCAATAATAGCATTAAAAAGATTTGGCCATTTAGAGTCGAAGTCCCCAGAACTTTTATCTTCTGGGCATCGCATTATGTTGAAATCTCCGCCTATCATATACGGAAGGGTTTCTTTGGAGCACGTGTTGGCGAGTTCTACTAAGAAAGCCCTCTTATTTTAGAGTTGTGCTGGTCCATAGACCGTATATAACACAAATTTGAAGTCATTTGATTTGACTCTAAGGTTCTCTATACCTTGGGGTATTGTAATTAGATTAACACACTTTCTGAGAATCAGACTATGTAAATCGATGAGGCTTTCCTTTTGAAACTCCAGGTGAGCAAGGTTAACCAAGTCCTCCAACTTTAGCTTTCTGAGAACAGGAAAACTACCTGCTGCAAAGAATAAACTCTTCTCGCTATATGAATCCATGAGGCTAAGATCAAACAACCTAGGAAGCAACGAGAGCACTATAATTGAATCTTCCTTGAGTTCAGAAGAATGCAACTGCAATTGCATGATGTTACTAAGGTCGCCAAACCATGAAGGTAACTTACCCCCTATTAACCTCCCTGTTATGTTGAATTTCTGTAGCCTGAGTGGTGGCGGTGAAAATGACTCGAGGTCCAGTTGTGTATGTTCATCTTTACTTGCAATTCCCAAGCATAGAAGGCGGCTCATTTTGGAGATTGATGATGGAAGATAAATCAGATTCCCCTCATGCACACCAAATAGATCTAAGCTCCTCATCTGTTTCAAGCTTCCTAAGGATCTGACCACCTTTTCATCAGCTTTGATGTATTTCAGAGTCTGAAGGCATGTAAGGTTTTCCATTCCATCAGGAAGCACAACAGATTTACCAGGATACTGATGCCTAAAATCTGCAGCTTGACGTATAAACAATATGAGGTGGCGCAGACCCTTCAGTTTTGTTATGCTACATGGTAATCTCTGGACCATTGACCACTTGGCATCTATAGTCTGCAACTTATGTAATCTTCCCAGTTCATGAGGTAACTCTTTGATGAGAGTGGAACGGATGCCAAGATAACTCAGGTTGAAAAGATAGGTCACTGAACTAGGAAGTTTATTTATTGGAACGTACCATAAGTTCAACACAGTTAATAATCTGAAGTGAGACAGAAACGAGGCATCCAAATCTGTTTTAAACCCATGGAGGGACCGAAGCAATGGCATTTTTGGAGTCGAGAGGTCACTACTTCTGCATTGATCAATTATAAGACGTCGAAAATTACTGGTTGGCTCGAGTATTGCTCTGCACTTTGAGAAAACATAGAATATCTCCTTTGCTGACCTACTTACAATTAAGTCCCTGATCAAATCATGGATTTGGAACCGCTTTGCACGTCCAAACTCATTTTTCCTGATGACCTGCAACAGGCTGCGTTGCACTAGCCGGTTCAGATAATCATCAGCGACATCCTCCATTGTGGCATCATTTTTTTCCTCAATAAAGCCTTCCGCAATCCACATCCTGATCAGAATCTTTCTTTTGACAAAGAAATCCTCGGGGTATATACTACAATAAAGGAAACATCTCTGTAGGTGGTATGGCAGATCATCAATACTCAGATTCAGTATGCTTGAGACTTGCCCAGTTCCATGTTCGGTGCTTTCATCCCACACAAGACTGTCATGAACGTTCTTCCAAGCAACACAATCGCCAATGGCAGACCGCTACATTTGTCCAGTATCTTCAAAGCCCAGCGCTCCAAATGCTGAGGACACTCTCGTTTAGCATCCTCTTTGAACGTTGCATTACAAAATAAGCACCACGCTTCCTTCTCAGGGAGCGGTTTCAGCAGAATAGTCCTGGTAGATTTCGCCACATTAGCCACTTCTTGACTGCGTGTAGTGATGATTATCCGGCTCCGGATTCCATCGTCAACAAATGCACTGCGAATCTCATACCATGCATCTGCGTCCCAGACGTCATCCAGCAACACCAAGTACCTTTTCTTGGACAGAATGCCTTGCAAAGCCTCGACCAGCGATCGGTAACTCATCTCTTCAACGTCCTTCGACACGCCGGTGCCAACATCCCGCTGAAGTTCTTTCAAGACTCTCCTTAAGAGGTGTTCCCTCGTGAAGTTCTTGGAGACGGACACCCATGCAGCGCAATCGAAGCTTGCAGCGACTTCCTTGTATTATACATTGGTCACTAGAGTGGTCTTGCCAACACCGCCCATCCCCAAGACCGCCACTAGCGCCCGCCGGGGCTCCGTGTCCTCAGTCAACCATTCCATCAGTAAGCTTTTGTGCGCTGCAAAGCCAACGATCTCCTCCAAGAAAGTGCGCCGTATCTGCTACCTTCCGACTGATGACGGTCGCGCCGCCGCCAACTGTAGACGAACTCTCCCCCGAGGCAATTGCCGGCAAGATGCCGTATTGCTCCTTGGCGCCTGATAGTTCGCGGAGTCTGTTCCGCGCTTTCCGCAGTCGCCTAGAGAGCGCGAACCAGGCGGCTAAATTGGCGCAGCTGCGGACGAAGTCTCGGCCGGATAGATAAGAGTACGCATCCACGACGTCCTCGAGCTCGAAGGCAGCGCTGCGAACCTGATTGATCCAGGCGACGGCGAGATCGTCGGTGCCGCGGCGAGAATCGGCGAAGCGAAGGAAGGCACGGAGGAGCTCGAGCTCACGTACGACAGCGCCGACCCCAGAGCGGATGGCGAACAAAGAGGACAGCTCCGCGGCCGCCGGCTTGGACAAGGACGCAGCCGCCTTCGCCGAGAGGGATACGGCGATCAGCTCGGCCATGGGGAGCGCAAGAGCTTAGGAGGTCGGAGGACTAAGTCAACGAACTAAAAAAACCTTTGACTAGTTGAGAAGGTTGAGAAGTGTCGAGTGACCGAAGCTGGAGATAAAGAAATACGAATGGCTGGGTATGTGGCCGCGTGCCCCCCTGTGTGGACCGTGTCACCGCCGGGTTAGGTCTAGCCGCCGCCACGTCTCCCGCCGTGCAGGGTTTAGGGTTTAGTAGCGGCAGCACCAACTCTTTCGAAACAAGGCTACTTGCCACCGCGTCGACATCGCACGTGTAAACTAGATATACCCAGATTTACCCTAACTTAGGGTTCTCTCTTCCTCTGGCGCCACCACAAAAGTGCACCCAATCTCACGCCGAACTCGACGTGATCCAAGCAACAACCATGATCCCAATCCCTTGACGCGTGTCGGGGTTCCAAGGCGAGGCTTGCATGGCGAGTAAAGAAGAAAAGGCAAAGGGGACGGCAGCCCTCGGGGACGAAGGAGATGACGATGCTGCTGGTCTTGAGAAACACCTTGCAGGGATGAAGATGCATAGGGAGGAAGAGGACGATCTTGATCTATCTGGTGAACTTGATGACCTAGTGAAGGAGACACATTGGCTAGCCCTTTTTAGTGTTTTCACAACAAAACCGTTCATCCATGCGGCTCTCTTCAATGCCATGTGGAACGCATGGGCTGGGGCGAAGGAGGTGACCTTCAATGCAAGGGAGCCAAATTTGTTTGTCGTTCAATTCAATTGTTTAGGTGATTGGACAACAGTGATGGAGGGGGGGCCATGGCTATTCAGGGGTGCAGCCGTGGTTATGGAAGAATATGACGGGTTTTCTGATGTCAAGACAATTAAGTTGGACAGAATCCTGGCTTGGGCACGTATCCAAGGCATGCCAGAGGGCCTGATGAAGAAGGAGGAGTTGGCAGAGAAGATAGCAAGAAAAATAGGAGATGTAATTACAGTGGTGGTGACTGATGGGAAGATCAACTCGACTCCTTTTCTTAGAACAAGAGTTTGGCTAGATCTGAAGAAACCACTGGTACATATGGTGCCAAATTTTGTTGAAGGAGCGAATGACATATCTGGTGCAATATGAGAAGATCCCTAGCTTCTGCTTCTTCTGCGGATGCATGGGACTTGAGGTACCTGAATGTGGGGATGGAGTCCTCCCAAAGGAAAGTTGTGAATGGGGAGACTGGCTGCGAGTTCCATTCATGGAAATTGCAGTGGGGAGAGATGAAAGAGGAGGAAGAGGTAGAGGGAGAGGAAGAGGGCGCGAGAGAGGATCTGGGCAAGGAGATGGCTTTGATGGCGAGGCATACGATATGGACATAGTAGATGAGGCTGATGGAGAGGATCAGGATGGTGACCTCAATATGAAACAAGTTTTAGCAATTGAGGGAGGGGCTGCTGCACCAACCACAGCTATTAGTCTGGTGCCAGAGCAAGAAAAGAAGAGGCCACGAATGGTGGACAGTGGAGAACAAAAGAAACAAAGTACTTCTAATGTGAGATCGGCGCTCTCCTTCGAGGAGATGGCCGGGCGCAATGAAACTCTTAGCCTGGAACTATCGGGGACTTTTGAGTCGCCATGCAGTTCAAGCGCTTCTAGAGGTCCAGAGGCGTTTAAAGCCAAATGTGTTGTTTCTGTCTGAAACAATCTGGACAATATTAAGGCAGAAAGGTTGCAGAGACATACTGGCTTTGATCAGAAGTCAGTGCATGAAAGCGATGGAAGGAGTGGGGGCTTGCTACTGATGTGGAACAATGAAACTAGCATCAGAGTGCAAGGGATGACAAAATACTATATTGATGTCGTGGTAGAGGAAGAAGGAGGATGGAGATTCACTGGTATGTACGGTGAACTGGAATGGAATAGGAAGGATGAAACATGGGAAGAAATTCGAGCTATCAAGGGAGAAATGACGGTTCCCTGGTTGCTCATGGGTGACTTTAATGAAATAATGTATAATTCAGAGAAGGAGGGAGGGAGACCACGATCATAACGACAGTTACAATATTCCATGATGTTCTGTCTGAATGTGGGCTGAATGACATGGGGTTTATTGGTGACATGTTTACATGGCGGCGAGGTCAAATAAGGGAAAGGTTGGACAGAGTTGTAGCTAATATGCAGTGGCCACACTTATTCCCTCAGTCGACGCTGATTAATAGTGAAAGCACAAGATCAGATCACAGACCAATCTTGATGGATACCCATTACCTTGCACCTTTGTGAGGAGGAGGGGGCAAGAAGTGGTTTGAAGCAAGATGGCTACAAGAAGATACAGTTGAGGAGATGATAAAAGTAGCATGGGCAAGAGCAAGAGCATGTGGTGATGGACCTTCTTTTGCAGAGAAGGTAAATGATGACCATGAAGAGCTTCACAAATGGGATAAAGAATTTCTAAAGGCCCCAGCTAAAAGGATAGCTGACCTAAAAAGGGAACTTGAGAGATTAAGAAGGGGACCAATGATGGATGCTAATACAGAATCACAGAAGGAGATCATGGTGCGTCTAGAGTTTATGGTAGAAGAGGAGGAAATACATTGGTTTCAACAAGCTAGAGAAAATTGGCTCAAGCATGGAGATAGGAACACAAGCTTTTTCCATAATGTTGCAACAAAGAGAAGAAAGAAGAATTCTATCAAGAGTTTGATGGATGATAATGGGACAAGGCAAGAAGATGGACATGCGATGTGTAGTATAGTCCAAAACTATTTTGGAAATTTGTTTACTTCAGAAGTGGGAGACCCAGACCCTAATGTGCTTTCAGATGTGCAACACTCTGTCACTCAAGACATGAATAGAGATCTGTTGTCCCCATTTACTGAAGAAGAGGTAAAGAAAGCTTTGTCCCATATTGGTGATTTCAAGGCACCCGGGCCTGACGGGATGCATGTTATTTTCTATAAGAAATTCTGGGATTTTCTAGGAGATGACTTGGTGATAGAGGTGATGGAGGTGGTGATAGAGGTGATGGAGGTGGTGAACTCGGCAACCATAGTAGAAGGATGGAATGATACTACTATTGTTCTCATCCACAAGGTAAATAACCCTCAATTGGTATCCCAGTTTCGTCCTATAAGCTTCTGTAATGTGGTATATAAGGTAATATCAAAAATGTTATCAAATCACCTCCGAGCTATACTATCAGATGTTATCAGTGATCATCAAAGTGCCTTGTGCCAGGGAGGCTTATCACTGATAATATTTTGTTAGCCTATGAGAGCATCCATACTATCAAAAGGAAGAGAGGAAAAAAGGATCTATGTGCATTAAAATTGGATATGCACAAGGTATATGATAGAGTTGAGTGGGGCTACTTGGAAAAGATTATGATAAAAATGGGTTTTATCGAAGATGGGTAAACCTAATTATGGCTTGTGTGAAGTTAGTAAAGTACAAAGTCAGGGTGAACTCAGTGGAGACAGAAAGGTTCAGTCCTACGAGAGGCTTGAGGCAGGGGGGTCCATTCTCCCCTTACTTGTTTCTAATGGTAGCTAAAGGTTTATCAAAAGTATGTTGAAGGGTGCAGAAAATAGGGGAGAACTACAGGGTGTTCGGGTATGTAGGGGTGCTCCAATGGTTTCACATCTGCTTTTTGCAGATGACTCTGATTTTGATGCAAGCAGATAAGGAAAATGCAGAAGTGTTGAAGAGTTTACTAGATAGATATTGTTCAAATTCAGGATAGAAGATCAGTGAAGCAAAATCTAGTATCTTCTTCAACACTAATACAAATGTGGATGTCAAAGTTGAAGTATGTGAGGCCCTAAACATCATGACCGAGTCACTGAATGATAAATATCTGGGGTTACCTGCTCTAGTGGGCATTGACCAAAGTGACTGCTTCCAGTATTTGGTTGATAGAGTCTGAGGGAAAACAAAGGGATGGAAAGAGAAGCTGCTAAGCATGGGAGGTAAAGAAGTCCTGATAAAATCCATTTCTCAGGTCATATTTGTATTTTCGATGATGGTGTTCAAAATCCCAAAAAACATTTACAAAGGGATATCAGATGCCATATCTCAATTCTGGTGGGGTGATGACGAGGATCATAAAAGGATACATTGGAAAGCTTGGTGGAAACTTTGCATTCCAAAGAACAGGAGAGGTATGGGGTTCAGAGATATTGAAGCTTTCAATAAGGCACTGCTGGCAAAACAAGCATGGAGATTGTTAGCAGAACCTGACTCTTTATGGCAAAACAAGCATGAAACTTATGTATCCATTGTTAGCAGAACCCGACCTGGCAAAACAAGCATGAGAGTTAAATATTATCCAGATGGGAGACTTCTAAAAGCTAGAATGAAAAGTGAGAGCTCATACACTTGGCAAAGCATTTTAGCTGGCTTAGAGTGTTTTAAAAAAAGGATATATCTAGAGTGTTGGGGATCGAACACAAATAAATATGGGAGGATCAATGGATTCCTTCTAGTCACAATTTGAAAATCCAAACCCCACAGGCACATAATTTGGTCACTATGGTGGATGAACTTATTAACCCAATAACAGGCTCTTGGGATGAGAAGCTGATACGGTCTTTATTCTGGGATATTGATGTGACCAGGATTTTGCAGATCCCTCTTTTAGTGAAGGAAGGGAGGTTGTTGTGGCGTGGCACTATAACAAGAATGGCTATTTTCCTGTTGGTTCAGCTTATCATCGACAATGGATACATAAGTTTGGATCAAATGTAAATAACCAACCTGGAGGTGTGAGTGATGAATAGGTCTGGTCGAAGCTGTGGAATTTAGAGGTTCCTGCAAAAATTAAGATCTTCGGCTGGAGAGTTTTGCATGGATTGATACCGTGTCGTGGGATTCTAGCTAACCGGCATATTGAGAACAACGGTAGCTGCCCAGCTTGTCATGAAAGTTATGAAGACATTAGGCATTCATTGTTTACATCTCAGAGAGCAAAGGAGATTTGGCGTATAAGTTTATGAAGAATTAGATGCAGCTGTATTGGTCCATCGGTCAGGCTCAGAGTTAGTGGCTGAGATGATTGTTGGATCAAAGACAGTCTACGAGCTAAACCAAGTGGGGCTAGCTGAATTATTCTTAATCGGCAGTTGGTACATCTGGTGGGAACGGCGCAAATTGGTGCATGGTGAACCTGTCCAAAATCCGACAAGAACGAGTCTGTCAATTGCGACCTTGACTGCAAATTACCAGCTAGCCGCGAAGAAACCGATCAAGAAAGTAGAAAGATGGAAGAAGCCTCCTGAAGGCAGGATACTAATGAATGTAGATGCAGGCTACAAGGCGGAAACGAGTACAGGCAGTACTGGAGCTGTTATAAGAGATTCAGCTGGAGACTTCATTGGCGTCAGGGTATGTTATTTTGACAGCATTGCTGACGTAGCGACAGCGGAGGCTTTAGCTCTCAAGGAAGGATTAGAGTTGGCTCAATCTTTGGGGTGTAATTGGATCATGATTGAATCGGATTGCCTGGAGGTGGTTGATGCTATGAAAAATGATGGCGTTTCGGCGACAATAAGTGCCCCAATCTATGATGAGTGTTTTTCTCTATGGCAAGCTTTTGATTCAATCTGCATTAACCATTGTAATAGAGAAGCAAATTATGTAGCGTATGATCTAGCTAGAAGGGCAATACAAAGCAAACTCCCATGTAATTAGATCGATGAATCCCTAGTTTTATTCTAGAAGCATTGGCGAACGATGTAACTATATTTCAAGATCAATAAGAGACGTCAAATGGCTTTACTATATAGAAAAAAAAGGCCACCGGCCACCGCTAACGAGACGAGGTGTCGGCGATGTCGTCTACCGCATCGCAACTGAAGGCCATCTAAGTCGGCGCTCGGCGCTGAACCGGAGCCCGGCCCGGCGGCCCATCACCCGGCCATGTGTGTGCTCTTCGACGCAAAGGAGGCCGCCGACATTGATCTACGTGCCATCCTGCCCATCGCCCTATCTGGTGCGTGCCACTAGCCACCGACCTGATTGATTCCACCATGCTGTTGCTTTATTTGCTCTGCTCTTCTAGAGTAGACAGCATTTCGTGAATAATAACAGCTTGGCGGCATTTTCCGCTAATCCGAGCGTTCTAGAATTTTGTTTGGTTCTTATGTGAGCTCCCATAATACTCCAATCAGCTTTTCTTAGAATACCCTCTGCAGTTTAGCTGCTATTTGCAGATTGATCCCATCCATGTACAAGAGTACAGCTTTTGATTAGGCTTGTGCAGTTATTATTTTCGGAAACTTTACTAATACCTCAATCTAACTAAATTTTGAAAAAGAAAATCAATTTAGTTTGATGATGTATCCATTTGGTGTCAATAAATGTCAATAAATCTTCTCTGAAAAAAATGTTAATAATCTTCTCTATAAACTTGGCGAAACGTGAAATAGTTTTGACTAAGACAAAGCTAAAGTGCCGTTCGTTTGGGATGGAGGTAGCATATGGCTAGCTAGCTAAATTTATTAAAATGAAGATAGTTTAAATACTGTGATCATGCATCTGTTACACAGATTGGTTGAGCAGATTTCACTCTTTTTCAGAACATCAGGGGCGCCATTATAGATTGGGTATGTCACAGGGGTTGGGAGTATGGATTGACAGTCAATGTGGCCGACAAATATTCCTATAAATTATGGTTTCCTTGTCTGAGTAAGCTACTAAAAGAAATCAGGGTGCATGAGAAGCAAGATCTACATCTCATGCTACATTTGGCAATGAGGCTTATTCTATCTAAGCTGCAAGATACAGAATTGATTTTTGAGCTCTCTGCTACTTTTATCCAGGTAGCTCATGTGGTTGAATTATTGCTCTATTAGCGCTTCTCTATTCCATGTTATATTTTGCTCAATGAGTCTAATTAGCAAAAATCTACTCCATTCCAAATTGTAGTCGTTTGGCTTTTCTAGGTACATATCACACCCAGATATACACTATGTCTAGATATGTAACAAAAAACTGTGTATCTAGAAAAGTCAAAATGACTTACAATTTGAAATAGACGGAGGAGTATTATCTTATTTGTTTACTGGCAAGTTCATAGTGAACTCCAGAAATTGCTTAATCTGTATTTGTATCTAGTAGGGTTCTCTTGGAGCACTTATGGAAGAAGTTGTCTTGTGTGTTTTGTATACCAGAGATATATAAAAAAAGAGATATTTCTGGTGACATTATTAAGGAAGTCAGAGATTTTTCAAATTTCACAGTTTGGAGATACGAGAGGCAAATAAAGATAGTCAACTGAAACTGTTAGATCATTCAGATATGTAAAAATAAAGGTACTTGTTGTGGTTAGTAGATTTTTGTTCTATTAGTTCTACCTTTTTTTGAAGGACGGCCCTGGTGCAAGCGGTAGAGCTTTACCATCTGTGACCAAGAGGTCCAGGGTTCAAGTCTCAGCCTCTGCACATTTATACAGGGATGGCTGCTGGCTATTTTTCCTTCCCCAGACCCCGCAGTGCGGGAGCCTACGGCACTAGATACGCCCTTTAGTTCTACCTTTTTTCCAATGCTTCTCTACAGACACTTGGTATGTTGTCTGAAACTGCCAGACGAAATAGTTTTGTCCAGAAGCAAAGGAAAGCATGAAAACTGAAACATAACTCATACTGCAATTAAAGTAGACAAGAGCTCTGGTCCTTATGTCAGCAAATTGTGCTTAAAGATTCTGGAGTTGATTGACAGAGAAGTTGATTCGGAAACTTCAGTGAAAATTGCTGCTATTTCTTTGGTTGAAACAATAGCCATAGAATATCCCTCTGATAATCCTTTATATAGCAGCTGGCTTGCAATAATCATTGATCACATTGGTTCTGATCAGGCATGTCTTCTATATTAGTTCATACTGTGGGTTCTCTCATAAATGTGATTGGATAAGAAACATTACCAGAACTCCCATTAATCGTGAAAAATATATGCTAATATCACATCAGATTTCATGTTTGCCTCGTGGAAATTATGCAGTTCCATTAGAACTGCTCCTGGACTTTCTAACCAAGACATAGCTGTGCTGCTATCTGCAATTCTGCACTGACAAACAATTGGGGTGGTTGTGGAAAAGTTAGGTGAATTGGTTAATCCATATTTGAAGGAAATACTTGATCAGGTAGTACTGCATCCTGAATGTTGCGCTCACATGCACGCCAAATCAGATGCAAAAGCAGCACATGTTCAACAGCTACTGTCTGTTAAAGTTCCAGTATGTCATCTAAATTTGTTCAATTTTTTTCTTGGTCATATGATGAAACATGACTGTGCCCTTTTTTCCTTGGGTCTCATCAACTTATTGGCTGCAGGTCTCATCAACTTCGGTGAATATGTACTCCCTTGCTGCAAAATGTGGAGATGCAAGCCTTTCATTAGGCATTTGATATGCTTGCTATCCTAGTTGGTACGATGGACTGGCTGGCTGTAGGAATTTTCCATTCGAAAATATATGAACATTGTTTAGCAGTTATTGATCTCCGTCGTCAACATCCTGACTTTTTGAAGAATAATATAAATATGGTGGAGCAAATTATTATTCATGCTATAATCACTCTCACCATGAAGCTTACAGAGGGCACTTTTAGTTGGCCACTTTTTCTTTGTACTTTGGAATGGGCCGAGTCCGAACTTAATCAGTCCTATCAAAGAAAGTTTTGGACCATGCAATTGTTCTCTACAAATTGGTTAACAAATTTGCTGAACACAGGTACCCTCATAACTGCATTGAATACTGTATCCTAAGTTATGTTCAGAGCATACTTGGAGCTTGATTTCACCTTTCTTTTAACTGTCAGTAATCCATGACATTGGTCTGTTGTATTACGCTCATCATTCTTGACGACTCCATCTAAAGCATGCTTTTTTCAACTACCAGCTGCCATATACTTTGTCTCTTCATGATTATTTAATTTGTCTGTGAAGGTCCTTGTTCACACCTTATTTCAAGTATCTACTGGAGGGATCTATCCAGTATCTGTCTAAAGACGATGCTTTGGCTGGTTGGAAACAAAAGAAGGCGGTGGCCAAAGTTGAAGATGTTCAAGTTGAACAGAAGGAAAGTTTAGAGGTTAAAAACTTAAAAATGTGGAATTTAAGAGCTCTAGTTTTGAAATTGTTGAAGCCTATTGTCTCCCAATTTGTTGTGGAAACACCAGAATCTATTGAATCAGTTCTGGATTCTTCATGAATTGAAGTAGATGAAACTATTATTTTGTTCTTGGACCAAATGGCAGTCACTGCACGTCAGATGTTCTTTGGAAGCCTTTAAGCCTTGAGGTGGGAATCTCTTAAGGTATTAATATTTTTTGCCTATAACTTAGTGACATACCTGCACTAACTAAACTAATTTCGTAACTCACAGGATTTAGGTTACCTAATATAAAGAATAGTATAGACTAAACACTATGAACACTAGTGTACAGGATTTATTGTTCACTCTCTCCGGCTTACGATTTCCTCGTAAAATTGCAAGTACATCTCTATCTCTATAAGACGAAATCAGGGCCAAGCTCGGCCACCTCATTGGGCCACGTCGCATGTTTTCCTCCACCGTCGAATTTTGATCGGGCGGTCGGAAACCAGCGTCTCTAGTGCTATCTCGACCTCCTGTGGAGCCGCCGCTGCAGCCGCCGCCTCCCTTTTGCCTTGCTCCGTCTCCTGCGTCCTGCCACTGGATCGCCGCCGCTGCCATCTCCTCCTCCATCGCGCCTGCCTTCCTTCCAAGTGAGGAGGCCGCAGCGAGCTACGCTGGAGGCGAGGCCAAAGCGCCTCATGGCAGAGGACTCCGCGGCCGCATCGAACCCACCGCCGATATTGACGCGCTCTCCTGCGGTCCTGCCTCCTCTCCCTGACGTATTATCACCCTCGCCGCTTCTCCTTTCCTCAGCAACGGCGCAGCGAGAAGAGAAGTAGAACATGCATGGGCGGCGCGAGGAGGGGATGAAGCGCTGGGTGGCCACGGTAGTGGCATGGACATGGACTGATGGTAGTCTGGAGCTATGTTCTATGGACGCCCTCACACTGTTCGATGAAATGCAGAACTGCTGATGACAAACATCCGTGAAGAACGAATTCAGCTTGAGATCCTGCTTTAACGAAAACATTGAGTTCATCTGTTCAGAAAGTTCTACTTCTTATTAACCAATTATCCAATTGTGTTCTTTGTTTTACAGGGTTATCGTCCAATTTATATGCAGCTATGCACCCGTCCACTCTATGCCCTTGTATATGAGGTAAACACACACATTCACATTGCTTACTGATATACAATCACAGGCCAACATTGTTGCCAGAGTGATAAGTGATAATTGAATTACTATTATTTCCATAGTTGAATTTATCGGTGGGCAACTGGGCATCGTCTGCCACACTCAAGTCTCAACTTGTATTTCCTTCGTCAACTGCGTTTATCTCTTTGAAGAAGAATGGTTAGCAAAGGGTTTCTTTCTAAACGGGGTCATAAATGTGCAGACAACTAAGGCCTCCAAAAACGACGCAAAGACCATGGCCAAGAAGCACCAGAACGAATCATCAGTCCTCCCGACTTCCATAACCCTGATCATGCAATGTACGGCAACTTGATCCACTGGTACAAGACCATCATCACCCATGTCGGTGGCATGAGGAGCTCGCTGTCAGACACACTACAGCAACACGAAATAAGACACCTGATACCGCCAGCCAAGTAACCCAACCTCAACGAAGCCTCCATTTTATATAAAGTAAAACCCTGTTGCCTTAATATTTACCTTTGGCCATGTAGCCATAGATATCAAGTCTGAAGCTTAGTGATGTGGTAGGGAATATATCAATATCAGAAATATTTCACAGCAACCTATCCATATATTACCAAAATTGAAATATTACATGGTTAGGAGGACTAGAAGACAATCTTAATGGGTGCCTCTGTCAGTCTGTCAGCTGTATCTTTGCTTGTCGCTGTTTAGTGCAGAGTTTCTGTTAATAATTATAATTGTACCTTTTCCCCCTCAGGAATTACAATTGCTGAGTATTTCTCTGATATGGGCTCCAGGCCTACAGCGCCAGTATGATGGCTGACTCCACCTTCCAATTGGCTGAGGCATAGCGTGAGATCTCATGGCGTTTGGTATGTTACTCATCTTAGTACGTGATACTGATAGCCTGAATTACAGTGTTGTTACAATATTATATTGTTAAATCATGTGCTGCTCATTTTTACAGGTCTGGGGTCGTGAATTGAACGCTTAATATTTTATAAAAAAAAGCTTAATCTTTTCGCATAATTGACTATATGAGAAATTGTACCTTTGTGATCATTTCTGTTTATTATGTGGTTCAAACACCTGTAATCCAATACGGTAATGTTACTTATATACTCACTAAGATTAACCACAGAAATAATGCAAATATATATCATTAAAAAAGAGCTTATATGTCGGCCAATCAAAAGTGGGCCAATCTAGCTTTTGCCGCGCCTGGCTTTCTAGTGTAGACTGGAGTTTGCCCCAAAATACTGGGCCTGAAGGTTATCAGGTACATGGTCCAACATCTGAAGGAGTTCGTCGTTCTCCTACCAGAGAACATCCAGTTCCTGGGCGAATTGCTTGAGGATGTGCAGCTTCCTGTCAAGACACTGTCAAAGGGGATCATGAAAGGGATGGAAACCCTCAGCGGCTAAAGCCTCAGGCATTACTTGTGAGGCCTGAGCTCCCTTTTTTTTTTTGACTAATTGAAACATCAGCCATGCTCATTTCCTGTAGATAAGTAGATCAGTGTACCTTGCAATTTATGTAGGTTACACTTAACGGTGTATGTACAATAAATTTGAATCTATACAGATCTGGGCCAATAATCGTAATCTGAACTTTTCGTTGGCATTTGAGTTGCTTGCTTGGATAAAGGAAGTTTTATTGGTCCCGCTTGCATTTCCTGTGTTTGACAAAAATCACGTGTATAGCAAGTGATTGGGATCTCTATTTTAATCTGTTGTAATAATTTTAAAATGTGCTTTATAATTAGGCTGTCAAGATTGGCTGTGCTAGGTGACTTTTTGGGTGATCTGCACCGCACCCTCCGCACCACGGCGCAGGGGTACCATCTACTAATCACGTGCCAGGAACAACAGCACATGGAGAAGTTAATGCTTCTGAACTCCTCGACCCTTTTTTTATCATTTCTTGGCTGTAATCTAATGCCCCATGGTATCCTGTTTGATCGGCAAGATTGCCGCTTGCCGGGATTGTTTGTATGAGTATCAGTATGACAGATGGGATTGGTTTCTGAATGCTGACCGTCACAGGGTATGTGCTTACGTTAGGTCACATGGTTATAGGAAGACTCTCAGAGTCTCGATCTATTCGAGTGTGACAAAGAATGACAGGTCCTTTTCACACTGAGTTTGAAGCCCAGATTTGGCCGCATGCCGGGTGTGAAAATTTGAGATCTGGAAGTGAAAACCTTACTTACAGCCCTGATATTTTGACGTTCACCACTCTAGTGACTATACGTACCAATTGTCCTTTTGACTAGTTCACAGATCGAGAGAACAATTGAAACTATCCAAGCTTTCTTGCAAAAAGTAGCAGTGAAAGTGTTCTTGGAATTGATAGTTTCAAATGGGTGCAGTCTTGCTTCTTCCACTTCCAGGTTAAAAATCGATAGCTCGGGTGGTGTCGCGGCAAACCCTAGGGGGCGCCCCTGGCGGCCGCCTCCCGCGCCTCGCCGCCGCCGCCACAGGCCGCCATCCCGGCGCCGGCGGCCCCCGCCACCACCCCCTGCTCCCCTCCCTACTCCACTCCCTCCCCTCCCCACTCCCCTCGCCGTCCCGTGGCCTCGGCCGGCCCTGTCGAGGCGCCGCCGCCGCTCCCCTCGTCGTGGGACGGAGCCGCGACTGCCGGCGTTGGGGGGCCGGCCGGCTCGCCCGCGGTTGGATTCGGGGCCGGCGCCGGTAAGGCCGCGGCCGCGACGCCTCCTCCGACCGTGACGGAGCCTGCCTCGACCGGCCCTGTGGGGGCGCCGCCGTTCCCCCTCTCGTCGAGATGCGGGGCTGCGACCGCCGGTGATGGCGCGCCGGCCAGCTCGCCCGCGGCTGGACCTGGGGACGAGGCCCCTGCTGCAGCTGCACGGCCGCCTCCGCCTCCGTCCACCATGGTGAGCGTGGCCATGGGCGCGGGCGCGGCAACGCCTCCGCCTGTGCCGTCCTCGCAGGCAGGCATGGACACCGACACCGGGGCTTCGATGCAGATGGAGCTGCACAGGGCCAGCTCTGGAGCTGTCGCCTCCGGCCTGGGCTTCCCGGCGTCGCCGCCAGCGCAGGTAGCCCCGCCCCGCCGCCTGCTCGCGGAGGTCGAGTCGCAGATCATCGTCAAGGACGCCTCGGAGGACGAGGACGACGAGGAGGACGAGGTCGCTGCGTCCCCCTGGCCGCAGCCGGCTGTGGGCGCCGAGACGCCTTCGCCACCAACCCCAAGATCCTCCCTTTCTCCGGTTGCGGCTCCCTTCGTGCCAGCTTCGCGTGGGCGGCCCAAGCACCGGCGGTGGGCAGACGACGACGGCGCGTCCGGCGACGAGCAGCCCACGTCCTACCTGGCTGCTATCCGTCGGCCGCCGAAGCCTGCAGCTGCGCCTATGGGACGACCGCAGGCAAGCTCAACTGTGCCGCCGGGCCGTGGTGGTGTGGCCGCCAAGTCGGGTGAGCCTCCAAGAAGGCAGAGGAAGGGCCATCGACCGCATCCCCAGCTGGTGAGCGGCATCCCTGCTCGGCCAGTGGAGGGACGTGCCCCTGCCCGGCAGCGCCTCGGCCGACGCGGGCGCACCGCGCATTCGGCCACCGACGCCGTGCCGGAGCGAATGCCCGTCCACCAACGTCTGGGGTCGACGCGTCGTGCGACCGCTCCGGACAACGATGGGTGGCAGCGCGTGCTTCCCCAACATCCTCACCAACCAGCGCAGCCGTCGCGTCCGCAGCAGCGCCGCAGGCCGAGCATCAGAGGGCAGTGCTTCGGACCACGGCAGTTTCTGGCATACGCCAATGGTCGCTGCTTCAAGTGCCTCTCGACAGGGCACCGGGTCGCCACCTGCAACCTCCCTTGGCGATGCCTCCGCTGCCGTGGCCTTGGCCACTTTGCGAGGGACTGCAAGAGGCCGAGGCGCGTCGGCGACGCAGCCAGGCGCGTCGCTCGGCTAAGGGATGGCAGCGGCAGCACCATCGACGCTGTGGGCGGCGTACCCGCGATGGGGGGGGTGCGGCCCAGCAAGACCACTCTCAGCAGCACGGCCACGCTCGTCGCTCGCACCATCGCAGGCGTCGCAAGCGGAAGAGGAAGAAGGAAGCGGGCAAAGCCATCCAGCCTCCCAAGGTTTGGCGGCCGCGGCCTACTTGCCCTGTGGCTGGGGCATCGATTGAGCCTCCAATCGATAGCTCGGGCCATGGATCATACTCTGCAGATCCGATGGCCACTTGGAGGGACGTCGCCTGGGCTGTCATTCTCGAAGGGCCGCTGTCCGAAAGGCTGGTCCCGGAGCCGGTAGCCGGCACTCCGGCGGCGATCAGCCTTCCGGTGGTGGAGGTTGCTGTCCTGGACAAGTCATCAGCTGATACGGATGCCAACCAACCTGTCGGAGAGGAGTATGCAACGGAGGAGGTCTTCGTTGTTGCGGAGGCCACGCCAGTTGCCAAGGCCACCGACAACCTCCAGGGCACGCCGGCCACAACAGAGGTAGCCGCAGCGCCACAGAGGGCTGCGCCGCTATTCGTCTACACCCGCTGCGACAAAGCAACACATGGAGCGGATATCCCACGGGGCGTGGCCGAGGTCCCTGTGACGGTCGCAGCTGTGGCTAAGGAGCTCCACACACCGGCGGACGATGCGTTATGCTACACACCGTCGCCTGGCTTTCCTATGCCAGCGCACCTGGACGTTGATCGGCCGGTGCTGGAAACCCCGCCGCCGTCGGAGAACACGGCCTCAGCAGAGCGCCGCTTCAAGACCTTCGCCGACAAAGTCATGAAGCCAATACCCGAAGCCATCCTGCCGCGACCTTCACCAAAGAAGGCCACTACACCATGACGCAGCCGCTGCGGAGCGGGCGGATCGCTGCCCAGAGCATGGCGGGGCTACCGGCGTCCAAGCGCGGCGAGTACTTAATTTTGAAGCGCCTCGGCCATGCATCGCCGCTGACTGCGTCCACTGTGTCGAACAAATTCAACGCCCTATTCGGTGGCAAGCCGGAGGACGACGAGGCCCTCAGGGAACTCTTCCCTGACGGCTGCGACGTCGGCGAGCGTAGAAGGCGCCGCCGTGCGCCACGTGTGCGGGCGTGACCGGTCCTGCCGGCACCGAGAACCTCGGTTGTGTAATGCAGCGAGTAGTAGCCTAGCGGAAACCTTCGAAAGGGTGAGCGCTTCATTGTCAAATCTTGTAAAAGCGCCCTAGTTGTACCAAAACACTTTTCTCCTTAATGAAAAAACACGTAAATTTTTTGCGTGATTGAGAAAAAAAAATCGATGGCTCGGGCAATTTTGGAAGATGTTACAACTGCATATAGCCGTGCTAGTGACGTCGACATCCCTAGGACCACAGAGAGCAATGAAGTTTCGAGGCCAACAATAAAGAGACGGTGATAGGATGTCACTAGCCGGTGCCTCCAAAAGAGCCGACGTACTTCATTGCTCACTCGTGTTTCTCGTGGAAAGATGAAGGATTGTTGTTTTTTTTTTACGACAGAAAGATGAAGGATCGTTGATGACAAGGAATCGAGACACCAACAAACCCAAGGCATCTTTTGACCAATACTCCTCTTCAGTAGGGTATAGTACGAGTACGAGTATGCATCATTGCTGTCACTAGCTTGCAATGGTAGTAGAGTACACAGCCGGTTTCTTGGTCAAGCCTTGTGGACAAAATTCCATCACCAGTTCACTCAACAGATCTGCATAGTTGTCTGATGGCTGGAAACTGAAATCGCATACTGTCGTCTTCAGGCAAGACAAATGGCTATTAGCAAAACCTTCAAGAAAGGCAAATGCAATTTAAGGAAATTTTATAGATTTCCGCATCGAAAGCACCCACATTATATTCTCGAATGAGTTGTACTCGTTACGTGTACATGCTTGTGGCTCCTAGCTTTACGTTAAGATCATTCTTCAGATGCCCCAATACAATCTCTGCTGTATGCAAGTTGCAAGAAGTAACAAACAATGCAAGGGACGCCAAAGCTATCCTGCTGGCTGGCTGCTGCTAAAACACCACACTTTCTAAACAGGATTGGAGCCTCACCACCACGGGCATCTATTATTATCTTGCTATGTCTTCAAGCCTTTTCAGTATTTTCTTTGTATCTGGTCTCAACGACGGTGATGGATTACAGCAAGCCGTTGCCAATTCGAAGTAGGCGTTTAGATTGTCCTCCTTCCCAGAATTCTTGCTCAGTTTGATAAGCTCGGAGCTGAAAGCTTCTGATATCTTCCTCTCAAGAACCAGGTCTTTGAAAGAGGCCGGCAGATGGATGTCGCGAACATTTGGTGACTTATCATTTGCGACCTCCTTCTGAGCAAGCATCTCGAGCATAATCACTCCCAGGCTGTAGATGTCACTTTCCCTAGTCGCATCCCTCATCTTGATCAGCTCTGGAGCCTTGTAGCCCTGCATTGCAGATGCCTCCAGCATCTCTTGCGCAGCAGCAGCGTTCAGCAGAAGGTAGAGGCCAAAGTCTGATATCCTGGGCTGGAAATCAGCGTCAAGCATAATGTTATTTGTTTTGAGATTGCCGTGAATAATTGGTTTCTGCGATGCTGTGTGAAGGTGGTCCAGCCCTTTGACAATGCCGATAGACAGCTTGCAAATTATTTCCCATCTCTGCGAATCATTGATTCCCTCTGCAGGTCAGAAGAATAGATAAAGATGAGAATTTGCAAACAAAAATCAAAAAGAGGAGAAAATATTGATATTTCACGACTGACTCAGACTAGCTGGTTACTGATTGGCACTAGTAATGGGCGGTGAAATTCCTTGATAACCAAAAACTGTCCTTTTCAAGCCGTTGATATTCTGGAAATGCAAATGGCCCAAAGTTCATTGCAACCATACTGCGCAAGTTGTTTTGTGCATGCAAGTAATAAAAACTACGAGTATTATGTAAGTCTTTCTCTAAGAGACTTAATTGATGGCTCAGAGGTATACTATATTTTTAATCAAAGAGTGTGATCTACCAACTCCCTGAAAACGAGAGCTGATTGATGCAGGAAACCAGAAACAGTTCAGAAGTGCCACCACTCCACCAACATAAAGCCCAGAACAAGTCATGAAACCCGCTAAAGATTGCATTTCTCTGTCTGATAATAAAACAACCACCATGTATGTCTGGAAAAAATTGGCACAAAGCCCTGATTTGATAGAGGACTTGCATCACCCAAATTGTAAAGGCAACAATTAAAAGCTTGAAAGTGTTGTACTATTGATTGATGAAAAGGAGTGAAGCTTGCCACAAGATTTTACGCAACAAGAAGAAGATGCTCTATGGAGCAGATAACAACCAACTATGAAAATTTAACCAGGCACTTTATGAACTGTCCCTTTGTGTAGTCAAGGACAATAGCATAAAGCGTAACAGTGAAGACACATGGCTAAAAGTAACAAAACCACTCTGCAAGGCTGTAACATTAATCCGCGAAGCATCATTGCCTGCGACGCTTTTTCCGCAGCCCGCAGGCATGGGATGACGAAAGTAGGTAATCATGTAAATCTGAGGTAAAGTTCAAATTCTGCAGCAAATCCGAGCAATGGAGCCCGAACCAGGAAATCTTATTCTTACCGACACTTGAGCCAAAAAATCATTCCGCATGATTAGCCTCACTCGAAGCTACTATCTTGCGTCGAAAGCAAATGACGTGAAGCGAAACAGTACAGACCTTGCAGGAACCGGCGCAGCGAGCCGGCGGCGTAGAACGGGTGGACGAGCAGCTTCTCCCCGCGCGGGCCGACGTAGAGCGCGCGGATCGGCACGAGGTTGGGGTGGCGCGCGGCGCCGAGAGCCCGGGCCGCCGCCGCGGCCTCCTCGGCGGGCGCGGCGCAGGCCGGGCGCACGAACCGGAGCAGCGCGACGGCTTCCCCGGCGCGGCCGAGCCCGGCGCGGTACAGCGTGCTGTGCGAGGACTTGGCCACCACCTCCCCGGGCGCCTCGAGGATCGCGGCCACCGTGAGCGCCTCGCCGCCCGGGAACCGCAGCAGCGCCTCCTCCCCGCTGCCGGCGACGTAGCCGCCGCCCGAGGCGCCGCCGGACGCCTGGAACCGGTCCGCCCTCGCGCCGCCGCCGCCATAGGAGGGCAGTACCAAGCGGCAGCGGCCCCGGCGGCGGCGGCGGCGGCGGATGAAGTAGAAGATGGCTAGAGCGAGGACCACGGCGAGAGCCGGGAAGAGGACGGCGTTGATGACCGCCTTCCGCATTGCTCCGTTCTATACTTAGGCGGGCGCACTCTAGATCGGAGGAAGCACGGAGCACGGCGGTGCTTGGTTGCTCTTGCTGGGGTAAATGGGCAATGGGAAAAATTGTAAATGGGGTGTGGTGGTGGGGTTTGGAATTTGGGGGAGAGAGAGGTTTGCTTGAGCGTGCTGCTTTGGGGCTGCTGTGCTTCTGCTTTCCTCTGCTCTTCTTGCCGTTGGGATGGGGGAAAAGGGTACTAGACAAAGCGATAGCCTGGGGATTCCTTGCGTTTCAGGAAGGCGTTTTCTTTTTTTTTTCTTTTTTTTTTACAACAGGAAGGCGCTTTCTTTATTTGAGAACTGAGCCGATGACGACGACTGTGAGAAAAGGGTGGAGGCCACGATGAAAATGTTTGGGTTGCTTTTAATTTTTGTCACCAGAATCAGTACAAGCTAAAATGTAGGCTTGCTAAAATAAGGACTTATCAAAGTTAAAGCAGAATATAGGTGTTAATTTAAATGTCACTACAATAGTAGAAAACACTTTTTCTCTCTTGTACCATCGAAGAAATTTCTCTAAACTTGTCAAAACTCTGACTATAAATATTGTTGTATCTTCTCTTTTTTTTTGCAATAACAAATTCGTGATTTAAGTTTTGGCTTACTATGATTTGGTTGTATAAGAATTGGAAACCAAGTAGCCCGTAAGTCCATCTATAGCATTAGATAAATAATAAAACTAATAACGTAACAAACTTAACAAACATATCGACACGGTGCCATAATATTAATAAAAAAGAAGAATAAAAATTTTATAGGAGTAAAATCGGTTTTTATAGAAACTAGACTAGTTTACACTCTTTTAGCACACATAGTCTTAGAAACTAGACACAACCTCTAGTGAGACTGGTTTAGAGCTTGTTTGACCATCCTTAAGAGGTGGGTACAAGTATAGTCAAACGAAACCTAAATGTTACTCCCTCCGTCTTAAATTATAGTTCGTTTGACTTTTTTTTGCTTTAAGTTTGATCACTCGTCTTATTCAAAAAATTTAAACAAAACTAGTTAAATTTAGATCATTCTCGAAGAACTTTGTTAATAAAGCAAGGCATAATAAAAAAATAATATTTTGAACAAATTTTTGAATAAGACGAGATGATCAAACTTAGGAAAAAAAGTCAAACAAACTATAATTTAAGACAGACTGGTAGCTATATATCGACTGCAGAGACACCCACCCGTAGTTCACCTCTTACACCCCTAATGCAAATATTAATCTTTTTACTGCTGATGACACCGACACGTGCGTCCGGGACAACACCGACACACACAACACAAGCCGCGTGCGGCGCGCGCTTGCTTGAGCCGTGTCCACGGTCAACACTGCCACTGACAGTGACGCTGTGCCGTCCCTCCCGCCCGAACGGACGCAGCTGAGCTCGGAAAGTCCGAACAAGAGCGCCTTTTCCTTTCGGCAGCGGCGACCGCGCGGAAGGGAACACGCAACAGCGTGCGCGGTCCGTGGGCGCGAGGCTCCCGGCGTGCCGTTGCCGGCCTGCCGGGGTATCCGGGCCGCCGGGCTGTCTGGCAGCACGCGTGGTGGGCTGGTCAGAACAACAACTCTCCGTGGGCTGCAACTGCAACTGCAACTGCGCTTGCTATATTGGGGCCGGCCCGAAGGCTCACTTGATCCGGTTGTCTGCAACCACCACGTCGCCCAAGTCTGGGCTGAGAATTTGCTTTGTTTTGGAAGAGAAGTCCATTTGACCTCTCCAATTTTCAACCAAGTTTGATTTGGCTGCGCCAAACGGAAAGCCGTTTTTTTTTGGCTCCTCCGATTTTTGAAACTATCCGGATTTATTTCATATTTCATACATATACAGATATAATTTTAAAAGTGGTTTTATCTGATGTGACACCACGTTAGCCACAAGAGACGCAGATCGGACTATTGCCCTGTTCGCTTGGTCGTTTCTGGCTGGCTGGTTCTGGCTGCTGCTGATTTTTTGTGAGAGAAAAATACTGTTAAATGACTGGCTGGTTTGGCTGATAGTTTCAAACGAACAGGCTGTATATTGATTGGTTAATTACAATAAAAAAAACATGGTGTCGACAGCAGCTCTGCAACACGAACGTTCTACTTCGCCTGGAGCCCTCGGTCTCCAAATTCAGACAACGCACAAGGTCAAAACTCCACAGCAGATTAGTACTAGTAAGTAGTAACGACTAACGAACAAAGATAGTTGAAATGAGATACAAGTATACCATAATTATTAATCCCCGGCTCTACGTTGTTAATTTAAACCGCTGTTCAGGATGTAATTACATTGCAACACCCAAAATGAAATAAAAAACAAACGCAAAAGAAACGGCACGCTATCATACACGACACGAGGAAGGCTGACTGTGATCCTGCTGCCTGTAAACATTTCATCAGACGTGTTGGGTGTGGGTCATCTCCTGGCCGGCTCGACCCTCTGCATCCTAATCTGCTCCCTGAATTTGGCTATGAACTCGTCGGCCTTCCTGTCCACCTCGTCCTCCACCTCCTCCACCTCCGTCTCCGTCTCTCCCTCCGGTCCCGGCCTCATCGCCAGCTCAAACAGCTCCTCGTCGTCGCACGAGTTGCCTTCGTCCTCGTACTCATCCGCCCCGTTATCTTCGCAGCTGTTTTCCTCCTCCTTGATGATGGCGTCGTCGTCGAGATCACTGCTAAACGAGCTGTCCGACGCCGCAACCATCTCACCCGCCGACGTCTCGTCCTCTGCTTCGTCGTCGATGGGCACCACAGGATCATAGCGCCGGCCGAAGGCGCTCCTCGTCGCTTGCACCGCGGACCTGGACCGGAACTGCTTGCTGCCCGCGGAGCCCAAACTCCCGTTCGGGCTCCGCCGGTTGCTACTAAGTCCTCCGAATTCGTTGAAGCTCCTCGCCTTAGCCTTCAGGTGGCCGCTGCGTCGCACGCGGCCAAGAAACGGCGGCGGCGGTGGAGGAGGCGGAGGCGTGAGCAGAGGCGGCGAGGACGGCGAGAGGGTCAGATCGGCGTCGAGGACGGAGGACGGCGAAGGGATGGCGTGCTCGCGCACGACTTCGTATCCCGTCCCCGCCTTGGGAGCTAGGAGGAACTCTTCGTCTTCCTCCTCCTCCGTAATGCCGCTGCCGTCGCTCATTAGACCCCCTGATGGTGTCTCCGCCGGCGACGACTCCTCGGCCGCTGGCTTCAGCTTCCTCACGGGCAGGAGTGGTTTGTCGCACGTGTCGGTGATGACGGCGGCGTTGCCGCTGTTGGTCGTCCCTGGCGCTGAAGCGTCCGCGACGACCACGAGCGGGTCGTCTGGAAGGTACTGAGAGCTCCACGCCTTCTGGACGCCGCCAACGCCACCCTTGCTGGCGCCACCGTCATCGTCGTCGCCGCCGTCGTTTTCCGCGAAGACCAGCGATCCCTGCATCATCTGCAAAACGTAGGCCTCCACCGCCGCCTCGTCGTCGACGCCGACGGGCAGCAGCTTGGCGTCGTTGGCAGCCATAGCCGTTGCGGCCACCTCGGCGTCGGCGTTGTTCTTCTGGCCGAAGACGCCGTAGGAGATGATGATGCCGAGCAGGAGGAGGTGCGGCAGCTCCCAGATCCTGGGGGCCTGCCCCGACGACGGCAGCAGCGGCAGCAGCGCCACCACGAGCGCGAACAGCGCGGCCTTCGCGGCCAGGTTGGACGGGAACAGCAGCGCCAGCACCTGCTGCAGCCACGCGGACGCCGAGACATCGCTGGCCGCCGTCGTCGTCGTAGCAGGCTGCTGCTGCTGCGCTGGAGCCGTGTCGGCCACCTCCGCCATTGCGTGCACGTAGTCTCTGGGCGCGCAAGCGCGGGCGGTGTTTGGTCGGGGGCTCGATAGGCTAGCGGCTGCGATGATGGCGTTGGAATTGGGAAGCTTTTGGGGCGTAGATCCTTGGCTTTCGGATGGGGAGAAGAAGCTACGACACTTGGTCGTCGTGATCGTGAAGCATGCACCGAAAGGGAGGGAAAGAATTTGATCGCGGCAGAACGGAGAGCAAGGGTAGGGCCGCCACTGTCATTTTAAATCTGACAGCAGGCCTCGGGCTCCCGGGTGATTAACTGCTGCTAGTATGGAAACCGCAGGAATGTGCTAGATCAAATGCCAAAACAAATTCGAGGAAAAGGCCCTCTTGTGCACTTGGGACTTGGCATAGTAACCTCTAGAACTTCATGCTAATGTATCTGTATGGTCTATTGGTCTTAGACTAATTATTAGTACGCACTAGCGCCGGTGGAGCCGACTGATGCCGGTGCATCCATGATTGCCGGAGCACACACGGCATGCACAAGGGCGGCGTCGCCATTCGCCAAGGTCAGACGTTTCTAGTAACTGGCGAACATGGAGATCATCTTGATTGATATGATCCTCATGTGCCGAAACAGGAAAGAAAGAAGAAGCTAGTCCAGAATTCAGGAGCCACTGACTCTGATTCCGGACGATCCGGCGAGCTCCAGAATCACAAAAGCTAGGGACCTTAGTACGTAGGGCGGTGATACGCGCGTGTTGAAGCTCCTTGACATCCCTTTTCGTAGCTGCTGCTGGCACAGAATATGCATAGTTGGATGCCTTGTACGGTCATGTTAATTTTTGAAGACTACACAAGTCCTAGATAGATGTGATGATGAGATCCGATCCGATTTTGCTGCTGCGACGTGATTCGTCTTCGTTTCATCTGAGGTGTGAACGCCGGCTTTCCAAATTAAAGAGGTGTGTAGATTTTCAGGAAACGGGAAAAGGTAGCTGCAGGCTAGCTTTAAGAGCATGCATATGCATGGGTTATCCTTTGCTTAATTCTGCAGCTATCCTTTACCACCCCCGGCAAGGAGGAGATTCTCTATGCGTTTCCTTTCCTTGTTCTGCTTATGTTCAAGTTACTGGAGTAGTAATCAAAGGGGGGGCAGTAATATTCGACCCCATTTCATTTTGTCGCCCCTCCACTCCAGCTGTGGTTGACTGGTCGTGGTGGAGCAGAAGCGGCAGTAGCAGGCCACGATCTGTACTGGGCCAGAATTCTTCTTTCTTTTCTTTTCTTCCGTGAGCTAGAATTTCTTGAAATGGGCCACTATGTCTGTGCTTTCTCTTTAAGTATTCGGCCTGTTTACCTTTTCTTTCCCTGCAAACTATCTCTACGATCTGTACTGGGCCAGAATTCTTCTTGTTTTTTTTTCTTTTCTGAATGATTAGCATTGCTACCCATCCATGATCTCCTTTTAAGGCCTATCACTGATCTTAAGCAACATGGTGCAGCTTTTAAACTGTTTTTTGCCAACTTAGTACTTATACGAGTGTAACTTACGATCTAAGGTCCTTTTATACGAGTGTAACTTACGATCTAAGGTCCTTACTTTAAAAAGGTAAAAAATGGGAGTGCTAATAAAATATATAATGATCACAAGAACTCCAATAATTTAACTTGAGGATTAGAAAATTTATAGCAGCCAATAATAAAGCAGGGACTAATATTTGAAAAATCAAATTTAGATTAATGACATCATAAAATATGGACTCTAACAAGAGCCACCAAAATTTAAGCTACATTTTAAACTAAATACATTTTCTAGGTACACAACGAGGCGCCATGCATATGGAAAAAACTATGGTATCAAACAATAAGCATATAGATCATCAATTTGTAAGTTTATCATGACTATATAATGACTACAAAGTATCTATTATGACTATTGTGTGTTAGGAAATAAAAAAATAAAACATACAATTTAATATAAATATTTTTTTAGTAAGAGGTAGTATATATTAAACGATAACTAATTCTTACTATGTCTTAAAAAAGCACGTGTTGATGGATCATAGTGAAATTGATAGGCCATCCGCTAGATGCCAGCGGGGTTCGTTGACTGGCATTGGCCTGATGTCACGGCACCGGTAGACACCTTGGCAAGTATACACTGGTAGTGGTAGTACTAGTACTTCTCCGGTTTCCTTAATTACTACTTGTAGCGAACACGAAGTCAAGTTTCCTGGTTCTCGATTGTATTGTTGGCAGTTGAAGTGAAGATTCATCAATGTTTCCAAGTGTAGTGCCACTTGTCCAAAGCCTTAGAGACGAAGTCGTTTATAAATCGTTGCTCCAAAACGCGGGCGCGCGCGAGGATTGACTCGCTCGACAGTGACACTCGATCGAGGACTTTGACGAGGACTAGCTTGCTTGCGTCGGGGATGAGCTCTATAAAACTACCGCAACCGCTGCCTGCATAATGCTCTCTTGAATTGGTACTTTCGTGCTACGTCGCAGTACGTGGATAGGCGAGAGCTCAGCTAGTAGCAACGACGACGGCGCGGCGGAGCGCTGCGTACGTGTGCAGCAACGGCAATGGGTGTCATCCGCGGCGGGAGGACGGAGGCGATCATGCGCGAGATCACGAGCCTGCGCGCCCAGCGGGACGAGCTGGACAGCCGCATCCGCTTCTTCGAGTCCCAGCTCCGCGTCGGCGGCGCCGCGCCGACTACGCTTCCTCCCAGCTTGTCCACCAAGCTCGACGCCATGGGGTTGCACGCCGCCGCCGTCGCCGCCCAAGGGAACGACGGCCTGAGCCCCGAAATGGTTAGACGCTACAGCCGCCACCTGCTCCTCCCGGACTTCGGCGTGCAAGGTTTGTCGTACCCGTAATTTGCTAATTACTTAAATTTATATTCTAAGATGAATCGATGATCGATCTATTGGCTTGCTTGCTCTCCTCCCCTGTCGATGATCGATCGACATCGACGCGTGAACCTTGCACTGCGATGTGGGCGAGTCGCACAGAGTAGAAATGGATTTTCTTCTTCTTTTTTTCTGAACAAAATGAAACGGCATGGATGGCAGGGCAACAGAGACTCTCTCGGACATCAGTTCTTGTGGTCGGAGCCGGAGGCTTGGGCTCGGCCGTACCATTGTACCTGGCTGCCTGTGGCGTTGGTAACTAATAAAAATGTCCCATTGCTAATTTCTTTTTTACTGTATTATTAGTAAAAATGCTCCGTCATACTATTTGCTCAGTTTTGCTGATCCTTTCTTTTCCTATTAGTACTAATTTGATCTTATCTACTTATTAGGTTCTCTAGGCATTGTTGATGGAGACGACGTTGAACTTGGCAACCTCCATCGTAGGTAACTGTGTGAGATGCACTATACTTCGTCTATGCTGTAGTTGTCATGTACATTACCGCCACCGGAGTACATTACCACCTACTCCCTCCGTCCCAAAATAGATGTCATTTTTGTTTTTTGAGAAGTCAATATTTTCAAACTACCGATAATTATATATTAAAATATATAAATATTTATGCTAAGTAGTTAGTATCATCAGAAAGATCTTTAAGTCTAATTTTTTAATAAATTTATTTGGTGATATAAATGTTGCACGTATTTTGTATAAACCTAGTTAAAGTTGAAAAAGTTTGACTGACATATTTTCCATAACGTCATACTTTTTAGGACGGAGGGAGTATGACTGGCACGTACTGCTCGTGGACTACTAAATTCAGACTAAGTCAAAAACAATAAATTGTTTGACAACTCCCACCAATTTGTTTTCTTATAATCAAAAGTAAGTGCCGTATTTTTTTTCTTCTGCTTAGATTCTGTCTGTTTGCCTTCCTTTTCATTTCAGGTCATACACGTAGAAGCATATGTTGGGCAACCTAAGGTGAAATCTGCAGCAGCTGCTAGCCGGGCGTAAGTATACTAGTATTCTGACTTTCAGAGAGGTCTACCATGCAAGCTATTTTCCATCTCAGACCTCTTAATTATATACTTTTGTTTTTCTAAATCAGGATCAACTCCTCTGTCAACGTGTTGGACCATCACCTCAAACTGAAATCAAAGAATGCTTTGGATGTTGTGAGGCAGTATCCTTGAGAATGTGAAAGAAAAATTTCGTTTTTCTCCCTCTTGGTTATTACTGTAAGCCCTGTTTTTGTTACTAAATGATCGCAGATATGACATAGTTGTTGATGCAACAAACAGCCTTGCTACTCGCTACATGCTTAGTGATTCTTGTGTCCTCCTCAACAAGGTAACTAATAGTATACTGTTATTTTTTTTGCAACAATACATATATTACTTTAAATTGAAATCCACCTTCCCACCAAACAAACTTGACTGCCTAAAAACTGGAGAAATTCATATGTCTGTTTAATTTTTAAATTTTATCTATACTAAAAAAACCAAATCTTTATCAATTTTAATATTTTCTCAAAGTAGTTTTTCACCTGTTGTGTGCTAATTTTTTTTTTTTGCCGTCTACACTCTTCAGACTCTCATATCCGGTTCAACAACTGGTCTAGAAGGACAGGTAACTGTTTTTGTCTGAAAATGGCTTAATTTAACCTAAAAGTTAATGTTAACTTTGATGACACTCATTAAACTTTTAACAGTTGATGGTTTATAACCATAACGGAAGTCCATGTTACCGGTGTCATTTTCCAAACCCAACAGCATGCCAGGGTAGTTCTACTAATTGTACTCTTGGGGTTGGTAAGTTATGTCTCTATGTTACCCAATTAATTTCAATGTATTACTAACCCAAACCAAACTGAGTGAGAAATTTTTTAGGACATTATTTAAAGGCTAATTTAGGTGTTTTAATAGTTTGGCAAGTACCATATTGAACTGCACTGTACTCAATTAGTGGATCTCTGTTGTTGATTATTTTAGTTCTAGATAAAACACACACATATTGCTGAGAGTTGCTTAAATACGCTGATGTGTGAAATACACCTTTTAAATAATATGCGTTGATTACATTTATATGATCATATCATGCTTTTCACCGTTATTATTCGATAAGTACCATATTATCTGTGAATGATCTAATAATTGACCTTGTATTTGTTCAGTTCCAGGAGTGATTGGCTGCCTACAAGCTCTTGAAACTATAAAGGTTGCAACTGCTGTTGGTGAACCCCTTTGTGGAAGAATGCTACTCTTTGATGCGTTATCCTCCCGTTTTAAGACTGTATGTCACTACATTATGTGCATAAACAGTTAATAAGTCATGTCTCATCCTAATTTAGCATGAATTAGAATTGTTGTTTGACTCATAAAGCTCGTGCACTGTTCTACATTGTTGTTCTGCAGGTTAATAACATTCGTCAAAGGTCATCAACTTGCACAGCTTGTGGAGATAATCCTAATTTGACTCTCAAGACACTTTTGTTATGTTTGACTATGATAGCTTCGTGCAGCCTACAAAGTCTAGCAAGGTAAAATACATTTTGTTTATAAAATTTTTAGATAATGGAACTAGGTTAGTACCAGTACGTTAGTTATCATGGCCACTTTTATTTAAGGGTAAGCAACAATACCAAGAAAAATAAACTAACCTTATAGAAATTCTACAAGTATCTGTTACACGCATAAATCATTATAGCTCAAATGAAGCCACTCTCAGTCACAGATACAGTTCAATAGTTCATACAGTTGACACATTTGTCACCTGACATGCTCTAAACTACAACAATGCAGCCGACGGCAATCCAGAACCCGCTCCCAAAGAACGCCCGGATCATCACCTGCAGAGAATACAAGCGGGTGCTGGACAGCGGCAGGGCTCACCTGCTGCTGGACGTGCGGCCGGTGCACCACTTCCAGATCGCCTCCATCGCCAACTCCGTCAACATCCCGCTGCACGAGCTGCAGGGGAGGCTTCCACGGCTCAGGGACGCCCTGAGCGAAGTCGCGGACGTGTCGCACGGCAAGCACCGCCTCCTGTACGTCGTCTGCCAGAGCGGCGATGACTCCCTGGCGGTCGTCGGCATCCTCCGGGAGAACGGGTTCCCTCACGCCGGTGCTATTGCCGGCGGCCTTGAGTGCTGGGCGCGAGAAGTTGATCCCGGTTTCCCTGTGTACTGGTGATTTACTACTAGTACCGTAGACTGACTGGGCAGATGTAGGATAGTGTGTGGATATCGATCAGGGATGAACACTGTACCTTCAGGCTTGTTTAGAAACATAGAAATCCTCTCTGACTAATCGATCTTTATTACATAATTACATATAGGAAATGGCTGAGGTGAAAAATCGGTTCAGTTTCCACTCCATATACATTGGGAGGTTTAGGACTTGAGGCTACCGTATCCAAACAATGCCCAGGCTAGCTTGCACGGTTATTTTTCTCGGCCTGGGAAAGAGATCTGCAGCCTTTCCTGCTCGTTTTGCTCCATATTTTAACAATTGCATTGGAGCCATGGAAGGAACTCAAGTACCTGTCACCGTCCCTGTTGATAAGGTAGTCCAGTACACAGGCAGAAAATGTTGCACTACTCAGAATGTGTTGGCCACATGTGACTTTGATATGAGATTCACCTTTGTTTTAGCGGGATGGCCTGGTTCGGTTCATGATACGAGGGTGTTCAATTATGCAATTAACAAGTTTGGTAACAAATTTCTACATCCATCTGAGGGTATGTACGCAGAAGTAGATCTTTTCTTTGTGTTTGTCATATACCTAGCTTATTATTTTACTAATAATAGTTTAATCTACGTAGGAAAATTTTATCTTGTTGATTTGGGGTATTCAAACCAACCAAGTTATCTTGCGCCATACAAGGGTACAAAGTATCATGTGCCAGAATGGAGAATTGGCCAAGAATTAAAAAAGAGTTGTTCAACTACACACATTCTTCACTTAGAAATGTCATAGAGAGATCTTTTGGAGTTCTAAAAATGAAGTGGAGAATTTTGTTGGATTTACCTAGCTATCCTGAGAAAAAACAAGCCAAAATTATCATGGCATGCATGGCATTACATAATTTTATTAGACAGAGTGGTATGATGGATGATCTCTTTGACAAGTGTGATGCAGATGAAAACTATAATCCAATGGAAGAAGAGGAAGAAAGTGAAACTAGGAGAGATTCACATCATGGCGATGAAGATCCAAATATGAATGAGTTTCATGATTGGATAGTTGATGCTTTGTTTGCTAGGTCATAGATTAATTAGCCATGCTTTGTAATAATGAAGGCTGTTGTAAACTATTTGCATTTTGTTTGAGTGATTTTCTTCTTTATAAAATGTTGTTCAAGTGATGGTGAGGATGGCAGACTTCATTGTTGTAAACTATTTGCACTTTGTTTGAGTGATTTTTTTTTGAAAAAATGTTGTTCGAGTGACATTGAGGATGGCAGACCAGCAATGCGGGAAAACAGCAGAGTGTGTAGGCATCAGGTTAGGGGTACTTTGGTCTTCTAAAAATTATGATGTCATGTTTGGTCCAATTTAGTAGACCTAACCAAATAGGGTGAACTAAACTTTAGGAGGTTTACTTTAGTGACTAGTTTTAAGGAGCTTCTAATCAAACAGGGCCAGAGCAACTCCAAGAGAGTTGGTAAAAATAGATTGCTAAACATAAGATTTAGCCAATCTCTAAAATAGAAAACTTTGTAAAAAAGTATAAAATTTCAATAGCCTTTCTATTTTGGCAATACTAGATAGCAAGTGATACATGCAGACTATATTTACCATACAAGATTATAGGAGTAGCCAGTTTGCTATTTTATAAAATAAGACAGCGTAACTGTTGGAGTTCATTTTTTCCTCGAAATGTCTAAATATAACGTAGAAAATGAGTATAGCATGTCTCATGAAGATCTTTCAGTCGGAAAGGGAAAAGTAGAAGCTGGACTCCAGTTCTGGTCCGAATGACAGAGCTGGATTTTGTTTTACATTTGGGCCTACGGCCCTCATTTTTTCAGAACATTCGGCCTACCATCCTTTGGCCCATAAGTGACGGCATAAAATTAACACTAGTTGACATAGCGGCGACCCTTTTATGTGTTCCTGAAATGCACCATATACAACTATACATTCCCATTTGACAGTTACAATACCACCTATAACTGGTCCCGGACAGGACGGTCCAAAGAACTTATCTGTCTGTACTCATCTAGTTTTGACTTGTGATTGCTCGTTGATTCAATTTGATTTGGGCTCCAGCAGAGTGCAGTGCTGAGACAGTACTACGACCAACCATGTGAGGACCCTGTCTCCTGCGAAACATTGTGCTTGCTAGCCAATCTCGCAAAAGCCGGGGCGCGGCGGGGTGCCAATGAGTGTGTATGGTACTAGTAACACACGGCACGGCTAAAATAACATTATTTATTTATACTATCCTCCAAGCTTAGATTAGCATGCAAGATGACTTGGATGCAGTTTCAGGCTCCAGCAGAGAGAAACGAACCCCAGCTTTTGCTCCAGAAGTTACGGTGGGCGTGCGTGGCGGCCGCCGCCCCCCACCTGAGCGCCAAAGCCTCCGGCACTCGCGATTCGGTTCATCGTCCCTGGGTGCCTGAATCTGGCCTCGTTTACGTGCCGAAAACTTTTTAACTTCGATACTATAATATTTTTATTTATATTTAATAAATATTATTTAATTATAGACTAACTAAATTTAAAAGATTTATCTCATAATTTATAAATAAATTGTATAATTAATTATTTTTTTATCTAAATTTAATATTTTATATATATGGCTAAAAATTAATGTAATGAAGAAAGAATAAAAAAAATTAAAATTTTGAATGTATCTAAAGACATCAGCTTAGGCTATCTGCCTACCTACCTCCTGGTGTGGGTTACGCTAGTCACGCGCACGACGCAGCGGGCGCGATCGAGTGGATGCTGACGATATCTATCCGGACCAAGAAACCTGCCGCGCCCGCGCGCATTGTTTTGTTTTCTTTTGTTAGAATGGTCGTTCTTGCCCACGTTTCCGTGCTGTGTGGTACTGGACACCGAATAAAGTGGCGAAAATGCAGCGACGAATTGGAGAGGCGACGTAGACCGTGGCTATCTTGTAGGAGAATGAGGGATCGGTGTCCATGTGACATGCGTGCGCTTATTATGTTTTGGATTAGTTATTCCCTGCCGGATTCGTCCTCGTGTACACCCATCCCAACCTACGATTTTAAAGCATTTCCCAGTATGGATAGAAATATGCTTGGTCCGTATAAGTATTTTAGTTATTCAAATTAAGTCTTAAAGACTTATTCATGTATGCATGTAGAGTATGGTGGTGAAACTTTAGTCTCACTTTGCTAATTGATGCAGAGGAAGACTTTCTTAAATATAAAAGTCCCCTTCATTTCACTAGGGGCACTTGTAGTTACAGACAAGTCTAAATCTATTTATTATCTTAAAAATATCTTAGACTTGAAATCTGAATAGAATTTGATTGGTTTCTCTCTCTTCAATAAATATAGTGTCACATCGATAAAATACTATAAATAGAATAATAATAAATAGGTGTAGTCTTTATGATAAAGTCTACGTGCCCTAAGTCATGTGTGGGTGAAGAGAAGGGAATACTATAAGCCTATGCTCAAATGTTGACATTAAACACCCGGTATTTGCATTAACGATCCAATGCAACTGGGCCTGTGGTATTCTTTTGTAGTTTTTTTATACTTTTGCATGTTGAAAACCTAATTAGCTTAGATACTAATACAACATTAGATAATCAGTTTTCCCCTATATATATATATATTAAACCTATCGGCTGCCAGCAAACATACATCTATTTGACTTTAAGGTTTTTGCCTCATATTGTGATTACATTGCCATCGTAGCTAGTCTCACAATCTTGAGTACCTGTGTGCATTGGCGATCAGGTTTCTAGAATTTCTTGTCCTTATGATTTTGCAAGGGAGAGAACGAACAAGGTTTTAGGGAATCATGAACTGCTTCTCAAGATTGCTCGCTTTCTTTATCATGAACCATCATCCATGGAAGTCAAATGTTGTTGCGTACCGTTGTCTTTGCTAAGGTTGTTTCTACCAATTTATCTTCACATCATCATATCCACAATGATTTCAGTGGTTTATCTAGGATGAAAGTTCAGCAGGGCTAGAGTCGTCATCTTCAACCTCGAGCCTCTCATTTTGAATGCTAACATGGCAAACCTTCTTGGAGGAGTTGTAGGTAGGGGGTTCAACGAGATCAACGATGCTATAGGGGGGCTTGAGCCCCTTCCCCCGCTAAATCTGTCCCTGGGTGACTCATCTACAAGTGAGAAAGACATACTCATGATATGATCTAGCTAATATTTGAATATATTAGTTATTTATGACACAATATGAGGTGTTTCATCTACTATGTGAATGACTAGAAAATCCCTCGGCTACCAACTTCCAAACAAATTCAATAACCCATAAGAAAATGATAATTTATTTGACGGTACCACAAAAATAACTTTTTTTACGGTTAAGAACAACAATCAAGTAAATAATAGTATCCTTGACTGTTATTGGAAGTCGCCAAGGAAACACCCATATTCCTTGATGGTCTACTTCAACATCTAAGGAATATATGTTTCCTTGCGAAATTCACAAGGAAACTATGCATTCGTTGGCGGTTTGTTAATTTTTGGCCCTCAAGAAAATTGGCGCCTGGACACCCAAAGTAGAGATAATTTGCTGGCGGACACTCGGTACACATTTTTATGCTAGGGATTTTGACTTCCAGCAATTTTTTTGGTGTCTAGATGCCAATTTCCCCTTGTAGCTAGTTTCCTATAGTGTATCCATGCTACTACGTGGTTTCGTCATGGTTTAAGTTCTAAAATTTATCATGAAATTTTTTAATAATTTTCCAACACGAATAGCATGTATACGGTTCCTAGGTTCCCAGAACTCGCAATCGACAGGACCAAAATTAAATCCGTCGCTGGCAGGGGCAGATTATTGCTTCTAATCTCCATAGAGGCGGATGTGTCGCGTTCCTGTTCACACGTATACTCCAGCAGCCATCCATCCATGTCCAATAATTGTTTACCAGCCACGGATAATCGATCCTCAGTCAAATCAAACACCTATCAAACCAGTCGATCGCAAATTTCATCGTGCTTTATTTCTCTGACCACAGATTAATTACGTAGCCTTGCATTATTAATTCAGCAGTTAGATTAAGCTGTGAGTGCCCATCTAATTAATTAACAACGCTAGGATCAGGCTTTAGGGACACGGCTGTCCAGTCCAGCAAGCTCTAGCCAAACCGATGGACCGCGACCTCTCTGCAGCTGCATGGTGCATCATCGCCGGGCGTCATCATCACCGCGGCGCTAGCTGCAGGCTGGAGGGGGCGGATGCAAGTCGACAGGGCAAACCACCATGCCATCCCCTTGCGCCCCACCCACCCAACACCCCGATCCCACCATATCCAGCCCCCCGCTTTCTCCCACCAGTGCAGGACCATCAGCTGCTGCTGCTGCAATATTCCTTCCTCTTCCTTCCCTACACGTACGCCCAGCTCCCGGCCGGCCGCGGGAACACACACGTACACCTCTCGATCAGTCCATCAACAACAACACAGTTACTATAATCTGCTCGATCTTCTAGTCTACTACTGTGGGTGACTAGTCAATAGCAATAATACACTCGCTAGCTCTGAGCCGTCATGAGACTACTACTACAGAGACAAGATTAATTAACGAGGAAACAGTCGTCGTTTGCACGATCGAATAAATGCGGCAGAGCAGACTGTTTTGTTGGCTTACACGTACGGACGGCCGGTGAACAGCTAGCTAGCTAAGCTAGTGTAGTGTGTAGTGTAGCAGCTACGTACTAGTGATGACTCGATCGGCTTGGTCATGACTGCTGCGGCCGGACGGCGATCGGGCGGTGGCAGACGATGGCGGCGCCGCCGTCGGCGACGCCGGCGCCCGCCACCTTGCGGTCAGCGGCAGCGGCGGAGTTGTTGCCGTTGGACGATGAGACGCGCTCGCAGGCGGGGCACATGGTGAGGGTGGTGGGCGGGGACATGTGCATGTAGAGGTGCGGCGAGACGAGCTTGAGCGCGCGGAGCTCCTGCACCTCCTTGTGCAGCCGCCGGTTCTCCTCCGTCAGCGTCTCGCAGCAGCGCTTCAGGTACTCGCAGTCCACCTCCGTCTGCTTCAGCTTCGTCCTGCATGTACGAGGAGGGGCAGAAAATTAAAGAGAGAAAAGTGTGAATGCTGATCACAGAGAGAGATTCACCAGAACACGCAGCAATATGCCTATAGCGGCTTGCTGTGTGAAATTAAAGCTGTGCAACGGCGACATATCGCATGTGCGATAGGAGTACGTACCTGGCGCGCCTGTTCTGGAACCACACCTCCACCTGGCGGGGCCGCAGGCCCAGCTGCTGCGCCAAGGCTGCCTTCTGCCGCTGCGGCACGCCATTAATCAGCAGCAAGTTAGTACAACTTACACGCATGCAGGGTAATGATATGGTTAAAGATCAAGAACCGGCCGGGCGAATGATGATTGACAACTACTGCTAGTGAGCTAGCTGTTCAACATCCATGAGGAGTCTTGATCACGGGGAGGACGATAGAACACAGGACAGAACCGCTGATGTAGACCTTAAATTCTCAATAGGCATGCATGTTACTAGCTACTTACAGGGTTGAGAGTTGGGTGCTCCCGGAAGCTATCCTCGAGCACGGCCGACTGGTCCTTGGACAGCCGGAGCTTCTTCCTGGAGCCGTCGATGCCGCAGCCGCCGTCCTCCTCGTCGCTGCCGCCGCCTCGCAGGCCCTCCTCGCCCGTGGCCAGCTCGCTTCGCTTCGCGGGGAGCAGCAGTGGCATCTCCAGGAACCTCTTCTCTGATGCATATGATCGATCCAGAGTGCAAGCCATGCATACACGGTATTAGCTATTTCTGACAACGACTAATCTTACATATATAGTCACACAGACATCGACTCACATCTACACTAGCTAGCTTGATCACAGTTAATTAGCTGCTAGCAGTAGTGTGCCTGCAGTAGCTAGCTAGCTGATAGATCGAAGTATATATAGCTACTTACTATATATAGAGATCCGACGTATACACAAGTTACAGCGCGACTTGCATTTACCTGGAGCTCGTAGCAGCATGGTGGTGGCGACATGGTGGGTGCGAGGAGATGCGAGGGACGAGCTTAGGCTGAGGCTGAGCCCTAAGTCCCCGACCCTCTCCATCATCTAGCGACCGCCTCTCTTCCTGGATCTGCTGATATATCGCAAGGACTAACCTCTTCTTCCACCTCGCTCTATCTTATGTGAGAGCTAGCTAGAGCTAGCGTGTGTACGTGTATGTGTAGAGCTAGCTGGAAGAACGATGGAACTGGGGATAGATATATAGTACGTAGTACGAATAGTAGCAGCAGACCAGCAGTATATAGACGATAGACGGAGCTGTCCGATAGCTAGGTGAAGTGTAAAAGAAGTGGGGAAGAGCGAGGGTTTTAAAGACATGGGAGGGGGAGCAGGGCGGGAGGAATGTTTGGATCTCACTTCACATAGGGGAGAGGTTTCTGGGACAGCAATCATTAACTAGTGGTGCGGGCTCCTTAATTGGTGCAATCATAACTTCCCCACCACCTCCGTCTCCGCTCAAAATTGCTCGCCTAGCTAACTTCAGCTATTCCCCACCCAAGCCTAGGATTAACTTTCTTTTCTTTTCCACGGAAAGGCGATCGACCGTGATATTTCCCCTTTGTTGACGACGAGCTAGCTGGTAGTGCTTTTGTAATCCATGCATCTGAGCACTTGAATAATGCATGGATCTCTCGGAGAGTATATATATACCCTTCCCAGCGTGCAAAATAGATTATTGCATCGTCGTCTGCAGTACTATAAAATAAACTAGTACGAAAAGTTTCAGATTTCTGACCACTTGCGTCTGGTTAGAAATAATGCTTAGCTAGATTTTAGACATGGAAAGGCAGTAGTATATTGTAATACTATATCGATTAGAACAAAATGTAATCTATAGTTAAGAATGAGTGTCCGCCTAATACCTACCTTTATTCTGCATTATTTGGACAGCTAGCTAGCTAATGTGGGGCCCCGTTTGGAATTGTGCAGCAAAATTTGGAGTCGCTGTCAAATTTTTTTGTGTGTACTTTTGATCGAAGTGCTACTTTTCCATGTTTTAACTGCAGTGGACAAATATGGAGGTCCTAGGCTAGCTATACCGGGATATATGTGCACATCCTCGTTACATGAAGCTAGCAGCTATCTAGCAATTGGCTATTTGGTTGCTAGGTCTCGTTTAGTTTCTCAATTTGGTGTTAAATTTGACTGTATAAAAAGAAGATTTTTCGTCACATCAAAATACCGGTACACGCATCAAGTACTAAATATAGATAAAATCAAAAACTAATTACACAGTTTGTTTGTACTTTACAAGACAGATATTTTAAGTATAATTAGTCAATATTTAGACAATTTTTACTAAATACAAACAAAATGCTACAGTGAAGCTACAGTGTCATAAACACTAACTTTACGTACCCCAAATTAAGGAACTAAACAAGACCCTAGCTTTAGAAGAACTACTAGCTAGTAGTGGTGTTACACTAGCATGCAATGATCGCAGCACGTAGGAGCAGTGCATGAAGAAATGATTGTCTTTTCGAGTTGGTACCAACCAAGAACGCTAAGGCTGCCCCGGGCCGGCCGGTTCGAGGATGGAGGGCATGATTGCAGAGGGCGTGCTGGCATTGGTACGGCCGGCCGGTAGGGCATGGCATGGCTGCAGTGGCACCACACACCCCAGCAGCAGTCTCCAGGCTTCAAGGACACAGGACGGCGACGGTCGGGAGGTCGACGAGACGAGAGCGATTCGTTCGAGTGCCCATTCATGCGATGCGAGATAGCCCAGGGCGGGCGGGGGCGCATGGCCGGCCTTTCCCCACCAGGCCCAAATCATCGTGTCCGCTTTGCGCCGGCACGCATCTAGCTTGGCTAGCCCCACCGCGGGCCCGCGCGTGGCCCCCGCCGGCGCCTATCTCTCATCTCCTCACCCATCATCATCCCATCATTGCGTGCCTGCCGCCCATCCATCCATCCATCCTTTTTGACATGGCAACGCGCTTGTCTTCCACCATCTACTCCATCGACATGTATACTTGGAGCTAGCGGTTCATATGAGTTGCGTACATAGTACTCATACTTGGTCGTAATTGGTATGGTATTCCACCATCTCCATGGCCGCGCACGCATGTGTGTTTCGGAGACCCTAGTAGTTATTAAATAACCTCAGCATGCTAAATTAAACAACGTCTGAGATTAGGGTTTAAGATTTAGATCGAGTTCGTGGTAGGTAGTACTAAAAGACTATGCTAGTCTCTTTGTTCCAAATTAAAATGCACTAGTCCATCAACCCATGTTCCCGCACGGGTTAGAACTTTAGTAGTAAATATTTGTATTAATATTTAACCCTACACCATGATGACATAGATAATTAATACTATTAATATTTAGAACTTTAGTACCATGATGACATAGGTAATTGCTAATTTTTAACCCTACATCATGTCACATAAGATTATTGATGAAGTTTGGTATAAGATTACAATCACGATCGGGAAGACATAGACACGTTTGGTGTATATATATACTTTATCCATTATAAATTATAAGTCAATTTGACCATCTTAGTTCATACATTTTGCTATGTATCTACATATCATATTATATTTAGATGCATAAAAAAATAGATGTACCAAAAAAAAGTTAATGTGAATTATAATTAGAATGGATGGAGTAATAATATCCTCATTTGTTTGGTTTTTTAAATAAAATTTTACATAGTAGTGGTTATTATCAATATAGATATGTCAAAAAATTAGTTAAAATATAAAAATATATATCTTAAGTGTGTATGTGTGAGAGAGAGACAGAGAGAGAGCTTTGCATGTTCGCACAATATGTATGTTTACTTTAATCGATTTTATTGTATTAATTTTCATAAAAATGTTTCCATTATTTTTTGGTAAGCTAATAAAATAATTACAAGATATAGATAATTTAGATGCAAATCTAAATATGTATTATCTTTCATAATTAGTAGAATGTATTAAATAGGTAGCTTATACACCGGAAGTTATCATTTGTTAGCATATGCACCGAAAGTTATCTAACAACATATAATTATAGTAACCAATAAGAACCAGTGACTTATTTGTTCATAGCTACCAAGCAAGATTGCATCCCACAATCTAATGATCCTTGTTTAATTTGATTTTTCATAGTTTCTTTGTTGACTTAATTAATCTCACTTAAAGTTTGATGATCATCACATTAGTAAATTGAAATAGTATAATGGCGATGACATTAATTTACCCTTTTCTTATATAGAAGTACTTCACAATAGTTGCATGACAAACGTGATCATTGCAGACCAGAGAAATAGATTTCTATTTCTGTGTGGTTGATGAAATTTTTGCTATTGATTTTTGATATATATTTCATGTAGCACTTTATTCATAAATACACTAACCAACTAAATATGACAGATAGAACAATCTAATATTTTATTTTTTACTTGAATTAACTAACTATGAAAAGAATGTTTGCAATGATGTTCTATAAACCAAAAATTATTTTACACAGTGGTATAGGTAGGTAATTTTTTTATGCTCGGGTGTTTATGAGAAATATTAGATTTTCTAGTGTTTTTTTCTTAACACGCGTCTAGTGAGAATATTAATGAACCATAAACATGTCTCAGTATATTAACCAAGAGAATGTGAGGTTGGCCAATCTAATTTTTTCATGTATAAGTATGACTACTCTGTATTAACCAACTATGAAAAGAATGTTTGTAATGACATCGAAGATTTTTTCTGTAAACCAAAAAATATTTTGCACAATGGTATAGGTGGGTAACTTTTTATGCTCAGATGTTTATGATTAATTTGAGATTTTCTAGTGTTTTTTAAAATGCGTCTAATGAGAATATTAACCAACCATGAACATGTATTAATACATTAACCAAGTGAAGGTGAGGTTGGCCAATATAATATTTTCTTGTAAGTATGATTAAGTGTTTGTACTTTTTATTTACAATAAAAATAAGTTTATAGTTTAGTTATAGAATTGATGGCTACAAATATTTATATTAATATTAAAATATATTAACTAAGCCAACGTGGTAGATAGACCAATCTAATATTTTATATTAACCAATTTTTAGGCAACTTCATAATTTTACTTTTCTTTTGTAAAATAGATTTTATTTATTATAATGGCATAGGTGGGTAATTTATATGCAAAATTAGGGGGTTACTTTAAATATTTTTAATAATGGCAGAGGTGGGTAATTTCTTTTATAAATTACAATAGATCCAATGGCTATTATTAAAGATGATGATTAGAGTCTACATAATTAAAGGCTAGATGTTTCTGATTATTGTGAGAATTTCTTGAATTTATCATTTTTTCTAGCGCATCTGGTGAGAGTTAACGTGGTGTCTCCGTTGAAGCCCCTAATTAGTAATAGTTTAATTAATATTAAAATATATTAACTAAGCCAACGTGGTAGATAGACCAATCTAATATTTTATATTAACCAATTTTTAGACAACTTCATAATTTTACTTTTCTTTTGTAAAATAGATTTTATTTATTATAATAGCATAGGTGGGTAATTTATATGCAAAATTAGGGGGTTACTTTAAGTATTTTTAATAATGGCAGAGGTGGATAATTTCTTTTATAAATTACAATAGATTCAATGGCTATTATTAAAGATGATGATTAGAGTCTACATAATTAAAGGCTAGATGTTTTTGATTATTATGAGAATTTCTTAAATTTATCTTTTCTCTAACTCATCTGGTGAGAGTTAACGTGGTGCCTCCATTAAAGCCCCTAATTAGTAATAGTAAGATACTTTTAATATATATAGAGAAACATAATGTTTATTTAAATACATAACAAAAGCTATGCATCTAGAAAAGCCAGAGATTTCTAGCGTTATATTTTTCTATACTTCTTTAGGAACGATGATGTCCATTTTATTCGTATCCTCTCTAATGAGAAGAATGAAGCGAATACTAATGTTTGGGATGGTCAAAACTTGAAAATTACTTCTAGAAGAACCTTCTCATCTACTATGATGAACATGTGGTTTGAGGTTCAAGCAATCGTTGAATCTACCATGTTCTTAGATGGTTGTGATTCAGTTTCAAGGAGTATGAGTCCAAAGGTATTTACTCTGTACAATATAATCTACTCACTAGTCCTTTTTAAAGGGGCCATGCCAACCTATACTGTGGTCGAAATCTGTGTGCCACCAAGAGTACGGATTTCCTGTGGCTCCATAGTAATAACAAAATTCTTATTAAGGACGATTTAGCTAAAAGAACACATAAAGATATGCTTTCCTATTTTGCAAGGACAATGAATATGATACTCATTTATTCTTTGAGTGTTGTGTGGCGTCTAGTACCTCGAACGCAGCATCACAAATCTTTTCATTGTAGTTTTGGTTTTGATTTCCATTAAGTAGTTAAACTTTGGATTTGTGGTAGAAGTGCTCTTATTAAGAATGTTTATTACTTATAGCAATCTTATGGAATATATATATATATAGAAAGTTAGAAAATTTAAATTTGAGGAGAGTGATAAGGCTGGCAACGAAGACGCTGAGAATGTTGGCGCCCCTTGTGCAAGCAATAAGAGTGGGAAAGGCTAAAATTGGTGGTAAGGCAAATGGCGGAAAAGGCAAGTGAACCACTAAGGATCATGAGGAGAGCGGACTCCGAAGATACACGAAGATCAAATCAAATTGTAATTCCACTAAACTTGGTAGATGTAATAACACCTGATATAGGCAAGTTTCTTTAGAATATTTACATTCAGATCATATAATGAACTAAGTTTATCTAAGTATTAAATTAGACAAGTTAAACAAACGTGTCTGAAACACATTGTGCTAGACTGTGACAATATGCTTTAGTTTCATGGCTACCTCTAGAAGAGAGCAAATCCATCCACCTCTAAAAGTCAATCGAGTTGTTCAGATCATGGTTTCTACGGTTCCCTAGAGCATGTGTGTGGTTCAGCGGAGCTATGGATGATAATCAACCTATGCACGTGCTTTCGCCTGACCTGCAACATGGATCGGTCATGCTTTTAGCTTGACCTGCAACCTGGATCGGATGGGCAGTAGCAAAATAATGCGAACAAGGTGGAGGCACATATCGAACAAGCACACCCACAAGTTGTTCCGGTGAGGAGAGAATCTAAGAGCCTTTTCGCCCAAGGAGACGCTTATATCCACTGAGAAGTGTTAGCTAGGTGCTACTAATTAATAATCCTGCTTTTGATCTTGTTGTCTCAGTACAAATAAGCTATGTCTATCTCGATCGTTTCTTGGAACTAACAATGTTGTGTACTCCAGGCAGCGAAAAATTTGAATACTCAAACAAACCTACAAGAAGAGGTTTGCATTCTTCAATGAGATGCATGAGGTTCTGAGATCGCCTCCACATCCTTTTGATGGATCTAGGATGAAAGCTCAGTGAGAGCTAAAAGTCCATCTTAATCCTCAAGCCTCTCCTCTTCGAAGCATCCGTGGCAATAGTTCTTTCAGAGGCTCTAGGGGGCTCCATGAAATCAGTGACAGTTTTGAGTAAGCATGTCAGTTAAGCTGTTAGATATCTAGTTTATTTCCTAAACCAACCATTAGCTATCGTAATGCCCTTGTGTTGATCATAATCAAAGTCATATGAGCTTGCTTGGCAGCCAAGGAGCCTATCTTTATGCTTTATGGCATTATGCCTAGAATATGCTCTATGAGCTTCTTGTATTCTAAGTGTGCCAACAGGGGTCATGGTGTCTTTGGCTCACCAAATTCTTGTGTCATTTGCCAACATGCAGTAGGGGGGCTTGAGCCCCCATACCCATAGGTCCGGGAAAAAATAGGTAGGGACTATCCACACCTGGCATTGTGCGGACTTCCACTCAAATCACAACCCATGGACAGGTTGACTCCACGGCTCCGCTTTTGTGTGCTCGCTCAAGCGCCGTCTCTGGTCGAACCGGCTAAGTTTCTTCGGCTTGAAAAGTCACAAGCTCATACATAAAGGCAAAATTAGCTCCCATGTGTGCTTCTTATTATTGGATTAGATGGGAAAAGCGCCACAATCTTTTGGTCAGCCGCTGCTTCTCTCCACGGTAGCCGCTACGTCTCTGGTACACGCCGCCATTATGAAACGGCGCCCCATGAGAGCTCCTAAAGACACCACCTGCAAGGTTGTTTTGTTGTGAGGAAAAAACACTTTAATTACTATGCCGATAAGTGAGCAAAAAATCCATAAATGTCGTTGCTAATCGTGAGGTGGAAAATTCTACAGATCCCCCGAAAAAATCCGTATCTAGCAGAATTCTTAAAAGGGTTAAGTCCACTTTAGAACCTTTAATTATCGCAAAAGTCCAGATTTTAATCTTAAACTTTAAAACCGGATAACATTAGCCCTCTAACTTCTAAAAAAAGTTTACTTTTCAACCTTGGGCGGTTTTGTTGGCTGTTTCAGCGCGTAAACAGTAGCTTTTGACATTTTTCTATAGTACTGATATTTGTTTATTTCATAACTAATTATTGTACATGATAAATTCATAACAATTTTTGTGTAGCCTCTTCATGATGTACTCTACCTAAAAAAATATGAAACCTAGAAAATGAATAGTTTTCACAGGTTCTAAAATTATCTCTTTTAATTAATAAATGTGACTTCTATGATTTTTGTAGGCCAAAATAAATATCAAAAAATTATAAAAATTGATTTGTAGTTGTTTTATGATGATATCAATGTACCAAATTTTAGGATGAAATTTAAATGTTTAAATAAATTCTTATTTCATGTTTAATTAATTAAGAAAATGGGATTAGGATTAGTATCGCAGTTGTGTTCACAGCTGATTAATACACATCTGATGGCATCGGGGCACCTCCCTATCACTTGTGCCTGAAAAAACCTTGAAGCACCTCCCTGTCACTTGTGCCTGAAAAAACATTTTGTACAGGTTGATATCCTCACAAAATAGCTATAAATTAATTTTCATAATTTTTGGATATTTATTTTAACCTAAAAAATCATAGAACTTACATTTATTAATTAAAAGAGGTAATTTTAAAACATGAAAAAACTATTAGTTTTCTAGGTTTCATATTTTGTTTAGGTAGAACACATCATTAAGAGCTACACAAAACTTTTCATGAATTTATCGTGCACCAAAAATTAGTTATGAAATAAACAAATATCAGTACTATGAAAAAATGTCAAAAGCTAATGTTCACATGCTAAAACATCCTGCAAAACTACCCAGGATTGAAAAGTGAATTTTTCAAAAGTTGAAGGGCCAATGTTATCAGGTTTTGAAGTTCAAGGTTGAAATCCGGACTTTTGCGATAGTTGGAGGTCCTAAAGTGGACTTAACCCTTTTAAAATACACACTTCAGGAATTGGATACCTTTGCTAATTGTGGGGCCATATTTCAAAGGTCGCTGTCACATTTTCATTAATATGAGAATGGGTGTCCATTAGTTCCTTTAAGTAGTGAGGTAACTAGCCCTCCCACAGTCTATGATTGCGATTTTGCTTGCACATCTACTGGTCCTCCAAGAGACTATGGCTGAAAATTTTGACTTAGCCATGTTCAGAAAATTTGATACACACCAAATTACCTCTGGGAATGGACTCCATCAAGGCGTAAGCTGGTGTAAATCTATGTAAATACGATGTTGGTGCACTGAAGAAAGGGGAGTACATGTTGCAACTCAATTTGTGGGACAAAGAACATAAAATCAAATGGAATTTAATCATTGTTTGTGGTCTTGCTCATGATGATCATAAAGAAGAATTTTTAGCTGAATTAGCTAAGTTTTGTGATTCTAATTCTGATCCCTTCTTAGTTGGTGGGGGTTTTAATATCATTAGATATGCAAGGGAGAAAAACTCTAATAATAGAGTCCATAGACATACCCCCATATTCAACTCTGTCATTCATTTTTTTAAACTCAGAGAGCTCCTTATGTCTGGTGGAATATACACATGGACAAATAATTAGGATCCACCAATTCTTGTGAAACTAGACAGAATCCTGTTATCCAAGAGTTGGGAGGATATCTTTCCATTGGCAATGGTCAAGAAACTGCCAAGAGAAGTTTCAGACCACAATCCTCTTATCATATCTACTGGAACTCTTAGAACCAAAACCCTTCTCCAATTTAAATTTGATATCTCTTGGTTTAATAACTAAGACTTCTTACCTCTTGTATCAAATATATGGAACAAACCATGTCATGCAAAATCTTGATATCATTCAACAAAAACTGAAGTTGTTCAAGCAATTCTTCAAAGGATGGGGGTATAATAAATAGGGTGAATTCAATAAGCTCAGAAAAGAACTACATGAAGAGCTGAATAAGCTTGAATTATTAGAAGAGAAGGGGGAGTTATCTCAAGAACAAGTCCTAAGAAAACATTGGTTACTGTGTGAAAACCTGAGAACTCTTGAACAAGAAGAACTATACTGGTACCAAAGAAGCCATGAAACATGGCTGCTGAAGGGGGATAGTAACACTGAATATTTCCACAAATATGCAAATGGGAGAAAAAGAAAAAAATACAATTATTTCCCTAGAAAATGAAGGTGTTTGTATAGAAGGAGATGAAAATATGTTAGATCATGCATCTAAATACTACTCTGATTTATTTGGACCTGCTGAGCAGTTTGATATTCACCTTGATAGTAACATTTGGCAGAACTCTTATATGTTATCTAATTCAGATAATGAGCACTTATGTAAACCTTTCTCTGAAACAGAGATCAAGGCTGCACTCTATCAAATGGAAACTAATAAGGCACCAGGTTCAGATAAAATTCCCATCAAATTCTTCCAGAAATGTTGAGAAATAGTCAAAAAAAGATGTATTGCAGCTCTTTGATGATTTTTACTGCAGTAAAGTAGACATCAGCAGATTAAACTATGGAATAATCACACTTCTTCCTAAGACCAAAGATGCAAACAAGATTCAACAGTATAGACCGATTTGCTTATTGAATAGTCTATACAAACTAATTACCAAAGTCCTCACTCTGAGAGTAGAAGCTATTGCTGATAACATGATCAATAGAGCTCAGTCTGCTTTTCTTAAAGGTTATAACATTCTCACTAGAGTTTTATGTCTTCATGAGCTTTTACATGAGACCAAAAGGATAAACGAATGCGGTGTCATTTTGAAATTAGACTTCGAAAAAGCATATGACAAAGTCAATTGGAATCTCCTATTTAAATACATGCAAATGAGAGGGTTTTGTAAGAAATGGAGGGATTGGATATCTCAAGTGGTTACTGGTGGCACTGTGAGCATGAAACTTAATGATAAGACTAGGCCTTACATCAAAAGTTTTAAAGGAGTTCGCCAAGGCGACCCTCTCTCCCCTATTCTTTTCAACTTTGCTGCTGATTGTCTTACAAAAATGGTAGAAAGTTCTCAAGAAAAAGGTCTATTTACTGGACTTATAAGCCATATAATACCCAATGGAGTGGCCATACTCCAATACGCCGACGACACCATAATCTTTTTGAAACATGATATAGAGGGGGCCAGAAACCTAAAACTCCTCCTATACATGTATGAAATGATGGCTGGGCTAAAGATAAATTTCTCTAAAAGTGAGGTTATGGTATTAAATGATGATGGCAATTGGGGGGAGCAATGTTCTGATATCTTCAATTGCCAAATTGGATATTTTCCCATTAAGTACCTAGGGGTACCAATCAGTCCTCGTAGATTACATCTAAGTGATTGGTCACCTATGATTGATAAATGTTATAAAAGATTGGATGTCTGGATGGGTGGAACCATGTCAATTGTAGGAAGATCTACTTTGATCTGCTCATGCCTAAATAATTCACCAATATATCAAATATCTGTGTATTTGTGCCCAAAAACAATTGTTAATAAACTTGATAAAATCAGAAGAACCTTCTTTTGGCAAGGGGAGGTACTAAGAAGAAGTACCATCTTGTGAAGTGGGTTAAGATTTGTAAAAGCAAGAAGCATGGAGGCCTGGGAATTAAAGATTTAAGGAGTATGAACATTAGCCTCCTTGTCAAGTGGTGGTGGAAACTTGAGCAAGAAGAAGGATTATGGCAGGAAATTGTGAAATATAAATATATGAAAAAGAAGAACATTTCCTTTGTTTCCCACAAAGCTTCTGATTCACCTATCTGGAGTGATCTTCTGAAAGTAAAAGACCTGTATCTAATGGGGAGAGATATCGAAACCAGGAATGGGGAATGACTAGATTTTGGTGTGATAGTTGGCTTTATGATAGACCTCTGATGGAGATCACCCCGTCATTATATGCTATCTGCAACCAAAAAGAGATCACTGTTGCTGATGTCAAAACTAGAAAACACCAGATAACCTTTAGGAGATGGCTAACAAATGAGATGCAAACATGTTGGGATAAGATCATGGAAGATACTGATAAATATGTGCTCCAGGATCAAAAAGACATCTCTATCTGGCGCCTTAGTGCATCCAATAAATTTTGTGTAAAATCTATGTACAGTGCTCTTTCCAGGAATGACTCTGGGCATGATTATAAGAGAATATGGAAAGGAAAAATTCCACCTAAAATTAAAATTTTCATGTGGTTCATTTCAAACAATGCCATTTTGACTAAAGATAATCTACTGAGGAGAAAATGGGAGGGGAGTCCAAGTTATCAATTCTGTCCTGCAGATGAAGCTGTGGACCATTTGTTCTTCTCATGCCCCATTGCAAAAGTGATCTGGGGGTAATAGCCCTTATTCTGGGAGCTAATACTATTCCTACCTCAATTTCGTCGTGTTGGGAATGGCTTGACAAGTGGATGGCTGACAATAAAAACTTCCATGTTTGAGGAGTCTCAGCAATTTGTTGGGCGATTTGGAAAGCACGTAACAATGCCTGTTTCGAAAGAAAACTGATTAAAAACCCTATTCAAATAATTTGTCACGCTGGATCGCTGATGAGTTTTTGGACACGGCTATACCCAGAAGTCGACAGGCAGATGGCGATCAATGGAGTCAATACGATGATGAAGATGGCTATGGGCATCCTCCTGCCTCAACAATCTGATGACCGGTGCAAGAAGCTGATGGGGGACACTTCACATAAGAAGCAGTGATGCTGCATGCCCGCAGCGATGAGATGGAGTAGATGTTGCGATCTTTTTCTTCTGAGCTCTGCCCGGGTTCTCTCATAGCCCAGGCCATGTTTAGTCTTTTCTGTTCTTCGGCTCCTTCGTGAGGATTGTTGCTTTGGTTCCCTTTGCCTTTATCTGTTGGTAGAAGTGGTGCCCCTGTGTGGGAATCGATAGGCCTGTCAGCTGGTTGAGCTCTGACGCAGAGTCTCTACTAGTTGCTCTTTGCTTTTCCTTACTCTAGGTCCTATCTGATAACTCTCTGCTACTCTGTTCTCTTGTATTTCTGTTATCGTTCTAATGGAAATGGGGCTAGTCCTCTTGTGGAAAAAAAAATCTACTGGTCCTCGGTCGCACACAATAATCAACGCCGTAATCAAACATTCCACCATCAGTTTCACAAGAAAAATCAAAAGCTTGTCTTTGAAAAAAAAGGGCAAACTAGTATATTCTTTAATTAACTAGTTAAAGCTCGCGATACGGCGGAGATGCAAACCTGTAGGTCGCGCAAAACTCCCTCCTGACAGGAAAAGTACGTTCTGAGCCGACAATTCGTCTACCTGTGGTGGAGATTCTCTCGCCCGGCTGCACAAAGAAAGCATCGATCGCTGCTGCTTCAATCATGCGACTGCCACTCCGGCGCGCGCGCACAGCGACACCGGGGAAAAGGAGCCAGCCGGACACGAGGGCGCGACCGCGACCGGTGTGGTCTCTGGATCCTCGATGGAGGCAGAGGACCGGCGGGGGGCGGGGGACGACGACGGGGCCGATCCCCGCGGGATCTCGCCACGTGGCCCGGTCCGACACGGGCGCGGGTGGGCGTGCGGCCTTGCTCACCCCCACCGCACCACCCGGCCGTCGCGCCCCGCGCGCGAGAAGCCCAGGTGACGGCGGGCCTACCACCGTGGCTCGCACCCTCGGCCACCGCGCGCGGGCCCGTCCGTCCTCCCTTCCTCCGCCGCCCCACCACAACGACGACGACACCCGCGCCCTCACGCGTGTCGTGCTGTCGCCTTCGGCAGGCATCCGTCCCCCCACGACCCATGCACGCTGGTGCGGTGCCTGATCATTGTCGCCCCGATCTCGCCTTCGCGCGTCGATCGCCCGCCCAAAGATATCGTCGCCGGCGCCGCCGTCGTCACCATCTGGGTCCACGGTTTCCCGACCTAGTACGTGCGCGGCGCGGCTGACTAGTCTGTATATGCCGTGTCGGTATTTCTGTGCCAGTCATCTGAACGTGCCAGTCGGATACTCTCGGATGAGGCCGCATTTCGCCCCTGCTCGATGAAGCCACGCACCGGGGTGGGTTCTTTGGGAATGCCGAGAGCAACCGCGGAGGGCTCAAAAAGGTTCCTGGATGCGAACGAAACCCCTAGCGAGCGAGCTCGGCGATCTTTTGGGGCTTTCAGTCACGTCAGCACGTTTAGGCATCCGGTACCAACCTTTGAACCTGGACTGAGACGGTTCCAACCAAGATGAGGCTTGAATGAAGCTGGATAGCTTCTCCTAAAGAAAAAGGAGCCAATGACTCCGGCGGACGCGCCTTACCGGCCGGCCGGATTGTATGTACAGAAGGAGATCGAGCGAGCGATCTCTCCATGCAATCTCCGTCGCCCATCCGATCCTTGTCAGTAAAGGAGGAAACGGATATCAATTTTCGATCTTGTTCTGATGGCCGGAATGTGGACAGGGCTGGTTGACCTAGGCGGTAGGCGCCCCCGGCAAGCAAAGCGCCTGGCACTGGCCGGCTGATGGAGCATTGGCTCTTGGCCGGGGCCCCCCGAAAGTAACCAGGAAGCTCCATCCATCAGTGGCGAAAAGTTACCGTGCACGCCACCAGACACGCACTTTCACCGCGTGACGGAGACAAAGGTAAATGCGCGCGTTGTGTCCGCAGGGCGTGTCACGCTCACGCGTGTGCGTGTGTTTACCAATTACCACCCGCACATCCATCCAGGTTCAGTGGCGTAGAAGCGAAGACGACGGCGCGCGCATGGTAAAATGCCGGGATTGCCGTATGATGCGTCGTCGTTGCATCATCCATGTGAACCCCCAGCTTCTGCTGGCATGCCGGGGTTAGTTGGGGTCGCGCAAGCAACTGCCGATCGAGGCAGGCAGACCTCTTATTGGCAAGCAGCTAGCCATGCTGAAATAAACACCTGCGGCTGCGGGGGTCAAGATCATGCCGGCGCGCATGCATGCCAGTACCCCGTCACCGTCAGAATCATGGCCGCCGCGGGCGGACCATTCAGGCGGAGCCAGGTAGATGGCCAGCGCCACCTGTGATGACTACACCACGAGTGAAGAATGCTGTAACTTTTGCACTCGAGAACGCGCTCAAGTCTCTCAACTGAGCTGACAGTGAAGGTTTTTATCAGTCATCACTCTCGATCGGGGCCGGCCGATCGAGACTCGAGAGCCATTGGATCCGAAAGCTGCGGGTGTAGTACGTGGATACTATGGATTATGGACCAAAGATGCATGACGACTAGCTTGATTTGAAAGGAACACGATGATACTATGGATTATGGACCAAAGATGCATGACGACTAGCTTGATTTGAAAGGAACACGATGATACTATGGATTATGGACCAAAGATGCATGACGACTAGCTGAGCTGCAGCAGGTAGCAAGTGTCTCACCATAAGTGCATCAGGCAACGCCAATCTGAAACGGGTGGAGAGGAAGACGAGAGCAGGAGTCGGCGCCTGACACTTGTGCTCATATCAGCCACCGCCACCGGGTTGCCGCGCGCGTTGCTCTCCTGCGTTGCGTGCCATCATGCACGCTTCCTCATCATGCCGCTGGCCCGCGATCATCATTGCCACGACAGCGCCGATGAGAAACCACGCCGCGCGCGCCCGCTCATCGATCGATAGGTTGACCACGCGGCACGCGCGATCGCACGCCGGCTGGGCCGCCCGTCTCCCGGCCGCGCGCGCACGGATTGCCCCTCCTGTGCAGGTGATGTCTGGTGCTCGCTCGTTCGGTGTGGTCACCTCATGAAATCTGATCGATGAAGCCGTGGAAAGCTTATGGGGCGCCGAAGTTTCAATGGCATGATGCTGTTGGAGCCTGCTGTCTGCCTGCAGAGACCTGCTCAGCTTAGCTCCCCCTGAGGCCTGAGGGAGTGATCTTGGCCGCGTTTCTCAGGAAGCTTATCATGGCCGCGTTGAACGACGGGATGTGCGGCATTACGTTGTCCCAGCCACTCCCCGACATGGCTGGCAGTGGCAGACGAGCTCTTGACGTGCATTGTGTAAGCGTGTCACGGTAGTGGTGGTGTGCACACTGTGCAGAGACAGACGTGAGGTTGGGTAGTTGGGCCTACATGCAGCAGAGTCATGGGCCCCCGGCGTGTGGCTGACGCCGATTCAACTCGTTGTAGACTTGTAGTAGGCCTCACGGCCCATATATTCCTTGACTGCGAAAGAGGCCTTACCATGGACTCTTCAGCCCATCCCAAGCAAAGTATATAGATCTCCAAAGGTCAATGCACACAGAATTTGCCCCGAGTGTCGGCCTTCCTTGTGACGAAAGGCCACTCAACAGAAACTAAAATAAAAGAAAGAGCCGGAGCATTCCATTTTTTTTTTTTGCGAAAAGGAGAGAGCTTTCATTCATTAAGGATAGCGAGAACATTTCTTATTAGGCTCTAGAATTTGGTTGGCTTCCATTCTTTGGTCCTACAATTTTTTTTTACTTTCCTGTTTGACACAAGCTTAATTTTTATCCCAATTTTGATCCTAATGATTGTTTTTAGTGCTAACGATATTAAATGACAGGTGAAACATCGGTTTTAATTATCTTTTTTTTTTGTTTTAGGCATAATTTACTCTTCTTTTTATGCCAAGTTGTTGATGTATGAAACTTTTGAGACAAGTTAAGGGTACTTTTTTCCCTATGTATTCATAGTCATATCTTATGATGATAATAACAATAATAATAAATTTAAACTAGAATTTAAATGGTATGGTCAGTCCGCTCCAACAATCCAACATATCAATACACTCGATGTAAATTAGGGAGAAAAAAGCCCAAAGTACCAATCCAGTAGCATGCATAGTAAAGCAACATTCTCACAAGGTACACGGTTTAAACATTGAACATTATTATATAGTTCAGCTCGCTCCTTCAAAATTCAGATGAATTACTCACTCGATGCTAGGAAGGATGCCGCCGTGCCCACCGCCGACGCTATAGCTCTTCCCAACTGTGATCCTCGACGGGCAGGCAGGTGGCTAGGGGATAGGATGGCACTGATCATGAATTATGTCTTCAATTCCATTGGCCGTGGGATATGTGTTGTTTGAACAAACACACCAAATAGTCATGGTTAGAATGGAAGGGCATATCAAATTTGATTATATTGTTCTTTTTCCTTTTTTAAAAAAATAAATTAGGTAAAGATGCGGCGTTTTTCTCTCAAAATAATAATAATTAAAAAAAGCAAATGTCATGTCATCCGCACGCTTGGATGCCCCGCTCTTGAGGTTCCCCTGCGTCCAGATCTTTTTGAGTTTCCATCTCAGCAGACACTGACCGCGGAACAGGATTGCTGCCACCTGCCAGCAGCCGTGCTCTGATCTGATTGTGATCGCCGCACCGGAGTACGGGACGGGAAAACGACGAGATCGGCATCGAGTGGGAGCCGATCCCCGACGTCGACCCGCGCAGCCACCGTACTGCTTCTCTAGCCCTGTACTGTACTACGCATAACACACGTGGCCCCTCCCGGATAAGGCGCCTCTGTCGCCGGTTGCAACGCCAAATTCAGCTCCGTTTCCGCACTGAGAACGAGAGGGAAGCTTAAAGCTACAACAACACAGCCCCCTGAATCGAATCATGGCCATGGCCATGCGTTGAATGAAGCTTTAGGTACAATATGCAACGGGAGCAGCAAGTGCTTCGTTTCTGCGAGGTATCACATGGAGCTTGTTGGGGGATGGCCACGGCGTGGGCAACCCCACCTATCAGAGGGCGACACCATCCGCCGCCCAGGGGAAAATCGTTTCGTTTCAACCACGCAACTCAAAAACCGAAAGACGTTTCGGTTGGCCAAAGGCGAGTCTGACCGAGCGGAGGCAAGACGCATCGCGCCGGGACTCTGCCCCGGCATATTCGGTTTTGGTTGCCGTTTTGGATAGATTTCGGTTCCTATTCGGCGATGAAGGAGATTCACTTTTATGGTTGAGTGCAGGTACACGCCGCACCGGATGCACGTCGCTAGGTCCGGGACCAGCGACAAAGATGACGTTGGTAGGCCATGTTCGGTCGGCGGACAGGAGACAGAGGACATTGCAGGGCGGCGTGACGGATGTACCCTTCGCCACTGGCATATTCTAGGAATAAGTGGTAGGTGGAGAGGGCAAAACGGCCATGTAAAAGACTACGGAGATGTATAAATAGCGCCTCTGTGCAATAAAGAAAAGAGAGAGACCAGTTGCCCTAATTTCAGGGGCGCGTAACTATGCGTTCTACCATGTTTTCGGTGCGTATCGTTTCGGTTCCTCCGGTCTCGTTCGGCTGACCGGAGGTGCCTCTTAAGTCGGTTATCGTGCAAACCAACATTGGCGCCCACCGTGGCTGTGCACGAGCATACCATGCCGAAGACGCGCACTGTAACGGAACTTCTAAATGCGACTGCAGCATCCAAGAATAATGCTCAACCGGCAGATGCGGTTAGCACGTCGGCAGATCCGGCCGGGAACGTGGCTGCCGCGGCTGCGGCAGTCCAAACGCGGACGTTGGTCCCACATCCGACCCCGTCCCTGCAGCAGCACCAGTTGGTTCCCCAGCCAATTAACAATGATGAAGTCGAAGTAGAAGAGGAAGAGCAAGGGGTCGGCGAATCGCATGAGGTTCAGGACGAAATACTCAGGCAGCACGCAGTATTGCTAAGGAGACTCGATGAGTACGAAGCCGATATCCAGGTCCTTGAGGAAGAAAGACAGCGCATGGCCAATCAGATTGCAGCAAGAAAGCGGCTGGCCGAGGCGCAAGAAGCGATTAGCCAAGCCGAGGCCACTAAGCGCAAGTTGCAAAGAGATCTAGAGGCTATGCAGGCGGCACCGGAAGAGGAACCCCAGCTGCAGCAGCAACATCGGCCAATAGCGCCACACCCGATCATTGATCTCGCCACAATTGATACTTTGTCACCGCTATTGGTCGAACTACAATCATGTCCATGGCCACTCGGTTACAAGCCGAGGTTGCCAAAATTCGATGGGAAATTAAACCCCAGAAAGTTCATAGCAAGCTATGAAGCAGCGGTGCATTCGGCGGGAGGAGATGCCAGCACGTTGGCGAAGTCATTTATCATGCCAGTTGATGATGTCGCTCATGAGTGGTACATGTTGATTCGGCCGTTGTCAATCCGGTCATGGGATCACATCAAATCCAAATTGGTGAACACCTTCCAGGGTTTTTAGACAGAGAACAAGGGCACAAGGGACCTACTCAAGTTACAACAACCAGATGACGAGCCATTATCCAAGTATCTAGATAGGCTCATTCAGCTCAGAGTGCAAACACCGAATGTCGTGGATGAGGTTTTCATCCCAGTGGCGATAGAGGGGCTCAAGATGGGGCCGTGCGGAGAGCAGCTGTTTCGCGATTCGCCCGTAACAGTCAATGAGTTGTTCACTCAGATGCGCAAGTTCGCCAGATCCGAAGAAGACAAGGAGCGTCGAAAAGCAGCGCGCAACAACTTTAAGCAGAACACCCCGAGGTAAACACAATCGACAGCACCGAAATTCAACAACCCGTGTTGGTTCATCAATAACGTGCAGGATGAGTCAGCCCAATCGGCTCCTAATCACACGCAGAATAGTCAGACTCATGCACCCAAATAGAATAGCAGAGGAGGGCGACCTCCGCGGGGGGGCCGAGGCAGAGGGCGTGGAAAGGGTCAGAGAGTCCCTTATTGTTTCATATGTGGAGAAAACGCTGGGCACATATCAAAGGAATGCCGATACGTCCAAATGGCGATGGAGCAGAAAGAGAAGGACGAAACGGCAAGCGCCGCACTGTCCAGCAAGCATGTGTTCCATAACACCAGCCTGGCACCAGCATCAAGTCATGGTTCGACTTACTTGCAGCATCATTATCAGACGCCACAATCGGTGCCAGCCATTCAGTATTATGATAACCCGTATACTTGGCAGCTGCCGCCAACCAATTACTATCATCAATTCGGCCAAAACCAACCGTACACCCATTCGGCCGTGGTCTCGTCGCCACCAGCGGTAGAACAGCACCAACAGGCGTAGCAAATGCAGCCGCAGGCAAAACAGGAGCAAGCACAGGACGTCCAGATTGTTAACCCTATTCTCCAATCGAAAGGAAACATTTTCGCGATCACCGGGGATCCAACCTCGAGCACGCCAGCAAGAGGGCCAGGAAGGACTATGAAAGGAGGGTACTTACTGTCTCACCAAGGGTTCCGCTAAATAGACCATCCTGGTCCATGGTTCCGATATCGTTTGACGAAAGTGATTTCCAAGTCAGGGATTATCCGCATTCGGACGCATTTGTCGTTACAGTTCATGTTGCCGGCTACACCTTGCACAATGTACTATTAGACAATGGCAGTTCAGCCGATATCCTATTTACTAAGGCTTTCGACCAGATGCAGCTCGAGCGCCGCAATCTAGAGCCTGCTAGGAACGCTCTATTTGGGTTCGGAGGAAACAAAATCGACGCCTTGGGTAAAAAGAGGCTTACAGTTACCTTCAGTAAGGGCACAAAGGTGTGTGTAACACCTCTGGTGTTATATTAACTAAAACATGCCATGTCATCATATGCACTGCAAAGCATTCATGTTTAAGTCAACCTTAATGTGCATTAACTAAAACAAGTTTATATTTCATAGGTTGATTGAGTTTCTATAATGTTTGTCACATGAAATAATAAAACCCTATTTTCGAATGTCCTCGCAAATACTTAGTCTATACTCTATGTACTTGAGGTGTGAACTGTGTTTACACTAGTGTCAAGCATAGTGTATAAGTCTAAGTCCAACTCTAAAAATGATTTCCATATTTGAAATTTAATTTGGATTCCAAAACTTATTTCTAAGCCTGGCAATTCAAGTTTAAATTCAAATAGGAAATGCTATAAGAGGTTTTTCAAAAGTCAACTTGGTTAACCAAGGGTGTCATTGGGTCAATGACCTAAAAATGTCCTTGGATGATGTTTGTGATCACTAATAACCAACCCATTAAGTTAGAAACCAAATTGAGTTTAAATTCTATTTCAAAAACCCTTTATTTCAAACCCTAGTTTTACCCCCTTTTCTCTAATTCAAAATCTATAAGGAATTTGGAGATACTCTAAAAAGATAGTTTGTAGATCTTGACAAGAGCTACAAAGTTGGTATATAAAGTTTTTCAAGGTTCCAAAAGGAATTTCAAATTAATTTGAAAATACAGTTTCCAGCAATTATCCCCTTTTGATTTTAAAACTATAATTCAAAAATTATGCATCATTTGAGAAAACCTTGTATATGAAAGATGTTTGGTTTGACAAGCTCAACATTTCATAGTTTTGAAGATTTTCAAGTTTTGTTGAAAAATCAAAAGTAATTTCAGATGCTTATTTCTAGGGTTTTATCCCCTTTTCAAATTTGAATTCAAATTTCAAAATCAAAACAGAATTTGAGGATGCCAGTTGAAGGAAAAATGTAGCTCTTGAAAAGTTATGCAAATGATATTTTTGGAGATTTTCAAGTTCTTATACAAATTTTGGAGTAATTTGTATTTTAAACCAAATGGTATTTCTGTAATTTCTGTGAACAGTACCTAACCCTATCGGCGCCCGCCATGGCCGGCTTCTCATCGCGCGCCGCCGTCCACCGCCGCGCCTTCCTGGACATCAGAGCGTTTTCGGACGCGAGAAACTTCACCGTCGTCGTGTCACTCGCTCAAGCATCATCTTCTTGCTATAAATAGCAGTCGGCCGACGCCGTTTTTCTTTCTTCTTCCTCCCGCCGCCGTCGCCGACGACCTCGCTCCGCCGCCCGAATTCGCCGCCGACGCTCCACCTCTATCCAATTGCTCTCGCCCAAAGCTCCGCCACTTCCTTACGGTCCGTTTGAGCCAGTTCATGCTTGCTCTCCTCGCCCGAGCCGCTTGTACGCCATCATCTTCTTCGCGGCCGGTCAGTCGCGCCGCCGCGCCATCTCCGCCGTTTGCCGTCGCCGGAGGTGAAAATATTTTACCGATAACCCTGCAATCGTGTTCTCCGTGTCGTCCTGCGTCTGATGCGCACCTTGGTTTGAGCAGCGCATTGCCAGAGACCGCCGTGACACCGTGGTGCCATCGGAGCGCCGCCGCCGCCATCACCGCCGTCGACCGCAGCTCAACCCAACCACTCCGGACCTCCATTAACGTGCGCATCAGCGCCGTGGTGAGCTCCTGCATCTATCTATGCCATCAATTGCATCAATCCCTTGCCGAGACCGCCGGTAGCCGTAGCTCGCCGCAGGCGCAGTGCTGCCGCTTCGCCGCGCGCGTTGCCGTTTGAGCCAGGGACATGGAGCGACCGCATGAAGTTGCCGAACTCGCTTGCCTGAGTGCCCTGCGTCTAACCGTAGCCTTACCGTCGCCAGAAATCGCTCCGGTGAGCGATGCCGTCGGGCCGACGCTCCGCCGCACCGCCATGGCCGCCGGCGTGGGTGCCGCCGCCGCTCCCCAGCACCGTTACCCACCTCAATCGACGCACCGTGTCGAGATGAGCCCGTAGGAGCAGACCGTGTCGCCGGAGACCTCGCCGTCGGCGAGGAATCGCCGGTCAACTCCGGCGGGGTCGACTGTTGACCCGGGAGCACTGTGCCGATTTTCTTTTTTCTATTTTCAGAAAATGATTTAAATGCTATTTTCTTTAAAAATTCATAGTAATTTATATATAGCTCCAAAAATTTTGAAAATTTTCGTGAATGTTCTTTATGATGTTATCTACCTAGAAAAAATATGAAATGCCAAATTTGAGTACTTTTTGCATATGTTAAAATTATCCCTTTTAATTGAAAAATGGACCTTCAATGATTTTTAATAATTAAAATAATTGGCTTTTAATTGTGAAATTTGTTTTGCCATCTAATTAGGCTAAGAGCTTTCTAAAATAAAATTTTGGGCTTAATTTGATAACTTTAATTTTTATGCCTTTATTTAATGCTTTTAAATAATTAATTAACCCCTTTTAGTTAACTTAATCATTATAGGATTTGTTTGACTTTGGGATTGATTGATGACCTTGGGTCATTAACCCTAATGACCTTTGGCACTTTAATTAATTATTTACGTTTATCTTAATCATGTCATTAGGGCTTAATTAACGTTATTTTATGTGTTTAATTAACCTCTTAAATGGCATAGTTAACCCTAATGAGTTATTTAAGCGAAGTTTTATTGGCTTGCAACTTTATCGTGAAGAAAAGTGTACTCGATCCCTTAATCTGATCATGCACTCATCGAGCATCATGTTTACTATTCCATCATGTTGAAGCATATTAATTATCGAATAGTTTCCATTAACGGAGAGTTAACATTGTTACCCAGACCCGAAGGACGAGCAGATTCAAGAATCGGGAGCTGATCCAGAGTTTGAGAACTTCTACCCCGAACATCAAGGCAAGCCCCGGATTCATTCAAACCCTATTCTATTTATAAAAGTTTTACTGCTTCAGCTCTGATATGCTGCATTAAGTAATAGGAGTTGAGTGAAAACCCACAAATTGCATTATCTGTCTTATTCCTTATTCCTTGTTACCTACTGGGAAGATAAGTAGTAATGCTTAGCCCTGCTTATTTATTTATTTATTCAAAGGTACAAGAATGAAAAAGATGAGATTGGTTTTCTTATTGAAATCTTGATGATAGTAATAAATCGAGTCCGGACGGCGAACTTGCACTAGGAATGGAGTCCCTTTGTAGTGTTCTCGTCTGTTGATGCCCTAGGTCCCGTTCGTTGGTGAACTGGTGATATCGAGAATTTAGAAATCCACATGCATGAAGTGGTATACGGATGGTTGGAGCCGTGTATGCCATGGAGTGACCTAGCGTGGGGCCAGAGATCCCATCTGTGTCATAGTGTGTTTTACTGTGGGGTTTAAGTTCCCATGTATCTCGGTACGCTGGGCCGCAGAGCTCACGTGTATCATGTGGTGATATACGGCTGAGGTTGTTATCCCGGTATATCGGTGCACCTGGGGTGCTTCGGAGTTAAAGTCTCCGGTATGCTCAGTCACCTAGGTCCCAGCTGGGTATGAAAATGGATTCGAATCGCCGTTGCTTCTCGAAGAAGAAGACTCGATCGGTGTTCATCATCGTAGTAACAACTTGAACAAAGATTAAGGATCAATAATGAAGTTGGTTGATAATGGAAGTTGTCCCAGCAACTTCTCTTTCTGTAAAGCTTTTCTGCAAAACTTCATATCTCCTACAGACCTTACCTTGTCCCTCTAGCCTGCATTTCTGAATTCTCTACCCTTCTTTTTCGTCGGGTCAGTCTTGTTGAGTACTGTTGTACTCAGGGTTTGTTGAACCCTTGTTGCTGGTGAGCTTCATGGGCAGGAGTGTTTTGCATCCTGCTGCATGACAGTCGTCGAGGAAAGTGACGATGAATAAAGAGGTTTAGCTCATGGGCAGAGCTTTTGTGTAATATTGTAATCTACTGCTACTCCACTACTATTATGGTTTGTATTATTTAAACCTATCATTGTAAATATTTGAAACTCAGAGTTTTGTAAATGTATGTTATTGTAAGACTTCTGCTGTTTTACTCCGTTGTATCTTATTTATATCAAACTGTTGTAATACTGCAATATCTCTCTACAACGATTGATCCTGCTCGAAAAATCGTGGATAATTCGGGATTTACCCGACAGACTTTTTAAGTCATATGGAACACAGTCATGGTTATTTGGAGTCTGTTTAGACAATAATCATGCGTGTGGGCCATATGATTTAGGAGGTTCTGCCACAGTGTGCAGCGAGGAAATCTTGTTTGATGTTGTCGACATCGGTTACCCCTACACAGGCATCTTCGGTCGAGGCATCATCAGCAAGTTTGACGCCGTCATTCGGCAAAGCTATCTATGCATGAAGATACCTTTGCCTTTCAGCATAATATTCATACATGGGGATCAACAAGCAGCCAGGCGTATCGAAGGCAAGCCAATCTCGGGGTATAGCATGGTCAATGAGGTGGCAGTGGACAGCAAAAGTGGAGAGACAGATTCAGAAAGTGAGTCGGAGGATGACACTGAACCCGGCAAACCCAAGGAGCCAAGGGCTTCAGCAGCCGAAGACTCTATCAGGGTACCTCTTTGCGAAGATAGACCCGACACGTGCGTGCATTTGGGGACAAGCCTAACCGAAGCAGAAAGCAAGGATATGCTCTGATTCCTGTCAAATAACGAGGATGTATTTGCTTGGTCAACCAGGGACCTACAGGGAGTCAGTAGGCAGTTGGCGCAGCACAACCTCAACGTGTCGAAGACAGCCAAGCCTAGGAAACAGAAGTTGAGGAAGATGTCAGACGAAAGGGCATAGGCGGCAGTCGCCGAAGTGCAAAGGCTCTTGGGCACGGATGTAATCAGACCGGTCCAGTACCCAGAATGGCTAGCAAATGTGGTCATGGTCAAGAAGAAGAGCGAAAAGTGGAGGATGTGTGTCGATTTCACCGATCTGAACAAACATTGCCCGAAGGACCCATATCCACTACCAAGAATCGACAAGTTAGTCGATATCGCCGCTGGCTGCGAAATGATGAGCCTGCTGGATTGTTTCTCTGGTTATCACTAGATCCGGCTAAACCCTGAAGATGAGGAAAAACTAGTTTCATAACGCCCGGTGGCACATTCTGTTACAAAAGAATGCCGGAACGGCTCCGAAACGCAGGCCCAACTTTCTCAAGAATGACAGATGAAGTCTCCAGGGAACAAAAAGGAAAGAAGAATCTGGTCGCTTATGTTGACGACATCATTGTCAAGAGCGATATCAAGGGCACCCATATAGAGGACCTCAAGAAGACTTTCGCCAACCTAAGGAGCAGCGGCCTTAGGCTTAATCCAGACAAGTGCATCCTCGGTGTTCGGAAGGGCAAGCTGTTGGGATGTCTGGTATCAGCAAGAAGCATAGAGGCAAACCCAGAAAAGATAGCAGCAATCACCAATATGTGCCCCGAACAAACCAAAAGCAAGTGCAGAGGTTAACCAACAGGGTAGCAGCGCTCAGCCGATTCATATCGAGATCTGCTGAAAAGGTCTTCCTTTCTTTCGGGTACTCAAGACAGCAGACCAATTCGAATAGGGACCGGACCAACAATCCGCTTTCAAGAGCTTAAACACTTATCTCACAAGGCTTACCAGGTTGTCCAAACCATCTACGGAGGCTGACTTGCTTTTGTACCTAGCGGCATCGCCGGTAGCCGTCAGCGCGGTTTTAGTAGAAGAAAAAGAGCATCAGGGGAAAATGGTGCAGTTATCGATATATTTTGTCTCCGAAGCACTTTCGGGTGCCAAGCTAAACTATTCGAAGCTGGAAAAGATAGCCTACGCGGTGGTCATGGCCTCTCGCAAACTCAAGCATTACTTCTAAGAGCATGATGTCAAGGTGTTGTTAGCCCAGCCACTGGAATCTTTGTTTCGCAACAGCGAAGCAATAGGCTAAATAGGCAAGTGGGTCGCCAAATTAAACGCGTATTGAATCACCTTTCAGCACTTATCCACTATCAAGTCACAAGTTATAGCAGACTTCATAGCCGATTGGATGCTAGCCACTGACAATACCACTCATCAGGTCCAGCCACCAACCTGGACGGTTCATTGTGATGGAGCTTGGTGCTCAGCAGGGGCCAGAATATCCACAATCCTCACACCACTTTCGGGTCCAAAAATCAGATATGCAGCGAGACTTCTGTTTCTCATGACAAATAACACAGCCGAATATGAGGCAGTGTTGCTGGGACTACGAAAGCTAAGAGCCCTAGGGGTATGCAGATGCATCATCAAGTCTGACTCACAGGTCATTGTTCGCCATATTGAAAAAGAATATTCAGCAAAAGAACCGGAACTGTCCAAGTATCTGGCAGTTGTCTGCCGAATGGAGAAATATTTAGATGGTTTCACTTTGAAGCACATCCCAAGAGCAGAAAACACGAAGGCAGATGAGCTAGCGAAAGCAGCAGCGCAGGGCTCGCCTTTGTCGTCCGATGTGTTCTTCCAGTCATTATCCATCAAGGCAATCAAAGATGAAGAGGACAGGCCGATGCTAGTGCACATCATCGCAAGCGAGGATTGGCGAGCACCGATAATGGCTTTTCTCAATGGCACTTATGAGCCGGAAGGCAAGCATGATCTGCAGTGGATGCAGTCAAGAGCAAAACCATATTCCATCATTCGCAGTGAGCTGTACAAAGAAGGGGTTGTGGCCCCACTGCTCAAATGTATCGACAGAGAATAAGGCAAGCAGCTGCTGAACGAGATACATTTGGGATTGTGCGACATCCACAGGGGGCCCCATGAAATCGCTCACAGAGCTATGCAGCAAGGTTTCTACTGGCCTTACACAGCTGAAGATGCCAAGCACATCATCAAAACTTGCAAAGCTTGTCAGATGTTCTCAAAGAAGCAAAACGCTCTGGCGAATCCAACATCATCAGTCATGCCAACATGGCCTCTGCAAAGATGGGGCGTGGACATTGTTGGTCCCTTACCCCAAGCACCTAGAAACTTAAAGTATGCAGCGGTTGCCCTAGAATACTTCACCAAGTGGGTAGAAGCAAAGGCTCTAGCCAAGATCACTTTGGGAAATCTGGTAAGTTTCGTCTGGCAAAGAATAGTATGTCAATTCAGGGTCCCATCATACATCATCATCGACAACGGCAAACAATTCAACTCAACATAATTTTGGCAGTTTTGCACCGAGTTGGGCATCAAGTTAGCATTCGCTTTAGTTTATCATCCTGAATCAAACGGAGCAGTCGAATGGGCTAACAGAGAAATCTTCCAAGCTGTATCCAAGCTGCTCAAGGGTTGCAAAAAAGGAAAATGGGCCAGCGAAATGACAACAGCTGTATGGGGCCACAACATATCCAACACAAGGTCCACAGGGTTCACTCTCTTTCATCTGTTATTCGGCGAAGAAGCCATAACACCAGAAGAGCTCAAATTTGGCTCATTCAGAATAAAATAGCAGCAACAACCCCCATCCAGCGGTATGTCGAGCTGGAAACTGCAGACTGCGCAAATGCCAGGCTGCAGAGAACCTTGACCAATACCACCAAGAAACAAGAGCAAGGAGAGACAAAATGGTACTATTCAATAACATCAATCTCGGTGACATGGTGCTAATCCGTCATGCTAATAAGCAGGGGAAGCTATAGTCGCAATGGTACGGGCCTTTCATCGTCTCAAAGGTAATCAAGCCGGGAGTCTTCAAGCTCGCCAATGAAGAGGGAGATGAAACAACGCACACATGGAACGCCAACAATTTGCGGCGATTCTACCCTTGAGCCGATTTTCCCCAAGAGGGGTTGTAATCTTTATTTCATTTTTGCTTTCGAATCAAAGAATTGTGCTCTTTTTCCTCACTGGGGAAACTCGAAAACAGGTGTGAGGTTTTTAATGAGGCACTCTATTGTAACTATTAAACATCATTTAAGTTTTCATTTTCCCCTTATATCTATCATTTGCGGTCGAAAGCTAGGGTCCCATTCGGGATGTCCTTGCATATTCGATAGCTAATAGCATTTTGGTAAAGGTTGCAAGCAACCTCAAGCCCAATGGCTTAATAAAACAAGAAGTCCAAAAAGGGACTAAGCTGCAAGCCCAGAGGCTACAGCATTTCAAATCCGAAAAAGGGATCGGGCCGAATTGCCCACGAATGTGTCCCAAAAAAGAGGGACCAAAAGCGGCAGCCCAATGACTGCCTACCCAGATGCATTAAGAGCAAAGATACGATCTAATGCATCAAATGCGCAGCAAATAGCGCATTATCTATAGCAATCAATGTTATTTATCGTCAAAGTAGTACAAAGGTATAACAATGTTGCGTCTACCAAATCAGGGCAATCAATGGGAAACTATCACGCCCGTACCCGAAATAAAGGCGCATCACCCTTCAAAACCACTATATAAGACCGGGCAATCCCCGCAACCCTGGCATTAGTAACGGAAACATTCATAAGTCAAGGGTTAGCCTCTCTGAGCAGCCTCACCATTGCGAAATCAGTAGAGTTTCAGCTAATAGAAATGGGAGGTATCGGGAAAGGATTTTCGGGGGTGCAGAGAGTGAGGGCCACATATAGGGCACCATCTCGAGGAGTCTGCAAGTATTCGGTTGGCGAGTGGGAGTAAGCATCGAGAGCATTGAGTGCAACAAGCGCACACTGTGCACCACTGAGAGAGTGAGGCGGGGTTTTGGCATGCCAATTTACAGAACCTGGCACTAGTCTTGCGGTTGACACTCGCATGAGTGAGGGAAAAGTTTCCCCAAGACTCAAGCTTGCTGATTCGCTGTGCTTTCTTGTAGACCACTCACGCGTGTTCGCGCCACCCGCTGTGGCTTCTTAGAAACAAATAACTGAAGGGCCACATCTTCCTCAGCATTCCTGAGCTCCTTCGAAGTCGGCCGTGCAACAAATGACTGAGGAGCCACATCTGCCTCAGCATTCCTATGCCCATTCGAGGTTGGACGCGCAATAGTTGACAGAGGAGCTACACTTGCTTTGGCTTTCTCAAGCCCTTCCGACCTCGGATGCACAAGATGCACAGACTACAGCTAAGGCCCCAGGTCACCATGCGGATGTACCTGTCTACTTCATAGTTCCAGCCGACCATTTCGCGAGAAAAGGTGTAATTCGCGGACCGCGGCCAAAACCTTGTAATCTAGGAAGCATGTGAATGGTGAATAATATATTAAGGCATACACACGAAATGGGGCTCCCCAAACTAGCCTATTCGGTTGCAAGAGATGCCGTGGGGCTGTCGCCAAAATAGCCCCTCGACTTTAAAAGTTGGGGGATGGCGTTTTTAAATTAAACTAGCCTATTCGATTTCAAGAGATGCCGAGGGGTTGTCACCGAATGAGCACCTCAACTTTAAAAGTTGGGGGGACGGCATTTTTTAAATTAAACTAGCCTATTCGGTTTCAAGAGATGCCGAGGGGTTGTCGCCGAATGAGCCCCTCGACTTTAAAAGTTGGAGGGACGGCATTTTTTAAATTAAACTAGCCTATTCGGTTTCAAGAGATGCCGAGGGCTATTGCCAAATGAGCCCCTCGACTTTGAAAGTTGGGGGGATGGCATTTTTAAATTAAACTAGCCTATTCGGTTTCAAGAGATGCCGAGGGGCTGTCGCCGAATGAGCCCCTTGACTTTAAAAGTTGGGGATGGCGTTTTTAAATTAAACTAGCCTATTCGGTTGCAAGAGATGTCGTGGGGCTGTCGCTGAATTAGCCCCTCGACTTTAAAAGTTGGGGGACGGCGTTTTTTAAAACAAAACTGGCCTACTCGTTTCGCATATCAAGCGGCACAACAATGAAAGCTTCCATGAATACCGAACGTTTGCCACATTTATATTAAACGAAATGCACCAAGTATAATTACAACGAAAAGTAATGCCAAGGCTTCTGATCCCAATTGATCATGTCAAAGACAAAACTACCGTGCGCCGCCTTCAAGTCCTTGAAATCCCCTGGATACCGAGGAATCCCTAGCTTCCGAAAAACGCGGTCTAATCGGTACTTAATAAAGCCTGATAGCCTAGAGACCAGATGCCAAATGTGATGACAATACCAAGTATTGCCCCGAATGATAAAGCCCCCGTAGTCGATGGTAAAGGGGTACACCTCGTAAATGCCTTGCGCAGGCTCCGTCAAGGGAACCTACGTGAACCGAAAAGCATTAAGTTCAAAGTAGTAGCATTACATCCAATAGTTTGGCACGATGGCCATCAGTTCATATGCAAAAGAAGTTCACGGCAAGAGGACAAGCACTACTGAACATTTCCTACATTAGCATCAGGGTTTTCGGTTGCAGAGGCATGGGGATGTTCGGAGGTCTCGGGCGCGGCTTTCGGAGGAGGATCATCGCGGGAAGGGGTAGAGCCTAGAGTACAGGCACCAAAAGCAGCTTCTTTTTCATTTTGAGCTTTGATGAACGCTGCCACCGCCGCCTTTATCGCCGCTTTCTCCTCCAGGGTCTACCAAGAACAAAAGCGAATGTGGGAAGTTATTGCAGAAAGAAACCAAAAGCATGACTCTGAGTAGTCGTTTATTCGAATCTCACCAGATCGGGATCCGAAAGGGCCACCCGATACAGAGTTATGTCCCGGCCTCTAGGGTGCCAGAAGCTATCAAAGAACTTGACAGCACCTTGGTGGGCACCATCGTTTATCTGCCAGAAGCCTTCCGGATTTCCAGCTTCAATCCCGTCGGCGTGAGTGCATCCGGCATCCCTCAGGGTCTTGATCAAGGCGCGAGTCGACTCAAGACCAGCAAACTCACATCCCAAATCCATAAGATCACCGAAAGACTCTAGCTGAGACGGAAGCCACTCCACGGCGGTCAGAAGGGCGCCATCGACAGAGGGAGGATTGGCAATGACCCCCAAGCCGGTTAGGTTCTTCTCAAGAGCGCTAAGTGCCTCGTGCAAGGCAGCACTTAGTTCCCGTCGGCTTTTCCTCTCCTCCCGCTGGACAGTCTTTAATGCCTCTTCGGCCTCCTTTCAGCTCCTTGATTCTGACTCCAACTTCTGGGTCTCGGCGACCAGTTTCTCCTCTAGCTCCTTAGCTCTTTTATCCCCATCCTCCGCACGCTTCACTAGAAGGGCCCTATCGACGTGCCTTGCTTAAGCAGAGATCGCACCAGAACCTAGCTCTGCGTAAAGGACAGCCAAATAAGCAAGACAGAGAGGCATCAGAATAAACATAGGGGGTGTCAGAATCTGAAAACACAAAAATACCAACCGATATGGAGTGGTAGTCGATAGCAGCAAGCATCTCCTCATCCTCAACCCCGAGCAAGTCACACTCAGTGATGGGTGCAGTGAAAGAACGGCTGCAAGCTTTGGTGAACTTGAGGCCCTCCGGTGGTGGCAAAACCCCAATCTGCCGAAAGTCCACCTTGTCCACTAGCATGGCACCCGAATCAACCCCTAAACCACGAGCAAGGCGATAAGCTTTCTCCCGTCCGGGACTCCCTTCGTCTGAAGACGAAGAACCCAACTATACCCTCATCTCATCGTAATCCCCCTCAGAGGTGTCTAAGGAGAGGGTACCATGACCGAATAGCACGTTCTCGGCCATCTCCTTTGTCATTTGGATTCGCTCCAAAAAAAATTAAGACTTACCCACGCGCCTATCGGTGGAAGTGGAGGTGTTGGCGGGCCTACCCAGACCGTCACCTGAAATGGTGGCGGTCCTTTGCCGCTTGCTCGGGTTCGCCCTAGGCGCCCTATCATTGTTGCGCAGGATTAGCACGTCGGTCGCCGCCGAAGTTGATCTCACTCAGCTCCAGATCCACTGCCTCAACATCGCGGGGGTTGGTAGGCCTCCTCCCAGTCATGTCTTCTGAAATGGTGGCTGAACTGGAAATAACTTGAAACGATCACGAATATAGTGTTAAATCATCGAAATACCGTGACAAAAACAAAAACAGGTAGACCAATCAACAAATGCTAGCTACCATTTCGATGTGAATAGCGCCATAATCATGTCTATCACCATATCGAACCTTTTTGGTCCTCCGAATGGGTTTTGGCCAGGACATTTCAGCTAATTCATGGCATACCTGCACATCCACAGGCTTCGAATCAACCGCCTGCCCTCCAGAGCATCTCCGCTTCCGCGACTCAGGCAGCGTAGTAGCATTCACGGCCTGGCTTGTGGAGCTGATACCTTGCTTCCCCTTTCGACTGTGAACTGCGTGATCCGAATACACAATACCCATAGCATCAAGTGCGCGATTCAGCCGCGATGTAGCCCCAAGACGTTGTTGGCACGCCTTATGCTCTCGGGTGATATACAGCCCACAGATGTCACTGGCTCGCCTCTCCACCCAGGTAATGAAGGCAGCATCAGTCAGAAACCTGACGGGTCTGGTCAACCGAATGTTTGGCCCATGATATTGTTTCATCTCCACGATATTTGCAAAATGGACTTCGCTGCTCAGCGGCCACTTGTTCAGCACCACCATCTCCTCAATAAGGTCCCGACTACTCTGGTGGTTGTAGGTCTCCTGAAAAGCGGCGTCGGCGGCATCATCCTCCGGGCCATATAGGCCAATGGTTGCCTGGCGCTGCCCCGCAAACATAGACTCCTGAGTAACAAGAATATGAGTTTTCAGCAACCCATTGTCCTCGGCAGTCTGCACTTCTTCGTTACTGCAGACACGAATGTAAAACCAATAGTTCTGCCAATCGGACCACTTGTTCCGATAATACGGCGTGAGCTGAGGAAGGCTCTTATCTCGGCTATGCATAAAATTGTACCCACCATGCTCTACTTTGATCCTCTCACCAGTGGTGGCAATCTGGCCATATCGGCCTCGCACATGCGACTCGTAGAAGCGAGAGAACACCCGAACGCTGAGTTGGCGCCCCATCATTTTCAGCGCCATCACAAAAACACTCATCTGAGATATAGCATTCGGTGTTAGGTGGTTTATCTGCAGGTTAAACCGGCTCAGGACCTCACAGAAGAACGGCTCCACAGGAAATTAGAGTCCGACCATAAAGAAATCCCGAAATACAACACCTTCATAAGGCTTGGGTCGGGGAACCCTCTTTGTGCCTGGTACCCGGTGCCCGGCATTTAGACCGGGTATTGGTGCTCATCAGGCCAAGGCGTTGGTAATCATCCAACAGAAGATCGGTCACAGCAGATTTCCCAAGAACATAAACAGGCCAGAAGGGTTTCTTCTTCCCCTTTTTTGGCTGAGATTGAGCATCTTGCGTTTTGGATTGCTGCTCATACTCAGCGTCAGCAGAAGCCTCCTTTTCGCCTCCTGCGTCATCGTACACAATATCCTCGCTAAAATCATCGCCGGCTGCCTCGGCTCCCAAACTGCTGATAGCATCAGCGGCCCTTAAACATCCGGCCTCATCCATTATCTCGACGAAAGATTTAACTGCGGCAACAGGTCGGTTCTGTTTTGACAAATTTGAACTAGAACCCAAATCGAATGATGAGCCCGAAGCCGAATCTGACCCAGACCCACTGCTGATTGAACTGGAGTCATACCATGAGCTGAATGGGTGACAAAGCGATTCACCCCGAACTAAAGAAAAAATAAGGGAAATGAAAGAGAAAATAAGGAAATAGAAAGCTGCCGCAGTACACAGAAGACACCCGAACTTCGGCAGGTCTAAAAACATTGCTAACGAGACATTAAGCGAAAGAGTAAAAAAGAAGTCACTCACCGATTCGACACGCGGCGAACGAAAGACAAAAACGCAGGAGCTCCGAATGCGCGAAACTCCAGAAGATAGTGATGCCAGGAATGAGGGCCGCGCCCGTTGGCGGGCCTTTTATACCTGGCCGGGCGGAGACGCGAAAAGGTGCGGGGCTCGGCAACCGAGGAGGCGCCGGTTGGCTTTCCTGCGCTTTCCCAGTGTCAGGCGCCCGTCCGTCCCCTGCGTGGCGAGTGGCCCAATCACGTCACCACCATTTATGCGGCTCGGAAACCAAGGAGTTCGTATCGGGACGCTTAGCGCCAAATCAAAAATCGACTTCCGTTCGGGGACGGCGTAATGAAATCGATAGGCCTTCGTTTCGGCTGATTCTCTGCCCATAACTCGGGCAGAAAATTGCCGAGGGGCTACTGTTGGGGAATGGCCACGGTGTGGGCACCCCACCTATCGGAGGGTGACGCCATCCGCCGTCCAGGGGAAAATCGTTTTGTTTCAACTACGCAACTCGAAAACCAAAAGGCGTTTTGGTTGGCCAAAGGCGAGTTTGACCGAGCGGAGGCAAGACGCATCGCGCCAAGACTCTGCCCCGGCACATTCGGTTTTGGTTGCCGTTTCGGATAGATTTCGGTTCCTATTCGGCGATGAAGGAGATTCACTTTTATGGTTGAGTGCAAGTACACGCCGCACCGGATGCACGTCACTAGGTCCGGGACCAGCGACAAAGATGACGTCGGTGGGCCATGTTCGATCGACGGACGGGAGATAGAGGGCATCGCAGGGCGGTGTGATGGATGTACCTTTCGCCACCGGCATATTCTAGGAATAAGTGGTAGGTGGAGAGGGCAAAACGGCCATGTAAAAGACTACGGAGATGTATAAATAGTGCCTCTGTGCAATAAAGAAAAGAGAGATCAGTTGCCCTAATTTCAGAGGCGCGTAACTGTGCGTTCTACCGTGTTCTCGGTGCGTATCGTTTCGGTTCCTCGGGTCTCATTCGGCTGACCGGAGGTGCCTCTTAAGTCGGTTATCGTGCAAACCAACAGAGCTCAACAAAATAAAACTAGAATCAATGTCTCAATGACATGTACACAGGACTGCAGGTAACTACACATTTTGTTACATTACATACAGAACCAACATTGCACAATAATACATTCAGAAAAAAAAAAGAAAATTTAGATACAGGTTCGGAGTACATCTATCCATACCCGGCGACGAGTTACCAACCGGATCGAAGAAGAAGCCACCTCCTTGGTAAAACTGAGGTCTCTCTCCCCGTACGCACCTCCGCCATTGCAGCTTGCAGGGTGGAACTAGAACCTTGATCGACGCCTCAGCACTTGAATTCCCACGCACCTGGCACCTCACATCATGATGCCCATGGTGTGGATGGCGCCGACGCGGCCCCACGCCCACGAGTCCATGAGCGGCGGCGGCGGCGGGCGCGGCCGCATGATGCACTCCTCCAGCTCCTGCAGCCTGGCCACCAGCACCACCAGCCGCCGGCACGGCACGAACACCAGCGTCACCGGGATGATCCAGATCGCCAGGTCCAGGATCAGCATCGCCGCTCGTCGGCTTGATTCTTCCGCCGCTGCAGCCTGCAGGCTTTGCTTCTTCTCGGGGATTTGCTCCGATCTCCGAGCTCCTTCTGGGCCCTGCTGCTGCCTAACCTTCCTGATCTCCAGACACTCCACCAGTACCACAGCCACAACTGGGATGGCCGGCCGGCCGCTTGCTTCACTTATTGGACAAGTGTTGTGTTGCTTCGCTTCCTTCACAAGGAATGGCTGCCTGGCCGGAGAGTTGCTTGCTAGAATATATAACCGATAACCGGCCTAGCTCTTCATTATCCGAGCGTTGGATGCTCTATTTATCAAATCAAAGTTATTGTTCTTATAGCCTTACAGGGCGACTAATTTAGTGTCTCCTGTACTAATCAAACAACCGTGCTACGCCCATGTTAGACAACGGGGCAAGTACTGTAGTACTGTGGTTGTATTGTATCTGCAGGCCCACTTGACGTGACGGGCGGAATCACACATCGTCGTACGTCGTGCAATGATTTGGGCATAACTTATCGCCTTATCGGCGTCTATTTCTTTTCTTTTATTTTCTTTGTCTCATTTTAGATGAACTTGTACTGCTTTCATCCTAAATTTGTAAATCGTTTGATTTTTTTATCCTAAATTTGACCGCTTATCTTATCAAAAATTTTTTTAACAAACATAGTCAAAATTAAGTCATTCTTAAAAAACCTTTATTAATAAAACAAACCACCACGAAAGAATTGATATTTTGCATAACATTTTAAATATGACAAGTGATCAAAATTTGTGTAAGAAAAATCAAACGACTGAAGAAAGTATTTGCTATCGCGTGCACCGCCTCACCCTCTCCGTCCAAAAGTTTACCTGGTTTGGTAACAGAGTACCGGTTATCCCGGATCCGGAAACAATGCCAACGGAAAACCATTTGTCAACCATTCCGCCCGTCCACGGTCTACCTTACCCTCTGACGATGCTTGCCATTAAAATCATCGACAGCGCAAAAGATTCGTGAGACTTGCCTGAATGCCTGGGACCATTTGTTTCCAGATTCTTCAAATTTTACCCTAGTTCGTTAAATGCTATTGTACGTACTTATCAATCTGTAGATAGATTGCAGTACGTAATACACAAAAATGGCTCTTGGGGAACTTGGGGGCCATCACAGGAGCGCGGAGCTCAGACATTGACAGATCGAAGCCAGTAGCACAAGACGTGACAACACAGCATTCTTTGGATATTTGTTTCGAGAAAAAAAAAAGCATTGTGTGTATAACGCACATTCATGTCGTGGTAACGTGGTTGCAGAATTACATAATAAGTAGTTAAGTACAAGAAAACAAAAAAAAAAGCGAGAGGTGAAACTGCTATAATTGTCGACAATGGCCACGTTGATCACAGCGAATACTAATTGCCGAAAAAGGTTACATTTGTGCGGCCTGATAGGCCGTGACCCTCTCGTTCTCTTTCAAAGATCCCACCGCTCATCAGAGCTACTCCCACTAGTAGCCAGTGAGCGAGTAGCCTCTTTCGAAGATCCCATCGCGCCTCCGAACTACTCTCACTACCTGGTGAGCTGCGATCCTGGTCCCATCGAACCAGCACAAGCAGCAAGCGGTGACGCCATTGAGCTTTGAGAGAGACGAAACAGCCCCACTTAAGAACACCCCTCAACTGGAGAACACATACTCTTAGGCAAGACGTGCAATTGGCTTATCCTTTCGTAGATGATGAAACAATAAATAAAACTATTGACCAAAGTGTGTACGGCTATAGTCTATTCATAAAGAAAAACACAACATATTAGTATCATTTTGTTAATATATAAACATTGTGCGGATGCACATTCATGTCGTGCTAACGTGGTTCCAGAATTATACAAGTACAGTAGTTAAGTACACGAAAACAAAAGAAAGCGAAAGGTGAAGCTGCTATTATTGTCCACAATGGGCATCGTTGACCACACCAAGTACTAATTGCCAAAAAAAAAGAATATTTATGCGGCCTGATAGGCCGTTAGGCAAGTCGTGGTAATTGGCTTATCCTTTCGTAGATGATAAAAGAAAAAAAATAAAACTATTGACCAGGGGCGTACTGCTAGTCTATTTCATAAAGAAAAGAATCAACACAAAATATTAGTATCCTTATGTTAATATAACCAACTCGGATGACAAAGAAACCAAAGAAACGGTATGCAAAAACAAAAGCGAAGTAGCAAGGAGAGATCACCCCAGCATTAGGAATCTTGAGAGCTGGAGTAACAGTCCTCTTAAGCAGGGAACCACTAATGTCTAAAATGGCCCGTGCACCTACAATATTATAAACATGATATTTGGTTTCTACAAAGTTGACTATATGCAAATGCAAGTCTAGCTTCTGTACATTCAACTCCGAAACAGGGCAGATCCAATGGAAGAGGTTTGGAAGACATTCAACAATTTTTATAGGAAAAAAAACACAACTAAGGTCAAATTGGTACATACAGTACTACTAGTTTCAAGACAATCGGCTTTAAGAAACATTGGAATAATCCGCACAGAACATTTTTAAAACATCAACAGGGGCGGTTGTGAAAAAGAATATTGTTCATCACCATGAGTAAATATTTACCTGCTGATAAAAGGAAACTTTTGTTTTCGGTGAATTGCCATTGCTAAGGATATACTGTAATGACTTCCACATCCTGCATGCTGGAATTCCGTACAGAGTATTGGAATGTCCATCCGTGGCATGCCCCGGCATGCACTCCTTCCTTGTTGACTGCAAATACAGCACCGATGAAATCTGGATATTTGCGGGCAATTCTTGATATAGCATCTTTGGCAGCGTCTTGAGGATCCATCCCTTGTCGCATGCTCTCCACCACTTGGTAGCTACAACAGAATTTATAATAAGATTGGCATTAAGTGCATGTGAGTCGATAAAGTTGGGATAGAGAAAACAACTAGCATAAGCTGTTACCAGCATTAGCGTTTACTATTGGATATACAGGGAGCCAGGGACTGTTTAAAATTGAATGCCCAAAGATGATTTCAATTGCATACCATCATGTATTAGCATGGTGCACGTGAAAAAACATGAGAAAAGAAGTTCATAATAACAAGAGCACAACTCGGCCATCTCTCTTTCTTTCAAAGAAAATCGCAACTTGGAGCAACTAATCCAGTCCTAATTGAGAAGCTAGACATCACAGTGAGCCATCTTTTTTCAAATGTAAATCAGGTTTTCATTACCATGGAAGGAAGCGCATCATAATATCACCATTACCAGTTGCTCCACAGGCCCCAACTTCATCATCACCATATGAAGAAGATCCTGGTATTGGTCCATCGCCTACCCTGGAATCAAATGATTGGTTGGTACTCAGTACTAGCTATAAGAGAGAAATTGAGAATTCTTCACCAGGTTTGTTCAGTTGTCAAAAATATCAAGGATTTTATAACTCGATTGGCCTATTGCAGGAACATGAATTCATCTAGACAACACTGACACTGGCTTATAGAAAGGAGCTCTAGTCTGACATGTTACAAAAATGAATAAGCAGGTCCCATGCCAAGCAAAGAGTCCCAGTTCAATGGGCAACATTTGGTTTCTAGGGAAACAATGGACAATACTGACACTGGCTTATAGAAAGGAGCTCTAGTCTGACATGTTTCACCATATAGCAAAAATGGTTAAGCACATGCAGCAAAAATGCAAAATGCATAACACAGTTTTTACATAGAAAAACAATACAGATGACAGATTTACATTATAATCCAATACAGAGAGATCCAAATATAAATACCACTCCAGTATAACAAGACCAGAGGATCTGACTGGTTCATGCAGTGACTAGATACCACACTCAAAACACAAAGGAAAGATCCATGAAATGGTAACATCTCATGGTACAAAGGAATTAGATACACAAAAAGGAGAATAAAATGCCAGAGTTACAGGAAAAAAAACACACTTAGCTAAGACAGGTCACAGGTACTATCTAAACAGTTTAAGTGAAACCAGGCCCAAACAGCTGGCCATAATTTCAACTAGCCTAGCCATCAACAGAAACTAGTATATTTAGTGTCCATGATTAGTTAAAATTATGATAAGCCGGTAAGAATGTGATGTGAAGTGACCCAAGACTCCAACAGTAGTCAAAGAGCTCACCTTCCTGGAATTTTAAATGTAGCACCATTGGTTGATGTCCCAACAGCTATGTGGCCCATCTAATAGAAAGCAACACAGATATTAGTTTCACAACAACAGAAAGAATCAACTAAAGGTTGAATGTGATAGCTACCTTGTCAATCACAGCCATAGAAATTGTGTCATGGTTGTGGCGATTAACAACATTCGAATGAGACTTTATTGGCTCCAGTAAATTATCACTTCCATAATACCCCTGGCAGAGACCACCTTGACCCCCCTCTACCTCATTGTTTATAGAGTCCTCAACTTCAACTGAGGCTAAATTGATAGCACGGTATGGACCACACTTATCGACAGGAACAACATTTTTCCAGAAGTTTGGTTGACAGTAGTTCTGTCTCCACTTTTCCCATTTCTCAATTGACTCTGGTGAACTGAGGTTAGTTGGCCCTGGAAGACCCATTGAAATTGCAAATGTTGTTGCTTTCTCTCCAGCGAGCAGAGTATGCTCGGTGTGCTCCATGACTAACTTTGCTGCCTTGATTCCATCCTTCACATATCTCATGGCCGCCACGGCTCCAATTTCCATTGTTGCCTGACAGTTTCCTTAAGCAAAAATAATGCAATATGCAATGTTGGAACAAAATAAAATATCAGCCTGAACTGCTGCATGAGTAAGTAAAGCAGATGTTACCCCATTCATGACAAGAGCATCTAATGTGGTTTCACCGTTCTCATCTGGACTTCCACCTGGACCAACTGTATGAAATGTAGAATAACTTAAATTATAACCAGGTTGATAGATTCAAGATGCATGCTCAAAATAGGGAAGTTATTCAAATTACAACTCAAAAACAAGAAGCAAGGCTGCTTCAGCACTACTATCCATAAATGGATTAGGAGTTACTCCCTCCATTGGAGGGAGTACAACACTATGAACCACATGTAAAAGCAGATCAATTCATGTTATCCTCACACTGTTAACCATTTAGGCTTGTTTGGATGCATTAGTATTCAATTCAATCCACGTGTGTTGGGGTGGATTAGAGTGTAACTTAGTTCAATTACACTCCAATCCACTTCAACACATGTGGATTGAGATGAATACATGCGCATCCAAACAAGGCCTTAAGGATTTTTTGTGCATCGATTGTCTTACCTATGTAACTGCATATATAACTATATAAGAGAAAAACATTTTAGGGAATGTAACACCACAAACGTTTCTTTGTATTAAGATTAACACCTCAGACTTGCCATTGTTTTGTTTCACAACTCAAAGTAAAGCAAAACACTAAGAATTATGCAAGCAGGCACATCATTATAATCTTTTAGCACTGCCAAAATAAGAAGGCCACATGACTGAAAAAGATCCAATTTAAGCTCTGCAACCATTGTTTATCCATTTACTGTATCAAACGAATGGAGAAAATCTGGTTCAATGTACAGCTAGGGGAACTCAAATGGGACCAGTGGTCTATGAGAAATATTTTGGCTGCACGTTTGAGTGTTAAATTATGACAGCAATGGAAGCATATGTATAGCATGTAGAGAAATCCAAATCCAATTGGACATAGGTACATAAGTTTTGAACCATTTTCATGCTTAAGTCCTCATGATGGAATAATGCGGTAAAAAAGAGCTCTAAAGGTGTGGCACCACTGCACCAGGCATTGAACAACATAAGCAATTGATACAATTGATACAGAGAGCTTTACTTTACTTCTGGAGGAACTACAGATGCAAGCAGCAATGTTGGCATACAACTATAGACAGTCCTGATATAAACCATGAATTTAACAACTCATTTCTATTGTAGTCCCTGATGTTGCATCATGTTTCGATTCAATGACTGCTGATTCTTCAATATACTTCAGAGAGCAACATCGCCATTGCCACGCAAGTTGGGCAGTCTCGTGAGCTACAGTTGTGGCCTTAATCGATTGCCATAAGAAGAACAGCTCGTGGAAGGGAGCAGGGACTGACCTGTACCATCGCAGCGGAGCTCCTCGCAAGCGGAGCAGCCAGCAACGACAGCATCGATGGCCGAACCACCTCCTTCACTGGCCGAAACCACCCTCCACGCTGCTCTGACCGCCTCCCGGAACGGCCAGGTGCTCACCACCACCGGGAACGCCGCGCCTACTTCACCCGCGCCTTCGCCGCCCACCACCTGATTGCACTCCCACAAACCCCAACAATCGAAATCCGTCATCAATCAAATGATGTAGCAAACCAATACAACTCCACAGACCAAATCAAATCGGATCTACGCTTACCGAGCACCAATTAAACCGAATTAGCAGGAGCCCTACGAGAAGCCGCACAGAACTCCGCTTCATGGAATCCATGGAAGCGGGCGTCGCGATTGACTGGACACAGACACACAGTTACAGGGGCGGACTTTCTCATACAGGCGCTTCGATGGTTACCTGTCCCACATGTCAGTGGGCTGGCAGTTGGATACCTCCATGCCGGCTCCACATGTCGGTCAGTTTCGGGCTTGTATAGCGTGCCACTCCCGCAGCTGAACCTTGAATACCCTAGTGACGGCGGCGGGGATGGACGACCGCGGCGGCGGCGAGCAGGCCGAGAGGAGGTGGATGTGGTGGGCGGCGGCGAGCGCGGCTCAGGCCGCGGGCGGGGTTGCGTGGTTCCGACGGGGCAGGGGCGGAACGGCGGTGGCGATGCCCTTCAAGGCATTCGCCATCGCCTCCCTCTTCGTCGGCGCCGGCGCCACCGCCGTCGCCGCCGGCGTGCTTGCCGCGGGCGTCGGATCGGTGAGGCGTCTAATCCAAGCTTCCGTTCCCGTACGGCGAACGATTTTTGCTGCTCGAATCTTCACTGATCCGGTGCGTGTGATGTGTGTGTTTGTGTATCTGCAGGTGGAGGAGATGAAGGGCGTGGGCGCGAGCATCCGGCGGTGGATGGGAGCTCCTCCTCGCCGAGCGGGAGGCAGTGACTAACCCAGCAGCACACTGCCACTGTGATTTGCATGAGGATTTCTTAGCCCTGCTAGGAAACTACAGAATGCTCAGGGATGGATTGCTTCACGTTTCAGAGCTAAGCGTGTGTGTCATTCTGAATTCAGAATGCAGAGGACTAATAAGATCATCACTGTTGTACCTTGTAATTGTATCACAAGCTTATTTTGATCCCTCAAAATTTATTTCCACCTTGTCCCCACAGAGCACATACTCTGAAGTTACTTTGCATCATTTGTTTGATTTTCATTTCTGATGAAAAAAAACGCAAACTAGCTGAAATCGACTTTTGCCCAACATAGGTTGGGTTGTGTAGGATGGCAATTCGTAAGTTCCTGATCGGACGGCAATAGAACGCCTGGATTTTTGCCAGGTTGCAACAACAACAACAAAAATGTTTTATTTCCCGCACCATGTCAAGACATGGGGTTGCTTGGGCCGCGGAAATCGGAGTTCGTGGGGGGACGAGCGGTTATCCACGCGCGTTCGTGCGCACGCTCCATCGAGGCTGGCGGCGCCCCTTGGGAATCAAACCCATCCGTCGGATCCCAGCCAGACGCCCCCCGCAGCGCCACGTGCGCCACTCGCTCGCCCCCGCCCGGCCCCCATAAGGAGCACGACCACGCGGCGCAGCGCGGCGCTCTCCCGGAACACACACCTCCGCTGCCTGCGAGATCGCTTAGCGTAGAGGCAATGGCTCGAGCACCTGGCGGCGCCCGGCGGCGGGGAGGAGGAGGCGGCGGCGGCAGGAGGGACGCGGCGGCGGGCGAGGGCGAGGCGGTGCGGAAGGGGCACTGGACGGCGGAGGAGGACGCGGTGCTGCTGGAGCATGTGCGCGCACCGGCAAGTCCTTGGGACTGGAGCTCCATTCGATCCAAAGGCTTCCTGCCGCGCACCGGCAAGTCCTGCCGCCTCCGCTGGGTGAACAAGCTCAGGCCAGACCTCAAGACGTACGCGCGCAAAACCCCCTCTCTTTGCTTTCTCCCCTCTGATTCACTTCTTCTCGCTGCCGTGTTTAGTTTGAGCGCACTGTTAATTCTTAACTGCATTTGCATTGTTATCATAATTGATGCGATTCTAGTTGTCAGAATTTCGTTTTGATTGGGTTTAGGCTGCACTGATCCCGAACCATTCTTCGTACTCTCTTCTCTGCACTGCGCTTGATTTGTTACGTTCTGCATTTTGTGCACGGTTGATCACGAATTCTCACCACGGTGATCGCCTCATCGGGCGCCTTGCAACAGTGGCTGCAAGTTCTCTGCAGAGGAGGAGCGGGTGGTGCTGGAGCTGCAGGCGCAGTTCGGGAACAAGTGGGCGAGGATCTCGACCTACTTGCCAGGCAGGACGGACAACGACGTCAAGAACTTCTGGAGCACCTGCCAGAAGCGGCTCACCAGGCTCCTGGGGAATCCTCTCCGCGGCCGGTCCAGCAGGAGCAGGAGCGCCAAGGCGCAGGCGCCTGCTGTTGCCTCCTCTCTGGCTCTGGAGTCGCGCCCAGCCACCGTGGTAAAGCCCTCGCAAGTTTGCAACACACGTTGCCGGCTCCTCTTTCTTGGCTACTTGTTTTACAAGTCTTGTCCTTCGCTATTCACTGATATAAATTTTCAGAAGTGGCAATTTGCAGTTTGTTTGATGCAATTCTCTTTTTCTAACATGAAACTCTGATGCGTGGTCAGGTTCCCTGCCTGGATCAAGTTCCATTCGAGGGCAGCTCCTCCGGTGTGCACCCATGCAGCGCAGCACCACCATTCATGGACGCGCAGAGTGCTGCACTAGCCCCGTACGACTGGGCAGGCTCCGGGCTTGTGGGTTTCGACGGCGCACTGCCGCTGGCCTACAACAGCCACGCGCGCTCGTCGTCAAACGCTGCCGCACTGCCACCACTGCCGACGTTCGACCATCCTCCGTACCCTCTGCTCGACTTCCCAGGGCTACCGGCGGCGGGCTGGAACATGGCTCCTGGTCCTAGGTTCGCCAACGCCGGCGCTATGGATCATCTCGCCTACCAGGAGCTGCTCCCGGTGACGCAGCCCGCTCCGATGATGCTCCCGTTCTTCGGCGCGGAGTACCCGCACGGCGACGTCAAGGCCGAGCTTCCGGACGCCGCGCCCGACAACTTCTTCGACGACCTGTCGCCGGACATGTTCGACTCCCTTGATCAGCCGCCGCCCCCGCCACCTTCACCGCCTGCGACGAGCTCTGGGTTTTGAGATTGGCCTTTCTAATCACGAGTGACGTAGTTGCCAAACTTGTCATTCAGGCATTGGCCGTTCTTTTCTGGTTGGGCATTTGCCTGTTCAGACGCTGCTGACCAGTACTAGGCTGCTATAGCGGCTATTGAAAGTTGTAGCCTTGTAGATTGCAGGCAACTTAACTTTGCAATGCTTCAAATTTGAGCTTTGCGTTGGACATGGAAACTGCAATGCTTGTAACCGTAGTTGCAAGATGCATTAAGTATTAATCACATGTATGTGATGTATGTAGAGCTTACTATTCTGTAAGATTAAGATCGTTATCAGAGATGCAAGAAGTTTGGCATGTAAGTACTCTGTGACAGTGGTAGTGCCATTTGAGGGCCAGATGGTTTTTATTGTGCAACGACGCACTTACTGTACTATATATAGTTTCCAGACTCTAACGAAGAAAAGTTTGTCACAACGAAATGAAGTTCGCTGTTCTTGATCTAAAATTGACGGGTTTGGCTTCCAATTGTTTACTGAAGGCGTACGTGACACGTGCGGCGGCTCACATGAATCATGGCTAAGTGAAAAGGACCATCATATGACTCAATAATAATGTGCAATTTTGAGTTCTCACTGTACAACAGCCTTGACTGTCTCCAATATCAAACACAAATTGTTCTGGATGTTGACACGTCTTATGCCTCCTTTGGAACAAATGAAAAACGGAGAAATTCTAGAAAAATCTATATGGTGAGTTGACAATCTAGAAAAAAAGGTTAGAGGCCATGTAGGTATGGCGAATTGAGACCACTGTTCTTTTCAACGCAGGTAGCACCAAGTACTGGTCGCAACGATGGTGCATGCAACACTTGTTGGAGGTGTTCTTTTTATGCCATAATGCATTGGTGAAGCCATCAGGGCCTTTTTGTCCCACATGGCATCCGAGCCTACGTGGTCTGACGAGGGCACACTCCAGCACGGTGTGTTGGCCATGGCCTTAGAGGTGGGAATTGGTCCAGCCCTCTTGTGCTTTGTGTAACTTCGGACTATGAATTTTAGATACATGCAAGACACATCATATCCTAAAAGCGCAACATGACAAGCCTTTATTTTTCTTAACACAAGCAAGACCCTTGTCTGATCGCTTCTTCTTCATGCCATGCCCACCCCAAGCACACTATACTAATCTCCTTTAGCGGCTTATCGTCTTCATAGTTTTTATTGCATTGAAACATGGCTACACAATGCATGCACAACGGATACATTTCTTGTTTCCATGTACAAAAGATACACTTCTTATTTCCCTAAATGACCATTGTTATACTAATTCTACAGGAAACTTTGAGTAAAAGTTTGTACAATAGTTTGATTTTTGACTTCTGGTTTTTTAGAGAAAAGATTTCATGCTTTATTGGTGAAAGTATCATTAATGGTGCTTTGAATTGTGTCTCTATAATGACAATTTTCTCTTAAATTAGATTGTTTCTACCATGTTTGATCATTACATTGTATCTATCCGCAATAGTAACTCCTATAATCTTGATGATTTTGTTGTTTGTAGGGGACACTTGAAAGGAATCCTATGGCAAAATTTAAATGGAATGTGCTAAAGTATAGTGAGAAGCTTATGATATAAAATAATATTTATATTTGATGTATGTGGTATACTATGAGAAATGGGAAATAAACAACACTGATCACAAGATTGTTGAAGGTTGGTTGAGAAATCTAGAACCATGATCGAAATAGTTCTTCAGCTAAAGATGTTAGTAAATAGTAACAGAGAATGCACCTTGCCCTTCTACTTACTACTTGGAAACTCCTCAATCGGATATCAGGCTTTTCCCATAAAAGACAAAGACAACATGGTATACTATCATTTTAATTAGCCACTTAGTTTTCTATAGGGCACTTTTCATCCTCTTCTAAAGTGGGCCTAAATGTTCCTAGCACTTCTATTTCCTAGAGAAACAATTTCTTTTCAGTTTGCAGCTTATTCTGATACAGTCATCTATGAGCACATCACCTTTCTTTTCATTATTTTTTTTTCATGTGCATAAGTTGGTTGTAAACTTATAATAGTTTTCCCCTTTATTTCCTTCCCTCTCTCTTCCATCTCAGAATAAACAACCCACCTATAGCCCTTGACCATACTTACTGTTACATGATATCTTTCATAAACAAATTAGAGGGCCAATTTTTTATCAATAAAAAGGACTTTTTTTAGAGAAATTCTGGGGGCGGGGGTGGTGCGGAATCATCCCCACCTACTTGTATATTCCACAGATGCCGAGAGCCGGTGGTGGAAGGCATGGCCTTGGTTTGGTTACAACTGATACAAAGGAAATCAAAGAAAATACAACAGAGAATACATATAAAGAGCTTGTCTCCATTGTTGAGCTAGAGCCGCTTTCTTTGTTGGGATTCTGCAGCTCCGGTCTCTAATCGTTTTTTTGCATATGGACTTGAGTCGGTTGGCACTGGGGCTAAACGATGTCAAAAACAAGTTTTAATCAAAAAATGTATTCAGTTCGACAAAAACCATGGTTACGGTGTACTTCCTCTTTCCCAACATAAACCACATCTCGTTTCACGGGGTCGATCCCTGTTCAAGTTTAACTAGTTACATATAAAATAATATTTAGTATTTATATCTTTAAATAAGGCTCATTACATATCACGAGTATTAGTATTTAGCATGTTTATGTATATGCTTAGTTAAATTTATAAAGAAAATGACTTCTCGATAAGTGAAATGTACTTTAATTTGAGGACCGAGGAAGTATGCAAAATCCGGTGCTAAAATAATAAAGAGGATATTGACAGATGACATATTTGCATTTTTTTCACAAAAAATGAAATCATCTTGCCATCGAGATGGGGAAAAAAAAAACCAGCCATGCGTTTGCCATCGTCGAGTACCCGAGCGTGTTTCTCCCCTCGTCTTTCCGTCCTTCCACCTCTCCTGCCCTCCACCTCTCTCTCTCTCCCGTTGTTCTTTCCTCGCGGCGGCGAGTCGGCGAGCAGGGTCGCTCTTCGCTAGGTCTTCACCGGCGCTTGTCCAGTGATTGGCACCCGCCAGGTATCCTGCCCGTCCTCTTCCTTCCTGCTTTTGGAAGCCGAGAGCCCAAATCGGATCTCACCAGATTACAGGCATATTCATGTGTTATGCCTATTAATTTTGATTTTGTTTTGCAAAAATTATGGGGTATTGGGGTGTATGCGGCTGCGCACCAGCGTTTTGTGCCTTGTTCAGGTGCTATGAGTGGGTCAAAATTATCAAATCACCTGTTGATATTTCACCAAAAGGATTGACATGCACAACATGCACACTCATCTTTGATGAATGGACGTTCGTGAATTCACTGTATTGTTTACCATACTGGGATGTTTCCATTTTCTAGGAAGGATTTAGGAGCAACTGGACCTTTGTTTTTAAACGCGGTGTTACATTCCTGGTCTCGATTGTGACTTACTATGAGCAGGTTGAACAATACAAGGGAAGAATTAAATAATTAATTGAACTGCAATCAGGTAAAATAGACATGCATCCGCATAATACCAATAAGAGTCAGCTAGACACAGTGACTGTAAACATTATCAATTGCCTAAGCTGGTTCCATTACTCAGACATAAAGGTTGTCGGCTTGTTGACATGTTCATACACAATTAGACGCAATGGCACAATTCCTAATCCTTATCCTTTGAATGACTCATGTCCAGATACAGTGGGTTAGGATTAGACTTATGGGGCACACTTTTGTGACATGTGAGGGCTTTAGTTTTCTTTACAACTGATACTGTGTGTGCCACAGCTCATTAAAGTGGAAGTCGACAGCACGATGGACACTTATTCTATGAAATTGCAGTGGGGGTAGATAGTGTCCATATGTGGTTTTGGATTCCAGTGAACAAACACGCAAAGTTCTCTAGTGTTATTCTGTGCACGGAATCTATCAGTACAGCTATTTAAACCCATCGCCCACTGATTCTGCGTTTCATTATTGTAGAAGCAATTTATAACTTCTTGAATCTCTTATCCTTCATCTGTTAGATCCAGAACGAAAGGTGAATGTCCTTTCTAAGTTATGTAAGGTAACTATACTTCTCATCTGCATCGTCTATTTCATCACTTCCTATTTATTTGACGTAATGCCTCAAAAGTAATTGGCACTGAGTTATTTCAAGCGCCATCCAGTCTTTCAGTTGTTTATCATAGCATGAGTGGATATAATCTGTCTTCTGTCTATCATAAATTGTGATGTAATAGTATATCTTTCTTTCTTCGTTAAGTAGTAAGCTATCAACCTGTTTGAGAATGTTGGTGCTTGGCACTTAACGTAAATGTTGAAATTGCGAGATAGACATGCTTACTGAATGATGATTGTAAAACACCAGGCACCCAAATTATTAATAAAAAAATAGGACCCAGATTCGCCTCAAAAAGGACTTGAACCTAAGATGATCTGGGCATACATCCACACCCTCGATCAACTGAGCTAGTTCAGCTTTCTACAGATGTAGTTTCTTTCCTCCTTTTTTTGTTTATAAATGAGTGGTTCTTAACTCAGCTATAAACTACTATATTACTAACCCATAAAACCTTGTTTATTGCTATTATCTTGATATTTGTGATTATATGAAATTATTCCTTATATGAATAAAATTTATAAACTGTTGTTTTTTTCTATCAAACATGCTACACGCAGGACAACTGCTTCCTATTGGTATTATGTTGGACCAATTTAGATTGTTAATCCCTAACAAACTAGCACTCTTCCCATTATCACTGCTTTTCTTCTCAATATTCAGTCTGTTTTTACTTACTGATCACAAAGTTATCACATTCATTTTTAACCTTTAGCCTGAGGGGACACACTGCTATGGTATCTTTTGTAAGGCCTAAGCCTCCAACAAGTCACAGGAACACAGCATCACACAAAAGCACACACAAACACGTGGTTTGGTGGCTGGAATGACTTAGCCTTTTTCTGGTTTTGTCCTCTTCTAATATAGCTGATGTGATAGCCTCCTAATACATGCAGAAAATCACTCAACTAATCGACCTATTACTCCATGCTGAAATTTAGCAAAGTAAATGATATGAACACTAGCATGCACCTAGACACACATGATTATTTCCAACATCTTTGACCTCTCTTCTTTGATTTGATATGGTAAACACCATTTCTTTTCAGTTCCATCATGTAATATAAAGTATTTTGCATTTAGTAGCTTCATGTGCTTCCTAATGCATTCAGTGATCATTTCTAAACGAGAAACTTAGAACTAAAATATTACATGAACTCCAGTAAAAGTTCTCTAGTATATCTTTGCCTCTTTGGAGTACATATCATTGCATAAATTAAACACAACCATAACTGAACTGGTGATACCACTTCACTCATCTAGTCACACCGAAAAAAGCCCCCTGATTTTATTGTACTAAAGACAACCCAAATGACTCAAGCACTAGCCAAAGTGCATGGAAATGTCTCTCTCCATGTCAGGAGTCAACTGAGGGGCAATGCCAGTGGACATCAAGATGACGCTCAGGAGCTGCTTGTGAACCCTAAATGGCATGGAAATGCTCCCTCTGAGCTCTCCAAGATCCCTGTTATGCCTTCCCCATCTGCAGATTACACATCCCCGATGAAAGATTTCGCCTTTTCGATGTCTAGTGAGGTTTCTTGCCTGAAGTTCTTGTTGTCATAGTGGTAAAAGTCCACGTCTTGTGATGCTGTGTGGTTTTCTGGGATCAGGATGGCCACTTTCTTTATAATGGAAATAGTAGCGGAAACATGTTCGCCCTCAAATCTCCCTGCACAGGTGAGCAGCTAGCTTACCAATACACTCACACACACCATGGCTAGAGGTAGAAGAAATCAAGAAAAGGGTTGAGGACAGAGCACACACACAGCACAAGCACCAGCTCTGAAACTCTGAATGTGGCTCTGAACTGCTTTCCTCTATTGCCTTTGCCTAATATATATACAAGACTAAGTACCAACTATATGGTACACTGGTACAAGTGTGAGATCGCCCCCAACTACGCCAACATGGCTGAAGTAAGCTACTACAACTAGTGACCATACTTGTACTACCTAGTACATGAAGTAGCCTATTGCCATACTTCTACAGGGACTAGGATGGACAGGAAAAGCTGACCAGCAACTAATCCAATTCTTCAGCAAAGGATCAAAGACAGCAGGAAATTATCTTACAAAACAATCTTAATGATTGGGTGTGGGAGTTGGGTTGTTGGCATACAATTGTGGCAATTTAAAAATTCCTTTCTGATATATTCTTGGTGTACAGAGGAGGTGTTGTTTGACCTCTTATAGACTTTATCATGAGGATCCATGGTTATATTGTGCAATTTAGTTTCATTTCTTAATTGGCCCCTAAACCCTAAACCCTAAACCCTACCCCAACTTGCTTGGGACAAAAGGCTATGTTGTTGTTGTTGTTGCTGGATTTTTTAGTTGAACAAATTTAGGAGGTTTGTATGTATGATCTCTTAGTTTTGGTCCATGGCTTGAGTTCTGGTGCATGTCTTTATTTGCATACTACCATACGGGGTCCGCCCCTGCTTACAATATTTTTTTCGTTGTTCGTGAATGCTTATAAACTGTCCACATTTATGTTACAATTTGCAGCTGATCATAAAATCGTCCACCTTTCAATTTCTGCTAGAGAAATGATTGTTTGAATTGGTGGATTTTTAGGCTACTTTTCTTATGTTGATTCAGTTGAGTTTTTCTTTTTTTCAGAATTGTGAGGGGATTGTCCTGTGATTGAAAGACATGTTTGGGCGTGCTCCAAGGAGGAGCAACAACACCAAGTACTATGAGGTCCTTGGCGTCTCCAATACCGCAAGCCAGGATGAGCTTAAAAAGGCATACAGGAAGGCTGCTATAAAGAGCCACCCTGACAAGGGTGGAGACCCAGAAAAGGTACGAAGATACACAGTGCTTACTTGAATTTGGATTGTCTAGTTGTTCTGACGATTTTTGTTTCATGGATAGGACAGTTTAAAGAATTATCTCAAGCTTATGAGGTGCTTAGTGACCCAGAAAAGAGGGAGATATATGATCAATATGGGGAGGATGGTCTCAAGGAGGGAATGGGAGGAGGCAGTGGTTACCATAATCCATTTGACATATTTGAGCAGTTTTTCGGGGGTGGTGCCTTTGGGGGTAATGCACATTATCTGCCTTAAGTTCCTTAATACTTTTTCCATGAATTTTTGTAATTACACAAGGATATATGATTCAAAGGTAGTAGCTCAAGAGTACGCCGGCAAAAACGTGGTGACGATGTGGTGCATTCATTGAAAGTTTCTTTAGAAGATGTGTACAATGGGGCTACCAAGAAATTATCGTTATCACGGAATGTTCTCTGCTCAAAATGCAAGGGGTAAGCCTTCTCCACCCCCACTTACCACCACATGGTTTGAATTTTGGAATATGCTGATTTGAAGGTACTAATTTTGAACTTAGCTCCTGTACTTAAGATTCCAAATTTTGCAAGAATAAAGGGATACAGAGGGACACCTATAGTCATATGTGCAATCAATCCTTGTTCAGTTTCAAGTTAGGTTGTCCACTATCTACTGAAAATTTGAGTTGCTGAAAAATATTTTTATCTGATTCAATCTGGTGGAAATCAGAGAAACTCCTACATTATAATCAAAATGCGAAAGAGTCGGAAGTCAACAGGTTGTTATGGAAATTTTAGGTCATCTTTTTCTGTGGCAATGTGATATTTATTTAACCTGCTAAAATTCCATTCATATTCAAGATGATGTCACCTTGTATAACAGAATACTGTTTGTCATGCACTCATGATAAATAAAATTTTCAAAATACACACTAAAGTAAACTACTTGTCCACATGTGCTGGACTATTTGTTGGCTTGTAGGATGATATTTGCAACCTGTTAAAGTATAAGCGAGTTGCTTACCTCTTCCTATTAGCTTAATATTCTGGGTTGAACTGGTTAGCACTTAGCAGATGCAACTTAACATGGAATCAAAACTAGAAGAGGTCTCGAGTTTGAATCTTGGCTGGCACAATTAAATAAAATAATTGTTGCTTGCCTCCTACTCCACGTATGAAGCCTGATGTAGCCTCCATGTTTTTCTTCTTTTTTTTAGGGTGGGGGGGTGGGTTAAATATAAGTGAATTGCTCTACCACTCCCTATCAGCTTAAGCTTATTGGGTTGAACTGGTCAGTGCATGCAATTCGATATAACCACTGGCATATATTTGATAAAAGTAGCAGAGGCTTGAACTGCATTTGCCATCATGTTGCATCTTGATTTACTGAATGCCCTGAATGCTTCCTGTGCAACAGTTTGTCCTTATCGTATTCCAATTGAGATAATGCTGCAGCCATAAACTTCCAGCTGTTAGTGTTAATGTGTTATGGCTTGTTTTGGTTATGTAAATTTGTGTTGATTGTATCTTCAAAACTTGGCTTATGTGAATCCTGTACAGCTTTTCAGTGTTTCGTTGGTCCTATGCAGCTATTATATCGTCAAATCTGACAGACTTTTTTTTTGACAATGTCTTGTGACATATCTTGGAACTTCAAAAGAGCCTTTAGGTATGCTAGCTCATATTGCAATAGCTTCCCCAGTCCATCTATGGTGGTTTAGGTATAGGATGTGTCCTCTGATTCTAGTGCTGATAATCGGAGCTTGAGACGTAGCTCCATCTTTCGAATTTACCAATAACCACCGAATATGGTCAATGTTTTCATTGTTCTAAAGTGTATTATTTGCAGAGTCTTGGCAGTTTTACTCTTTCCACATCTACTACTTTAGATGTGTGTTCTGATATCAATCCTGTGGGTGGTTCACTGTTGGACAGGGCTATGTTCTGGGCCTTAGGCCTTATTAGCTTCAGCCACATGTGCTCATGTCCAGCCGGCCTGATCTATGTATTTGGACTTCAAGTCTGGGTCTCTAGTAGATTGAGTTGAATTAGGCAAGGATACTGGAGGTGGGTTGTGCTTCCATAAGCCGTACATGTTCCTGTCCTTCAATAATGAATCTATAGTTTCTCCAACTTACATTCACATCTTGTAAATTCCACGTGGATTGTTTTGTTTGAATCCCTTCCTTGTAATCCAGATTGTGTGTAGCCACAAAATTATTGGTGGCAAGGTACTTGTGTTACCCAGTAATTTATAAGGCACTATTTTTTTTCCAGAATAACAAGATAATGTGATCCCTTGATGAAACCTCTGTGCAACTGCCGCCAACTGCTATACCATAGGGTTTTTAGATTTTTTAGGTGAACTACATTTGTTCTCGAAACTTCAGAATATGAAAAGAATGATTGGGACACAAGTTTCAACTATGGAAACATCAGTTTGGTACAACAAGAATTTCTTTCAACACTTAGGAAACATGCTTGGTTCCAATGCAGGTATTAAGTTGTATACAGGATCATCACAGTGTGTTAATCCTGTTCAGGTGGATGTCTGCAAGCATATGTTCAAAAAAACAAATTTGATAGAACTTTTCTATTTAAATTTATGCTGGAAAAAACTTAGCCAATGGACAGCCAAATTGGATTTCCCATTTAAAAAGTAAACAAGTCTGATGCACCTATAATCCAATAAAAATCCACAACCATGCATCAATCATCATGTCCCATGGATTATTCACTACATTCATCCAAGCCCAACTGACTTCCATCTATTGAGCTTATATTTGGTGAATCATGTTTTCACTGCCAGTTCGGTTCGTCTCTGTACAGTAGTCCTATACTGTCAATTTAAACGTGTTAAACTGAACACTTAAGCCTTCTTTTCCCCATTTCCAGGAAAGGAACCAAGTCTGGAGCACCTGGAACATGCTACGGATGTCATGGTGTAGGAATGAGGACTATAACAAGACAGATAGGATTAGGCATGATCCAACAGATGAACACTGTTTGCCCTGAATGTAGAGGATCAGGTATGCTACTCTTATTACATTTGTGTGTATCTTCCTGCAAAATGTGTTTTGTTTGAACCAATCTTGTGATTTTAATCATGTATCCTTGATCAGGTGAAATTATAAGTGAAGGAGATAGGTGCCCAAGCTGCAGAGCCAGCAAAGTTGTTCAGGAGAGGAAGGTTCTTGAGGTTCATATTGAGAAAGGAATGCAGCATGGCCAAAAGATTGTGTTCCAGGGTGAAGCTGATCAAGCTGTGAGCTCAATTCACCCCCTTTCCTGTAGCCATTAGATGCAGGCGTATACACATCCATTAAGTTATTTATAACTGCATTTGCCACAATTAATATTGCAATATGCCGTCCATGTTACAGCCTGACGCAGTGACAGGAGACATTGTTTTCGTCTTGCAAGTTAAAGAGCACCCAAGATTCAAGAGGAAATATGATGACCTGTACATCGAGCGCACAATCTCTCTGACAGAGGCTTTGTGTGGATTCCAGTTTATTCTGACCCATCTCGATGGTAGGCAGCTTCTAATCAAGTCCAATCTTGGTGAAATTATTAAGCCTGGTATGTTCCCATTTCTATTGTGAGTTTGACACCTAAGTCTGTTTTGGGTTTGACACCTAAGTCTGCTTTGGTCTGTAAATTCTATTGGGTTTGACTCATTCACTCTGTTCAAAAAAAGGTCAACACAAGGCCATAAATGACGAGGGCATGCCCCAGCATGGTCGGCCCTTCATGAAGGGACGTCTCTTTGTGGAATTCAGCGTCGAGTTCCCAGAATCTGGCGCCCTCTCGCCTGACCAATGCCGGGCGCTCCAGAGGGTCCTGCCACCGAGGCCCATGGCTCAATTGTCAGACATGGAGGTGGATCAGTGCGAGGAGACCATCATGCATGATGTCAACATCGAAGATGAGATGAGGCGCAGGAAGCACCAAAGGCAGCAGGAAGCGTACAACGAAGACGAGGAGGATGCTGGTCAGAGGGTACAGTGTGCCCAGCAGTAAGACGTGACCGTGTTTCATGCATGCTTTATCATAAGTAATAATAACCCACACCGATTTCTGGAGTCTGTGCATGAAAAAAAAAAAATCAAACGGTATATGTGTTACACTTGTTGTCAGTCATATAGGATAAACAAGCAGTTGCCAGCTAGGCCTTTCTACTAGTCAAAGTATGTAAACATATGGTGATACTGACGGCTTGGTTAGGGCTTGGGAATATATGGTTTGTTAAACTTATCATTGGGTGCCATCTTTGGCTCAACAGAATGCTGGTGGCCTGCTGCTGGGAGGCTGGGACTTTGGCATGTCAGCATTTGAGATGTGAGAATCTGAAACTGTCATGCCAGCGTTTGAGATGTGAGAATCTCAAACTGGACTGTGTAAATACGGTGAAACAGTCAATAAAGTTCACGAGCAGCAGGTTTTTATGCAATAATCTGATTTTGTGGTTCGTAGCTGAAAAGTCTCAGCGAAGGTTGGGCAGAACTCCAGAAACGAGCTGGCTGCTGTTGATCGTCCCGAAACCACACGACCACCCTTTGTTCCCTTTTTCTGAACTATGAAGACGAGGAGTCGAAGTTCCGGTACCTCGCGGATCATGATGCAGTCAGCGGTTATAGTATGTGGCTCTCTATGTCGTTAACTGTTACTTTCACTGCCTTTAACATTATTGACATTTTCATACCTGATTCCTGAACTAGCTGGAATCCCAACTGGACCTCTTCTAGGCTCTTGACACGCAAAACAAATCCTACCATTCCTGCACTTTTCTTGTGTCCAGCTGTCCCAATGGAGATCCGCCGTTTGCTTCCGTCACCATTGACTCCTCTCTTGCCACTTGTTTGTTGCCAGGCACATTTTTCTGAAAGATCTCCACTCCAGTTCTGAGTGCCAATCTAGCAGGTTCTCTTTTCTAAAAAAAATCTAGCAGGTTCTGGCCGTGTGCTCGCTGATGCCATTATTATCGTGGCCGCGGCCAGCTGGAGGAAGAAGAAGAACCATGCAAGCAAGAACAGCGCAGCCACGCATCTGTAATCTGTTGCTGCACCGAGACTGCGCGCCCGACTGACAGCATCAAGACCTGAACGATGACTGTTCACCTTTCAACACACAGCCCCGGAAAATCCATGCTGTCGAGTGTTGATGCGTGTGGACAACCCACAACTGTAGCAGTAGCGTTTAGTGCCTGTCTGCCTGACGAGGTTCAGTAAACCGGGACGCCGAAAGTTGGTCAGGGTTCCTAATTTCAAGATGGAAGTCAGTAAGAAGGGTTTAAAGGCTCCATTAAATTGGCCATGTCGCGTTTCGCTTTTGATTGCCAGCAGCGTTAAAAAAAACGATGACCGATGACGGCATCGGCATTTCGGCATCGCATCGGCATCCGACGCCCAGCTTAAACTGACAGGATCCTCGGTGATCCGACGCCGATCACCCACCTTAACCGGGTACAGTCTCGTTTCACCGAGCGTTGCACCTGTCACGATTTCGATGGGAAACCCGTCGCGTCCCACCACCTGCATCGATGGCGTAGGGTTGCAGGGCTCGCAACCACGGGTACGCCGCCGATCGAAGCGCGCGGCTCTCCGCCTGTGCCTCCTCCCTCCCCGTCTCGCGCGGACAAGGACGCGCCGGCGCGAAGTCGATTTGCTCAAATTATCGCGTGGTTTCGCGTGCGGGATCACACGGGCCAACCCGCTCGGAAAACGATGGAGCGGCGCGGGGTCGTGGCCGTGGGGTGGGCTCGGTTGGCTGGCCGGCGCTCGGCGCGCGGGCTGCAGGCTCCACGCTCACGTGGCTGTTGTAGCTGGAGCTGCGGCCCAACCAAGGGGGACGCCACGTTCTTCCCTGTGTCCCTCCCCGGCCCGTCGTAGGTCAAACGGAACGTGATGCACGACCACTGTAGCTTGCCGGGAACTGCGTCCGTGTCCGTGGGATGCGGTAACTGCACGGCTGGGGGGTGTTGAAAATGCGTGTTAACAAACAATGGCTGGTTGAAACGGGAACGGGGCTTCCTCTGGATTTCAGCCGGTGCACGTGCTACCGCGATGTGTTCACTCAAGGGCTACGTACTGCGGTACATTTTCGTTAGGGATTTGTACCGATAAGTACTCTTACCGAAGCTTCTAAACAAAAACAAATACTGCTACTGCTACTACACTGCAATATAGGCGTACCGGTGTACGAGGCTAGCCGCACAGGAACAGCTAGCTAGCTGCGGCAAGCACGGGCCGTGGCATATAGTACTACGTACCATCGCATCGTGTTGGCTGCCAAGAATAATGGCAACACGAATGCGTGGAAGGAATCTTACCAGTGCATCCATCCCTTCTGCGGCATTTTTAAAAGTAAATTTACGAGCATAGCTGTCTTGTTATATTAGAGAATTTATCCTTTCGAAAAAAAATATTAGAGAATTTAAGAACAAAAATGCAAAACAGCCGGGTACAAACGCTCAAACCAGAGAAGGGGAAAAGCAAAAGAAGTATGACAAACGACTAAAAGCCCTGAAGAAGGCATGTTTTGACGTGCACTGAGGTCCACTGAAGCTGCGCATATACTGAAACGTACAATTCGGTCCTGAGGCTGCCTGAAGGAGATCGCAATTCAACCCTGATACATTCCAATCAACCAGAACTGAAATTCGGCAGAGACGGTGGTGTGCCCTGGCCTAACAAGCTTCATCTTTCCAACCTTGTCCGCTATCCGTCCGGCCATCAGACCTCACAACCAGGAGTAACTCCAGGAAAGCCAGTGAGACGCAAGTCAAAGGCGAGACCGCCAGACAAAACGAAGCCAAATTGGGCTCTCCCTGACTCCCAGGAAACAAGCTAAGTCGGGGATGGACGGATTCCGGCGAAATGCTGGCCGAGATTTGTCCAGCTCGACGCCCTCCGCTTGTCGTTAGGTTGGGCGCCCGGCCACCCGGCCCGGGCAACGCGCCGCCCGCCCGGCCGGCAGCCTTGCACCCACGATCGCCATTCGCCGATTGAGCATAATATAATATAATACTATTTGCATTGCGTTCCGCCTGCACGGCGCATCCTGTACGCAAGCGCCACCGCCACCACTTGCAATTGGCCGCCGCGCTGCGCTGCTCGATCTGCCATCGCATTTTTGTATGCGGGCATCAGCGCCACTTGGCCGCTCTCCCATTGCATGATTCTGATTATGCTAATAGTATCACGTTTATTGATCGGTTGTTGACAGATAGTTTATTCCGGAATGGGGTTTAGCTGTCTATTTTTGCCCAAGAAGAAGACCGACTTGCTGCATCTTACATTCTTACTGTACTAATTAAAAAGCCAATTGGAGACGAATGAGAATGACGGATCAGAAGCTTACCGTTGAGCCTTCAGCAGGTCAGCAGCTGCTTCTAGTTCTAGCCTAGTGCTGAAGAGATGGCTTCCTTTGTTTTTCCATACCGCGCAGAGGTGGTTAGTTAAAAGTAGTGGTGCTAGTTAAGCCCGTTGAGTATCACACTGTCCGTAACACTGAGTGAATGTCAATGCCTAGAATGCTAGAACCTATAAACAAATCTGCCCAATATAAATAAACATGTTGCTGCCCTAGCTGATCTCCGTCCCCCATTGCATTATTATGTTTGATAGAATCACGTTATTGATCGGTTTAGAAATAATAATGCATTTGGATGGGTTATTCTATTGGGTTTTTGTCCGGAAGAAGATTGACTTGCATCGTCTAACTAGTTAACAGCAACTGGAGGCGAATTAGATCAACGGATCAAAAACTTACTGTTCGGCATACAGCAGGTCAGAACTCGGAAACCTATTGCTAAAAACTTTGTTTTTCAAGACCACTGACTCCACAAGAGATGATTGGCTAGACTAAGCCCGTCGAGTATTTACTATGTCAAATGCCTAGAATCTTCTACTGTATAAAGAAACCAGTTGAATGATACAATGAATAAATAAATGTTCCTTACTTTTGCAAATAAGAAAAAAAAACTGTGTTTTAAAGGAAAAACAAATGTTTACGTTAGTAGTATATGCACATGAATGGTACTTTGCACGGACTTGTTTGAAAGGTATAACTAATTCGAAAATCAATTTTGCTTTCGCATGCTACTGAAAATTCTTTGCTTCTTCGCTAGTCTTGTGAGCATCTTTAGTTTAGACTTTTGACTGTACATTTGCCTTTTACATACTCCCTCCGTTCCACAAATAAAATAAAAAAAACGTTTTTAACCTTTATGATTTTTGTTTGATCATTCATCTTATTTAAAAAATTTTAATATGTATTATTTATTTTATTATGACTTATTTTATGATTATATATTTTTCATAATAAATTATGTATCTCATTATTTGCATAACACATTTAAATAAGACGAATGATCAAACAACTGTAAAAGTCAAAAATATTCTTTTATTTGTAGAACGGAGGGAGGGAGTATAAATTTCTTAGGGCCAAAGGCATCGCATGCCCAAATACCATGCTACCAAGGTAAATGGTTTATCCTTCATCAAGTTAAGGTTGCGTTTAGAAAAGGTCTCTAGAAATTCCACCATGGTACGGTACGTTCCAATCACTCCGTACCGAAACTTGACAGAGATGGTGAAATGGAACACCACACGACAACCTACCATTTGCGTCTTGTTAAGCAGTCCCACGTACGTTATTAACTGTGAACCATTTATTTATTTGGGTGAGTTATTCCATTTCCCCGGAGACGATTGACTTGTCTTACTGTCTCCGTTCCGTATACTGCTATAGTTCACTTTGATTTCACTGAAAATAAATTTTTAGAAAAGAATATACCAATATTATATATTTATTTTTTGTTGGGATATTTTTTATATAAACTTATGAACAACATTATATTTTATAAAAGTTTAAATAAATATAATTTAGAACAAAATAAAAATGAACTATAGTTGAAAACAAATCAATCATGTGTTCGTTAATAGTAACCAATTAACCAAAGAAAACCAACTAGTAAATGTCAGTACCTAGAATCTTTTACCATAATGGAACTAGGGGCATGCTTGTTTGAGCTGTAACTTTTAGACTTCTAACGTATTAAAACTGCTTTGTTGGTTGTTGGTATTTTTTACACTTTTGCAAATCTCTCCTCCCACTTATTTTTGGCAGTTGATTTACACAGTTTACATGGAGAGGTTGGTTTGCACTTGATACATTGTCTTTTTCTATTGACTTTTATAAAATTTTTAACTTCTCATCACATCAAAAGCCAGAAAAAACATCTCAAAGTGCTTTTAAAATTTTACTCAGATCCAGTTTCTTAAGCTACTAGCTCAGCAGCAGGATTGCATTTTGTTTTAGTTTCTGGCTTGTAGCTAGCAGAATCCAGATAAAATTTGAAACAAGCATGCCCTTAGTCCTTCAAGAACAAACAAAATAAACAAAAATTTGCGAATTTTATCATTCGGGGCAATTTTGGCCCTCCTTGTCCGGTTTGTTGGCTCTGATGAAATTTTTAAATCATTTAGTAAAACATGTTAGATTATAGATTACTCTATCTAAGGGTAGCTCCAACAATATTAAATATATATCCAGCTCATAATATTTTATTACGCAAGAAGAACAGAAAATAATAACTCTTCGTGAAGAGTTAAGCTTACACACTTCTTCTATAAATGCTCACATATTTTCTATATTAATATGTTAGGTTACTCTATATTTATATATTTTAAAAGTATAATACGAGTTAGCAAGTTGATTTGTGTTATAAAAAATGTATTTATTTCAGAACTAACTGAGGCCCCACCAGTCCACGGAGCAAAGGCACTATTTATAGCCGAGGAGCGCTCAACCTCTACCTCCCCGTCCTCGCACTCAGCATTTCCCTCTCCTAGTGCTCCTAGCTTTCTAGCCATGGACGCTACAGCCCAACGAGCCATGGTAGTGGACACAAGCAATGCACCCACCACATCTTGCTCTTCTTCGTCCTCTACATCCTCATCCTCGGTCATCAATGACGCGCCGCAGCAAGAGGTTCCCACCAAGAACTCCGGCAAAGGCACGAACAAGCGGAAGCGAGCCTCTTCGCCGGCGGACTCCCAGGAAGTAGAAACCGCCAACGGCAGCACCGATAATGGCCACCAAGAAGGCGAGGAGAGCAGCTGCTGCTGCAGCACCGACGACAACGAGGCGAGCGTCGGCAACAAGGAGGCCGAAGCAGAGGCGGCCGCGGCCGCCACCACCACCGGCGGCGGCGCGTCCAGAAGCAGCCGGAGCGGGTACAAGCACCCGTCGTACCGCGGCGTTCGTCGCCGGAGCTGGGGCAAGTGGGTGTCAGAGATCCGGGAGCCCCGCAAGAAGTCGCGCATCTGGCTGGGCACGTTCCCGACGGCCGAGATGGCGGCGCGCGCGCACGACGTGGCGGCGCTCGCCATCAAGGGCCGCGCCGCGCACCTCAACTTCCCGGACCGCGCCCACGAGCTGCCCCGGCCGGCGTCCACCTCCCCCGCGGACATCCAGGCCGCGGCGGCGCAGGCGGCCGCGGCAGCGGAGGTGCAGTGCGACGCGCCGCCGTCGCCTTCGTCGTCGGCCGAGCTGCTGCTGCCGTCGTCCCCCGCGGCCGACGCCGCCGCGTCGCCAGAAGAGCAGGCTGCCGCCTGCTGCTGCCCCGAGGCCGAGGCCGAGGCGACAACGACGACGACGACGCACGGCGGCGACAGCGGCGGGCAGCAGGGCCAGCAGGAGAGCGCGCTGTTCGACCTGCCGGACCTCCTCCTGGACCTGAGGGACGGGCTGTGGTGGCCTCCGGTGTGGCCGGCGGCGGCAATGGCTGCCGAGGAGTACGACGGCTGCGACGTCGTCGACGGGATGCATGAGCCGCTCTTATGGGCCGAGTAGTTACTCGATCGCCTTATTAAGTTTCTACCACACGCTAGTAGTGAAGTGAAGTACATGGTGATCTTCCAAGAAAAAAAGAGAGAAAATGAAAAAAAAAAGGTCCTAGCTAGCTACCATCAAACTCATAGTATTACTATTCTTCTTTAATTAGTGTGCTTGATTTGGGCATGGAGAGTAGCTGCCCCATGTGTTCTTTCCGTGTATGATTTGTGAGGACTAGAGACGTTGCAAGTCGCAGTTATTTTCTAGTATTAGATGCATGGTTGCATTTCGCATCAACAATCAGCAATTTGATAAAATATTATTATTATTGATATTGTTTTTATTTAAACAAAAACAGAAAAAATATATAATATACTAGTTCGGCTGAGCTGTTACTATTAGTGTCGATCTGCCTTCTGTTCGGAGGTCGTTTTAGGGCCCGGGCCGGTGAAAGCAGAGCAGCAGAGAGAGCGAGTCGTCCATGTTGGCATGCTAACGTTGGGCAGATTCTCACTGGACTGGACAGCTCCAGTTCGCAACGCAACGGCAACGCTCCCGTTTGCTGTGCTGCCGCTCCGACGTCGTTGTTATTACGGCGCAAAAAGTCGAGGTGCTTTTTCTAACTTATCACGCCAACTGGACACACACACTTGCTCTCCTCTCGCTATACTGAACTCGTAATATCTTTCGTCTGGTTCGGTACAGACTCCACGTTGCCCCTCCGAGGTTGTACAGCTGCTGCTGGAAACACACAAACAAACAACGGCCGTAAACGGAGAACGAATCCGATCTGACGAAGCCGCACGGAAAGTTCCATTCCAATTCCTGAATTCCATGCCGCGCGATATTCCCTTGTCCGCTTCCGCGCGCCAACTGGGGGTGGGAGGGGTGGGCGGTGTTGTGGGGGGCCTGGGGGCAGCAACAGGCGGCAGCGCCGGGCCAATCGCCGGAGGGTTAGGTGCAGAGCCATCCAGTTACCGCCGGCCCAGTTGGCTGGCCACCTGATGGCGCCGGTATATTCCTGCGCGCCACGAGCGCCGCGAGGTTTTTGGCATGGGGTCCGTCCGTCCGTCCGTCCGTCTCGCCTGACGCTTGACACGTACGTAGGCGAGCGACCCCGTCACATGCCGGGACACATGGCCAGCGCGGGCGCGCACCGCAGCACACCCTCGCTGCGCATCATCACAGCCAGGAGACGGCGCGGGACGGGGCACGGCGAGCTGCGTTGTGCTTGACTGCTTGTGCTTCTGCGGCGCACGCGCGCTCAGGCCTCCGATCCTCCGGCTGCCGGCTGGGTAATTACATTAATCGGGCGGGCCGGCGCGCCCGAGGGCCGAGGGCACAGCGCTTTCCTTGTCGCCGTCCGGCCAGGTCGACCAGCCGGCGGCCGGGCGCTCTCTCGCTGTAAGCAGGCACGGTAGGTGGACCGGGTGGTAGTGGTACAGTGGTCGCGCTGAAATGGCATTGGCGCGTGGCGATTTTGTGTGGGGGTCTTGCTGGGGGATCGCCGGCGGCCGGAGGACCAGCGAGGGTTGGCCAGGTTTGGACGTGTACAGCCCGGGACGACGGCGATCCATGCACCTAATTAAGGCTAATAATAATCGAGTGCTTAGCTAGCGCTCAACAGCATCATCAGATTGCATTGCATTCTGGGTGTGACCGTCAAGACGATCGATGATCGACCGATGCAAGTTGCGTCCTGATTGATCAGTTCTTGATTCCCCCCACACGCGCCCTCCGTGCTTCCTGTTGATAGCATAATTTGGCAGTGTCATGTTCTTGGGCTATTACAAGTATTCTGTTGCCGATTTAATGTTTGGGTAAAATAAATCGGTTGATGATATGTATTCTGGTCAATTTGTTAGCTAGTTTAACGGCAGCATGCAGGAGGAGCAGAGATATATTCTTGATTGGCGAGTCCTGGCTGGCGTTCGGCGTTTGGCATCAAGCAAAGATCTGACACCAATTTTTCAGCTGGAAGACTCCTATTCGGATTGGCTGGATGGGAGGATATGTTTACAAGGCCAACGAACTTGGAGACTTAAAAGGAATAATATTTTATTAGTTTTGTAGGAAGGATAATATACGTATATGTATTGGACTTTTCTATTGCCGTAGACCAGGCACCCCTATATATACTTTGTATGGGGCACGGCCGATTGTCCCCGGATCAATCGACATACAAAATACATCTATTATTTGCGTTCTACTTTTTCTCGTACTAGTTCCTGCCGAACCCTAGTTTCTCTAGGGGTTGGTTCATCTTTGCCGTTTTGCGCTAAAAAACGGTCGGCTCTCCTCCACCAAAGCGAGGATCCTTTGTTGCTTTGCTCGGAAAGCAATCGCTCGTCGTCGCGAAAGCACGACAGTTATCGTGTTGTTGCGCGGATCAATTTCGCGTGCGAACACAATTGGCGACTCCGCTGGGGACGAATAATAAGAAGAAGAAAGAAGCAATGGAACCCAAGGACGGTAGCCAAATCAGCTCCGACAATATCATCGCCGTCACGCTTGAAGATCTATCTGAAGAAGATCGGCAGGAGATTGAACGGGACCTCGAGGCAGAGAGGCTGTTGAGTTTGCAAAGAAGGCTAGCTGGCTTCCAGAAGACGAGGAACGGCGTCATCAACAAGGTAGCTATACCAGCATCTAGCGCTTCACCTAGCACCGAGGTAAGTTATCCACTTTCTGCTGAAGAGCTTACTCATCTAATTGATGCGTCGGTAGCTAGTAAATATGGTCAACAGATGGAACATCTGACACATAATATGAACGATTCTTTGTTTGGTAAATTTGATGAGTTTAAATCACAATTTAATCAAGATGTCATGAATAATTTACCTCAACAAGTTCGTTCAGCGGTGATACAAATTGGGAATGAACATCTTAAAAAACAGCCTATGCTTCTTGAAAATACTAATTCGGCAGAACTGTCGAATACCACTTTTGCAGCTAATGCATCAGCTAGTACTGTACAGCCCAATATAACACTGGATGACAATCAAAGTGGCCTGAATTATGTTAATAATTCGGCCAATAATTTTGTGCCTAGTTTTGCTCCTAGTGCTGCTAATTCTACTGTTGTATCGTCGGTTCCACAATTTGGCAACCGAGTTGTGAATTTTAATTTGCAACAGCCCTATTATCGGACGGCATCATACACTGCTCCATCTTTGCTGTCTATGAGTACCGGGGTTCCCTATGGGCCGGTACCAAATGTGTATCCTATGTAACTCCGCAGCATGTGCCGCATGCTCAAACTCTTTTGCCGGAGTCACAGCCATATAATTATGCATCCATGCCACAAGGTAGTTCTTCTGAGCTATATCAAGATTTTAAAGACCAAATTGCTAATGCTCTTAGAGAATTTGGTTTAGAACCTAAAGGTAAAGCTCATGCATATCAAAAACCGTATCTTGAATATGTTGATTCAACACCATACCCACGTGGTTTTAAAATTTTAGATTTTGTTAAATTTTGGGGGAAGATGGTAGGTCTACCTTTGAGCATATAAGACAATTTCTAGCACAGATCACTAAAGTTGGACCATCAGATGCCTATAAATAGAAATTGTTTCCTTTATCATTATCTGGTACTACATTTACTTGGTTTTCATCACTTGCTCCTAAATCCATTGCAACTTGGGCTCAATTAGAAGAAAAATTTCATGAATACTTTTACAGTGGTGAAACTGAGCTTAGGCTTACTGATTTGATAATGGTTAAACATAAGTATGGTGAATCGGTTACCGAATTCTTTCGCCGGTTTAGAGAGGTTAGAAATCGGTGCTTTAGCTTGACTATTTCTGAAAAGGATTTAGCCCATCTTGCTTTTTCAGCTTTGCTTCCTTATATCAGAGAAAAGTTAGAGGGGCAAGATTTTTCAGATCTTAATCAGGTTTTACAAAAGGCTTTGGTGCAAGAAAGCCGTGCTAAAGATGTTAAACAATATGGCCGGTTTAGGGATAATAATAAAAGCAATGATAGAAAAAAACCTGCAGTTAATGTTGTAAGCTATGATAGCGATTCAGCTAGTGATGATGATGTTGAAGTATGCATAGCTGAATGGGTGCAGGGGCCTAAGTCAAAACCTTTTGCATGTACTGCTTTGAAACCTACACCTGCTAAAAGAGAGGAAATTAAGTATACTTTTGATGTTAGCAAGTGTGACAAAATTTTTGATATTTTACTACAAGGGAACCTGATTAGATTAAAGGGAGGTCATGTAATTCCGCCTCCAGAAGAATTGGCTAAAAGAGCATACTGTAAATGGCACAATTCATTTTCTCATGCTACTAATGATTGTAACGTGTTTCGTCGACAGGTGCAATCGGCCATTAATGACGGACGATTGACATTTACAGAAGGTGCCAGGATGAAGCTTGATAGTAACCCGTTCCCTGTTAATATGATTGATTTTGGGAACAAGAAGGTGCTAATTCGGTCAGATCAGGCCGAATCGACTAAAGGAAAAAATGTTATTGTTGATGACAAAGCTGCTCCAAGGATGATTAAGCCAAAGAATCCAGAAGGAGTGTGGAAGGTAAATGAAGCGAAGAAACGGGTTCCAAAGTTTAAGCCGATAGTTAGCTACTTGTTGGACAAATATGTATCACGGAAGGCCAACAATGTGTATAATCGGCTAGGAGGTTCTAAGCGTCCTAGATCTCCTTCTGGACATGATTTTGGTGGTCAAGCTTACAGACAAGAGAATTCATATGCTTATGCACCGTAGTTTCCAATGGGGCCAGCGTTTTGGGGATGTGCGCCTCCACTGTATCCACAAATTCCTCCATATGGTTTTAATCCTTGGGTACAATATCCTACTGGGCCAGAATGTTTTTATCAACCAGGATGGGTGCTTCCAGGTTCTGTGTTTGGACAGCAAGTCTATGGCAAAAGGCTTCGGTTCAATCAGGAGGTTAGAGCAAATGATGCTATTATGGTGCATGGTGGTCGCAAGAATTCAGATTCTAGAACTGTTGATCAACACAGGGAGGCCGAAGCTAGTTCATCCAAAGGGAGAGGGCCTGCGTTCTCTGTACAGAGTAGTCCGCCAAGGTACAGTGTTGGCAACAAGAATTTTGTTGGTGGGCGCAAAGCTGTGTGGATGCCAGTCAAGCCTGGAGGTCGCACTAATAATTCAGATTTGCATGACATGGCTGAAACTCATCAACCGACAAATGATGTAAATGATTCTAGTGTTGGTTTGCAAATAGGCACTATGGTAATCAAGAAACCTGAATTGAATGCTGCATACGATGGAAAAATAATTATTGGATCAGGTTCTATTTCAGATCAGAAGGAAGTGTCGAATTCAGAGAAGTCTGATGGTGAGTTACTGCAACAATAGCATGGTGTTGATTTAATTCAAAAGAAAGTTGTTGCTGCAGGAGTGTCTAAAAGCGAGTCTCAGCATTACAGTTCAGTAAATGGCAGAATTGCAAGAGGCATGTCTTAGGTTAATAGGAGGGTGAACAATTTTTATCCTAGAGGATCGGTGTTTAGGCCGCAAGCTGAAACGTTTCAGAGCAGACCAAGGAACTCGGGGGGCAGCAGGTTCAGATCAGTTGCGCCGGGAACTAAGCCGAAGCCTCAGTGGTGCCCGAGAGGACTCACACATACGCAGAAACGAAGAGTGCAGCGGCTGCGTGTATTAGAAATTATGGAGGAGCAAGCTGAGAAGCATCGTGATGAATGGTTTAATGAAGAAAGGCCGATGGTGCCTCCCAAGATGACTTGGAAGGAAAAGCGCATCGCCATGGAGGAGAATAAATCTGAGGACAATGATGTGTATATTGATGAAAATTCAGAGAACAAAGATGATGATGACACGCTTGCTGCTCTGGATGATATGATCTATGATGAGGACTTAGCATGCAAAGATGACACGCCTGCTGCTATGGATCTTAATATGGTGTTTGCTTTGCCTACTGAGTTTCGCGCACCTGAAGTTGAAATTGCAGAGCTTGTTCTTGGCCCCAAGAAAGCTATATTCGAGAGACCAAAAAAGCCTGAGCTGCACTTGAAGCCTCTGTACATCAAAGGACATATTAATGGTAAGCCTGTTGGTCGCATGCTTGTTGATGGTGGCGCTGGGGTTAATGTCATGCCTTTTTGGGTTTTTTCTAAATTGGGCCGAAAAGAAAGCGAGCTGATAAAGACCAGCATGGGGCTTAGTGGATTCACAGGAGAGCTATCTGAAGCCAAAGGTGTTATTGCTATGGAGCTTACAGTCGGAAGTAAAACGGTACCGACTGCATTTTTTGTTGTTGACGTAAAGGGGCGATATAATGTTATTTTGGGACGTGATTGGATACATGCAAATTGCTGCATCCCTTCTACTCTACATCAGTGTGTGATTCAGTGGGTTGGAGATGATGTGGAGGTAATTGAAGCAGATGATTCAGCGTGTATTGCCTTGACTGATGCTCCTATTGATTGGCAACATGGTGAGATGCGGTGTTTGACAGGAAGGGACTTATCGGATTATGATTACCTTGCTATTGATAAGGGTGGTTTTGTTCCTGTAAAAGTACAGCCGGCCTGCATAGCTCGGCTTAATGACTTGTCTCTGTAAACAATGAATAAGGAAGATAGTATAAAATGGTTGCAGAGGCGTACTGAGGAATATCGTTCCGGTAAGAACGATATGCATGAAACTATTGAAGATTTTGGTGACATGGAGAAGCTTGGACAGGGGTTCTCATCGGCTGATCTGCTTCAGGAAGTTGATATTGGTGATGGAAGTGTTCCCAGACCTACTTTTATCAATGCAAATATGGAGGCCGATCAGAAAAGCAAGGTATGTGCATTACTTAGAGAATTTGTTGATTGTTTTGCTTGGAATTATACCGAGATGCCTGGTTTGAGTAGAGAATTAGTTGAGCATTAGTTACCTATTAAATCTGGTTTTAGGCCGCATAAACAACCTCCTAGGCATTTTAATTCTAATTTGTATGACCGCATCAAAGAAGAGATTGATCGGTTGTTAAAAGCTGGGTTTATTCGGCCATGTAGGTATGCTGATTGGATTTCTAATATTGTACCTGTTGAAAAGAAAAACACAGAAAAGATTAGAGTATGCATTGATTTTAGAGATTTGAATAAGGCTACTCCCAAAGATGAATATCCTATGCCTATAGCCGACATATTAATTAATGATGCTTCAGGGCATAAAGTGATTAGTTTCTTAGATGGCAATGCCGGTTATAACCAAATCTTTATGGTCAAAAAAGATATGTCTAAGACTGCTTTTCGTTGCCCCAGCTTTGTTGGTTTATTTGAATGGGTCGTTATGACATTTGGGTTGAAAAATGCCGGCGCTACATACCAGCGTGCTATGAATTTAATTTTTCATGATCTGCTGGGCATTATATTAGAAATATATATTGATGATGTCATCGTTAAATCGGATGGGTTTGATCATCATTTAGCCAATTTGCATTTAGCCTTTGAGAGAATGCGCCGGTATGGGTTAAAAATGAATCCACTCAAATGTGCTTTTGGTGTGTCGGCTGGTAAGTTCTTAGGTTTCATAATTCATGAGAATGGCATAGAAATTGATCCGAAGAGTGTAGAGTCGATCAAAAAATTGGAGGAGCCTACTTGTAAAAGGGATGTGCAAAAGTTATTAGGAAAGATTAATTACTTGAGACGATTCATATCTAACCTTGCAGGGAAAATTGAATCGTTTATCCCTTTACTTCGGCTAAAGCATGAAGCCGAATTTACCTGGGGAGCAGAGCAGCGTGATGCTTTCAGTAATATAAAGAGATATCTGTCCAGTCCTCCGGTGCTTTGGGCTCCAAAGTCTGGTGTGCCTTTCAGATTATATATTGCTGCACAAGAGAAGGTGATCGGCGCAGTTTTGGCATAGGAAGATGGCGGGAATGAGTATATCATTGCTTATGTGAGTCGCCGTCTACTGGACACAGAATGTAGGTACGTGTTTGTTGAAAGACTATGTTTGTCTTTATATTATGCATGTACTAAATTTAGGCATTACTTGCTCTCTAGTACTTGTACAGTTGCATGCCAAACCGATGTGATTAAATATATGTTGCAACAACCGATTCTTAGTGGTAAAATTGGAAAGTGGGCTTATGCATTAGTAGAGTATGATTTAACATATGAATCGCTGCGTGCTATGAGAGGTCAGGTTATCGCCGATTTTATTGTTGATCATAGGATTAATGATGAAGAAGATGTTAACTATATTAGTGTGTGCCCATGAAAATTTATTTTGACGGATCGGTTTGTAGATATGGACAAGGCATCGGTAATGTTTTAATTTCACCAAATGATGAAGCTTATGAAACATCGGTCCGCCTAGAGTATTTTTGCACAAATAACCAGGCCGAATATGAAGCTTTACTATTCGGCTTGCGAAGTTTAGTTGATATAGGTGTGAGGGACATAGATGCTTTTGGAGATTCTCTTTTGGTAGTTCAGCAGATTAATAAGGAATTTCAGTGTTATGATGGGTAGCTGAATAGCTATTTATACCAATGTTTGGATATAATTAAATCTTTAGACACTTTCACTATCAGCCATATATCAAGAGAAGAAAATTCCAGAGCTAATTATTTAGCCCAGCAAGCAAAATTCCAGAGCTAATTATTTAGCCCAGCAAGCATCAGGTTATCAGATTTGTAGTGGAAACTTTTTAATAATGGAAAAGCCAATGCTATCTGTTAACAAAAATGAGACCGATCTGCATGCTGCTAGTTCGGTTTTGGGTGAAATTAGGAGTTCTGGAGCTTGTCAGATCAGTAGCTTTGGGGTACAGGATGCATTAGGTGCTAGTTTAGTCCACCAGCAACCTGTACGGGACAAAGATGATTCGGTACAAGGGTCACAAATAACCGAATCTATAAATGAGTTAGAACCTGGTGATTGGAGAAGCCCTATAATTAGTTATTTAAAGGATCCAAGCCAAACAAGAGATAGAAAAATTAGGCGTCAGGCTTTAAAATATACTTTATTGAATGATGATTTATACAGCCGAACCATAGATGGTTTATTGTTGAAGTGTTTGGGTTCTGATGAGTCTAAAATAGCTATGGGTGAAGTACATGAAGGGATATGTGGGACACATCAGTCGGCTCGTAAGATGCAGTGGTTATTGAAAAGAGCAGGTTTCTATTGGCCGACTATGTTAGAAGATTGTTTTCGATATTATAATGGGTGTAAGGCTTGTCAAAAATTTGGAAACATACAGTTAGCGCCAGCGGCTATGTTGCATCCTATTATTAAGCCGTGGCCATTTAGAGGATGGGGATTAGATTTCATTGGTCAGATACATCCTGCTTCATCTAGGGGTCATCGCTTCGTCCTTGTTGCTACAGATTATTTTACAAAATGGACTGAAGCAGTTCCTTTAAAAAATATGACCCATAAAGAAGTGATTAATTTTGTGTTGGAGCATATTATTCATAGATTCGGTATTCCTCAGACTTTGACTTCTGATCAAGGTGCTTCTTTTATGTCTCACCAATTTCGTGAGTTTGCCGAATCTTTTGGAATTAAGTTGTTAAATTCGTCGCCTTATTATGCTCAAGCTAATGGACAGGTCGAATCTAGCAATAAAACTTTGATTAAGCTTATAAAGAAAAAAATTGAAGAGCATCCGAGAAGGTGGCATGAAGTACTTTCGGAAGCTTTGTGGGCTCATCGGATATCTAAGCATGGAGCAACTCAAGTGACACCGTATGAGTTAGTGTATGGACAGGAAGCTGTGCTACCTGTGGAGATTAATTTGCAAGCTCTTAGAGTAGCCAGACAAAATGGTTTGTCGGCTGTAGACTATAATAACCTGATGTTGGATAGAATAGATGAGGTTCCAGAAGAGAGATTAAAGGCCTTACGTGAAATTGAAAAGGAGAAATTGAGGGTAGCTAAGGCCTATAATAAAAGAGTCAGGAAAAAATTGTTTCAGATAGGAGATTTAGTATGGAAAACGATTTTGCCTCTAGGAACTAAAGATAATAAATTCGGCAAATGGTCGCCGAGTTGGGAAGGACCATATAAAGTTATAGAGATTGTTCCTGAAAATTTATATTTTGTGAAATCTTTGCAGGGAGAGAGATTAAATAAAGCGTTGAATGGAAAGTATCTGAAGAAGTACTATCCTAGCATTTGGCAGGAGGCTTGATAGTGCTATGGCCGATATATTTCTTTAAATATCGCCCTGAGTAGAATATTTGGCCGATGTGTTTCTTTGAGCATCGCCCGGAGAAAAATATATATTTGTCCGATGTGTTATCTGGACATTATCTTGAGCAATGTGGTTAATGGAGCTGCAGACATCGTCCTGAGGTAAAACATTGATTCTTAGTATTTTCGGTAAATGCAATTGTACCGAAAACAGGGGGGCATGTGTTGATAGCATAATTTGGCAGTGTCATGTTCTTGGGCTATTACAAGTATTCTGTTGCCGATTTAATGTTTGGGTAAAATGAATCGGTTGATGATATGTATTCTGGTCAATTTGTTAGTTAGTCTAACGGCAACATGCAGGAGGAGCAGAGAGATATTCTTGATTGGCGAGTCCTGGCTGGCGTTCGGCGTTTGGCATCAAGCTGTAGGAGCCAAAAGAGAAAGCACGTCGCTTGTGAAGGAACACGATCAGAAATATATGCATATATACGTGTGCAGGCAAGCGTCATTTTGATGGAGGCCAGATCATATGTATTGGTGAAGGCAAGCGAGGCAAATCTCAGAGGAGGATATCAGAAAAGATCTGACACCAATTTTTCAGCTGGCAGACTCCTATTTGGATTGGCTGGATGGGAGGATATGTTTGCAAGGCCAACGAACTTGGAGACTTAAAAGGAATAATATTTTATTAGTTTTGTAGGAAGGATAATATACGTATATGTATTGGACTTTTCTATTGCCGTAGACCAGGCACCCCTATATATACTTTGTATGGGGCATGGCCGATTGTTTGGATCAATCGACACACAAAATACATCTATTATTTGCGTTCTACTTTTTCTCGTACTAGTTCCTGCCGAACCCTAGTTTCTCTAGGTTCATCTTTGCCGTTTTGCGCTGAAAAACGGTCGGCTCTCCTCCACAAAAGCGAGGATCCTTTGTTGCTTTGCTCGGAAAGCAATCGCTCGTCGTCGCGAAAGCACGACAGTTATCGTGTTGTTGCGCAGGATCAATTTTGCGTGCGAACACTTCCCTTCTCTGTGGTTCTGATGCGCTCCTTGAGATTTGCAGGATATACGACAGTTACCGGCGCGCGACTGGAGCCTGAAGCAACATGCAGCTTTGCAGCGCGAAAGCAAAGCCGGAGAACACTGACGAAAAGCGAAGGAGGAAAACCAAGAACGAAGAATGAAGGTCGATGGAAGAACGACGACGACGAGCCCACACCGTACAATCTATAATTGGTCAACAGTCCTTTTCTATCTAGATAAAAAAGCCAAGAAAATTCATGTGACTAAACCATACATTAATATACAGATGCCGATACTACTGCTCTCTCTCGATCGGGCACGTGGCAATAAATTCATCCAGCGTCCGTCCGTCAAGGTGTTAGTTTCACTGCGAAACCGTCGCTTGTGACGGCCCCTCTTGTGCTCATTATTGATCACACGCGGAGCTATATATAGAGTATATTTTCGCTCGCCGATTTGATTTGGTGGGCGCCCATCCATCGATCGGTACGAGCGTAGCTTTCCGACAACGAGCGCCACCAATTATTTTGGCCATGCCACAGCCGGCCGTCCCCATGCATGGACGCCACGGATCCGTCCGTTCTCCGGTTGCTGTAAGAAAATGAATAGTCGTATGGAAGTTATATATATGCCGATGGGTTAGTGTTAACCACTCTTCACATACGTAGCAAATACATGGGGGGGTTAATTGACGTACTAACCGCTAGCTCGCCGCGATTGGCCGTGCGCCAGTGAGCACGTCGGAGTCCTCCCACTGGCGCCTTCTTGCGAATTGCGACCGATCGAGTCATTTCAATGGCGTTTATTTCGTCGTGTGGAATAATAGCGCTTCGCTTCTGTCACGTCCCTGGCACGGTTTGTCTCACTCCACGGCTACTCAGATGAACGGAGGACGCAGCATCAGTAGCTCGTCCACGTCATAGATTAATGGCACGTATCGCATCATTTGTGTGCTTGATATATATATATCTATCATAAATAAAGTGAGACTAGCGACTGCATGGAGCATGCAGGGCAGAGGAAGGTCAAGTTAGAACTGAAGCAAGAGTGGAGCTAGTGCCGGCCGTCGTTAACAACGCAAAAGTATCCGTTGGTGTACTTGTAGTATATATGGAAAATACTCTCGTTTTCTTCTTCCATGGACTGTGTTTTCGGTCGATCTTTAATTGCCGTCCGTAGTCTACCGTGGTGCTGAACGTGCTTTCTAGCTAAGACCGTACCGTCTTTCTTCTTTGATGCAGTCGCTCTCGCGTTGCACACAGTAGGTAAAAATATTCAACCGATCATCTAGGCTTTCGTGCTAAGATTTTGGTTGATACGTAGCATGTGCTTTTGACCAGGCTAATAATTAACATGTTAAATTACTACAGGTTAAATTCATGTGATGATTGGTTCAGATCCAGTGATGCTTTGAATATGTATAATTAATGGCATTGTGGCCTCTGTATATGTGGCATCGCTAGTGATGACGTCAGAATTTATTTTTTCTTTCGTCACACCAACATTTTCTGTGAAAATAAAAGTTTGTGGCTCAAGAAAGGTTCGTGGAATTCAGACTCTCCAACTCCCCAAGCTTGCTTTTGCTCACCAATTCTCCTTAGCCATTTTTTTCCTTTGGTAGCCTGTATGGCAAGTAACCACTAATTAGCTCATGTGCTCATTGAAAATTGGCACGAGCTTTATGCGTAGGACCTCTATTTGTCTGTGCCACACTTTTTTCTCAGTAAACATAAGCACTCATCGGACCAAACGAAAAGGCTTCAACGAGCCGAAAGACCGAAATGATTGCTCCATTCCAGCTTTTTTCAGAAGAGTTTCTGTCGCCTGATCGATCGCAAATAACAAAACCTCTAAAAGGCTCTGGAGTGTGATTTGAGGAAGCATCGTATCTCAAACGGCTCACGCCACGAGTTCCTCCCACGACATATTTTAAATGCCCTCTCCCTGGAATCTAGCAGTGATTATATTGATTATTCGCTGCATGGATCCCTAATACACGCGTAGCTGCAATTGTTTATCGTTTCAGCAGTATCAGTATCAGCAAAGGAGACTCTGACTGCTTTTGCTTTGCATTATTTCCTTCCATTCCATCATGCATGCTTTCTCCAACAAACGCTGCTCTCTCTCTCTGCTCGTTGACACGGCTGGCATTTCCCTCGTTGCCATTGTTGGCACGGATCCACATCTTTTGATCTCTGAACAAGGGATTTGGTGCAGTTTAATACTCCCCACAAGGCCCACGATTGGTACGGATGATGCCCTGGGATGACATCTTCAGCTTACTTTAATCATTGCCCATCCAATGGAAGCAACGCACTCTCACACAATCACATTTTGCACGAACGCATACTGTGCGCTGGGGCATGCTGATTGCTCCTACTGCTGCCTGCGACCAATAAACAATCGGAATCAAATGTGGGGTTCAGTACTCGTTACTGCAGACGACTGTCTGCTGACCGTCAGAGAAGCGAAGCGCGTACACCAACCTCTATGCTCTCCCCTGCCCTTTATTTGTCCTATCTTTCTATATTTTTCAATGCCATTCACATTTCTTTGGAGAAACAAAAGAAATATGACACTCCAATTGCGGTTTCCACATTGATATTCGGGGATCAGTCCAAGTGTAGCCTGTCGTTGATCCATATATATGTGGTACGCGAATGGTACCTAGCTCACATATCACAGTCACCAAGTGCAGCAACTCACAGCGATCGGTCCTAAGACCTAAGCTGTACAAGGAGAGAGGCTAGCTCGCAAGAGGCATTACTTGGCGTCGTGATCAGCAGCAAAGCTAGCAGGGTTCGCTCGATCGCCATCCTCACACGCGTCACGTCATGTCGTCGTCGTCGTCGATAATGGAGCACGACGAGCAGGGAGTGTCGCCTCAGGTGTCCGAGGGCTGCACCTGCAGCAGATTTAGCAACACCACAACCAGCGGCTCCTCCCTCAACGCGTCGTCGCCGAGCTCCAGCGACAATTCCAGCGGCGGGAAGCAGGGCACGAAGCGGCCGCGGAGGGACCTGAAGCACCCGACGTACCGCGGCGTGCGCATGCGGACCTGGGGAAAGTGGGTGTCGGAGATCCGGGAGCCCCGCAAGAAGTCGCGCATCTGGCTCGGCACGTTCGACAACCCGGAGATGGCCGCGCGCGCGCACGACGCCGCCGCCGTCGCCATCAAGGGCCGCGCCGCGCACCTCAACTTCCCGGAGCTGGCGCACGAGCTGCCCCGCGCCGCGTCGGCGGCGCCCAAGGACGTGCAGGCTGCCGCCACGCTCGCCGCCGCCGCTGTGGCGGCCCCTTCACCCATCGTCCCGTCCTGTGGCCGCGGCCACGTCCACGACGATTCCGACACCGAGACGGAGGAGGTGCCGTCGCCTAAGCGGGCAATGCTGGAATGCAAGACTGAGAACCAAGCTCAGATTGAGCAGCTGGGTGGCGACATTGACATTGGACTGGGCTCTACGTTCTTGGACGTGCCAGACGCTCTTCTAGACTTCGGGTACATGTTGTCGCCGCTGCCGCTGCCGTCTTACTGTGGCTCGCCGTGGGATGACATCGCCGATGACCTCTGCTTCGAGGAGCCCTTGCTGCTTTGGGAACATTGACGACCCAAGAGATTAGCCAACTCAGTCTTTTGGTCTACACATTACTGCGTGATAGCTAGCTTAACCTTTGTCGTCGGCGTCATGCGTGCTAACAAATTTTGCAAAAGCACATGTAGTTACACAGAATTCATAGTTTTCAATTTTTGATTCCATTATATATAGGTCAATAAGACTCATGTCACTTTGTATCATATACAACAATACATGAGAAATGTTTCCCATCAGACACCCGAAGTGCACGAGGTTTCCTTCAAGCAATGCTCTCAGCCATCCATCCAGCATCCGACGACCTATTACATTCTTACTACTATGCTCGGTTTTTTTAAGAACTATACACAATACAATGTCGACATGTCCATATACAATACAATGTCGACATGTCCACACGCACGCACACTTACCCACGTGAACACACACCTACACAAGCCCAACTCATGAGCACCTCCGATAGACTAAGTCGACAGTTCTTGAGATCCACCAAATCACCACTGGTGTCCCGATGTCTACGGGAACGTTGCCTACTGCTGAAAGTATAGCGTCATTAAATCCTAAAACAAATCCAAAAAAACAAGAGCACCCATGTTAAGTCGACAACTTGAAACCGAGTGGGCAGGTTTCACTATAAGGAACCCAACAAACTAATCTATGATCAGTCCACACACCACAATGCTCAATTGTTTATGTGGCATCTGAGGGCCTATTAATTTCTTCGGGGCTTTTTATCTGGCATTTTTTTCGGTGCCTAGCTTCCTCTTCCTCGCTCATCGTGCTCATAGGCTTCTGAGCCCCTCAAGACTCGCCATGCCAGCGTGCCCACATCCTCCTCGCTGATGTCCGGCCGACCAACCCTTGTTCCTCGACGCAAGTCACGACCTTTGAACCCCTCATGACCTGTCGTGCCAATGGCACCGCCTTCCTCTCCTATTGTCGACGCCCCTCCACCACCCCCCGCTATAGATCAAGTCAAGGAGACACTGCCCATTTCTCCTCGTGCCTAGTGGAGATCCAAGCGTGACAGGAGAGCCTTGTCTTCCTCCTTGCCAATGCCGTTAGTGGCGGTAACAAGTTATTCCCCCTAGAATTGACGTGCCAAAAGGTTAGTTTCTTTATCGCGAGATTCTTGTTAAAGCCAGCTTTGATTCAAAGCATGGTTAAGATAATTTATTCCAATTAGGGCCTTCCTACAAAGTGAATCTAGCTACATCGAGATTATTGGAGGTGTGTGTGAATATATATCTACATGTCCATGTCAAGATTTTCATACATTTAGTTATTTTTTCTCATTTACATGTTGTTCCAACAAAGCGCCTTGAAACACCAGTCCATGCAGCGAGTATAAACAACTAGTAGCACAAACTAATGATGGGCTAAAAATATGTTATGCACACCCTGGTTTACAGTGGACGCAATCATGCAACGCACTATGCATATATTCTAGAACGAAGAACTAAAGCGAACTACCGTTCTGTCTCTTGTTGTCTCGAGCCGTCTCTAGCCATTCCAAAACAAACCGCCAAAGATCATAGCCAACGTAACTAGCCATCCCTGGAGATTAGTCATAACCTAATTATATATGTCTAAGTGTAGTTAGTGACACAAGGATAATTTAGTGATAATTAGTATTAATTGCATGGTAGGTAAGGCCATGCATGTGGCGGCAGCTCCTGCTGCATGCCTACCTCAGCAAAAGCAGCTCCTTATATTCAACACGGCAACGTAGTCCGGTTAGGTATGACCAAAGGAGCCATATATGCCATTTCGCTACGAGGTTAGTTGAGTGTTAAGTCGCGTCCAAAGCGCATGCATGGATTAAGATTGTTAATTTCCAATGGGCGCGGTTACGTCGATTAAATTAAAGAATGAACGACGGGTCGGCATGAATGACAGGCCAATGGCGTCTTGTGCAATAGTCCGGGAGCAAGCATGTGGGCTCCGGCGGCCGGATCAAGTTTTCCAATGCGTGCTTTGGAGCTAGCCTGGGGCCATTATCACTCGAATATGTTTGCTTTGCTACTTGCTAGCTATGGCAGGGGGTTAGAGCTGTTGTTTAGTGTTCATATCTGTCTGTCAAACTGAAGTGCCGTCTTGTACTGACCTGTAGCGCACGCCATGGCAGTGGCGTCTTGTGTGCTGCGTCATGTGGGCATATTATTGCTTGGCTCAACTTGCTTATTGCATCTTAATCTTAATTCGGTAAATTATTGGCAAAAAATTGACCTTGCAACCCCTTTTTTACGGGTTGTGTGTGAGTTGATGGCCTGATGGGACATTTCAGCTGACCATTCGAGAAAACAAATCAATCGCTTGTGTTCTAGCTGCCTTATGGAAAACGAGCTGTTCTGCTGCTGGGATGTACTGATGTTTCAACGTATATTGAGAACTTCTAACCATAATTTGTGCATTGGACCAGCCAGGATTAATAGAAGTAGTGGATGGGATTGCTAATAAAAGAGTGCAAGTTTGTGCCAAGTTGGGGACCTGTAGTGGGGGCAAATGCTTTTCAGCCATGGAGTAATTAAGGGGTAAGCTAGTTCCTTCAACTAATTCATGAGTTCCTGTTCACAAACTTGCTGTGGAAGGAAAAGTGACAGCGAGTACAATTATGAACAAAGGAAACAGAGGAACACACTTATCTTCTAATTCAAAGATCTAGTATATATATGCATGGGCAGTTGGCGCAGTATCTGTACAAAAGATTTCATGCTTTTGAGCCCATTAGCTAAAGAACAATCAGGTGGGACTTGGAACAGCACCACAAGACAAGTGCAAGGTAGAGAAAGGCCACGAGATAAAACAACTCAATTTAGCTTCTTTCTTCCTCGTACCACAGACAAGTTTCATCATCCGTTTTTTGTCATAATCAAAATGCTACTTATGATTGGAAATATAAGTCCATCTAAGTTTATCTCCAGTAAATGTTTTTAACTTTGACTATAAATAACTAATCACCAGGTGGATTTACAACATAATCTTGTGTCACTAGAATAAATGTGAAGAATATTTCATAATAGATAAATCTTTTGACATAAGATAAGATATATTTATAGATATTGTTAGTCGTGCTACTTTGTGTAATTGTAGATCTGGTAGAGCCACCGTGGTCACTTCCTCTTCCTGGACGACATTTTGTTGAGCCTATAGTTGCTAGAATCGTGAGGGTCTTTGTCGCCTCGGCCCGGCTCGCCAATGTTGGCACCTAAGACCACCATGGGAGCTGTGGTCACCAGATCCACATGAGACCCACCATCTTGCCTAGGTCACCGGCATAGAGTCATGAGGCCCTCGGTGTCCTTGGCCACACCGAATCTCAGCTAGTTGCACCGTGTGGAGAGAGGTGAGCGGAGGAGGGTGGCGGCGACCCGTGTTGTAGGGGAGAGGAAGGGTGAGGCATGGCGGCTAGAGAGGGAGATCAGGAGTACATGTCGGTCGAGAACAGGGATGTAGCCAGCAGTAAGGCAACCCGGGCTCGAGCCCTCCCTACTGCTGGTGAGTCCATGGAGCCCGCCCTTAGCCCTGCTTAAAAGTTTTCACAATTGTTGCCTTGAGAAGAAGTTAATCTATGTCTAAGATATATTTAGCCCATTCTAATATTTTTTCTGGCTTCGTCACCGGTCGAGAATGATAGAGAAGAGGGTAATATCCGAATGGAAGGATTAGTGGCTACGATTCTCACCCTCTATTTACCCAGAGCTAGTAGCAATCTAGAATAGGCCATGAATATAATAGACCTGGTCTCATTTTCGCTACCAAACCAAGACAGCATTGGTAATGATTTGCTCTACGTACCAGCTCATGTTTCAAACCGGCAGTAAAACTATCACAATCAATTTTTAACAAAAAAGCGGTGCAATGTTGTTGTGAAAATGTTTTTTGGTAGTGTACGTGCGAGCATGATCGGTACATATATTTTGTCAAGCATACGTTTTTCAACACTTCACAAAAAGCCCATTAACTCTCGCAAGCAGCATCGATTAATCAATCTGTTACCTCACCCTCCAAATCAATCAGGAAAACATGCACACTTAAGGTAAGAAGATGGCATGCTTTTCTTTCGGTACTTTTTCGTAAATAGACGCTGAATCAATAGTTAATCAAGCACACACTGGTACCTTCGTCCTTCCCGATTGGTCATTGAGCGATTCAAGCAATGTTGCTTGCAAGAATCCCGCGAGCAAATGCACTAGCAGGCAGACTTATTGAGCACGCGACAAATTAGGATGGTATTGAAGAACCACTATTAGGTACACAGAAGACCAACTGAGGGTCATTAAACACGGTGTCGATCGCTCACAACAGCTACGACTAGTAGTAGCTCTGTCATTAGCTTGCAGCAGCTACAACACATCAACAGATTGCTTGTGCTGTGAGTGGCAGTAGTGCACGCATCACACGGGGTTTAATTAATCGCCATCACGGAACGGGGACGGGAGAGCAGTGGTGGCCGGCGCGCTGTCCGGCTGGCCGCGGGCAGGCAGCATCACGGCTCGACGCGAATCGTACCCGGCCGGCCGCGCGCTCTGAATGATCGCGTTATTATTGTTTGGGTTCCTGTCACTGCCGCTCGTACCTGCAGTGGCATGGTATGTACTTAGTCGCCGCTAGCGCTTAACAGTTTGTGAACTCTCGGCAATCATGTGGTACGGCCACAGCACCGCCGTAGGCGCATGATTGGCCATCGGCCCGGGAGTGCTCGTAGAGAGGGCAGCTGGGAGGAGGAGGCGGTGGTTGTGGGCTACGCTACGCGGCGCTACAACGATCGATGTCCGATCAGCGAGCAGTTCGGCAGTAGCAGACTGATCGAGGTGCAAGTGGTAGCACGAGCTACATGCTGTGCATGGCACTGCTTGGACGCTTACTGCCAGCCGAGTAGGGAGTACTTCCGTTTTGTGCGATGAGAAACGCCATTCGTTGTTGATGCTGGCCTCCCTTGTTCGCCATTTCGCTATAGGTTAGGTTCCTGGCTTCCTGTCTGCCGCTCGTCTCGCCGGATGCTAATTTCCAACGCTACACTATAGCCTAGCCCGTCTGTGCTGCTGTGCCGGAATCGATCGCCATGCATGTTCTCACGGATCGAGGGCTCGAGGTTGTGCGTCGTGGCCCGGCCGTAGCCGCTACACCCTAGCTACCGTGCTCGCTCAGTGTGTGTGTGCGCGCGCGCACTGCAGGCGGGGGGAGGGTTGCGGCAAACAAGCGCACAACCTACGTACGTGCCCCCAATTGCATTGCAGTTTTCTCAAGGCCCAGAAACCTGGCGAAGTTGCTGGCCCGCGCGCCGGGTTTGGGCCCAGCCGGCTTGTTCGTCACTCCGGATCCGGAAGGCGAAACCAAGCTGAACGCCGGCGCGCGTGGGGCAAACAGGCCACCGAGCGTCGAGGGGTGACTTGACTTGAGTAGTTGAGTGTCGTGCTCAAACAATGGTACCGTTGGACGTTGGTTGATGCTCACACTTGCATGCTCGTACGTACCACGTCTGCACGAGCACGAAACGCCTCGAGTGATCGGCTCGCTCGCATTAACAAGTCTCTATAAATCGTGCTTGAGAAGTCGGCGCGTCCTCGTCTGGCCACGTCCATTGCCATTGATTTCTTTGTCGCCAGTGACATGTTAGATAAAAACTTACTACTACGTCGAAGGAGGACCGCATAATAAACCTAAGGTACGCATGACAAAATCGATAGCACACACAGAAAAAAAAAAAAGATAGTCTGCACTTAGAGATCGCGTAGGGGACTTTGTCCTAGGCTTGTTTAGTCGATGAAATGTGAAATTAAAAAACACCGTAACATTTTTGTTTATATTTGGCAATTAGTGTTCAATCATGATCTAAATAGACTCAAAAGATTTGTCTTCCAAATTATACCCAAACTGTTTAATTAATTATTTTTTTATCTATATTTAATGCTACATGCATGCGTCCAAATATTGATGTGATGGAGAGAGAGCGTATATTTTCATCTTTGAGTAACTTTGTAATCGTGGTGTGTTGGGCTATCCCTTCACATGGAGGATCACAATTGAGCACAGCAAATCAGCCCAAAATCTACAATAAGCTCATTGCTTCTGCACCGTTAATCTTGTCCCTAAATCAAGGGTTGAGAATGACGTTAGAGATGAATAAAAGGAAGAAAATCCTAGTCCCTATCATCACACTTGAGAGAGAGAGAGAGCTGTTGCTGCTAGGAGAGAGCAGAACACACTCCACAAAAGTGAGAGAAGAGATGAAGAAGTAGGAGAAAGGAAATATGTCTAGACATTGTTGCTCTGAATCGGTGTTCTTCAAGCCGGTGATTGGAGGCTCAAATATGGTTGGATTGGCATCAAACTTTGTGAACTCATTCCTCACTTAGAGTACTTCAATCTATTCAGTTGGTTTGAGGTTTGGTTCAGTATAGCATCAGATTTAAGAGGGGGTTTTGTTAGTTCACGTCATTGCAGTTTTAGGACAGAGAAGTTTTGGTAGATAATCTGTTTGGGTAGTCAAATGGTGTCCGATTGAGATGATTTTTGATCAATGGTTAGGGGACTCGTGGATCTACTTGCCTACCAAATTTTGTGCACAGTGGAGCTGTAGTTTGGGAGATATAAACTAATTACCGAGGTGGACAAAATATGTGACTTCTCTGTTTGGTTGTTGTTGTTCTTCTTGTGAAAGTTGTAACCGGTTGGTTACAATTAATGCTAGTCTGTACTAGTCGTTGCTGGTTGTGATGTGTTGCTGCTGTGTAATTCTTTAGAAACTCTAGAGAAGACTACTTGCACCCATTTAATTATAGTGGAAGTTTGGCTGGGAGTGGATCGATTGGTCCTGTGATTTTTCTTCCACACATTGAGGTGGTTTTTCACGTCGTTGTGTCTATTGTGCATGTACTTGATTATTTTCGCTGCGTTTCTGATGGTAGATGTTATCCTCATGATTCATCACAAATTGAGGGATTAATTATACTTTGTGCCCTTTTATCCCAACAGAGTGCATCTCAAGTTAAGAGATTAAATGCGTTTTGTTTGTGCCCTTTTATCCTAATAGAGTGCATCACAAATTAAGGGATTAATTATGCTTTTTTTACCTTTTTATCCTAACAATGTCTGGTGCCCTTTTAACGCAAGCGTTTCGAGATTTGAGATTTTTTTCAATGAATATCTAAGTCTTATTTTGATCCATGAAAATTTTAACTGTTCGTCAGTGATTCTTCTATAACAAGTGACTAGGAATGCAAAGGGTACCCAATAGTGTTATTTGGATCAGTTAATTATGGTTAAATGCTATTTTAGTTCATTTGATCAATTTTTGGGTGAACCCAATGGCCCTAATATATTTTGAACTTGCATCCCTACCAGCAATACGCGGCCCATGAATGAATGTATATACAAGCGTCCGAGTCTTTCGGTTAAGCACCATCGCTTGAGATGTGTACTCGCCCAACTTGCACTCTCCAAAGTAAAAATAAAACACGTTAAACTGCAATATATATCCTATTAAGCTTGCGTATCTGACTGAGCTATCTAGTACTACATATATAGCTTCTTAAGCAAGCTATACTTTTCCTGACAGGAAAAAGAAGCACCGATCCCGTCCCTTAGTTTATATGTCAAAGGAGTTTCTATTTGCAATACGTAAGGTTTGAGTTGTGTTCATGAAGCTCAGGAAGACAATTTCTTCTTTTGGTCTTGGCTTCCACTTATATAAATCCTAGCACTCGTACCAATTGATGGACAGGAATTTTCTTTTAAAAAAAGCCCTCAGATAGGCAGTACATTGCGGCACAATCTAACAATAGAGACCCAAAGAGATACAATTTCAGTTAAATAAATTCACTAGAGATATAAAAAATTGTCACAAGGTTTTTTGTGGGATAAAGGTTTGTTACAAGTAGTTGTAAAGGCAAATTTTGGAAGTAAAGACGTTTTGTAGCTTTGAAACTTCAACTCGAGAGTATTAGGGTTTAAAGTGGTAAATATGTAATAAATAAAAGGGGAATCTTATAATGGTGGAAAAATATGAAATCATCCATAAAGCAAGTGGACGAAAATTAGAAGATACTCATTTAAAAATACTCGGAGATAAAAAAATATGGGAATGATACTAAAGCAAGGTAAGCGAGTACCAAAATATACTGAGATAAACACGGAGATGGTACTAAAACAGGGTAAGCCAGTACCAAAATATGTGGACCAATTTTGTATTTTTATTATTTTTGCTTCTAGATAAAGGTAAATGGTAATTATTGAACCGAGAAACAACACAAAGTGGTATACTCCATCCATTTTGAAATGAAAGATGGTTTTTGTTTTGTACCATCTCAAACTTCTCTAACATATCGATCAAATTTAATAAAAAAAATAGCTTCACTATAAGTGTCTCAGCGGTGCATATTGTCTCGTAAATTTAGTACAACTTTCTCTAAGTTCTGTTAAGGGTAGAGAACTTTACCTTAGAAGAAGACTAAGACACTTTTACATTTTGGAACCAGAAAAATATTATAAAAAAACTCAAGCATGTTTTGGTTCTAGGAGCTAGCATGGCTCGCCCTCGCCTGCGCGAGTGAGCCTTATCTTGCCATAAGATTAGCCAAATGCAATTCTTGCATAAGCGAAAAAAAGCTCTAAGGCATGCACTCTTTTCATTTGAATTTATCAGCCATGATATAATATTTTTCCCCAGAATAAAATAACATTAGTTTATCAGCCGCAAAAACCATTAGCCAAATAGCTATGCTTGATTCTCCTTCAGCAAAGGCGAGATAGACATTAGCTGAAGAACTACGTGATCGTCGATAATTTCCTTCATATAATATAAATTCTCACATAAAATTCGATGAACATAGAGGTACAATGGATAGTGTAGATGGATATGCAGTACAGCAATTGTCTCCTACGGATTATACTGCATTTATGCACATGATGCCACAAAAACAATCAAGTTGACATAGAAACTGAGCCTAGCAATTTTGTATCTAATAATCATATTTGAGTTGTGTTACACTTCAACATTTTGGAATAGATTATTTAATAAATATGTATTTAATAAATTGAATTATTGTGTGAAATCGTTTGACAGACTCTTTTGATTTTTAAAACCACAATTAAAATCAGAAGAAACTAGGAATTACGTTTTTCTCTAGAGTAGAAAAAATATTTTAAATATTTCTCCTTTAACGTTCTCTCTCTTCGTATAGAGCATGATTGATGATGATTGAACTAAAATTTGAAACTTTTTTCGCTGTCAAACACACACAGTCTGCTTGTATTGTACTAGTACACACGGTTTCTGAACACGTCCAAACAGGCCCGGGCGCGTCGTCCATTTGCAATGCCACGTCGCTCTGGCCTCCACGGCACACCTTAAAAACCAGACAGAGCCCGCTCTGCTCCTCCCGTCTCCACTTCTCCAGGTCTCTACTCCCTAGTCGCTCCAGCCCAACAGAAGTTCCACCACCACCGCTCCACAGGCAGGAAGCCGCCATGGACATGGACGACACTCAGGATCCTGCCTCCCCGACGTCCCCGTCCTCGTCCTCCTCCTCCTCCTCCTCGTCCTCCGTGGCGGCCCCGAAGAAGCGCGCGCGCAAGGACGGCAGCCGGCACCCGACGTACCGCGGCGTGCGCATGCGGAGCTGGGGCAAGTGGGTGTCGGAGATCAGGGAGCCCCGCAAGAAGTCCCGCATCTGGCTGGGCACCTTCGCCACCGCGGAGATGGCGGCGCGCGCGCACGACGTGGCCGCGCTCGCCATCAAGGGGGCCCGCGACGCGCACCTCAACTTCCCGGCCCTGGCGCACCTGCTGCCACGCCCGGCCACCGCGGCGCCCAAGGACGTGCAGACCGCCGCCGCGCTCGCCGCGGCCGCCGACTTCCCTCCTCTGACGTCATCGTCGTGCGCGTGCCCCGGCGGCGGCGCCAATGCCAGCGCCAAGAGCCCCGAGAGCAGCAGCTCCGCCTGCGCCTCCGACGACGCAAGCGCCGGAGCCGCGTCGCCGCCGCCGGGGCCGCCGCCGGCGGCGGACCCGCAGGAGGACGCCGAGCCCAACAACCCGGACGACGCGCTGTTCGACCTCCCGGACCTGCTCCTGGACCTGAGATGCAGCGGCCCGTCGTCGTGGGCCGTCGCCGACGACGACGTGGCCGGCGGCGGCGCGTTCCGGCTCATCGAGGAGCCGCTGCTGTGGGAGTACTGAACTGATCGATCAATGCCACCGCTCGCGCCAGTTCGCGTTTGTTCTTGGAGCGGTCGATCGCCGGTGGTCATCATCAGCGATTTCTTCATGCATCGCTGTCAGCTGTTGAGGGGTAGGAAAAATCGATCGGACACATGTAAATGCCGCTGCTTCCGCTCCTCTGTTTTTCTCTGTTCTTCCTCGTCGTCTTCTTTGAACTCCTGAAGATTGCTGCTCTGCTTTTTGTTTCTGTTTTCCTTATGCCAGATTTAGATGCCGCGCCTGTATAAAAGCTAGCTCCTTTTCTCTCCGTCTCTTGCTTGATTTGGGGGCAAGAATATGTATAATTAACGAGCATCTTATCTTCCGTCACTTGTGGGTCTATTGTTTAATTTTAGGCCTTGTCTAGGCCTTTTTGATACCAAAGTTGGTGTATCAACTTTGTACAGTAAATTCTGTTAAACATGGTAATTTTATTTTTATTTATCTAAATATTGATTAATTAGGTTTAAAATATTCGTTATAATAAAATTGAGTAATTAGTTTTTTATTTTATCTATATTTAGTATTTTATATATGTGCCGATATTTTGATGTGATGAGAAATTTTATTTTTACATAATAAAATTTGGGGGTGAAATCTGAAATCTAAACAAGCCTTAGATTTTAGATTTCATCCTTAAATTTTACTATACAAAAAGAAGATTTTTCGTCATATTAAAATATCGATACATGTATAGAATACTAAATATAGATGAAATAAAAAAACTAATTACACAGTTTTGTTATAAAATATGATGAGGAATTTTTTTTGCATAATAAAATTTAAGGATAAAATCTGAAATTTAAACAAGGCCTTTTTACTATGCAAAAAGAAGATTTCTCGTCACATCAAAATACCGGTATATGTATAGAATATTAAATATAGATAAAATAAAAAACTAATTACATAGTTTTATTATACTTTACGAGACGAATATTTAAGCCTAATTAATCAATATTTAGATAATTATTATCAAATAAAAATAAAATTGCTATAGTATTTAATAGAATTTACTATGTAAAATTAGTGCATCAATTTTGTATCTAAACAAAGCCTTAGTGATAAAAAAAGCCGATCGGACGAAGATTTGGGGCCAAATGGACAGTGTTATTTACGCATCCAGCTTTCGCCTCTGTGATCATGCTCCTATTTAGCCTACCAGTCACCTGCCTCATCTGGAGAAGACATCAGGAAAAGTCTCCCGCCTTCCAAGTCACGGCAGGAATCCCCCGCTCCTCTCAGACGCATGTAATAGCGCACTAATAATTCGCCCTTTCTGTTAATGCCACTGCGCTGCGAGCAGCGGCTCCGAACGGTTATGTGTGCCGCGTACAGTACAGGACAGGAGCGCGAGGGAGCGGGCCGCGCTTAAAGGCCGCGAAAGCGACGGCCGCCGCGTAAAAATGCGGCTTCCGGGTTAAGATTCGAGCCAGGCCCCGTCACATACGCATGTAATCACCGGACGCTCCCCGTCTGCGGATTTCGCTGGCCCCGTCGACATCGTCCCCAGCAGCGGCCATTTCGCCGTCCGCGGCGAGGCGCGCGCGGCGAGGCGCGGCGCGGCGCCTGAGGAATTTCGCAGAAAAAACGCTCCGGGTGGCTAGCTATTTCGTGCAGTACTGTACTTTGTTTGAGGTCGGTCGGCGGGGTCGTCGTCTGCGCAGTGCGCAGGCAGCACACGCCCTGCTGCCACCAGCCACCCACCACGCCGCAAGACGACGCGCTCCGTCGCGGCACGTCCGCATGCGATGCGCACAGAGATGTGAACCCTGCGAGGCTGCTCGTATAGTAGTCTCGGTAGGAGTACAGTATGAACGTGATGAGCTGCGCAAACGCCAATGTGGCGGCTCCGCGAGGGTGCCAGCCATGGTTCTAAAGAGCAAGTTAAGGGCAAGGTGTTTAGCATTTTATCTATCGTTATTAACGAAGTTATATTAGACTATAACAGTAAAATTATGTATGAATGTAAATAACGGCACTCTATCTTAAAAAACTATATTAGACTATAGCGATAATTATACCGAGCTATTTAAAACCATGGTGCCAGCTGCCACGGCAGCGGCGGTGCGTGAGCAGCGCGCGCTGCCGGTTGTCTCTCGTGCAAGAGACCCTGTGCGCTAGGACGGCAGACAGACTGGTCTAGATTACTCGCGCTCTCGCTAGCTACTGCTCCGTACAGCCCACAGCTAGCTGCTGATGGTACTAATCGCTATACTTGCCCCAGGGTTTACGTTTACTTCACATAGAGGAAACAGAAAAGGTTACTCCTTCCGTTGCGCGAAAAACCGCAATGCATACCTTCAAAAATTTTCTCTTAAAAAATGCTAAAATAGCCTACAAATCTACTATGGCGCAGGCTGAAAATCACTCGTGGGGTGATTCAAATTTTGTATTGCGCGTGTTTAAAAAACTGATGGTGTGATAGCTTTCTATAAGACACGTATAAAGGCTATATGTCTAGAGTTTTCGGAAATATTTCTATTGTTTGTGTGATAACACGTTGATACCAGCTGAAATCGCTGCTGCCAGATTTTGTTTGTTTATAATTATTATAAACAATCTAAATCAGTTTATAGGGGTATTTTGATACTTTTAATATTGTATTGGTTTGGGTGTTGGGTCCTCCGATCGCGGTTTTTTTAAGAGACGAAGGGAGTACTTGTGATGCTTCTGCAGCCACGCACCTTCCTGACTTCCCCGTCGTCCTTTTTGTTCTGTCTCTGTTGCCCTCAAACATTTGTTTTCTGAGGGGGTTCATTGCGTGACCCTTTTGGTTTCGGTCCGAGGCGAGCCGTCGTCCTTGCCGATGGTTTTGGTTTCGGACCGAGAGCTGTGTTAACCGGCGGGCGAGCGACCGTGTGAGTGCTGCTTCATCAATCCCCATGGAATTGCCCACGCGAATTGGTGGGTGGTGTACGTGTACTTACGTGTGCCATTAAGGTCGGTGGTTTCCGAGAAATTTTATTTTTAATTTTATAGATTCGGCGTTCAGGCAGCTGTCGGAGTCGCATCACGGCGTTCGGACACGGGCCTGGCTTGCCTGCACAAATTGCGCGGTGTTCCACGATTAACTTATACTGGGGCCTTGTTTAGACGTAAGTAAAAAGTTAGAAATTTTTTCACTTTTTTCATCACATCAATCTTTAACCGATGTATGAAGCATTAAATATAGATTAAAATAATAATTAATTATACAGTTTAATTATAAATCGCGAGACGAATCTTTTAAATCTAGTTAGTCTATGATTAAATAATATTTATCAAATACAAACGAAAGTACTACAGTTAAAATTTTTTTAACTTTTCACGATGTAAATAAGGCCTAGGAATTAGTATTAGATCCACTACTAGTATTGTACGCCTAAATTAAATGAAATATGGTAATGGCTTTAGTTTAGAAAGAAAGAAAGAAAGAGATTCCGACGAACATGCATGGATGGCGGCACGAGAGCCCGCAGCATGGGCTTCATTTGCCTTGTCCCTGCTGTATAGAAGCAATTCTTTTTTTCCCTTTTCTCCCGAAAAATACAGAGTAGTACTTGTAACTCTGGAAGCACCTGTTGCCATCGTGACAGACTACCACACCGAGCGAGATGAGATGAGATTGAGGATCACATGCCGTCGCCAAAAGGGCGAGGAGCAAAGAGAAGACCACGTCGACCGCTGATCTGCGCTGCGCATCTGACGGGTGCCTTGGAGTGCTGGACACGTTACGCACACCGGCACGAGGCCTGCCTTGGTTGGACCCTTCTTTCTCCGTTTCAAAAAGGGATCTGCTAGCGTTAAGTACGTCTTATGCGTATATACGTAGGACGGCGAGCGCTAGCAGGGCTCGGCTCATCTTCCCTTCACAACGGCACGACACATAGCATGCACGCCTCCCTCCGCCCCCACGCAGCATGCACGCCCCCTCGGCCTCGCACGCAGCATGCACACCGCGCGCATAGATCCATAGCCACCTGCTCCCTTTATGGCCGCCACATCCCCGCAACATGCACGGCACCAACTCTGCCCCCCTCCGCCGGAGGCCTGCACGACCCTGCTCCTCCATGGCCACCACGAACTCGAAACATGAGCAGCGCGTTCTGTGAAAACAAAAAAAAATCCAAATGAAACACATAAGAAATAAAAACTGAAACAACAGATTGGAAATAAAACAAAAAACAATAAGGAATGAGAAGTGAAACATAACTGAGAAAATAACAAAAACAAGAGGAACAAAACTATTGAAATAAAAAGTTCAAAAGAAACAAAAACAAAAGATGAAACAAAAAAAATACTGAAACAAAAGATGAAAACCAACTGAAACAAAAAGAAAACATGAACTAAAACAAATCAAAAAGCAAAACTGAAACACATGATAAAAAGAAAATGAAACAAAAAGATATTGAAACAAAAGATAAAAACGAACTGAAACAAAAAGAAAACATGAACTGAAACAAAACAAAAAGCAAAACTGAAACACCTGAAAAAACTAAAACAAAAAAGGAAACAAAAAATCTGCGTAAAACAAAGAAGAATAAGATAGTGAAACAACACATCTGCAGCAATTGAACCAAATCATTGAATCAATTGAAACAAAATTAACAAATGTTGCAGAATCGCAAAAAACAAAAAAATCAGTGATAACTTAAACAACAAAAAGAGAAAAATGTTGAAACACCGACAAAGGTTGTAGTGAAGCAAAACCAAAACAAACAATGGAACATCACCAGGAGGAGGTAGAAGATGCGAGAAACATTCGGCAAAACCTGATGAAACACCATGAAGTTTGTGGTGAACCAAAACAAACCCGTCCGTTGAAACACTCCGGAAAAGATGATGGGAAGAGGAGGAGGGAGCTTATGCTCAACGGAACACTAGGCCCTAGCCGGAGTTGGGGGAGTGAAATAGAGAGAGGAGGGGGGACAGAAAGGGGCCTACCTGGACTCCCGACGCCAGAAGCCGCCGCCAGTTGAAGGACGATGGAGGCCAGCCGGATCGACCATCAGCCCTCAGATCCGCGTCGACCCACACCGGATCCGGCAGATCTCGTCGTCGCAACCGGATCCGAAGCGCGCGAGGTGGAGGAGGCCCGGGGAGGCGCGGAGGCGCATGACGGAGCGGGGGAGCTGTCTGTGGCAGAACCTCCTAAATCATATGGCCCACACGCATGATTATTGTCTAAACAGACTCCAAATAACCATGACTGTGTTCCATACGACTTAAAAAGTCTGTCGGGTAAATCCCGAATCATCCACGATTCTCCGAGTAGGATCAATCATTGTAGAGAGATATTGCAGTATTACAACAGTTTCATATAAATGAAATACCACGGAGTAAAACAGCGAAAGACTTACAATAACATACATTTACAAACTCTGAGTTTCAAAATATTTACAATGATAGGTTTAAATTATACAAACCATAATAGTAGTGGAGTAGCCGTAGATTGTAATATTACGCAAAAGCTCTGCCCAAGAGCTTAATATCTTTATTCGTCGTCGCTTTCCTCAACGACTGTCATGCAGCAGGATGCATAACACTCCTGCCCATGAAGCTCACCTGCAACAGGGGTTCAACAAACCCTGAGTACAATAGTACTCAACAAGACTGACCCGACGAAAGAGAAGGGTAGAGACTCAAGAGATGCAGGCTAGAGGGACAAGGTAAGGCTTGTAAGAGATAAGCAATTTTTGCAGAAAAGCTTTACAAAAAGAGAAGTTGCTGGGACTATCTCCCATTATCAACCAACTCCATTATTAACCTTAATTTTTGTTCAAGTTGTTACTACGATGATGAACAACGATCGAGTCTTCTTCTCCGAGAAGCAACGGCGATTCGAATCCATTTTCATACCCAGCTGGGACCTAGGCGACTGAGCATACCGGAGACTTTAACTCCGAAGCACCCCAGATACACCGATATACCGGGATAACAACCTCAGCCGTATATCACCACATGATACACGTGAGCTCTGCGGCCCAGCGTACCGAGATACATGGGAACTTAAACCCCACAGTAAAACACACTATGACAGCAGATGGGATTCTCTGACCCCACGCTAGGTCACTCCATGGCATACACGGCTCCAACCATCCGTATACCACTTCATGCATGTGGATTTCTAAATTCTCGATATCATCCAGTTCACCAACGGACGGGACCTAGGGCATCAACAGACGAGAACACTACAGAGGGACTCCATTCCCAGTGCAAGTTCGCCGTCCGGACTCGATTTATTATTATCATCAAGATTTCAACAGAAAAACCAATCTCATCTTTTTCATTCTTTTGCCTTTGAACAATTAAATAAATAAGCAGGGCTAAGCATTACTACTCATCTTCAAAGTAGGTAACAAGGATTAAGGAAATAAGACAGGTAATGCATTTTGTGGGTTTTCACTCAACTCCTACTACTTAATGCAACATTTCAGAGCTGAAGCGGTAAAATTTTTATAAATAGAATAGGGTTTAAATGTATCCGGGGCTTGCCTTGATGTTTGGGGTAGACGGTCTCGAAATCTGGATCAACTCCCGATTCTTGAATTTGCTCGTCCTTCGAATCTGAGTGATACGTTAACTCTCCATTAACGGAAACTATTCGATAATTAATATGCTTTACATGATGGAATAGTAAATATGATGCTCGATGGATGCATGATTAGGTTAAGGGGTTGATAAATTATTTAAAAGCATTAAATAAAGACATAAAAATTATAGTTACCAAATTGATCTCAAAATTTTATTTTAGAAAGCTCTTAGACTAAATAGATGGCAAAACAATTTTCAGAATTAAAAGCCAATTATTTTAATTATTAAAAATCATTGAAGGTCCATTTTTCAATTAAAAAGGCTAATTTTAACATATGCAAAAAGTACTCAATTTTGGTATTTCATATTTTTCCTATGCAGATAACATCATAAGGAACATTCACAAAAATTTTTAGAATTTTTGGAGCTATAAATGAATTACTATGAATTTTCAAAGAAAATAGCATTTAAATCATTTTCTGAAAATAGAAAAAGAAAATCGGCACAGTAACCCCGCGCTGACCGATGGCGGCGCGGTGGTTGACTGCCGATTCCTCGCCGTCGGTGCGATTTCCGGTGACATATTCTGATCCATCAGACTCAGCACAACACGTGGAGTCCAACGAGCTAGCTAACGACGCTCGAGGGCTCGCAGGCTAAAGCATGCCGGGCTAACTCACGGACGGGCTATGACGGCTCGAAGCCAAAACCTGCTCGAGGATCTATCGGTCGGTTAGGTACTGTACATTCGAGGGTACAATTCGGGCATCCTCTCGAAGACTGAATTTCGCTCGAGCGAATGGACCAGCCTCGAAGACGAGACTTCCCCCAGCGAACGAGCCTCCCCTCGAGGACGGAACTCCGCCCGACGAACGAGCCTCCCCTCGAGACCAGTACACCCCTCGACTCGAACCCTTCGAGAACAGTGCAACCCTCGACTACCCCTCGAGAACAGCGCACCCCTCGACTCGACACCCTCGAGAACAGTGCACCCCTCGACTCGACACCTTCGAGAACAGTGCACCCCTCGACTTGATCCCTCGACTCGATCCCTCGATTCGAGCCCTCGATTCGAGCCCGCACCTCGACCGTCACCCCCTCGACTTCGTCGGTCGAGCCCTCGAGCAGGACTCCGACGACTTCGAACTGCACTACAACAACTCCCGATGCGAGATGGATGAAATTGATAATACGAATAGACGCAGGAGCTCACCACGGCGCTGATGCGCACGTTAGTAGAGGTCCGGAGTGGCTGGGTTGAGCTGCGGTCGATGGCGGTGATGGCGGCGGCGGCGCTCCGATGGCACAACGACGTCACGGTGACCTCCGGTGATGCGCTGCTCAAACCAAGGTGCACATCAGACGCAGGATAACACGGAGAGCACGATTAAGGGGTCGAAGATAAAATATTTTCACCTCCGGCGACAGCAAACGGCGGAGATGGCGGCGGCGGCGCGACTGACTGGCCGCGGGGAAGAAGACTGCGTGCAGGCAGCTCGGGCGATGAAAGAAAACACGGACTGGCCCAAAAGGACCGTGAGAAAGTTGCGGAACTTTGGGCGAGAGCAATTGGACAGAGGTTGAGCGTCGACGGCGAATTTCGGCGGCGGAGGGAGATCGTCGGCGACGGTGGTGGGAGGAAGAAAGGAAAAGAACGGCGTCGTCCGATCGATATTTATAGCTCGGAGCCGATGAAGGAGCAGGTGACACGACGACGGTGAACCTTCGCGCGTCTGTGAGCGCGCGGGCGGCCGAGAAGGTGCGGCGGTGGACGGCGGCGCGCGATGAGAAGCCGGCCATGGCGTTCGCCGATAGGGTTAGGTGCTGTTCAAGTTATTTATAGAATTGCCACTGGGATTAAAATATAAATTACTCCAAAATTTGTATAAGAACTTGAAAATCTCCAAAAATATCATTTGCATAACTTTTCAAGAGCTACACTTTTCCTTTAATGGGCATCTTCAAATTCTGTTTAGATTTTAAAATTTGAATTCAGATTTGAAAAGGGGATTAACCCTAGAAATAAACTTTTGAAATTACTTTTGATTTTTAAATAAAACTTGAAAATCTTCAAAACTATGAAATGTTGAGTTTGTCAAACCAAACATTTTTCATGTACAAAGTTTCCTCAAATTATGCATAATTTTTAAATTATGGTTTTAAATTCAAAAGGAGATAAATGCTAGAAACTGTATTTTCAAATTAATTTGAAATTCCTTTTGGAAACTTGAAAAACTTTGTATACCAACTTTGTAGCTCCTGTCAAGATCTACAAACTGTCTTTTTAGAGTATCTCCAAATTCCTTATAGAATTTGAATTAGAGAAAAGGGGATAAAACTAGGGTTGGAAATAAAGGGTTTTTGAAATAGAATTTAAACTCAATTTGGTTTCTAATTTAATTGGTTGGTTATTAATGATCACAAACATCATCCGAGGACATTTTTAGGTCATTGACCCAATGACACCCTTGGTTGACTAAATTGACTTGTGAAAAACCTTTTATAGTATTTCCTATTTGAATTTAAACTTGGATAGCCAGGTTTAGAAATAAGTTTGAAAATCCAAATTTAATTTCAAATATGGAAATCATTTTTAGGGTTAGACTTAGACTTATACACTATGCTTGATACTAGTGTAAACACAGTTTACACCTCAAGTACATAGAGTATAAATTAAGCATTTGCGATGACATTCAAAAATAGGGTTTTATTATTTCATGTGACAAACATTACAGAAACTCAATCAACCTATGAATTATAAACTTGTTTTAGTTAATGCACATTAAGATTGACTTAAACATGAATGCTTTGCAGTGCATATGATGATATGGCAGGTTTTAGTTAATATAACACCAGAGGTGTTACACTGTCCCTCGGCCGCTGCCAAGGATATGACGGGTCCAGGGCGTGGTGCCGCCGGATGCGGCGGGATCCAGGGCCGGTACCGCCGGATCCCCGGTCCGGCGCCACCTTCGTGGCCTGCCGCGACGGGGAAAAAATCCCTAAGGGAGAGGAGAGTGAGGCCTCACCGGATCCGCGGCCGGCGCCGGCGGATCCGGCGGATCCACGGCCGCCGCCGCCATGGACGCCAAGGTCTGGTGGGGGAGGAGCTGGGGGATGCGGTGGGGGCTAGGGGAGAGAGGGAGGAGGGAGGAGGAGGAAGGAGAGGAGGGACCGGCGGCGGCGCCGCCGCCACCGTCGCCGTCACCGTCGTCGCGCCGGAGAGAGCGAGGGAGAGAGAGGTCGGGCCGGGGAGGGGAAGGTGTCGGGTGTGCGGGGGGTCGGAGAGCGAAATTACCAAAATACCCCTGACCGGGTGTGGAGGAGTTGGGCCGGGAGCGGGAGTTAGGCCGCGGCGCGAGCGTCCGACGCGTCGGACCCTCTGCACAGAGCATTACTTTTTCACAAAAGTGAGTCTTTTTTGGGGCTACCTATATAGTAGTAGTACTAGTACTCGTACGAGATAAGTATTTCATCCTTTTTCTAATGCGACGAGGCAGCAAAGCATTGCCACGTAATTATTTCCGGCTACTACTAGCACGGTGCTTACTGCTCGCACCAGTGTTGACACTTGTCTGTCCGTTCACCCCCTTCTCCAGGAGCCTAGCCTGGACATACGACGAGACGTCGCCAAAAACACAACAGTGCTCTCTCTGCCTCTGCAGGCAGAGGGTGTGTAGCGGCGCCAGCCGCCAGGTGTCCCGTTCGTCGCTCTCGGTCGTATCGTATCCTCGGGTGTGGTGAGGTCCAACCGGCAAGCAAAGACTGCACAAGAGCAGGCAGACAGAATACAGATTGCTCAATGTGTTCCAGGCTGGCGACGCCCTCGACCTGGCGGTACGGCCACTGCTCGCGCCGTACGGAGTCACCACGCGGCTTTGCCATTCGGGGTTTTGGGGCACAGCTACGCATCACCCATCCTACCACCCATCTACGACTACTACGAGTACTCTGCCGTGAACGCAGGCCACGCCGCCAGTCTGCTGCTAGCTTGCCAATCTTCTTGGGAGCAGGGACTTTGACCAGAGCCCATCCAGCGGCCAGCACAGCATCATCGGACGCGAGGAGAGAGCACTCCAGGGCAGTGGGCTGGCAACAGCACCATGTAGGAGTACCACGGTGGCGTCACTGTATTTAATTTATGCCCTGGTTGGGCGGTCCTGGCTTGGCGAAGCCGCCAAGGTGCATTGCTTTTGCAGTGGAGAGCCATCAGCCATTGCCCTGGTTTGGTCGTTGGCCTTCAGAATACTAGGAAGCCATTGCGATTTGCGAATGTGAACGCGAAACACCGAACCTGTTTGGTTAATTAGGGCCTCTCGGGGCTTCCAATAATTGACGATCTCTATTCCGTGCAAAGACTCGTGGAAAGGTCAAGGCACTTATTGCGGCACAGTAGTATGAACTCGGCACACGCACACCGCATATTACCATTAATTACCCAGAAAGCAGAAAACCATGGATCATTGTCTATCTACGTACGTACTGTACGTACGCAAGCAAGCTAGTACTACAAAACACTGTCGATCACGCAGGAAGCCTGTGAAGCTTCGGCCTTGTTTAGTTCCTAAATTTACTTCTAAATTTTACTATGTAAAATTTCTATTCCCTGTCACATGAAAATACCGACAAATGTATTAAGTACTAAATATAGATAAAATTAAAAATTAATTATACAGTTTTGTTGTACTTTAGAGACGAACATTTTAAACCTAATTAATCAAAATTTAATATTTTTTTTAAATACAAACAAAATGCTACGACGGGTATTTATTACGTACAGTATCATTCGGCACCTCCGAATCTAGGAACTAAACAAGGGCTTCCACACTGTCAAATAGTAAGTAGGCCTCTGAGTCTTTGACTATCACCTGCCTAGTGGTAGATATATACTGTAGATAATATAGCTTAGTATATGCTGTCGCTTGAGCATTGACCATATTTAAAGATCATAAATTTTATTATTTTTATAAATTTATTAATTAAATTATTCTTCACTGGTCTTTCGAACTTTTTAAAATGGTCAAACTACTATTTGACCACTTGCGGGAGCATAGGCCGGCAAGACTCATCAAATCCACCGGAAGACGCCAAAGAGGCATCCAGCTATAGCCGCTGCGGCGTGGTAAAGCAGTGATGCAGTGATGCTGCTGCGCCGACCACCGGGGCCGGCGATGCCATGCATGGACTGATCCCTCGGCGGCTAGCCGGCTACGGGAGAGCGCCAGAGGGATTCATCAATTCATGGCGGCCAGCGGCCAGCGGCTACCGTGTGCTCGCAGACAAAAAGGCTGCCTGCTGCCGCCTGGCCTGCACGTCTCGCCTGCTACGCGGGACGCGGCCACCATGGGTTGGATTAGACGCTGAACGCGTTGAACTTTCAACGCCGATGGAGCTGTTTTTTTGGGCCGATTCATTGGGAGGTCCTGCGAGTATTCAAAGCAGTATATAAGCCGTACCCACGCATACGTCGATAATACTCGCAGTATACGCCACCTAGTAATTGCTAGACTAGTACCTACAGACTAGAGTCGGTACGTATGAAAGCGCAGTGAAGACGTACAGATGACCCGTAGCGCATATGACACCTGATTCGCCAAACAGATGGTCAAAATGGTATTATTGTCCATGCATTAGCCACAAAGTTCGTACGAGGCAGTAAAAAAAACAAAGGCCTTGTTTAAATTTCTAAATTCATCATTAAATTTCACTATACAGAATTTCTATTTCTCATCACATCAAAATGTCGGCAAATGCATGGAATACTAAATATAGATGAAATCAAAAACTAACTGCACAGTTTTGTTGTACTTTACAAGACGAACATTTTAAGCCTAATTAATTAATATTTAGACAATTATTATCAAATAAAAACAAAAATGCTACAGTGCCGCACACTGTTCAAAGTGCCGAATCGGACCACCGATTTTGGCATCTAAACAAGGCGAAAGTTCGTACGAAGTTCGTATAGGGATTGGTCGGGCCATACTGAATTTATTTCCCTACACGTCTCCATGCCTCCATCTTCGTATTCTGTTGAGTACCACCAAGCTCGGCCACCTGGGTGATGTATACTCAACGGAACCCATATCCTTGCCACTTTAAATGAAGCCTCTATAGGACGAAGATCCTGACATTCCCTCGGCCTCTTGCGGAAAATCGCGTAAATCTCACTTCCCTAACCTTTTGTCGCTTCCCTCGCCTTCTATCTCTTATGGAAAAAAGCTTGTAGCATTACAACCGTATAAGGTCACTTTTAGAACAAAGGACCCATGAAGATTTTTTTAGATTGTAATTCGATAGGAATTGTTTATATGTGGCCTTTTGGAACAAAGAATTAGTCGTCCTAGAATCCTACAAAATTATTCTTATGGAATGCATCATTCCATAGGAATTTTGGAGGAAATCTAATGTGAAGTCCAACCTTTTTAAAATTTTTTCTTTTTGTCTATCTTTCTTCTAATTACTATATTTTCCGAACATTTCCTGGAAGTAGACGGCACGTTTTAAATCTTAATGCAGGCATGACATATTTGGTTGAATCAGTCTTTTTCGCTACATCGCGTATAAAGGGAATCGAACCCAACTCTTCACGAACCCCCCACGAATGGTCCTCCCTTAACTTCATGAACTTTGAGAATTCCTTTGCCTAGTTTTTTTTTTCTTTTCAGTTCTCATAAGTCCTTGATATACTAGCCTCAATTTCCCATGTTGTACCCAAATGCTCCATTCGGAAATTTTCTTCATTTTCATTCCTATAGGATTGCAAGCGACATGCAACTCTAAGGAATCCTTTGAAACGTAGGAAATAAAAAAAACATAGGAATAGGAAAAATGTAGGAATAAAAGAGGGAAGCCTGTTTAAAATAGTGGATTGTAAAATCTTGGAATATTGGATGATTTTTTTGTAATAATGAAACAAAGTTTCAACCTTTATCATCCAAGGATGGTACATAGTATGTAGCTGATAGTCATAATATATACAAATCAAAGCCATGAAGCCCAGAATCTCATGCCTAAGCGAGATTTTTTTCGAGAGCGCGCACTTAGCACGTATTTCATTAAGAAAAAGAGAGTTTTTAGGTTACAACCATAGTAATCCGCAGATTACCAGCCCCCACACCAAGCACACGTGGTTGTGATTACATAAAAACCTACCCGCTGAACGAGATTAAGCAGAGCCCTAACGACGGCCATCCAAAGCCGCCAACTGCTTGTACCCTGCCGCTATCCATAGCCCCACCTCTTGTACTATGTCTTCAGCTAGCAACGCCGCTGAGTTGGGAACACCATCGAACGTTCTGGCATTTCACTGCTTCCAAATTTGCCACCCGATAAGGAAGAACAGAGAGTCAAAACCTCGCCGAATGGGTTTGGGTAGTGTCTTCCTCACCATAGTCCACCAGAGCCTAAGCGGGATAAAATGCATTAATAAGGTTGAGCCCTTCAATCGACTAAATAGGTAAAAAAAATGTTGGGGTGGAGGAATCACAGAAGTGAACTATAAGGTGAAAACAATATGCAAACTGCGACTGTATTTCATTCTGCCTAAAAATTTACACCCCAGGGGGTATTTATAGACCCCTGGCTTCGCTATTTACGGATTCTTTACAAATTTAGACGTGACATCTCCTATACATTTTATCTAGAAAACAACCCAGCGAAGTGTTAAAACACACTTCGCCCCTATCCTTATGTCTCTTTAAGCAACTTCAGACTTGATCACGTCCTCTTAATTCAGCAGATAACTTTGTTGATCCTTCGCACGAAGCCGCCACGTCAGCTTCGCCAGTCATCAGGAGTTCAGCGAAGTCATCTCTGCTAGATAACCTGAAATATGTAAAAATATATGTGCGAAGTTCAATACAATCACAGCAAAGTGTCCACTTCATCTTCGTTGAGCAATGTATAATCTCAAATATTTACTATGAAAAGTTTGTTCTAGACTCCAAAGTTTGAGACAGAAGTTTTGTGCGTCAAAGTTGTTTTCCAACAGCAGCCCCTCGCGGGCGAAGGCCTACTCCAAAGGTCTGAATCCCGCGAAGTTATGTAAACTTTTCCTAACAAACACCGTCCAAACTTTGGAGTTGGCCCGTCAGGTTTTTTGAATTTTTGAATCTAACGACTATCTTTGATTGTTTGACCGGTTTTTCTTATAAATAGCGATGACCCCACCCTGATCTGTCATTTTCAGAAGACGGGAAACTCTGCCAAAAATTTTCTTGAGCTGAAAAATTGAAGATAGTTTTTCGTGATACCTGCTGTTTGTGTTCATTCTGTGCTGATCTTTCGGGCGAAGTTTATTCAACAACTTCGATCAGGTTTGTTTCTTTAATTCTTTATGTTGTTGTTCTTAATTTTGTCAGAGTTCTAATGATCTTGGTTTTTATAGATGTCTTCACTGGATCTGCAAGACAAATTCAGTCTCAGGAGAGCTCCAGGGCCGAAGAGGACATGTCTCAGATGGATTCTGACGAAGAAAATCTTGAAGACGTTGATGCGTCCATTGAGGACTTGGTTAAAGATGAAGATGGTTTTACCTTGACTTTTGGCAAGTCCTTGTTTGAAAAAAAATCATGTTGATGAAATGGTTCAGTTGAGGATTGTTGATCGTGATCAGGTGAGAGTGCCTGATCCTAACGAAAGTAATCCGAAGCCATTTCCAGATGAATGCATTGCTTATCGGGACTTGTTTACTGCTGGTCTTTGCTTTTCTTGTCAAGACTTTGTTGAAGATGTGCTAAAGGCTTTTAACATTTAGATGCATCATTTGACTCTGAATGAAATAGTTAGACTGGCTCAGTTTGTTTGGGCCGTGAAGTCGATGGAAGCTAATGCTGATATTGCTGCTTTCTGTGAACTTTTTGAGATGCACACCTAGTTCAAGGAATTTATGCTTGAAAGACGAGTGATTACCAAATATTTTGCTTGTTCAAGTTTAAAAATGGCTCGCAATGCTGTTCAAGTCTCTCCGGTGACAAGGAATAAGTGGGGTGTTGGAGACTGATTGAGATATTGGTTTTACCATAAGGTGCCCATGGTTGAGGAAAGGGACTCTGTTACAAAGAAGATGGTGAAGAAGTATCCAATGGCTGCTAGAATAGAAATTGAGAAGTTTAAGCTGTCTCCGTCTTTTCCTACTTCCATGATCTCGAAGACTGCTGTAAAGGCGTACAAGTGCACAGCTTCGCTGCAATGTGCTAGGGATCTTGTTGAAGAGTATGCTGCTGCTAGAATTTGACCATTGAAGAAAGGTTGGACTTTTCAACGGTTTTATGCTAAAAAAGTCCAAGGGGTGAACTACAAGTTTTCGGATAATGACTTTCATCGTCTGAGAACTTTTGCTTGTGATGAAGATTTTATGAAATCTGTTGAAGGCCGAGCTGAAGATTTGCTTGGAAAATATGTGTTGAGTGAGAATAACAATATTGATAAAATTCTTGGGAGTGAATACAAATGTTTGAATAGAGTTTTTGAGGTTGCGCAGATTGAGTATGGTGAAAGGCCTCCTACTTATCATCGTGAGAAGAAACAAGGCCAGAAGAAGGAGAAGGATGCTGCTGCTTAGGCTAAGGGCGCTGTAACACCTCTGGTGTTATATTAACTAAAACATGCCATGTCATCATATGCACTGCAAAGCATTCATGTTTAAGTCAACCTTAATGTGCATTAACTAAAACAAGTTTACATTTCATAGGTTGGTTGTGTTTCTGGAATGTTTTGTCACATGAAATGATAAAACCCTATTTTCGAATGTCATCGCAAATGCTTAGTTTATACTCTATGTACTTGAGGTGTAAACTGTGTTTACACTAGTGTCAAGCATAGTGTATAAGTCTAAGTCCAACTCTAAAAATAATTTCCATATTTGAAGTTGAATTTGGATTCCAAAACTTACTTCCAAGTCTGGCAATCCAAATTTAAATTCGAATTGGAAATGCTATAAAAGGTTTTTCAAAAGTCAACTTGGTCAACCAAGGGTGTCATTGGGTCAATGACCTAAAAATGTCCTTGGATGATGTTTGTGATCATTAATAACCAACCAATTAAGTTAGAAACCAAATCGAGTTTAAATTCTATTCCAAAAACCCTTTATTCCAAAACCTACTTTTACCCCTTTTCTATAATTCAAAATATATAAAGAATTTGGGGATACTCTAAAAAGACAGTTTGTAGATCTTGACAAGAGCTACAAAGTTGGTATATAAAGTTTTTCAAGTTTCCAAAAGAAATTTTAAATGAATTTGAAAATACAGTTTTCCAGCATTTGTCCCCTTTTGATTTTAAAACTAGAATTTAAAAATTATACATAATTTTGGAAAACTTTGTATATGAAAAAGGTTTGGTTTGGAAAGTTAAACATTTCATATATTTGAAGATTTTCAAGTTTTATTGAAAAATCAAAAGTAATTTCAAATGTTTATTTCTAGGGTTTCATCCCCTTTTGAATTTGAATTCAAATTTCAAAATCTAGACAGAATTTGAGGATGCCAGTTAAAGGAAAAGTGTAGCTCTTGAAAAGTTATGCAAATGATGTTTTTGGAGATTTTCAAGTTCTTATATAAATTTTGGAGTAATTTATATTTTGAAACGGGTGGCAATTCTGTAATTATCTCGAACAGTATCGAAACCTATCGTCGGCCGCCATCGCTGGCTTCTCATCGCGTGCCGCCGTCCACCGCCGCACCTTCTCGGCCACCGGCGCGCTCCTGGACACGCAAAGGTTCACCATCGTCGTGTCGCTCGCTCGAGTATCACCCCCGTCCTATAAGTACCGGTCGGCCACCGTCGTTTTTCTTCTTTTTTCTCCCCGCCGCCGTCGCCGACGACCTCGCTCCACCGTCCGAATTCACCACCGACGCTTCACCTCTGTCCGATTGCTCTTGCCAACAGCTCCGCCACATCCTCACGGTCATTTTGGGCTAGTTCGTGCTTGCTCTTCTCGCTTGAGCCACCCGCACGCCGCCTTCTTCTCCACGCCCGGCCAGTCGAGCCGCCGTGCCATCGCCGCCGTTTGCCGCCGCCGAAGGTGAAAATATATTACCTTTAACCCCTCTATCCGATCATCCGTGTTCCACTGCTCCTGATGCACACCTTAGTTTGAGCAGCGCATCACCGGAGACCGCCGTGACGCCGTCTTGCCACTGGAGCGCCGCCGCCGCCATCACCGCCGTCGGCCGCAGCTCGATTCCAGCACTCCGAGCCTCCATTAACGTGCGCACTAGCGCCGTGGTGAGCTCCTGCATCTGTCTGTGTCATCAATTTCATCTTTGCTGCATCATAGCCGCCGGTCATCGTGGCTCGCCGCCGGCACGGCCATGCCACTCCGCCGCGCGCGTTGCCGTTTTGGCCAGGGACCGAGAGCGACCTCATTTAGTAGCCAAACCAGTCCGTTTGAGTACCCTGCGCATGCTCGTAACCTTGTCGTTACTGGAAACCGCTCCGGTGAGCGACGCTGCCGCACCCGAGCTCCGCCGCGCCGCCATGGCCGCCGGCGTGGGTGCCGCCGCCCCTCCGCCGCGCCGTTAGCTACCTCAATCGACGTGTCGTGTCGAGATGAGCCTGTAGGGACAAACCGTGTCGCCAGAGACCTCGCCGTCAGCGAGGAATCGCCGGTCAACCGCCGGCGCACCGTCGGTCAGCGCGAGAGTACTGTGCCGATTTTCTTTTTCTATTTTTAGAAAATGATTTAAATGCTATTTTCTTTGAAAAATCATAGTAATTCATATATAGCTCCAAAAATTCTGTAAATTTTTGTGAGTGTTCTTTATAATGTCATCTACCTAGAAAAAATATGAAATGCCAAATTTGAGTACTTTTTGAATATCTTAAAATTAGCCCTTTTAATTGAAAAATGGACCTTCAATGATTTTTAATAAATAAAATAATTGGCTTTTAATTCTGAAATTTGTTTTTCCATCTAATTAGGATAAGAGCTTTCTAAAATAAAATTTTGGGCTTAATTTGATAACTTTAATTTTTATGCCTTTAATTAATGCTTTTAAATAATTAATTAACCCCTTTAGGTAAGTTTAATCATTATAGGATTTGTTTGACTTTGGGATTGATTGATGACCTTGGGTCATTAACCCTAATGACCTTTGGCACTTTAATTAATTGTTTGCGCTTACCTTAATCATATCATTAGGGCTTAATCAACGTTATTTTATGTGTTTAATTAACTTCTTAAATGGCGTAGTTAACCCTAATGAGTTTTATAAGCGAAGTTTTGTTAGCTTGCAACTTTATCATGAAGAAAAGTTGTACTCGATCTCTTAATATGATCATGCATCCATCGAGCATCATGTTTACTATTCCATCATGTTAAAGCATATTAATTATCGAGTAGTTTCCGTTAACGGAGAGTTAACGTTGTCGCCCAGATCCGAAGGACGAGCAAATTCAGGAATCGGGAGTTGATCCAGAGTTTGAGACTGTCTACCCCGAACACTAAGGCAAGCCCCGGATGCATTCAAACCCTATTCTATTTATAAAAGTTTTACCGCTTCAGCTATGATATGTTGCATTAGGTAATAGGAGTTGAGTGAAAACCCACCCAATTGCATTACCTGTCTTAATTCCTTATTTCTTGTTACCTGCTTGGGAAGATAAGTAGTAATGCTTAGCCCTGCTTATTTATTTAAATGTTCAAAGTTAAAAGAATAAAAAAGATGAGATTGGTTTTCTTATTGAAATCTTGATATTAGTAATAAATCGAGTCCGGATGGCGAACTTGCATTGGGAATGGAGTCCCTCTGTAGTGTTTCCGTCTGTTGATGCCCTAGGTCCCGTCTGTTGGTGAACTGGTGCTATCGAGAATTTAGAAATCCACATGCATGAAGTGGTATACGGATGGTTGGAGCCGTGTATATCATGGAGTGACCTAGCGTGGGGCCAGAGATCCCATCTATGTCATAGTGTGTTTTACTGTGGGGTTTAAGTTCCCATGTATCTCGGTACGCTGGGCCTCAGAGCTCACGGGTGCCATGTGGTGATATACGGCTGCGGTTGTTATCCCGATATATCGGTTCATCTGGGGTGCATCGGAGTTAAAGTCTTCGGTATTCCAGTGACCTATGTCCCAGCTGGGTATAAAAATGGATTCGAATCACCATTGCTTCTCGGAGAAGAAGACTCGATCGGTGTTCATCATCGTAGTAACAACTTGAACAAAGATCAAGGATCAATAATGAAGTTGGTTGATAATTGGAGCTAGTCCAAGCAACCTTTTCTTTCTGTTAAGCTTTTTCACAAAATTTCTTATCTCCTACAAACCTGACCTTGTCCCTCTAGCCTGCATTTCTTGAGTCTCCACCCCTCTTTTTTGTCGGGTCAGTCTTGTTGAGTACTTTTGTACTCAGGGTTTGTTGAACCTTTGTTGCAGGTGAGCCGCATGGGCAGGAGTGTTTTGCATCCTGCTGCATGGCAGTCGTCGAGGAAAGCGACGACGAGTAGAGATGTTTAGCTCGTGGGTAGAGCTTTTCGTTTGGTATTGTAATAAGGTTATCTACTGCTACTCCACTACTATTATGGTTTGTATAATCTAAACTTATTGTTGTAAATATTTGAAACTCAAAGGTTTATAAACTTATGTTATTGTAAGTCTTCTGCTGTTTTACTCCGTAGTATTTTATTTATATCAAACTGTTGTAATACTGCAATGTCTCTCTACAACGATTGATCCTGCTCGGAGAATCGTGGATGATTCAGGATTTACCCGACAGACTTTTTAAGTCGTATGGAACATAGTCATGGTTATTTGGAGTCTGTTTAGACAATAATCATGCGCGTGGGCCATATGATTTAGGAGGTTCTGCCACAGGCGCTAAACGTAAGGCTGGTCCTAGCAAAGCTGTTGCCAAGAAGCTAAAAAAGAATCAAAGTCCTTCTGTCTTACTTGATGCTGAAGAAATTGATACTGTGTTGGAACGAAGCCTGGATATTGAGGAAAATTTGGTTTCTGGTTTAGTTGGTTCTGGCGTAGAAAATGTTGGTACTTTCAAATTTGTTGGTGTGATGTTGGTGTTTCTGAGTCTCAGCATGTTGAAGAGGAGGTGAGAAAAATTACTGTTGTTTTTTCTTGTAACAGTTTGACTTCATCGTTGCTTACTCCACTGAGTGATGTATTGCAGAATGTACAGGGTGTAAGTTTGTCTATAGGAGGTTCTGTTGATGTTAAAAATGTTAATGTTTCTGAGAAAGAGGTTTTTGAGGGTGAAACTTTTGTGGAGGAAACTCACAGAGCTGCTAATCCAACTTCGCTGAAACCTGATGCTTAGGCCCCTGTTGTTGAACCTCACGAAGAAGATGTTGATACTGAGAAAACCACTTCGGTTGAAAACCCGGTTGCTGGTGCGGTTGGCGAAGTTGGTGCTCAAAATATGTCAAAGAAAATTGGAGGCTCCAGAGTTTATTCTCTTAACCTTGAAGACAGTGATGAGGAAGTTTTTGATGATGTGATCAATGATGATCGACTGGCGCGCTTGTCTAGTTCTACTATTGATGTGATCAATGCAATTTGGGTGAGCATGTTTCTACTGGTGAGTGTTGTGGCCTCTCGTTTCTTTTTTATTCGAGTTGTCTTGTTTTATTAATTCTTGATTTTTCTTGCAAAAACTATCTTTCCTCATGCATCGTCTTTTCCTCAGAAAAGTTGACTTGATCAAGTTTAACAGTCAAGATCCTGCTACTCCCGTTGTGCCTGCTGATGGTGAAGGAGAAGTTTCTGATGCTCTTAAGTGTGGGTTAGCATTTTGTCAAGAGAAAAGTTTGGGTCTTGATAGTTTCAAGTTCATTGGTATTGGGACTGATAAACTTCGGATGATGCCTCGCACTTCTGAGGTTCAATTATCAAAGTGTATAGATGAGGCTTTCACTGTTCCTGATGCAGAGCTTGAGATATCCAAGAAACCCTTGCTTGAAGTTGCTAATGCTGGGCTATCAATGATGTATAAAGGTTCTCTTTTGATGAGAGGTTTGTGGACTGGGTTAGAGGGAAAAGAGAAAACTTTTGCCCTTCGCGAGCGTGATTATCAGGCTGAGATCTAAAATTTGAAAGAGCAACTTGCAGGGAAAGAGAATGAAAGAGCTGATGCGGTGGATGCCCATAATAATTTAGAGACTAAATTGATTAGTGCTCTTGCAGTTGTTGAGAAGAAAGAAGATGACATGAAGAGGGTTATTGCGAAAAATGAAAAATTGAAAGTTGATATGCGACGTATTGAAAGAAAATTGCAGGAGCCGGACAAGTCCTTCTTCGACAATTGCAATCGTATCTGGGAACATTGTTTTGAGTGTTATGACAAGTTTGGAGCTCGGCCTGAGAAAAAATATTGGGAACTTGGTGATCGTGATAGCTTTTTCAGTTGGCTTTGCCGTCAATATGATGATTTGTCCCGAGTCACCGAGACCACAATTGATATTGGGTTTTATTACTCTGCTCGTGCTTTGTTTCATTTGATGAGACAAAGCCAGGATCCTTTGTTTGCACAACTTTGCGATGCCAACTACAAGTTTCCTTCTGTGAATGAACTAACCAATGTGACGAAGGACACACAAGTATTGTGCAACAAATATCTTGAGCAGTATTGGAGGTCAAGTGGTCGGACCCATTGCTTTGATAAAGCTAGAGAGAAATTATAGAGGGTAAATTTTACACTTAATTATTTTTTTTTCTATTGTGTTTCATATCTAACCTTTTCTTTTTGTTTGTTAGCAAATTACAAAGGAGGCGGAGGTTGCTCAGAAGGAGGTGGAGGAAGCTGCGAAGAGAGAGGCTAGTGCTAAAGGTCAAGGTGGTGCTGGATCTAGCAACGTTAGTGGCGTCCAACCTTAGGCTCTAGTTATCTTTTTCTTTTTGCGAGATGAGAGGGTTTTAAGATACAATGGTTCTAAATTATCATCTTTGTAAGATATACACTTGGAAGCTGTTTGACTATTTGTCCATCCTGCGTAGGTTCCTCATGCTGAGCCTGTGTAGGATGTCGAAGATGTCGTTCCGTTGTTAATATGTAAAGATGACTTCATTTTTGAGCCCGTTGAGTTTTATGATTTTTGTGCAAAGTGTGATGGCTGTGATCTCAATGATTTTCTTACTCGTAAGTTTCGCTTCCATTATTTTGAACTTGAATATTTTGGGGATTGTATCTTACAAATTTTTTATAGATGTGAATAAACGATACCATAGTATCAGGCCTCCCGGCTATCGAGTTTTTGATTTCATGGATTTTGCACAGGTAAAGTTTTGACACATACTATTTAATTTTCTTCTGGGAGTTGTGCTTTTGTTTGCTGACCTCTTTTTCCTATAGTCATCTGGGTCGAGTACTTCGCCAGTGAATGTTTACAAAGATTATTTACGCCGTGAAGCGGACGAAATTATTAACGAAGTTGTAAGCAACATACTTGGTGATGCTTCCAAAGTAGTTAGCTCTCAAGATGACTGATTTTGTAAAAACATTTTGTTTGTAATTGGGTAAGTTGTACTGTAAACATTCTTGTTGTATTGCGAAGTTTGTGAGTTTTTCTTCGCTTGTATGAATGGGTATAGAATAAATACTTTGAATTATATTATTTGTATTTTTGAGAATTCCTTCTTATTTGTTCAAAGTTGACATGTGCACTTTGCTTAGAAACATTTAGAGAAATGGAATCGAGAAATTTTTCTTAGCAAATTTTGAAACGTCGTCCCTTCCTTTTTGTTCGAATGGATGCGTATACTTCGCTTGAAGCTTGGAACATTTTCTCCTTAGAGAAAAGAAGTCGAGAAATTTGCCTTAGAAAATTTTGAAATGCCGTTCCTTCTTTTTTGTTCGAAGTAGATGCGTATACTTTGCTTGGAAGTTTGAAATATTTTCTCCTTAGAGAAAAGAAGTCGAGAAATTTGCCTTAGCAAATTTTGAAACGTCTTCCCTTCTTTTTTGTTCGAAGTAGACGCGTATACTTCGCTTGGAAGTTTGAAATATTTTCTCCTTAGAGAAAAGATGTCGAGAAATTTGCCTTAGCAAATTTTGAAACGTCGTCCCTTCTTTTTCGTTCGAAGTAGACGCGTATACTTCGCTTAGAAGTTTAAAATATTTTCTCCTTAGAGAAAAGAAGTCGAGAAATTTGCCTTAGCAAATTTTGAAACGCCATCCCTTCTTTTTTGTTCAAAGTAGACGCGTATACTTCGCTTGGAAGTTATAAATATTCTCTCCTTAGAGAAAAGAAGTCGAGAAATTTGGACAGGATTTGTTTGTATTAGATAAGTTAGTATTTTTAGGTTTAATAAAAATGTTGATGCTAACTTATATTTTTACGAGGTTTATGCCGATGTGAGAGTATACTTTGGATATACTCTTCGGCATTTTGTTTCTTAATCGTGTAATGTGAAGACATTAATTTTGGGGAAACTACTTTCTCATTTATACTTCATGAGATTTACAAAGAGACTACCTCGTTAAAAAACCACTCACCCTGCGGAGGGTTTCCCCTGAGTGGAAAAAGAGTGTAGCTCGATTACATTGTAAATTTGCTTAGAATGAAACTTCTACTTCTACTTTGCAGAAAAGAAAACTACTCTTCTAGTTTGGCTATGGGTAGTATTTGCGAAGTGCTTCTATATTTCAAGTGTGACTGAGTTCTTCACCTTTTAGATTTGCTAGATGATATGCACCTTCTTTGTTTGTTCTTGTGATGATGAAAGGCCCTTCCCACTTTTGTTGGAATTTTTCCCATTGTGTCTTCGTCTCTTTTTCTTTTAAGGACAAAATCTCCTGGTGCTAACTCTCTTGGCTTGAATTTTTTGTTGTACCACTTCTGTGTTTCAAGTTGGTACTTCTTGATATTCTCAAGTGCTTCATTTTTTTCTTCTTTGAGTAAATCTTTGCTTGTTGCTTGATCTCTCTTTTATGATCATTTGAATGTTTGTTCTTGGTCCCTCATACTTTATTTCTTCGAGGATCATTGCTTCATCTCCGTATAGTAACTTGAATGAAGAAAAATCTGTTGGCCTTGGCTTCGATGTGTTGTGAGACCAGATAACTCTTGGTAATTTATCTACCCATTTTGCCTTTTTTAGATGTGTTAAACACTTTGATATTCCTGTGCAAATTATCTCGTTTGCTCTCTCTACTGCTCCATTGGACTGTGGGTGCCTTACGGATGCAAAACAGAGTTTGATTCCCATTGAGTGGTAGTATTCTCTGAAGTCTTCGCTATCAAATTGGGTTCCATTATCTACTGTGATGTGTCTTGGAACTCTGAATTTGCATATGATGTTTTGCTATAGGAATTTTTTCATTGTATGAAAAGACATGTTTGTGATTGGTTTTGCCTCAATCCACTTGGTGAAATATTTGAATGCTACTATTGCATATTGGTAGTTGCCTTGAGCCGGGGGTAATTTTCCAATTATGTCGATGCCCCATCTTGTGAGTGGCCAAGTTGGTTCAATTGGCTGTAATTTTGTTCCTGGTGTATTTACTTTGCTCCCTGCCATTTGGCAATTATGACAGAGCCGAATTATTTCTTTGCTGTCACTTTGAGCGGTTGGCCAGAAAAACCCTTGCCTGAAAGCTTTCCCAACTATTGATCTAGCCCCAGCGTGGCATCCGCAAATTTCCTCATGTATTTCTTTCAGGAGGTTTTTTCCATCTTCTCTTGAGATACACTTTAGAAGTGGCTGACAAATTCCTTCCTTGTATAGTTTTTTATTGATGATTTTATAACTTCTGGTCTTTTACTTCATTCTTATTTCATCAACTTCATTTTCTGGTTCGTAAAATTCCTCGATGAATGCCATGATTGGAGCCCTTCAGTCTTCGCTTTTGATGATATGTACTTCTTTGGGTTGTTCAACTTTTATTTTTGTTGAAGCTTCAGTAATAGTTTGAAAGAATACTTCTAATGGTAGCTCCAACTTTTGGGCAGCGGCTTTTGCAATTTCGTCTGCATCTGTGTTATCATTTCTTGAGATACTCTTCACTGTGAATCCGGTGAAGCGTTTTTCTTAATCTCTCAATAGTTGGAGGTACTTTGTTAGCTCTGGGTTTCTTGCTTTATAGTTTTTCTCTATGTGCCCAGCCACAACTTGAGAGTCTGTTTTGATTATTAACTTTTGAATTTCTATTTCCCTAGCTTTGCGAAGTCCCAATAGTACTGCCTCATATTCTGCAATGTTATCTGTACATTGAAAGTCTAGTCTTGCCACATATTTGAGCTTGACTCCGGAAGGTGAAGTTATGATTGTAGCTGATTCGGCGCCAGCAAAGCCCCAAGCACCATCACAATAGATTATCCATTCTAGCTATTTTATTTTTTCTTGATTGTATTTTGATGGTGTCCAGTCTGCTACGAAGTCGGCCAGTACTTGAGATTTGATCGCTGTTCTCTTCTCAAATTTGACAAAGTATTGAGACAATTCTGCTGCCCATTTTTCCAATCTTCCAGAGGACTTACAGCCTTGTAATACTTCTTTGAGGGGTTGATTTGTTGGTATTCTTATTTTGTGTGCTTGGAAGTAATGTTTTAACTTTTTTGATGCCATAAGTACTGTGAATGCAATCTTCTCTATTTCTGAGTAGAAAATTTTTGATCCTGACAGGGCTTCGGATGCGAAGTATACTGGAATTTGCCTTGTTGAGTGCTCATTTTCTTCTTCTTGTATCAAAACTGCACTGAGTGTTCTTTCATTTGCTGATACATATAACAGTAAGTCTGTGATTGGATCAGGCGTTGCCCAAGTTGTGGGATTGGATAGATGCTTCTTTATTTCTTCAAAGGCTTCTTGCTGTGCCTGACCCCAGCTGAATTTTTCCTTTTTCCCCTTTAATGCTTGAAATATTGGCAAGCTTCGCTCAGCTGATTTAGATATGAATCTATTCAGCGAAACTAATCTTCCTGTTAATTTCTGAATCTCCTTGATGTTTCTTGGCACTTACATATTCAGTATTGCCTTGACCTTCTCTGGGTTTGGATCAATGCCTTTTGCAGATACGATGCATCCTAGAATTTTGCCTGTTTAAACTCCGAATTTGCATTTTTTGGGTTCAACTTTAGATTTGCTTTTCTGAGGTTTGAGAAGGTTTCTTGTAAGTCTTGGACATGTTCTTCTCTTTTTTTGCTCTTGAATACCAAATTATCGACATGCGCAAGCAAGTTTCTTGGTATTTGAACTTTGAGGACTGTGGATGTCATTCTGATGAAGGTTGTTCCTGCATTGCGGAGCCCCTCGGCCATTCTTTGGAAGCAGTAAGTTTCAAATGGTGTAATGAAACTTGTGTACTCTTCATCTTCTTTTTTCATCCAAATTTGATGGTAGCCTGAATAGCAGTCGAGGAAACCAAGCATTTCACTTCCTGCTGCCTAATCTACCAAAGTGTCTATTCTTGGTAATGTAAAATTGTCTTTTGGGTATGCTTTGTTGAGATCTATGAAGTCTATACACATTCTCCACTTTTTGTTTTTCTTCTGCACCATGACTATGTTCGCAAGCCAAGTTATGAATTGAACTTCTCTTATGACTTTTGCATCTAGCAATCTTTGGACTTCGGCTTTTGCAGCTTGTGTTCTGTCTTTCAATAACTTTCTGAGTTTTTGCTTTTTCGGTCTGAAGTTTGGATCAATGTTTAACGTGTGTTCTATGACATCTCTGCTTACTCCTCCGAGGTCTTGCGTGGACCAGGCAAATATGTCCTTGTTACTTCGCAGGACTTGGATTATTTTTTCTTCTTCTTCTTTTGTTAAGTTTGTGCCGATGATAACTTGTCTTTCTGGCACCATTGGGTCGAGTGGTACTTTCTTTGTGTCTTCGTAGGGCTTCGCCTTTTCTTGAGTCTTTACATTTTCAGTTTCGAGCTCGTCCTCTTCTTCTTCTTCTTGTATGACATGGATGTTTCTATGTTTCTTGCCTCTGTTTGATCGCTGAAGACGGTTATGATGCCACTGATTTCTAGCATTTTTATGCATAGGTATGGGTAGCTTACTATTGCTTCGAAGGCATTTAAACTCCCTCTTCCGAAGATTGCGTTGTATTGGCTGTGCATTTCAACTACATCGAATGCTATTTGCTCTGTTCTTGTGTTGTTCACTGTTCCAAATGAAACTAGCAAGATAATTCTGTCGATGGAGTTTATTTTCTTTCCACCGAAGCCAATTAATGGATGTTCGGCTCTCCCCAAAGTTTTTCTGTCAATTTTCATTGCATCTATAGTTGATGTGAATATGATGTTGGTGGAGCTACTGCCATCTACTAGAATCTTTGAGACTGCCCATCCTTCAATGTTTGCTTCGATTACCATTGCATCCATGTGAGGGTAATCTTTCAATTTGAGATTTTGTTCTAAAAATATGATTAGTAGGTGAGACCATCTTGTTTTCTTAAATGGGCCTTTGATTGCGATGGAGTTTACTCTTCTGAAATAGTTTCTTCTTTCGTTTCTTGTGTCAAGCTTCACGCTGTTTCCTTTGAAGATTGTCATAATTCTGCCTTTGTTTGGAATGATTGCATTCCCATTGTTTGTTGATGCTTCGGGGGTATTGTTGGTGTGTTGAATTTGGTGACTGTTGTTTGCCACTGAATTTTTGTGATGAAAACTTTGCTGTCGACATTGGCCTCATTGGTTTTACGGGCACATTGCTAGTGGCTGGCAATTGTAGATTGGCGGAGGTGGTGGCAACATATGCTGAGGATAAGTTATTGGCATGTAATTTGTCTTTGGGGAGCTAGGTGATTGCCAGCTTTTAACTGCGAAGTTGCCATGTTTTCTTGTTGCATTTCTTCAATGCCTTTCTTTACTCTTGGGCATATTTTGGACATGTGGCCAGCCCCTTTGCCGTGTATGATGCAATACATTTCCTCAGGCCTCAATATCTTCCTTTCAAAATTTCTTCTTTGATTGTTGTAGTTTGCCCTTTGCTGGAGTTTCCCTTGTAACTTCTGTTATTTTGAAAATTTCTTTGATTGTTTGAGCATGGACCTTGACTGGTGGCTTCGCTTGTATTGTTGATGTGATTTATCCTCTGAAATGGTCTTCGCTCAGCATTTATTGTGTTGGAAATTATTATTTGATCTTGACATGTTTCTTTCTCCGTTCTCTTCTTCTATTCTTTTTCTGTAATCTTCGTCGGACTCATAGTACTTTCTCATTTCTTCATGTAACTTTTTCACTGTGGTTGGTCTTTTCCTTTTGAAGTGGGAAGAAAGTTGGCCTGCCCACAGTCCTTTGATTGCTGCAATGATGACAACTTTATCTGGTATATTTGGGATTTGAGCTTTTGCTTGTATAAATCTTTTGTAATACTGGCTCAGTGGTTCCTTTAGTTGCTGCTTGATGTTAAAAAGATCATCGCTTGTGAGCTCAATTCTTTGTAAGCCTTGAAAATCTAAGAGCAGAGTCGTGCGAAGTTGTTCCCAAGATTTGATTGACCTTGGCTTTAGTGAAGAGTACCAATGCTGTGCTGGTCCTCTTACTGCCATGATGAGCGACTTCGCTAGGGTGTTCGCATCTCCCCCGCTCAATGTAATTGCTGCTTCGAAGCTCATGAGAAATTATCTTAGGTCAGACTTGCCATTGTAAGTTAGGATGAGTTGAATTTGAATCCACTTGGCCACTTCGCTAGCTGGATGTCGATTGACAGAGGCGATTCTGTGTCAACTGTTGCTATTTGACTTTGGTTGTCTTTGCTGTTGGTGTTTTTTCTTGCTGAGTTTGGGTCTTGGATCGTGACTTCGCTTTCATTTCTATCTCTTCATTGAGCTTTCTTATTTCAGCTTCTGCTTGTGTAATTCTTTGCTTTAGGGACTTTTCTCTTGTCTTCGCTCTTGCTTCTTCTAGCTGTTTTTTCTTGACAGCGAGTTGATCCTCGAGTTCCTTGAGTCTTCTTTCTTCGTTCTGAGTTTCTTCTTCTTCTTGAACACGTCTGGTTTTAGTTTCTGTTGCATCTTCTATAGTTGGGTCTTGTACGACGTTGTTGTTGGCCGTAGCTTTTTCTTTTACTGGGTCTTCCCATTTTGGTGGTCGTGAGTGTCTTCGATCCCCCAAACGGACGGCGCCAGATGTTGGGGTGGAGGAATCATAGAAGTGAACTATGAGATGAAAACAATATGCAAACTGCAACTGTATTTCATTCTGCCTAAAAATTTACACCCCAGGGGGTATTTATAGACCCCCTGGCTTCGCTATTTATGGATTCTTTACAAATTTAGACGTGACATCTATACATTTTATCTAGAAAATAACCCAGCAAAGTGTTGAAACACACTTCGCGCCTATCCTTATGTCTCTTTAAGCAACTTCAGACTTGACCACGCTCTCTTAATTCAGCAGATAACTTTGTTGATCCTTCACACGAAGCCGCCACGTCAGCTTCACCAGTCATCAGGAGTTTATCGAGGTCATCTCCGCTAGATAACCTGAAACATGTAAAAATATATATGCGAAGTTCAATACAATCACAACGAAGTGTCCACGTCATCTTTGCTGAGCAATGTACTATCTCAAATATTTACTATGAAAATTTTGTTCTAGACTCCAAAGTTTGAGACGGAAGTTTTGTACGTCAAAGTTGTTTCCCAATAAAAAGCTACACTTAAATTCGATTGCCAAAGTTCCAAAGAGAGAGCAAGTGGTACTCCATTAGTTGTACTCTCTCTATACCTAAAAACCTGACTTTTAGGACATGATTGTGGTAATCAAGGAGTAATTAAGTGGAGGGTAGCGGTACAAGTTAGTTAACCTTGATGACGAGGAGGTGCTAACACGGGTCAACGTTGGAATCCGCACGTGGCACCTTCGTGGCCGCAATCTCCCTCATGTCCGCTTGCTCCGATGTTTTCACCTGGATCGCTGATCATGATCCAGGTTCATTCACAAAGCAAGAATTGGAGAAGAAAACTCCAATTCGGTAAAAAGGAAGAACGCAAGTGATGGGAACTCTACTCTACTCTAGAAAACAAAACGCCAAGAGGGTTAAAAAGTCAGGACGCTTTACGTGGTCGCGTAAGCTCTGTGTGCCGTTGCCATGTCGACGTACTACGAATTCGCCATCACGCCTTGTCCATGCCACGGAGGAGTTTTCGCATGGGTGCATTTGTCACCCTGATGTTCCTCTCCAACCAACCTCGAGTTATTAATCCTTGTCGCCACGGGGAAAAAAGCGACCGCGGTGCGTGGCAATTCCTAGGCGTGGCGTCGATGCAGCCGTCGATTCATAATTTAGGGCCGCGGAATTCTACGTGAAAGCAGGCTCATGCAAAAAGGCGACGTCGTCGGTGCGTGCGTGTGTGCATAGCTCTAGCTGTTATACGTTTCCTGATGGCGATGCGGTGCGATCGTTTCTCTGACGCTGGTTAAATTAAATTTGTACGCGTCCGCCTCCTCCCAAGTCGACCACCTCATTAACGTCAGGCACGTCGTATCTTTATGAACTGATTGATTGATAAGCGTTACTATTTAGTAGCAGTACAACGGTACAGATAGCTAAGCCAGCTCTGAGATTACAGATTATTGTGTGTAAAGCCTCTTTATATAATTAGCTATGCAAAAAAAGAAGTGAGTTCTCCGCTCATCCACAGATTGATGATGAGGTTAGAATATATAATACTCGATCGGCTAGGCTAATATATACTCCACACGTACGCCAGATTAGGTGAAACATTCGGACCTGCTGGATATACTACCTGAGATAATGTTCCACATTCCGACATGAATACCTGAGATAATGTTCCAAAGCTCGTTAATTAACAGATGGCGAATGTATTAGGTTTGCAGCCTTTGTTAGTTGTGTAGCAAGAAGATGAAGTCTCTCTCGAACAGTATCTTTCAGTAGAAAAACAATGAGCTCTGTTTTAATTTGATTGCTGGAGGGCGTCCATTGGGCGCGGGCCTGATCTATCTTCATGCCCTGACTTTGTTTAGATCGACGTACTAGTATGCACGAACGAGTAGGTAAAAACGACAAGCTTTCTAATCCGCAGGTCTCCATACAAGTACTGTTTATATATGTTATCTAAGAGGGCAGCAGATTCCTGTTAACTAAAACACAAAGCCGGATAGATCGGCTTATATAACAAAGGTACTCTACGACTCTGCTGCACGCCGAGAAAAACAATGCGCTCGGCGCTCGGCGCTCGGCGCTCGGCACTGCGTACAGGTGTCCGGCGGCACGTAGAATAAATCTGCCGCTAGCACCAGGCTCCAGATGCATCGTCCACACCACGGCGTCGCAGTCCAGCACACCTCAGCAACGTTCTCCACCTAGCTACAAAGCTAGCTTATCTGACGCCGTACATGAATGCAATACGAGGTCGCCAGCTGCTACGAGCAGTTGCCGATAAATACCCTTTTTCAGAGCACTGAGAGTCTGATGAGATCGTGGATTAGAAGGAAGGAATAAACTAGCCCGTACGGGGGTAAGAGGTGCGTGCCAACTGCCTGCCTGCTGCCAGTGTGTGTGCATGTCCAGAGCCCAGTAATGATGCATGCCCACGCGGCAGTGATAAACACGTCGCTGATGGAACACATAGTAGAGACACTACTTGAGGCCGTCGTCGCAACGTCGTCATCACGGTAAGACAGCCGTCCCTTTACCCGGCGAATCCGGCGATCCCCGGATCTTATTGCCGCGATATTTATGAATATGATGATGATGATGATCCAGGAACAGTAGGGCGTATAATAATGTCAGGACATGGATCGATGTAGTACTAGCATGCTAGCTTGCCCATGCATGCATTGTAGCACGCACAGCGGCACCACGTACCAGCATGACAGTCATGTGCTGGAATTGGGAAGGGGAGGAGTGGTAAGCGCCCGTTCACGTGCTACCACCTGTACTGCCGGACCGGGGGCCGGGGCGATGTGGGCCGACGGACGGACAGGAACGCGTCACCCACCGCCGCGGCCGTTGATTTGATGGCCGCGACCATAAAGACATGCATGGATCAGACATGAATGCATATCGCCGGCGATTTTGGGGCAATAGTTTTACTCCATAATCATTAAAGGGCGCCGGAGGCCGGAGGGACAACCCGACGTGGTGCAAAGCCGTGCCGCGATTAGACTCGCTCCCGTCGACGTACGTCGGCCAATGGCCGGATAAGTGGACACCACCGGAGCCAGCCACCAAAAGGCACTTTGACGAGCAGGCAGGTAACAAAAGGGCAGAAAAGAGGCAGGGGGTAAAGAGGCCATGAAACTTCACGAAAAGATCCAAAGGATGCTCACTCATCAGCTCGCCGGCCCCGGCAGGTAGTACATGCGTTCTGCACCGATGATATGCGCTGCGGGTCGGGGTCTCCAGACGAAAAGGAGACGGAGGGGACACCACTGTTGTTCTCCAGCCATGTGTTGGTTTTGCAGGGTCCAGGTAGGCATCATTACAGACACCTAATATTGTTTACCCGCTCGCACTCGCCTGTTATATGTTATGGGTGGCTCACAGTTAACCATATGCAATCCATGATGCATGCAGCACACGACAAAAATGGCTTTATCACCGCTAGTGTATCCGTAGTACCTTGGTAGTACTGCCTTTCGCCGTCAGTACGTCCTTTTCGTCTCCCTGGCCCTTAATTTCCTAGTCCTAGGAGAGGAAGGAGATGGCCAGTTCTTCCCAGTGGTGAGTCCAGTCCAATTATTAAGACAGCCCACGGTGACGGTGTGATACAACGTCCATTATTCAGAAACCGTGTAAAACTCTGCTGCACGCAGTCGAAATCCAGTCTCCCCCGACCGCTCGTAGTCTCGTTCTCGTACGCGGCGGTAAAACTTTGCCGGTGCCCCACATGACCACATCGACGATGATACTCTGCAGTAATTAGTTTTTTTTTTAGCAACCGCAGTAATTAGTGAACCGTTCCGTCATGCGTGATGACGTCTCTGCGACGATGCTGTTTGGGGGCCCGGCCGGGGCGCCCAAGAAGCAACGAGGGCCGAACGTTCGCCCTGGGCCGGCCCGGCTGACCGGCCGCGGCCGGATCCCCCGATTCAGGATTAAGTAAGGACCATCTCGACATTGCTTGGCTCGGCGTGTGCGACTGTGGCTGTTGGTGCTGGCATGCAGTGCTCCTGAACGCTGATGATCGATACTCGTACGATCTAGAGAACATCCTCTGTACATTCCCAACAGCAAAGCTACCCGGGGCCGTCATGTCCGGGCCCTCCCTACGTACAGTAGCACTGCACATTCTTCTGGCAGTTTAATAACACGCATTTTTAGTATGCGTACGGGGTTACGGGTTGCATCGGGGGTTATGAAGATTCCATATTTCCATGCATGAACCGTACGTGGCTGGATCAAAGCCCTTGCTGGCTGGTGAGGCGGCATATCATGTTATCAGATTCTCAGGTCATAATAATATGTTTGGATGAGTTTCAAAAAAAAAAAATGTTTGGATGAGTTTCGACAAAGGCCGGGCGCAATGTGTTGGGGACTTGCGGTGTGGCGTGTGTGGAAATCCTGTAGAAAATAGTCATATGGATATGCATCTTCATCTTCTTTGTTGATAATGCAGTAGTGTTGGGGGTAAGTAAAAGAGCCATGTCATCTGATGATTCTCCACGCATTTACTGCTGTTCACTTGGACCAGATCATCTGGGCCTCGATCTGGCTCGGCCAGCTGTCCGCGTCAAGGACTGTTGACACGTACGGACGACTCCCACGCACACGACGGTCCGAGTCCGAGACCTGGCTGGCCTGCAAACGAGACGTGACCGCCCGCAAAAATCTTGTGTGCAAGTCGCATACGAGCGAGCTCGGCGGCGCGCGAGCGGGCACACCCATGCAACGCAGGCATGGCACGCGTCGGCGGCGTCCCCCACGAAGGAAGCCGTGCCGCCCGCGGACGCGTGCCGCAGCTCGCACGCACACGGCACACGCCGCGCGCGCACTGGCAGAGGAAGAGGACACAGCGGAAGGATCTTTGGGTGGCGCTGCCAGTGCCAGACGACCCCGCCGGGCGCCGGGGCCGGGAACGTGCGCGCACACGCGGCAGGGGCCTACTGTACGTGCGGTGCGCGTGGTGCGGTGCGTTCTTGTGGAGCCGTCAAAGGACCCGCCGCCCGGCAACGGGAACCAGTGAAAGGACTTTGGCGTTCTGTTGAATAGGACGGTGTTGGGCTCGAGTCCTAGCAAATTTAGAGTGAGGACAGAAATAATCAGATCAGAGTCCCTTTTTTAATATTATATTAGAAAATTACAATGTAGATCCGATAACAGGTAGTGCTACAGCTACCAGAGGACCATCCTCTCCCAATTACACAGGAGTATGGTCTTTTATAGTGGCTCCCTAGTTTAAAATTAAAAGTACAAGCGTACCTCTAATGGGAGTTTCGAAACCCTAGACACAGACCCTGTTACATGTGGACCCCTTAGGGGTAGGCTGGTCCACCATTCCCTGGCCACGGCCGCGGGCCGTGGCCCATCACCGCATGTAAGAGGCCCATCAAGCCCATTAATTGTCCTCAGGCTCCTCAGCTAGGCTCGGCGCGTCGTCCAGGTGAAAGCAGTCTCGGGTCACCGCCCTCTCCGCGCAGAGCCTCCGGAGACAGCGAGGCTCCGTCGATTAACCTCCGCTAGGACGACGGTCATCGTCGCCGAGCCTCCGCCGTCGATTGGCTCCGAGACCTCCGGGAGGGCTTCTAGGCGGAGACCTAACCTCCGGGGGGAGAGAATCAGTCTCCGCTTGTGCCACGATCGTCGCCAGCGGATCTCCACTATCGACCAGTTCCATGTCTTCCCCAGAGGCCTTTGCCCGGAGACCCGGCCTCCGGCGGCTCCTCTCCAAGACCTGCGGCATGAGCCAGGTTGACACAGTCGGAATTGTCAGTCAGACATAAGTCGGAGGTATTAAGCCCCTCCGGTCCTGGGGCGCATCCCCAACATTCCCTCCCTTGACGGTTAGGTACAGCGGAGGCGGGTCTAGCCATCAACACACCCCTATCCGTGGAGGTTGTGCTTACCTCCGACTCTCCCCCTGGCCCGTTGAACGTTGAACCGGAGGCTTTGCTTTTTACCGTTGTCCGGTTTTTAATCTTGTGCGTTGATTTGAGTCGGTTCATCTGCTGTCGTTTGATTCGTGGATCGTCGTGACCGTTGGGCTGAGAAGTCGAGGCGCCGCATCGCTGCCTATATAAAGGGGGTAAGCGGTGAAATAGCTCTTTATACATTCAGAGGTTAATTACATGCGGTCTTGCCTCATTAAAAACCTCACCTCCGATTTGGAGCCCCTTACGTGAGGAAAAGAGTGCAAGCCCTTTTTTCAGGAAAAGTAAATTGCGGGAATTTAAATCTACGGACCTCCGCTTATAATTCTACGGAGTCCTTACATTCTACGTGTAGTATTTTCTAAGGCTATCAATATTCCAGGGGTGAGTTGACGTTCTTCCTTCTGTGTCTTGCAGATAGAATGATCATTTCCTTCCGGCTTGCTTGGCTATGAACGGTCCTTCCCATTTCGGCTGTAGCTTTCCTACATTTTGAGTGTTTGGCCTCCGCCTCATTACCCAGTCGTTATTTTTTATGTTTTTAGTGACCACTTTCGCATCCCTCCATTTTCTGGTTTGGTCTTGGTATTTTTCGATGTTGTCGATTGCCTCTAGCCTGTAAGCTTCGGTCATCTCTTTGGTGTATTCTTCATCTTTTGCGAGGTTTTATTTCACTACGTGGAGGCTCTGGTATTTGACCTCTTCTAGCATCGTTGCTTCTTCTCCGTATAGTATCTTGAATGGAGTGAACCCGGTGGCTCTTGATACGTTTGTGTTGTGAAACCATACCACCTTCGGCAGCTCTTCTACCCATTTGCCCTTTTTATGATCTAGCAATGTCTTAGAGATTGCTGAGAATATGATTCTATTTGACCTTTCCACTGCTTCGTTACACTCTGGGTGATAGACTGATGCGAAGGCTACTTGTGTGCCGATGCTATTGCAGAATTCTTTGAACTTGTCTGAATCAAATTGCCTTCCATTGTTGACTGTGAGTGTCCTTGGAACCCTAAATCTGCAAACTATGTTTTGCCAGAAGAATTTTTTGATTGTTTCGGAGGTGATTGTTGAGAGCGGTTTGGCTTCTATCCATCTTGTGAAGTATTCTCCTGCTACTACTGCATATTTTCTTCCGCCCTGAGCCGGAGGTAATGGGCCTACGAGATCCATTCCCCATCGCTGAAGTGACCAGACCGGAGGTATTAGCTACGATTATGCTCCCGGAGATGCTTGGTGTGGTGCAAAACTTTGGCATGCTTTGTAAGTTCTTACTATATGCAATGCGTCGTTGATATGAGTTGGCCAGTAGAATCCTTGCCTGATTACCTTCGCTAACAGTGCTCTAGGGCCAATGTGCGATCCACATGTTCCTGAGTTTATATCCTGTAAGAGGTCTCTGCCTTCTGATTCTGTGATGCACTTAAGCAATGGTTGGACTATTCCTTTCTTATATAGAACTCCGTCTATTATCATGTAATTCCTTGCTTGTACGGCCAGCCTTGCTGCAACTGTTTCATCTGATGTCACATGGACTCCCTTAATATAATCAATTATTGCTTTCCTCTAATCCTCCGTATTTACTAAGAGCACCTCCGCAAATGCCTTGGATGTTTTTGCGGTGGCTGGTAATGTCAATTCTTGAAAAAAGGTTCCTTCGGGTATCTCCGTTTGATTTGCCGCTGCTTTGGCTAACTCATCTGCCTCCGTGTTGTCCTCCCTTGGGATGTACTTTAGGGTAAAACCTTGGAATCTTTTTCCAGACCCCTGATTACTTCTAGGTACGCGGCTAACTCTGGGTTTCTTACAACATAATCTTTCTGGACTTGTCCTGTTACTATTTGCGAGTCGGTCCTGACCATGATGTATTTTGCACCAAGTGCTTTGGCCTTGTAGAGTCCCAGGATTACTCCTTCGTACTCAGCTACGTTGTTGGTTGCTTTGAAGCACATTCTTGCTGCGTATTTTGTTTTGATGCCTGATGGTGATATTAGTACTGCGGAGGCTCCTGCACCTTGGATGCCCGAGGCGCCATCTGTGTACAGTGTCCATATTGAATCCTCTGCTTTGTATTCTGCGTGATGCGAAGATGTCCATTCCGCCAAAAAGTATACAAGTGCTTGTGACTTGACTGCTGTTCTTGAGATGAACTTGATGCCAAACTGAGATATTTCTGTTGCCCATTTACCGATTCTCGCTGATGCTTCTTTGTTTCCTAGGGTGTTGGCTAGCGGTTGTGCTGTTGGTACCAAGATTTCATGTTCTTGAAAATAGTGTTTAAGCTTCCTTGATGCTGTGACTACCGCGTATGCTATTTTTTTGACCTCCGAATAGTTCAGTTTTGCTCCCTGCAGCACTTTTGATACATAGTATATTGGGTGTTGTACGCTTTTGTTGTCAACTTCCTTCTCTTGCACTAGCACTACGCCGATCGCTCTTGCGGAGGCTGCAACATATAGTAGCAAGGTTGCCTCTGTGTCTGGCGCTATGACCATGAGGTCTTTTGTGACGTAGTTTTTGAGCTGTTGGAATGCCTCCGACTGCTCTTTGCCCCATTCAAATTTGTCCGAGACCTTGAGTGTTCTGAAAAATGGTAGACTTCGTTCTGCTGATTTTGGGATGAATCTGCTGAGTGCTGCTATTCTGCCTGTCAGTCGCTATACTTCTTTCTTGTTTTCTGGTTCTCTCATTGTTAACACTGCTTTTGTTTTATCTGGGTTTTCTCTTAGCCCTTCTGGACAACAATGTAACCGAGCATCATTCCTCTGCTTACTCCAAAGATACACTTTTCTGGGTTTAGTTTTAACCCTGCTTCTCTGAGGTTCACTAATGTTTCCCTGAGGTCATCCAAGTGATCTCCGGCTTGTTTACTGACTACTGTTATGTCATCGACATAGGCTATAATGAGCTCGTAATACAATCTGAATCATTCTTGAGAACGTTCATCCTGCATTTTTTTAGACCTTCTGGCATCCTAACAAAACAATAGGTGCCGAAGGGAGTCGTGAAGCTTGTTTTTTCTTCGTCCTCCTTTCTTAGCCATATCTGGTGGTATCCTGAGAAGCAGTCTAATAGAGAGAAGCGCTTGCATCCCGCTGCCTTGTCGACTGATGCATCTATTCTGGGCAATGGAAAAGGATCTTTTTTGCAGGCCTTGTTGAGATCTGTGAAGTCTATGCATATTCTCATTTTGCCGTTCTTTTTTGGTACTAAGACAACATTTGCTAGCCAATCTGAGTACTTGACTTCTCTGATGACCTTGGCATCTAATAATCTTTGCACCTCCGCCTTCGCTGCAATTATGCGTTCATCAGATATCTTTCTCTGTTTTTTCTTCTTAGGTTTGACATTTGGGTTGAGGTTGAGGGTGTGTTCAATCACATCCTGACCGATTCCTTGCAGATCTGATGCTGACCATGCAAATACGCCCTTGTTCTTTGTTAGCAGTTCTAACAAGTCTTTTCTCTCTGTCTCCGATAGGTTGGCACCTATGGTCACTTTCCTGTTAGGGACTGCTTCTTCCAACAGTAATGTTATTGTGTTCTCTTGATCTGCCATGTTGGTTTTTCCCACAGGCATGTCCGGAGGCTCCTCTGCTTCTACGGTGTTGATGTTTCTATGTGCTTTGTAGATTTCTTTCTCTATGTTCCTTGCTTCTTTTTGACTGCCCCGCACTGTGATGATTCCATGTAATGCTGCCATCTTCATGCAGAGGTAGCCCATGTGTATTGCCACATTGAACTTGTTTGTGAATCCTCTTTCCAGTATCGCATTGTACTGGTAGTAGATGTCGACCACATCAAAGATGATGTACTCTGTCCTGGCACAGTTCCCATCTTTGGATGATACTGGTTGTGATATCTTGCCTAGGGTGTTGATCTTCTTTCCACCTAATCCAATCAGTGGGGTGTCCGGTGGCTGTAGCTGGCTCCTGCTAAGTTTCATTTTGTCGAACACATTTGCGAAGATGATATCTGCTGAACTCCCGGAATCGACTAGTATCCTGCTTACTTCATAGGCTGTTATATTTGCCTTTATGACCATGACATCTGCGCGTGGATAGCTTTCAACTTGGAGGTCTCGCTCTGTAAATTGTATTGGTATCTTGGACCATTCTGTTGATTTGTAAGCACCCTGGACTGCCATATTGTTTACCAGCCGAAGGTGGTCTTTCTTTTGCTTTTTGGTTTCGAATTCTAGTGCTGAACCTCCGGCTATAGGTAATATCATGCCAATGGTTGGTAGTACCGAATGCAGATTTAACTGGTTTTTCATCGGAGGCTCTGCCTTCGCGGTTGATGGTTGGGCAAAAGTATACTGCGGAGGTGTTATTAATGCTTTATACTGCCTTTGTTGTGCCATCGAAGGTGTCTGCATCTGTGTTGATTCGATGAGCGTTATGTGCGGAGGTCTTTGATTGATGTAAGTTAGACCATTTTCTGTTCTGTTTTGGGTGTAGCCCTGGTGCTACGATGTTTGCTGATAGACTGGCCTCCAGGCCGGTAATGATGACGGATAGTACTGTTGAGCCAAGTTGTGCTGCGGTAACGGCTCTGGAACGTATCCTGGGAAATTTGGGTTGTATCGTTGATAGAATTACGAACTGTGAGCGTGATTAACCTCCATGCTACCTTGCTGCTGGGGCTGTAGCTGTGACTATTTGGTTTTTATCCTGTCAAGTGTCTCTTGGGCCTTCGGGCAGTCCCGTGTGATGTGCCCTTTGTCCTCTCCATGGAAGAGGCAATATGGCTTCCTTGGTTTCTGGTTTTTGCTCCAGTTCCTAGACTTGTTGCTTTTGCTGTAACCTTGCCCTTCTTGATTTCTTTGGTCATAATTTTCTCTTATGTCCCTAGTATTCGAAGGCTGGCTACCCTGGTTCCGGTATTGTTGTCTTTGCTGATTCCTGTTTTCTCTTCTGTTGCCATTGCTTGAAGACTGTTTACTTTGACCGTCCGCTTCTTCTAATCTTTTGTGGAGGTCATTGTCGGACCTACAATATTTTTCAAACTCCTCATGCAGCTGGGCCATTGTGGCTAGCTTTTTCCTTGCTAAGTGACTAGCGAATGGGCCTATTCTAAGTCCTTTGATTGCTACTTCTATGGCTACCCCATCAGGGACGTCTGGTCTCGTAGGTTTTCCCATGAGTATACAGTGCTTGGCTTCAACATTGAATACCATGCCAGTGCATCTCCTTCTGCTGCAATCACAAATGATTTAGCCATTACATGATCGTTGCCTCCGACGGAGGCTACTATAGCTTCGAAACTCATTATAAAATGTCTCGGATCTGAATTGTCGTTGAACCTCGGCAGAGACACTGGTTTATAACTTGAAGGCCATGGTGAGCTTTGCAGGCCTTCGAGAGTGGTGATTTTGAGTCAAAGACTCTTGATGGTGTGGGTATGCTTGGAACTATGGTGTGCATAGCCTGCGCGTTCATAGCTGGGGGACGACTTGCCATGACTGGTTGAGTGATCTCCGCTGGACTTGCTGCCGGAGGTTGCATGCTCTGTATTTTTGCTTGCAGAATGGCCATCTGCTGCCTTATCTCGTCCGCTTGACACGATGATTGTATCATTCTTTGAGTGGCGGCTTGCTGCGCCCTTAACCTGTCTCTTTTGGCTTTCATGCGGTGCATCTTATCTCTCAGCCTGGCCAACTCGTCTTCTTGGTTCTAGGCTGGCGGATGCTGCTCAGACTGGTCTCCCCTTTGCGCAGCGTTGTTGTTCTCTTCATCACCTCCGTCCTCTGGTGCGGAGGCATAGGTGTTTTGAATGTTTCTTCTTGGCCTCCCATGAGTGGAGGGTTATGGTACCTCCGCCTCGACGGCGGTACGTCTCCTAACGGGGGCCTTTCTTCTGGGTGGCATCTGCAGGTGTTATCTCCGGCCAGACACAAACGGTGGGCGCCAACTGTTGGGACCGAGTCCCAGCAGGTTTAGAGTGAGGGCAGAAATAACCAGATCAGAGTCCCTCCTTCAATATTATATTAGAAAATTACAATGTGGGCCCGACAGCAGGTAGTGCTACAGCTACCAGAGGACCATCTTCTCCCAATTACACAGGGGGTATGGCCCTTTATAGTGGCTCTCCAGCTCAAGATTGAAAGTATAAGCGTACCCCCAATGGGAGTTTCAAAACCCTAGACACAGACCCTGTTACATGTGGGCCCCTTAGGGGTAGGCTGGTCCACCATTCCCTGGCCACGGCCGCGGGCCGTGGCCCATCACCGCCTACAAGAGGCCCATCAAGCCCATTAATTATCCTCAGGCTCCTCAGCTAGGCTCGGCGCGTCGTTGTGGCAGAACCTCCTAAATCCTATGGCCCACACGCATGATTATTGTCTAAACAGACTCAAATAACCATGAATATATTCTATAAAACTTAAAAGGTCTGTCGGGTAAATCCCGAATCATCCACGATTCTCCAAGCAGGATCAATCGTTACAAAGAGGCATTGCAGTATTACAACAGTTTTATACAAATAATATACATCAGAGTAAAATAGCAAAAGGATTACAATAACATAAGTTTACAAACCATTTACAAACCATAAGTTGGATTATTACAAACAATATAGCAGCGGAATAACGATATAACTTATTACATTAACCTTGATTGTATGCTCTGCCCAAGAGTGAGATATCCTATTCGTCGTCACTTTCCTCGACGACGGTCATGCAGCAGGATGCGAAGCATTCCTGCCCATGATGCTCACCCGCAACAAGGGTTCAACAAACCCTGAGTACAAAAGTACTCAACAAGACTGACCCGACGAAAAAGAGGGGTGAAGACTTAGGAAATGCAGGCTAGAGGGACAAGGTAAGGCTTGCAGGAGATAAGAAAATTTTGCAGAAAAGCTTGAAAGAAAGAAAAGCTGTTTTGTTCAAAATCCAATTACTAACCAACTTCCTTCTTAAACCTTACTTATTATTCAAGTTGTTACTACGACGATGAACACCGATCGAGTCTTCTTCTCCGAGAAGCAATGGCGATTTGAATCCATTTTCATACCCAGCTGGGACCTAGGTTACTGATATGCAGGAGACTCTAACTCCTAAGCATAGCAGGTGAACCGATATACCGGGATAACAACCGCAGTCATATATCACCACATGATACACGTGAGCACTTCGACCCAGTGTACCGAGATACGTGGGAACTTAAACCCACAGTAAAACACACTATGACATATGTGGGGTCTCTGGCCCCACTATAAGTCACTCTATGATATACCCGGCTCCAACCATCAGTATATCACTTCATGCATGTGGATTTTCTAATTTCTCAATGTCACCAGTTCACCGTCGACACGAGGCCTAGGGCATCAACAGACGAAAACACTACAGAGGGACTCTGTTCCCAATGCAAGTTAGCCGTCCGGACTCGATTTATTAACTAAAAGCATGATTCCAACAGATAAAACCAAACTCCTCTTTTTTATTCTTTTACCTCTGAACATTTAATTAATTAAGCAGGGCTAAGCATTACTACGCATCTGTTTGAATAGGTAACAAGGAATTATGGATATAAGATAGGTAATGCAGTTGGTGGGTTTTCACTCAACTCCTATTATTTAATGCAACATATCATAACTGAAACAATAAAACTTTTTATAAAATGGAATAGGGTTTGAATGCATCCGGGGCTTGCCTTGGTAGTCGAGGTAGATGGTCTCGAGCTCTGGATCAACTCCCAACTCCTGAGCTTGCTCTTCCTTCGGATCTGGGGTGACAACGTTAAACTCTCCGTTATCGGAAACTATACAATACAAGGATATGCTTCAACATGATCGAATAGTAAACATGATGCTCGATGGATACATGATCAGATTAATGGCTTGAGTACAACTTTCCTTCACGATAAAGTTGCAAGCCACCCAAAACATACTTACTAAGTTTATTAGGGTGAACTACATTATTTAAGAAAGATATTAAACACATGAAATAACGTTAATTAAGCCCTAATGACATGATCCAGGTAAGCGCAAACAATTAATTAAAGTGCCAAAGATCATTAGGGTTAATGACCCAAGGTCATCAATTAATCCCAAATTCAAACAATTCCTATAATGATTAACTTAATTAAAGGGGTTAATTAATTATTTAAAAGCATAAAATAAAGGCCTAAAAATTAAAGTTGTCTAATTAAGCTCACAATTTTATTTTAGAAAGCTCTTGGTCTAATTACATGGCAAAACAAATTTCAGAATTAAAAGTCAATTATTTTATTTATTAAAAATCATTGAATGTCCATTTTTCAATTAAAAGGGCTGATTTTAACTTATGCAAAAAGTGCTCAAATTTGACATTTCATATTTTTCCTAGGTAGATGACATCATAAAGAACATATACAAAAATTTTTAGAATTTTTGGAGCTATACATGAATTACTATGATTTTTCAAAGAAAATAGCATTTAAATTATTTTCTAAAAATAGAAAAAGAAAAAGGAGCACAGTGCTCCCGCGCTGACCGACGGTCCGCCGGTGGTTGACCGGCGATTACTCGCCGACGGCGAGGTCTCCGGCGACCAGACTTGAACCATCGGGCTCAGCTTGGCACGGGGAGTCGATCAGGGTGGTAAATGACACGGCGGGGTGGCGGCGGCACCCACGCCGGCGGCCATGGCGGCGCGGCGGAGCTCGGGTGCGGCATCAGGGCTCACCGGAGTGATTTTTGGCGACGATGAGGACACAGGCAGGTGCAGGGCATCGACTCGATCGCGTTGGGCCAGAAGATGGAGCTATACTTGGCCTCTAGCTCAGACGGCTATGCGCGCGGCGGCGCTGGCAAGTCATGCCGGCGACGAGCCACGGTGACCGGCGTCTATGGCGCAAGGGAGGTAAAATTAAGGGCATGGACAGGTGCAGGAGCTCACCATGGTTCTAGTGCGCACGCTAATGAAAGCTCGGAGTGGTTGAGTCGAGCTGTGGACGGCAGCGCTGATGGCGGCGGCGGCGCTCCGGTGGCAAGAATGGCGTTCCGGCGCTTCCTGTGTACCATCAGGCCGACCAAGTGGCGTATAAGGGGAAACGAAGCACGGAGAACATGATGAGAGGGTTAAAGGTAAAATATTTTTCACCTTGGCGGCGATGGACGGCGAGGAAGCTCGCGGCGGCTCGGCGACCGGTCACGAGGAAGACGAAGTTGTGCGGGTGGCTCGGCCGGCGAGAGCGAGCACGAACTAGTTCAATCTAATCGCAAGGATGTGGTGGAGCTTTTGGCAAGACGAAGCGAGCAGAGATAGAGCGACGGTGGCGAATTTTACCGACGGAGCAAGGTCGTCGGCGGCGACGGCAGGAAGAAAGAAGAAAGGAAAAGGCGGCGGCCGACCTATTTATAGGGCAGAGGCGAGGCCTGGACGAGCGACACGGCGATGGCGAAGCTTCGAACGTCCAAGAGCGCACTGGCTGCTGTGCATGTGCGGCGGTGGACGGCGGCACGGCTTGAGAAGCCGGCGATGGCGGCCGACGATAGGTCTCGGTGCTGTTCAAGAAAATTATAGAATTGCCACTCATTTGAAATTACAAATTACTCTAAAATTTATATAAGAAGTTGAAAATCTTCAAAAATATCATTTGCATAAATTTTCAAGAGCTACACTTTTCATTTAACTAGCATCCTCAAATTTTGTCTGGATTTTGAAATATGAATTCAAATTCAAAAGGGGAATAAAACCCAAGAAAAAATATTTGAAATTACTTTTGATTTTTCAATAAAACTTGAAAATCTTCAAAACTATGAAATGTTTAACTTTTCAAACCAAACCTTTTTTATATACAAAGTTTTCCCAAATTATGCATAATTTTTGAATTATAGTTTCAAAACCAAAAGGGGACAAATGCTAGAAAATTATATTTTTAAATTTATTTGAAATTCCTTTTAGAAACTTGAAAAACTTTGAATACCAACTTTGTAGGTATTATCAAGATCTACAAACTATCTTTTTAGAGTATCCTCAAATTCCTTTTGGATTTTGAATTATAGAAAAGGGGATAAACTAGGTTTTGAAATAAAGGGTTTTTGAAACCGAATTCAAACTTGATTTAGTTTCTAATTTAATTGGTTGGTTATTAACGATCACATACATCATCCAAGGAAATTTTTAGGTCAATGACCCAATGACATCCTTGGTTGACCAAGTTGACTTTTGAAAAACCTTTTATAGCATTTCCAATTTGAATTTAAATTTGAATTGCTAGACTTGAAAATAAGCTTTGGAATCCAAATTTAACTTCAAATGTGAAAATCATTTTTAGAGTTGGACTTAGATTTATACACTATGCTTGACACTAGTGGAAACACAGTTTACACCTCAAGTACATAGAATATAAACTAAGTATTTGAGATGACATTCGAAAGTAGGGTTTTATTATTTCATGTGACAACACATTCCAGAAACGCAATCAACCTATGTAATGTAAACTTGTTTTAGTTAATGCACATCAAGGTTGACCTAATCATGAATGCTTTGCAATGCATATGATGACATGGCAGGTTTTAGTTAATATAACACCAGAGGTGTTACAGCCTTTCCCCCTTAAAGAAATCTCGTCCCGAGATTTAAATATGTAGGTAAAGTAATAGAAAAGAAAATGTGTCAGAAAAACACACTTCAACTAGTTACATAAGAGAAAAGGGTCTTTACAACTCACACTAATGAAGCTATAACTCATAGAGGGAATTATAACTTAGATAGAAGCATAGAATTTTAGGAAGTTCTCGAACAGGTAATCTTCTGATTCCCACGTAGCTTTCTTTTCTGAATGTTGATTTCATTGTATCTTGTACCACTTAATAGTTCTGCTTCGAGTAACACGGTCTTTCTGATCCAAAACTCGAATTGGATACTCAGAGTAAGTCAAATCAGGCTCAAGTTCAATTCCTTCCACATCAACAATCTTATCCGGCACTCGAAGACACTTCTTAAGTTGGGACACATGGAACACATTGTGTACAGCCGACAACTGTTCAGGTAGTTGCAGACGATATGATACCTTCCCAATTGGTGCCAAGATTTGAAATGGTCCAATATAACGAGGTGCTAACTTGCCTTTAACTCCAAATCGAGTAACTCCCTTCATAGGTGGCACCTTTAGATACACATAATCTCCTTTATTGAAACATAATGGTTGACGCCTTTTGTCGGCATAACTCTTTTGACGAGACTGTGCCACTTTTAAGTTTTGTTGTATCTGTCTAACTTTTTCTTCCGTTTTTTTACTAGATCAACTTCGAAGAATCTTCTTTCTCCAGATTCAGACCAATTTAACGGAGTTCTACATCTGCGACCATATAGTGCTTCAAATGGTGCCATTTTGATACTTTCTTGATAACTATTGTTATAAGAAAACTCTACTAAGGGCAAACATTCATCCCATTTTTCTAGAAAATTAAGAACACATGCTCTCAACATATCTTCAAGTATTTGGTTCACTCTTTCAGTCTGACCTCCTGTTTGTGGATGGTAAGCTGTACTGTGCAGAAGATCAGTACTTAATGATTATGCAATCGTTTCCAGAATTTATTGATGAACTGCGTGCCTCGGTCCGACACAATAGTCTTCGATACACCATGTAGATTAATGATACGCTCAAAATATAATTTGGCATATTGAGATGCTGAATTTGTACTTCGAACTGGAAGGAAATGTGCGGACTTTGTGAGTCGATCCACTATGACCCAAATGGAATCGAAACCTCTTGCTGTCCTGAGTAGACCCACTATAAAGTCCATACTGATATCTTCCTATTTCCAAGCTGGAATAGGCAATGGTTGAAGTTCTCCTGCTGATTTCAAATGTACAGCCTTAACTTTTTGACAGGTATCACATTGAGCCACGTACTTAGCAATTTCTATCTTCATCTTAGTCCACCAAAATTTCTGTTTCAAATCATGATACATCTTATTACTTTCTGAATGAATAGAAAGTTTTGAGAGGTGTGCTTCATCAAGAATCTTTTGACGTAACTCAAGAACCTTTGGTATGACCAGCCGATTCTTATACCATAGGACATCTGCTTCATCAATTATATATGTGCGTAACTCAGAAACCTTTGATATGACCAGCCGATACGTCGTTGGTTCTGCCACTAATTGGCATGAATACGATAGTGTACGTGCGTGATGTATATAGTATGCAAGAAATTGAAGATCCACTCCAGTCCATTATTCGATAGGGAAGGGCCGGACCGGAATCATGGGGAGTCAAGTATGTAGCACCGTACGGCGTATTACGTGCTGTCTCCCTGTCACGACCGGCACTGTGCACCAACCGCCTCTCAGCTCGATCGCCCAGCCACACCCGTTCCAGCGCTGCTTATTATTCGTGCATCGTGTTTCACGTGCGGCCGGCCGGGCGCATGCGTACGAACGTTGCTGTTCGCTACGGTTTCTGGTTACACGAACGGCCCAGCGCCCCTGCAGCCGTGCGTGCATGGTGGCCGTGAACATAATGAAATCCTGTTGCGAGGTCACCTCAGCGTATACCCACAGGCGGCCACAGCTACCATAACTGGCATAGCATGGCGACACGGCACCCTGTTACAGGCACGTTGGAGGTTGGCGTGCGAGGTGCGAAAAGCGCAAATGCGTGCATCCCGTGTCCCTCCCGCGCGCGCTCGATGCACTGTAGCTGCAGTCAACCGCGCACTTGGCCGGCCGGGTTGCCGGAGTATCTCCACACGTGGCTGACGCCTGACGAGACTTTGAACGCACTGCTCTGCTCCGTAATAGTATAGCTCTGTCAGGTCTTCTGGAAGGGGGGCGACGACCAAAGGCAAATAATGCTGGGTCGTTGCACTTTGACACTTGGTAGTAGCAGAGGCAGGCAGGCGCCAAAAAGGGGTGCCCAGCGCAGCATGCTTTGCGCGTTTTACCCAACTCTAGAAGACTAGAACCAGATTCGAACGCTCGTTGTTGTTGGGGTGTACTGTACGTACTTGAGAGCAGTCCGGACTTTGGATGGAGAACTGAGAAAACTTGAGATCTTGGACTTCCTTCCACCTCTCCCTCTGGCGATCGAGCTGGGCGAGAGAGGATATCGTGTCGTCGTCAGTTTCTGCATGTGGACCGGAGCCGGCCACTACGTACGGGCAGTAGGGCACTGTGATCATTGCATTGCATGCATGGGCTCTTCTTCATCACACCGGCCAGGGCGCCGGGCCAACAAACACGTTACGCGGCGGCCACCAGCAGGCAGCAGCTAGCTTTTTCGTGAGGAATGGGCTAGCAACGGGGACACTTGTAGCCGGAGCCTGCATTTCCCTATGCATTTCGACAAGTGGAGAGTTGGAGACCTACGACGACCTCGATGCATGGACCTCGAAGAAGCGTCAAACCAATAATGCATGCGGCCCAAAGCGCGGCGACTATGGCGACGTGACCCCGTCACACGACGACGACCACCACTACCCGTTTCGAGAGCGTCATCGGCGCACATGAGCAAGCAAAGGCAGGTTGCCGCCATTGCAACCTAGCCTCGTTTAGTTTATCAAATTTAGCCACTAAATTCACTATATATAATTCTTATTTTTCGTTATATCAAAATACTGACACATGCATGAAGTATTAAATGTAGATGAAATCAAAAACTAATTACACAGTTTTGTTATACTTTGTGAGACGAACATTTTAAACATAATTAGTCAAAGTTTGAATAATTTTTATCAAATACAACGAAATACTACAGAAATTTCCGCTATAGGAATTTTAGCGCTAATTCGACGAACTAAACGAGGCCCAAATGCTCGCTAGCTAGCCGGTTCAGAATTTCACATGGTGGACTCGGTAATTAATAAAGGAGGAGGAGCGGCGGCCTAGGTCAGCAGCGAACGAAAGGAGAGGGAGAAGAACCGGCCGGGACAGGAATAGGAAAACAGATGCGGGAAATTGCCCCGGCTAGCGGCTATGTACGCTCGTCTCGTGGCATCGCCACCAACCTGTCGCCACGAAACAGAGAAAAAAGAAAGCTACCAGTACAGTATTAGTACTGCAAGCCGTAGCGCACTGTCGAACGATCCAAGCTTTGACGTACGTCTGCGACGAGCGAGCCAACGACTATTCGTTTGTTTTCTCCCGAAAGAAAGCGACGAGACGTTCGTTGTCAGTGTCGAGGTCTGCTTTTTTTTGCTGATGGGAATAGGTACTCGTACTCTAGCAGCACCTCCCCAAAAGGTCACACAAATCAGAAGTGACCAAAGCAAATAGGCGTGCCCTAATTCGTGGTAGAGGAATCGTGCCCTAATGGATAAAATCTTTTGGAAAGTAAAATTATCTGCATACTTTTTCTTTTTCTTTTTTGTTCTTTTTTTTATGATGAGGAGAAAATGAGACGTGTAAACTGGTTTGCCAAACTGGTGCCATGGTTGGGCCCTTCTTATGCAGCCGGCCTGGGCAGCATGGCCTGTGGTGGGGTAGCGATAACAACGGGCTCAGAGCAGTGGCCCGGCGGGAGGAGAGAAGAGGTAGGGGGAAAAGTGAGGTAATGGGCCGACGGAAGAACAGAATTAATGGGCTACGAAACCTGGTTTGCTTTAATTCTTAAAAAAAAAACACCATTTTGCCCTTTCTTTTCCTGAAGAAACTACCTAAACCGATAGCCTACCACCTGCAGCCTCCACTGTTTCTCTGACAATAAAAATCGCGCATGTTCTTTGAGGCTCTTTCCAAGGCTAGCTCGCTGATATTCAAAGACTTGCGAGGAGTGTAGCCCCCCATCATCCACACTCTAATTTGATCCGAAAGAATCAGAACTCTCACGTTGCATCTTGAAGACACTTAGGCTCACATCTTCTATAAATTAAAAAAAAAAACCCACTACCTGATTAGGCCACATCGCCAGTGGTTTTAGAGCTAACCACACGTCAATTCTGCTGGCGCAACTCCCCATCACTTCATTTACCGCATGATTCTCTTGATTAATCAATTCTGCTTGCACCAAAAATCATCTTTTCCCATTTCCAATAGTATCACAACTCCCACTTCTCATTAAGGCCAGCCAAAATGCTCCACCAACAACGATCAACCATGCATTGACTGATCTTCTCCGCTACTGTAACAGTTACGCCAACAAGATTATATATTGGACTTTTTTTAACACACCTTTTTCAAATCATAGTCCAGTTTTGTTGTTTTAAGTCAAATCTCTCTAACCCAACGAAGTTCATAGAAAAATGCACCAATATTTATATAACATTAAATTATGTTCATTAAGTTCTTCATTGAATATGTCTCGGTGTATTTATTTGAACATACAGGTATTAATACATTTTTATATAAATTCGATCAATATTTAACTTAGGACAAAACTAAAGTTGAACTGAGGACAATTTGTGTTGAACTTGGTTAGTTCAATCATATCTTCGCTAGTTTGTATCCCAAACCACAACACTTATATCTGATTTGTTTTCTTTGATATAATTTCCTTTTAGAGAAAGTTAATCTCCTTTAAGAAAAAACACTAATAATTTTCAAATATTTTATTGTTTTCTTTCGTAACTTGACTATGTTTGATGTTTGAATACATAATAATGTCTATAAATTAGCCTGAAATTCTGAATTATTTATGGTTGGCTAGTTACTAGATGGGATAAGAATTAGTTAAAGACTTGTATGGAAACTTAGCTCACGTATTAGCATTCATTTAATGCAGACTAATTTTTAGCTGTCTAGAAATTAACTCTTGATTCAAACGGACTCTAATCCTAGGTAGCAGTTAACTATTTACAAATTATGTATAAAGTTTTAAAACCAAACTATCTGTGGAGAACACAATGGAAAGAACCCATTCAGCCTAGACATTTCGTCGAACGCCAACGGCGAGTGAGAGCCCCAGCCACCGCAGCCATGCTCCTGACGAAACCCCACCTCTCCAACTCGCTCCTCCCAGTCCCATCCCCGCCGCCATCGAGCTCCCCTCTCAGCTCCAACCATGCAAGGCCCCTTGCCGCCCCTACTTGCCGTCGCAGCCGCCTCCGAATCTCCGCCACATCCACGGCTGCTCCGGCTCCTTCGGCGGCGGCGGCCGCTGCCACAGCCGCCACCGCGGCGCTGAGCCGAGTGGACGTGCTCTCGGAGGCGCTCCCTTTCATCCAGCGATTCAAGGGCAAGACGGTGGTGGTGAAGTACGGCGGTGCGGCCATGAAGTCCCCGGAGCTGCAGGCGTCCGTGATCCGCGACCTCGTGCTCCTCTCCTGCGTCGGCCTCCGCCCCGTGCTCGTCCACGGCGGCGGGCCCGAGATCAACTCCTGGCTGCTGCGCGTCGGCGTCGAGCCGCAGTTCCGCGACGGCCTCCGCGTCACGGACGCGCTCACCATGGAGGTCGTCGAGATGGTGCTCGTCGGGAAGGTCAACAAGAACCTCGTCTCCCTCATCAACATCGCGGGAGGCACCGCCGTGGGACTCTGCGGCAAGGACGCGCGCCTCATCACCGCGCGCCCGTCCCCGAACGCGGCGGCACTGGGGTTCGTCGGCGAGGTCTCGCGCGTGGACGCCACCGTCCTCCATCCCATCATCGCCGCGGGGCATATCCCGGTTATCGCCACCGTGGCTGCCGACGAGACTGGGCAGGCCTACAACATCAATGCCGATACGGCGGCTGGCGAGATTGCTGCCGCCGTGGGCGCCGAGAAGCTGCTGCTGCTCACGGATGTGTCTGGGATTCTTGCGGACCGTAATAACCCTGGGAGCCTGGTGAAGGAGATCAACATTGCTGGGGTGCGGCAGATGGTGGCTGATGGGAAGGTAGCTGGTGGGATGATACCCAAGGTCGAGTGCTGCGTTCGCGCCCTTGCACAAGGTGTACACACCGCAAGTATCATCGATGGGCGTGTCCCACACTCCCTTCTGCTTGAGATTCTCACAGACGAGGGCACAGGCACCATGATCACTGGCTGAGCTGCTTCGTGCCTTCATGGTATTTTCCAGTGCCTCATATTATCATGTATTTTATGGCTATGTAGGCTTGACTCAAGATTGCAATAAGACTACCTAAGTTTTATTGAGATGTTTCATGTTTGTGCACCCATTTATTATATGTAACTTTGTTGGCAACTTGTTGAGGAAGATGTTGAAGTTCTGTAGTTTGTTTGGTAAGATTGATCAATTCAGGTTATAATCTATTTAAGGGAAGCAGTATTTATTGTATGTCAGTTTAGAATAATTTGTTTTAAAAAGAATACTTCACATGAGATTGGCCTGCAAAGGTTGTAAACCTGCGAACTACTTATTTTTCTGTTTTCATCCTGTGAATAGATGTGATGCTTGTACTGGTTAGTGTTTCTCTTCAGTGAGTAGAGACTAAACCAGAAAGAGGGAGATATCATTAGATTTAGTTAACTGATTAATTTTGTAAAATAAGGCTTTTGCATTGAGTCCTCTGAATATCTTTGTAGTATAAAAGTTGTGTTTGAATCAATAATTTTGGATTGGACAATATTTTATAAATGTTTGATCATGAACATCAGTCTCCTTCAGGTAAGGTTTTGCACGTTATTGAGAATGTGTCCAAGTTATGTGCCATCCTCATTTGATTGTTGTTCATGATTTTTTCACATGTGACATATGAACTTGAATAACGTCATTTCAGTAGTACCTAACTGCCAAGGCCAACAATATCAAGGATATTTCATGGAAAATGGTTGATTCACTATCTCAAATATATTGAAAACCATGTGAGGGCATTTAATTAAGGAGTTGCAGTAGCATCACTAATGTGTTTTCTGTAACTAGTGATTTTGTTAATCAAGTCAACTTTAGTGAAAATATATTTGGGATCAGAGGGAATACTTCATGTTAACCCTCTTAATCTGAAAATTATCCTTCTGATTATGAAAAGAACATCTAATTCTTGATGCTGATTAAGCATGATGTGGGTCGCTGCCTCCATACTGCTCTGCTGGGATCTCATATTGTCATGTATTTTGTGGCTGTGTAGGCTTGACTCAAGATTGCAATAAGACTACCTAAGTTTGGTTGAGATGTTTCATGTTTGTTCACCCATTTATTGTATGTAACTTTGTTGGCAACTTGTTGAGGAAGATGTTGAAGTTCTGTAGTTTGTTTGGTAAATTTGATCAATTCAGGTTATAATCTATTTAAAGGAAGCAGTATTTATTGTATGCTGTTTAGAATAATTTGTTTTAACAAGAATACTTCACATGAGATTGGCCTGCAAAGGTTGTAAACCTGTAAACTACATATTTTGCTGTTTTCATCCTGTGAATAGATGTGATGCTTGTACTGGTTAGTGTTTCTGTTCAATAAGTAGAGAAGATGCATCTAAACCAGAAAGAAGGAGATCTCAGTAGGTTAATTAACTGATTAATTGTGTAAAATAAGGCTTCTGCTTTCAGTCCTCTGAATATCTTTGTAGTATAAAACTTGTGTTTGAAGCAATAATGTTGGATTGGATAATATTTTATTAATGCTTGATCATGAACATCAGTTCTCTTCAGGCAAGATTTTGCACGTTATTGAGAATGTGTCCAATCCTGTTAATAGATGTGATGCTTGTACTACTTAGTGTTTCTCTTGAATGAGAGAAAATGCATCTAAACTAGAAAGAGAGTGATGTCAGTAGGTTTACTTAACTGATTAGTTTTGCAAATATGACCTTTGCTTTGAAGCTCTGAATATCTCTGTAGTATAAAGCTGTGTTTGAAGCAATAATGTTGTATTGCATATTATAAATGCTTGATCATGAACCTGTTATGTATGTAATGCTAAAAGTTTATAAAACTGTTGTACATGCATGAACAGAATTGGACTGAAGTTGCTTAATGAAATGTTTCAGTGTTGTCATTTCTGCTCACTACATTAGCTGTCCTTGAGGCAAAGTCTTGCAAGGTTATTTATTATGGTACTGAGTTTTGTGCCATACAACTTTGATTGCTGTCCATGATTTGTGAGATAAAAAGTTTCATGCATGCAAAAGTTAAAAGTATGACCCTCTCAAACCACAAGAAATTCTTCTAGCAAACCTGCAGGTTGTCCCTTTTTTTTTTTGTAGAGGTGAGAAATCTTATTCAAGAGATCTCTTAATGATAAATAAACCAAGTACTGCACTTCCATATTCTATTTATTTCATTGCTACTCCCTCATTCCAAATTGCATACAATATCAAATTAGTTCCATTAACTTATCCATGAAATATGTCTTGATAGTGCATTTATTTGAGTTTGTAAATGTTAATACATTTTTCTAATAATATGGTTAAAGTCAGAAAATTTTGACTTAGGACAATGCTAAAACAAACTATATTAATTTAGAAAAGAGGGTTCCTACCATCCTAATATGGGAGTTGTTAAAAAAATCATATATTATACACCGTGACCATGGAATCTAGATCTAGAATCTACCTGGCGGACATTTTTGCTTGTACTATCTAACTCCGAGGCTGATAATTCTTTAGCATATCTTTGACTAGACCGAATTCTGCCTCAGCTTTTGCTGTCCCTGTTAGAATTAAGTTACTCCCTTACTGTAAACTCCTAGCTATCTGTGCAGGCGCCAGTCTGAACTGGCCCTTTCACACGGCTGGCCCCTTGGGCCACCCTCCTGTAATTCCTATGTAAGTGTAAACCCTCTGTAATCCAATCATCAATGAATCAAAGCCTGTTGGCTATTGTTCTCATATGGTATCAGTCTAATCGGTCCGTGGACCCTTTTCCCACCCACCCGACCTCCTCTACCTCCGCTCCACTCGGCGCCCGCGACCGACCGTTCGGTCACCGCGCCCGCCTCAGTCTTCGCCCGTCTTCCGCACGTGCGCGCCCCTAGGTTGGCCACCAGCCGGGCGCACATGGCCGCCACCTCCGCTTTCGGCGCCCCAGCTGCCTCCGCCGCAGCCAAGCTCCGCGACGAGGCACTCGCCGCCGCCCAGAAGCTGGAAGATGAAGCCACCTCCTTGCGCTCCTCCAACACCGAGCGTAGCTTGGAGCTCCAGGCGGAGGCTGACCTCCTCAAGAACGCGGCCGAGGCCCAGGAGCGCGTTCACCTCGCCGCCGCCGCTCTCGACAAAGAGCACGCGCAGGCGGACGCCCTGGAGCAGCAGGCCGCGGCTCTCTGGGATCGTATCCGCGGTGAATCACACCGCGACAACGACTCGCTCGACGACGACGACGACACCCGTTCCCTCTCTTCTGAAGCAGCGGCCATCGCTTACCTGCATAGTCAGGCTGCCGCAGTCCAGAACTTCAAGAACCTAATTCCGATCGTCCTCGATCTTCAGGCTTCCAACTACTCCAAGTGGTGCGGCTACGTCCTCCTCATCCTCGGCCACTTTGCCCTGAAAGATCACGTCTGCGACGACTCCCGTCTCTACGATCCGGCGTGGTCTCGCATGGACTGCATCGTTGTCTCCTGGATCTTCAACACCATCTCCCCCGATCTCCTCGACGTCGTCCACGAGCGGGACGACATCACCGCTCGGGGGGCATGGCTCGGTTTGGAACAACAGTTCCTGAACAATCGCGAGTCTCACGCCATCCTCCTCCACGCCGAGTTCCGCACTCTTTGCCAGGGTGCTCTCTCCATCGACGACTACTGCCGCAAGATGAAGACCATGGCAGATGCGTTGGCTGACCTTGGCGAGCCCATCCAGGACCGCACTCTTGTGCTGAACGTCCTGCGTGGCCTCAATGAACGCTTCCAGTTCATGTCACAGCTCGTCTCTCGACAGCGGTCGTTCCCCTCTTTCGCAGATGTCCGTGCTGATCTACGTCTGGCCGAGCTCAACATGGCGCCTCTATCTGCTCCTCCCTCGGCCCTCATCGCCTCGTCGTTCACCAAGCCGCCGGCGGCTATGCCTACCCCCCCGCGCCCTCAACAGGCCGCTGGAGGACAGCAGTCAGGCAACGGCCGTGGCCGACACCGTCGTGGAGGATGCGGCCAAGGTGGTCAGCACGGCGGCACACCTGGTGGCTAGCAGGTTGGCTCTTCAGGCGGCCAGCCATGGCCCTCCCTCCTCAACCCGTGGACCGGGTCCATCCACACGTGGCCCGGCTCCACCCCCGGAGGTCCTCGCGGCCAGCTCCTTGTGCCATCCTGCCTACACCGTCACAGCAAGCCTTGGTGGCCGGCGTGCCCCTGCCTACATCAACCCACCTCCGGTACCTGGGACACACTACCAGGCGCCTACATGGTCGCCATGGACTCCCGAGTCCCTCGCTAATGCCTTTAGCACCGTCTCCCTCACCCCGCCACCGACCTCTTCGGACTGGGTGATCGACTCGGGTGCCTCCTCTCACATTGCCTCCAACCCTGGAATGGTCACCTTGTTACCATCTTCCTCTTACCCCTCCTCCATTGTTGTTGGCAATGGCGCCACCCTGCCGGTCATTGGCACTGGCTATTCCACTCTTCCTGGTCCTTTTCGCCTGAATAACGTTCTTATAGCTCCTGACATCATTAAGAATCTCCTTTCTTTTCGCAAGTTCACCACTGACAACTGTGTTTCTGTTGAGTTTGACCCTCTTGGTGTTTCTGTGAAGGATCTCCGTACCAGGAACACCCTTCTTTGATGTGATAGCTCGGGGCCCCTCTACACCCTACAGCTACCGTCGTCACCTTCCGGCCCCTGCGCTCTTGTGGCCACTCCTTCTCCAACCACCTGGCATCGTCGGCTTAGCCACCCCAGCAAGGCTACCCTTCAGAGCCTTGCTCAGTCCTCCTCGATCGTCTGCAGCAAGCCTGAAGACAACTCCCTCTGTCATGCATGTCAACTTGGGCGCCATACCCGCCTACCTTTTACTAGTTCCTTGTCAAGAGCATCTAAGAATTTTGATTTGATACACTGTGATCTCTGGACGTCACGTATTGTCAGTGTATCAGGTTTCAAATACTACTTAGTTATCCTCGATGATTGCTCCCATTTTCTTTGGACTTTTCCTCATCTCTTAAAGTCCGATGCTTTTCCGGCAATCTCTAATTTTTTCGCTCATGTGTCTACTCAGTTTGGCCGCACAATCAAGTCCGTGCAATGTGACAACGGTCATGAGTTTGACAACTCCGCCTCTCGCGCTTTCTTTCTCGCCAAAGGTGTTTCCCTTCACATGTCTTGCCCCTATACCTCGCAGCAAAACGGGAAAGCCGAGCGCATGATTCGCACCACCAACAATGTCACCCGCACTCTTCTCTTCCAGGCTTCCATGCCTCCCTCTTACTGGGCTGATGCTCTTGCCACTGCCACCCACCTCATAAATCGTCTCCCCACCAAAACTTTACACATGAGCACCCCTTTCTTCGCCCTCCATGGCACTCTACCTACTTACCATGACCTCCGCGCTTTCGGGTGCACCTGTTATCCCAACCTCACCGCTTCCACCCCTCACAAACTTGCCCCACGCTCCGCTCTTTCTGTGTTCATCGGCTACTCGCCTGATCACAAGGGTTATAGGTGCCTCGACCTCGCCACCAACCGTGTCATCATCTCCCGCCACGTTGTCTTCGACGAAATAATTCCCTTTCTCCTTTTGCCGGCCCTCGCCTCCCCACAGGAGCTTGATTTTCTAACTAATGACGACACCATACCAATGTCTCTTCTCCCTGTAGGTACCTCTGGCCTCACCGGCTCCCTGCCTGTTAGTGGACTGGGCACGACGGCCTCCAGGCCACCACCAGGTCCGGTCACCACGCCCGCGCCCTGGTCGCCCTATAGGCGCCCCGATCGCATGTTCAGACACCCTCGGTGCTCCCGACGCCCGTTGCTCTGGCAACACAGGAGCCCCTGGCGGAGCCACAGGAGGCCCCCGATGCCTCCCATTCAGGCACCCACAGCGCCCCCGGCGCCTCCGGCGCCCTCTGCTTCGGCGCCCATGGCGTCCCCGGTGCCCCCGACGTCTCCGCCCCCCGCGGCACCCCAAGCGCCCGCGGCCTCCTTCACCAGGCCGCCCATCGTCCACGTCTACTCTAGGCTTGCTCCTGCACCTTGCTCCCCGCCCGCGTCTACCGCGGGGGCTCCTCCTCGACGCTCCAGCATCGTTCCGTCTCCACCCCGTTACATCAAGAACAGTCCTTTGGTTCTCCTTGGTGCCGTTCACATCCCACCGGTCGCCAATTCTCACGGCATGGCGATCCGTGGGAAGAGCGGGTACAGGTAGCCTCGTCTTGCCTTGCACACTGAGGCCCTGTCCCCGCTACCGCGCTCCTGTCGTGACACCCTTGCCAATCCTAATTGGCGTCGGGCCATGGAAGAACATGCTGCTCTCCTGGACAACCACACTTGGGATCTCGTCCCTCATCCCGCCAAGGCAAATGTGGTCACCGGCAAATGGATCTTCAAGCATAAGTTTCATGCAGATGATTCCCTGGACAGATACAAGGCTCGCTTGGTCCTTCGCGGGTTCACCCAACGTCCCAGCGTAGATTACGACGAGACGTTCAGCCCCGTCGTCAAGCCTGCTGCTGTCCGTACTGTCATCACCTTGGCCCACTCTCAGGAATGGCCAATCCATCAACTAGATGTGAAAAACACCTTCCTCCACGGGACTCTGTCAGAAACAGTATACTGCTCTCAACCCACTGGATTTGCCGATCCTGCACCTCCTGAACATGTATGCAAGCTCAACAAATCCCTCTACGGTCTGAAGCAGGCTCCGCGAGCATGGTACAACCGGTTTGCCTCCTTCCTGATCTCTCTGGGTTTCAGTGAAGCTAAGTCAGACACATCTCTCTTCATCTACCGCCGTGGCACTGAGACAGTTTACTGGCTCCTCTATGTCCTCACTGCCTCCTCTGAGCAGCTCTTACATCGTGTGATTGAAGCACTCAAGACAGAGTTTGCCATGAAGGATCTTGGCCCTCTTCATCATTTTCTTGGTGTGGCAGTTCAGCGACACAAGGATCACCTCACCCTGTCACAACGTCAGTACATCCTGGACATCCTTGCTCGCCATGGGATGAGCGACTGCAAGCCCTGTTCCACTCCTGTCGACACATGTGCCAAAGTTCCTGCAGATGTCGGTCCTCCTGTTGATGATCCCATTGCCTACCGCAGTCTTGCACATGCCCTCCAGTACCTGACATTCACTCGGCCTGACATTGCGTACGTCGTCCAGCAAATCTGCCTCCACATGCATGATCCCCGGGAAATTCACCTTGTGGCTGCCAAGCGGATCCTTCGGTACCTTCAAGGCACCCTCAGTTTCGGTTTGATCACTCCCCGGTCTGCTGCAACACAGCTTGTTGTGTACACTATGCATATTGGGCCGGTTGCCCTGACCCTCAACGCTCCACCTCTGGCTATGCTGTTTTCCTCGGTGGCGGCCTCATCTCTTGGTCATCCAAGCGTCAACCCATTGTTTCTCAGTCGAGCACCGAGGCCGAGTATCGGGCTGTTCCCAATGGTGTCACCGAAGCTTCATGGCTAAAGAAATTTCTCCAGGAACTGCACCACCCTCTGCAGACTGCCTCCCTCGTCTACTGCGACAACGTCAGCGCCATCTACCTCTCCTCCAACCCCATTCAGCACCAGCGCACCAAGCACATGGAAATCGACCTTCACTTCGTCCGTGAACGTGTTGCCATTACGTTCGTGTCCTTCATGTACCCACCACCTCACAGTTCGCCGATGTCTTCACAAAGGGGCTTCCTTCTTTTGTGTTCATGTAATTTCGCTCTAATCTGAACGTTCGGTTCACCGACGTTCCGACTACGGGGGGATGTTAGAATTAAGTTACTCCCTTACTGTAAACTCCTAGCTATCTGTGCAGGCGCCAGTCTGAACTGGCCCTTTCACACGGCTGGCCCCTTGGGCCACCCTCCTTTAATTCCTATATAAGTGTAAACCCTCTGTAATCCAATCATCAATGAATCAAAGCCTGTTGGCTATTGTTCTCACAGTCCCATCATACATATTTTACTTAAAACTAAATTTTCTGTTCTGTTCTGTTGTGTAATATTACTCCATGATCCTTTTGGTTTGACTTGAATATAGATACTTGAATATAGATACTTTCTGTAACTTTTAAATGGTCTTGGACGTAAAATGGAAAATAACTCTGGAGTGCGAAGGCTGCTTAGCTTAGGTCATGGAGAGTGATAGTTCAGAAATGAAGTGTTTTTGCTGGTGAGCAAAATGGCACGTTAGATATCGTATACAGTTTATAATGCCTGATATTCACCAGGTCTTGGTCCATTGTTCAGCTGCTGTGTTCAGTGGTGCACTTGCTACTTGCCTTTTTTAGACATAATAAAGCAATGGTTCTAACGACAAACCCATCTCCATAAACATCTTCATATTTCTCTACAGTGCTTGATTCCATCCTTTTCTTTTTGGTCTTTAAAGACTTTGTTTGACCGTCCAGGTTCAGCGGCAGCAGGTGCAGTACTGCAGTGTAATGGATAGGACAATAGACTTGATATGGCACCATTTCATCATTTTACTCGAGGATTGGAGGCCAAACTTGGATGGTGGAGCCCGAGGTCCCGTTGCAGGCAACATTTCTTCCTCTGCTTTCCACAAGACCACAACTATGGCACAGGGAACTCCACCAACATCCAATGGATGAAGTGCCTTCCGTTTGGTTTTTGATTACTGCATTCGTGGAAACTTTCTCCCTGCTCATAGCACATTCGAGAAAAAGCGTGGAATCCACCCATTCTCCGGTGCATGCTGAATCTATTCCTCAATCATGCTGTCCATTTTACTAACTTTTCCGTGTGCGAGATTGGTATCCCTTGCATATTTTAGTGCTGTCTGCGTGTCTGCTGTGCTTGAGCACTTGACTCAAAATAAGATGCCTTTGGTTACAGTGATAACCTTAAATTTCTTCCTGTGCCGTGTTCATTATCCTAGCCATTGGCTGAGAAACAAGTGAGGGTCGCTTATTACCAGTCCCATATGTGGTTGTAATCAGAACGTGTAGGGCGCGTGTAAACCGCAAAAATCGTGGTTTTCGTTCCGAATCCAACGTGCTTATTAGAGCCACCACCTTCTTGTGCAATACCTCTAATGTAATGACAAAATTTAGTCTTGAAAATAAGCAATGGCTGTGGTCTGTGGACACATCTGAGGGCTCTCCAACAGTGAAGCGGTCGTTCACACTTAACAGCGAGCAACGGGCGCTTGCGGCCTGACATTCGAGATTTTTTAGACACGACTAGCTAATACAGTGACTCCCTCTTTTTAATTGATTTAGTAGAAAGGAAGCTGCCTCACTTTGGCTCCTCATTTAAAACACATAGCCGCACAAGCATCGCGATTATTATGCCACAACAAGCAAACAAACCACCCTGGGATTCCACACCAAAATGCCACCGATTCCCTGGCCAAAACCCTCCAAAAGGCTTAGCAGCCACGGAGATGCCATCACACCACCGCTTCTTCATCTACGCAACAAGGTGTGCCGTTAAATCTGATTAAACACTCCCATGAAATCCAGCCGGTTCTCTGTAGACTGATTCAAATTGACATTATATGTATGGGATACAAACGAATTTTTTGAGATTACATAGTTCAACATAGGCGCCCAATATGCACGTACAACCCTACTCCTACGAGCATCTCTGAATGATTTAGTACTGGGATTCCACACCCCAAATACCACCAATTCCCTAGCCAAAACCCTCCAAAAAGCTTAAAAGCACCCTCGAGATGCCATTCACACCACCACTTCTTCATCGACGCAACAAGGTGTACCATGAATTTGATTAAACACTCCCATCATGAAATTGAACAGCCGTGGAGTTTGATTCAAATTGACATTATATGCATCAGATACAAACAGATGATTGTGCCTAGAGCTTCAGAGAGGGATTCGTCATATGGTCTGGAAGGTGGGAAGGACGCCGGAGTCGGGCGAAGGAGGACGAGCGCGAGGAAGAGAAGAGGATGAAGTAGAGGAATCACTCAAGGCTATTAAGTGATTATGGTGTTAGAATTATAACATGACAATTTGGACTCACATCAGGTACTAGCATACAAGATTTAAGTTCAAATAGATGCAAGGTTGGCTTGAACTTAGACAACGTGAATGAATATTAAAGTGATCAAAACTTGATATGAAGACCTTGTTGGCTCCACCTAGATTGATCTCAAGTCATATTATGATTCTTATGTGCCGAGGTGCAAGTTTATACGACTGCTTATGCCACTATAGTAATGTAGAGTGCAATCTATGACTCGTTCCTTTTTTTAAAAAATAAAATAAATATAAATGTGCAATAAGAAAAAAGGGCTTTAATTAACTTGTGGATAAAAGGTTTCTAACAACTACTAAGTTTAAAATTTGAAAATAAAAAACTAGACTTTTGCTATGAGGCATAGGCCTCATCTTTCAGCTACTTTTTAGGAAAACAGTAGGGAACACCCCCTACTAAACTTATTTTATAAAATTATAAGTCTGTACAAAAAGGGAAAAAACATTGTAAAAAAGCTTAAAAAGGAAAAAAGACATTCCCTAAAAGAGGTTTCTTTGAGGACTTGAATCTAAGATTAAAAGAAAACTCATCATGAAGGAGACTCTTCTGGCGCCACAATGACAATAATTTGCCTCAAAGATCATCCCATTTCGCGCTGTCCAAATACACCATGTTGCCACAATGGTGATTTTCATGAAAATAGATGGCACCCTAAAGCAATGTGAAAGGACCTAGGATGTCGCCTAGAGGGGGGGTGAATAGGCGATTATCGAAAACCTAAAACTTGCAACTCAAATGCGGAAGTTAAATACTTACCGGAAGTAGGACCGGAAGTAGCATCGGTACTACGGGTAGTACAAAAACCAGTACTATCGATGCAAACTTCTGGTACTACAGGTAGCCTACGAAACTACGAAATCAAAATAAAAATCAGAGTAAAATGAGCTGTAAATTCAGATCCAATTGTTACCACCCCTTTGTTGATGTTGCTGATGAAGATGTTGAACTTCTTGGAGCATTTCACCGGACCAAATCGTAGATCGAGTCCTCCAACCTAAGAACTTGGGGATATGGATAAAGAACACGAAGAACAAGGGTAGTCGATGCTACCACCACAGCAAGACACACGATTTAATCTGAGTTTCGGCAATCTCCACAAAGGAGTTCCTACGTCCCCATTGTTGAGGTCACCACAAAGGTTTCCTCCCTCAAGCAACCACGAAGGTAAACTTGAGATATTCACTAAGAATCAAAGGTAATACAAACACTTCGGGGCACCCTCACAAATGAGGCAACACGGGCAGCCACGAAGAACGCCTAGCCGGCTAGGGTTCCAAGAACCCAAGAGTAACAAACACAAATCAAGCCGACAAGACGAGGAATCCAAGTGCTCAAGTCATAGATCGAAGTTCCCACTCTCTAATCTCACGTACCTAGCTCGAATCTTTGAGGAGTTGAAGTTTGGGAGCAAAGGGGGAGAGAAAGCAGGCGAGCTGGTGCTTGGGAGCTTTCTTTCTCAGGTGAAGAATGAGTGAAATGGCGAGAGCTGCCAAAAAAGGGAGAGGTGAGGGGTATATATATGGTCTGTCCAGAACAACTACCGGTAATACCGATGGAACCACCGGTACTACCGGTACCTCACCAAATATGACCGTTGTCGTGTCAGAGCGTGCACAGGATGACATACTTGTACTACCAGAAGTAGGACCGGTATTACCGGTAGTACATTTCCTGCACAACTGGAAACCTTCGACTTGGCCAAAAAATAAATATATATAGCCGGTACTACCGGTACCACCAGCGGTACTACCAGTAGTACACAACTATGCCAATTCGCAGACTTCGACTTTAGGAAAATATGCCTGATATTTCTGGAGTATAATTTTAATAAAATGCGGTGCTACCGGAGAGCACCAGTACTACCGGTTGGGGAGCCGGTACTACCGGTAGTACAAAGATTCTTCAACTTTGCACCTCTCGACTTTCTGAGAAAATAGCACGGATACTTTTGATTTAAAACTCCAATATTTCTAGTACTTCCGGTAGGTCAGGTTGGCTGAAGCAAAGGACTTCTCTAAGTGATGTGAGTGCAACGGTGACTCTCCAAACGCTCTAAATATAGACTTGAGCACTTTTAGACCTTGAATTACCAACCTAATTTGTATCCCTCTTGATAGTATGACGTTTCGTATAACTCAAGTAAAGATAAAAATTGAGGACACTCTTGAGTAGAAACGTCGTCCATCCGAAGAAACTTTGGGGTGCTAGGATCACCAAATATCATCGTTCAAATCTTTCAATGTACTTCAAGGAGAGATAACATTCCAACTTTGATTTTTCTTCTTGAGCAATGTCATCTTGAGTACGTGACTTGATTCTATTCATCAAATATAAATAAATCCAAATATACCAAGTCACTTTTCATTCAATGTAGCAAGCTTTAAATATGAGACCATTCCATATGCAATCCCTTATGTCTCATTATCTAACTCAATGTGCTTGCTTTCACATGAATCATAGAAATCTCACAATAGATAGGCCTTTATATGAATTCTATTTGCATTGTTGTCGTGTGCTTATAGAACAATGACACATCATTTTGGCTTTTATACACTTTAATCAAGTACTTGTGAGATAATCAATTTCCTATCCAACACCTAGCAGAATTATTAGACCTTTAATTATGTTGTCAATCAATTCACCAAAACCCACTAAAGGGCTAGATGCACTTACAATCTCCCCCTTTTTGGTGATTGATAACTCTTGAGCATGCACACCAAATTTTAAGCCAATTCAAAAAGATTTGATCACATAAACATGGCTCACAACACAGCTCAGTCAGATTTAAAATGTGGGGTAGATTTCAACACATTGAGCTATACTTCTTCAAACTTTGCAGCTCATGATCAACCAATATCATGCTTTCTAAATGATATGCATGCCTTCTTGACATCTTCTTTTGATTGGAAATGCAACTTCTAAACTTGTCTCTAACTTAATGAATGAATTCAATTATATTAAGTCCTCTATCCATACTTTGAATAAAACTTTTCCTTGAGCTCACAAAACCACCACTGAGATAATATATGACATGATAATCATCAAGTTGACCTTTCTTGTCAAGTAATCATTCTATGTGTAAGACAAATTTCATCCAAAAGACTACAAAAAAAATACTAGATAAATTTGTTAGTCCACAATGGTGGAAAATAGAATTTGAGCTCCCCCTAAATGAGTGCCACAAGTAGTTTAAATGACTTGCAATAGGCACTTGATTCTATCAAGAATTTTGGGAGTCAATTTCTATTTTCACCAAATACATAATCAAATGCCATATTTGAATTGAGTTGAAGAGATGCACACAACCCACTTAGGTGTAGATAATCATAAGAATGAATATGTTAAATCTCATGGATAAGAACTTAGTTGCATCCAAAATAGTGTTCTTGAAAACTACTTTGTTTACAACATTTGTGATTCACTATTTGGAACTTAGTATTTCTTGTATACCTGCATCTCAATAAATATGTTGCTCTACTAGAGAGCCATTAAAAATACCAAATGGCAAACATCAAGTGATCAAATAACCCTAATTCGCCACTTACAAAATTTCACAAATATTTCTATTTGTGAACTATTAAGCACTTCCACAAACAAAGTGGCTATCCTACTAAAATTAGATACTTGTTACCAATGAAAAGGATGAAGTAGAGAATATGATCATTAAATTATCTTTGGGTCAACCATACAATAGATTATGATAAGAATTGGTTGATAGCTTGAGTAAATATTTTCAATTTGCTTCCTCAAGCACTCCGAAGACTTCATCTCACCATCAAGTACCTACATCAATATCCTAAGCACATTTTGGTACCCAACTCATGTTGGGTCCTTTTGAGTTAGTCAACAAGTGCTTAGGCACCCAAATGACTTTAGCACTAGATTGTAGTGAACACATTGTCTTGCTAGCACTAACTCCATTTGTGGCCCTCCTAAGCATATTATCATAAACAAATGTGTTCGACTTACGAGTGTTACTATTTGGGCAATCATAGCTTAGATGCCCCTTTCTCTTACAAGCATAGCATATGCGGCCTTGATTTGCTTTGTGATTGTTTTGCTTGTTGGGACAACCATCAACCAAGTGCCCCATCTCATTACATCCATAACATCTTCTTGTTGTAACTTGGGCTCTCTTTCTTGCCTCTTTGTACAAGGGGCAATTCTTGGTAGAATGGCCCAACTTCTTGTCAGCCCAACTCTTGTGTGGACACAAAGCCCACTTATGTCCATGCTTCTTGCTCTTGGTTGTTTTGACATTGCTTGAAGTGTGATTCTTTTATTGGGATTTGGAGGAAGCAAGATTTGAACCCTTCTCAAGCTTCTTCACCATGTTATCACGGTTATCTTGAGAAGGTTGTGCTTTCTCCTTACCCTCCAAACAAATCACATCTTTCTTTAGTCTTTCCACTTCTTCTTTGAGCTCATTATTTTCTATGAGATTTAGCTCAATCAAAGATTGGCTTACTTGAGAAGCACACTCATTAGTACAAGAAATATTCAATTGAGATTGCGTACAAGTGAGTATTTGTGTGAGAGGCTGAAATGATTTTACTAATGTAATTACAACCTCATGCGTTATCTCAAGCATAGCATGTGATTCTATTAATTTCTCATGGGAGCACTTGAGATGAACATAGTTTGCTTGTAATACATTATATTTGCTTGATAGTTCATCTAGTATTGCCTTGAGCTCACTATTTTCCTTTTCTAGTTGGGACACACTAGAAGAGGAGTTAGTAACCAAAGCATGCTCAATTGATAACTTTTCATACCTCTTATTGATTTCCTTTAGTTCATCTGACTTGGAAATGAGAAACATCTCTTGCTTTTGAAGTATGTTTTCTTGCTTCTCATTTTATTCTTCTAGCTTAACATTCTTCTTAATCAACTTGACAAATGTTTTCTTGTCTTTGCTGCTGAGATGATCAATGGTATCAAAATCCTCAATTTTAAGACCACTTTCTTCTTCTTCATCTTCATGTGCAATCTCCTTGACTTGTTCATTCTTGGTTGCCTTCTTCTTGTTCTTCTTGGCCATGAGATATGAGTGGTGAGGATCTTGAGCTATGGAACTTGATTCCTCACTTGGCTACCACTGGTCTTGAGCAATATTCTTGACTTGCACTTCTGGCTCTAGATCGGTGCTCTTGAGGTCTTGTGAGGTTTCTTCGTTGCACACAATGGGCATGTTTTCTAATGACTTGAGCTCATGTGCATCATCATATTTGGACTTTCCATATAACTCGATGAGTCTCGTCCAAATGACATGAGCACTCTCTGATGGTGTTTCTTCATTGTAAACTGCCTCAGCTTGAACCTCTGCACTCAATGTACTCAAGATGACATTAATTGCTTGCGTGTTGAGTTGCACACATCTCTTTTTCTCTTCGGGCATATTTTTATAGTTGCTCCAATCAACTTTAGGAATAGAGATGCTTGCATCCACAATACGCTCAACAAGAGGACTAATAGTCCTAAAAATATTGAGTACATAATTAGACCAAAATAGAAAATTTGAACCATCATTTTGGAGAATCACGAGCTTTGATTCATTAGGCATCGGCATCCTTTCTCACGGCGGTGAAGCTTTTAGTGAAATCCCAGCTCCGATACCACTTGAAAGGACCTAGGATGTCGCCTAGAGGGGGGTGAATAGGCGATTATCGAAAACCTAAAACTTGCAACTCAAATGCGGAAGTTAAATACCTACCGAAAGTAGGACCGGAAGTAGCACCGGTACTACCGGTAGTACAAAAACCAGTACTACCGATGCAAACTTCTGATACTATCGGTAGCCTATGAAACTACAAAATTAAAATAGAAATCAGAGTAAAATAAGCTGTAAATTCAGATCCAATTGTTACCACCCCTTTGTTGATGTTCCTGATGAAGATATTTAACTTCTTGGAGCTTTTCACCGGACCAAATCGTAGATCGAGTCCTCCAACCTAAGAACTTGGGGATAGGGATAAAGAATACGAAGAACACAAAGAACAAGGGTAGTCGATGCTACCACCATGGCAAGACACACGATTTAATCCGAGATTCGGCAATCCCCACAAAGGAGTTTCTACGTCCCCGTTGTTGAGGTCACCACAAAGGTTTCCTCCCTCAAGCAACCACGAAGGTAAACTTGAGATATTCACTAAGAATCAAAGGTAATACAAACACTTCGGGGTGCCCTCATAAATGAGGCAACACGGGCAGCCATGAAGAACGCCTAGTCAGCTAGGGTTCCAAGAACCCAAGAGTAACAAACACAAATCAAGCCGGCAAGACGAGGAATCCAAGTGCTCAAGTCGTAGATCAAAGTTCCCACTCTCTAATCTCACGTCCCTAGCTCGAATCTTTGAGAGGTTAAAGTTTGGGAGCAAAGGGGGAGAGAGAGCAGGCGAGCTGGTGCTTGGGAGCTTTCTTTCTCAGGTGAAGAATGAGTGAAATGGCGAGAGCTGCCAAAAAGAGAGAGGTGAGGGGTATATATATGGTCTGTCCAGAACAACTACCGGTAATACTGATGGAACCACCGGTACTACCGGTACCTCACCAAATATGACCGTTGTCGTGTCAGAGCATGCACATTATGACATACTTGTACTACCGGAAGTAGGACCGGTACTACCGGTAGTACATTTCCTGCGCAACTGGGCACCTTTGACTTGGCCTATATATATATATAGCCGGTAGTACCGGTACCAGCGGTACTACCGGTAGTACATAACTACGCCAACTCGCAGACTTCGACTTTAGGAAAATATGCCCGATACTTTCGGAGTATAATTTTAATAAAATACGGGCTACCGGAGAGCACCAGTACTACCAGTTGGGGAATCGGTACTACCGGTAGTACAAAGTTTCTTCAACTTTGCACATCTCGACTTTCTGAGAAAATAGCACGGATACTTTCGGTTTAAAACTCTAATATTTCCGGTACTTCCGGTAGGTCAGGTTGGCTGAAGCAAAGGACTTTTCTAAGTGATTTGAGTGCAACGGTGACTCTCTAAATGCTCTAAATATAGACTTGAGCACTTTTAGACCTCGAATTACCAACCTAATTTGTATCCCTCTTGATAGTACGGCGTTTCCTATAACTCAAGTAAAGATAAAAATTGATGGCACTCTTGAGTAGAAATATCGTCCATCCGAAGAAACTTTAGGGTGCTAGGATCACCAAATATCATCGTTCAAATCTTTTAATGTACTTCAAGGAGAGATAACATTCCAACTTTGATTTTTCTTCTTGAACAATGTCATCTTAAGTACGTGACTTGATTCTATTCATCAAATATAGATAAATCCAAATATATCAAGTCATTTTTCATTCAATATAGCAAGCTTCAAATATGATACCATTCCATATGCAATCCCTTATGTCTCATTATTTAACTCAATGTGCTTGCTTTCACATGAATCATAGAAATCTCACAATAGATAGGCCTTTATATGAATTCTATTTGCATTATTGTCTTGTGCTTATACAACAATGACACATCATTTTGGCTTTATACACTTTAATCAAGTACTTATGAGATAATTAATTTCCTGTCCAACACTTTGTAGAATCATTAGACCTTGAATTATGTTGTCAATCAATTCACCAAAACCCACTAAAGGGCTAGATGCACTTTCACATTGCCTTTCGGGGTGCCGGTCTGTCGAGGATAGGAACGGTAAGAATGTTCCAATTTATGCGGAACCTCCAACACCATGAGCCCAAAGAACATTCAAAAAATAAATGCTCTACTTTTTCTTCAATATCAGCATTGCAAAGAACCGAGAATATGGTTGTAGATGCATATTTTTCTTGTATTGAGTTGGTCTAATAAGAGCAACCAAAAAGAAAAAGAAGTTATGCTTGCCACTGCGGCTACTTTTCCAAAACCATGAGAACTACTGATTGTCAAATTATCACCACCTGAGAGAGATTAAATAGTATTTGTATGTATATTCTGTTAAAAAATAAACACACAAAGAAAAATATATTTTATTAATTAGTCGTAGATAATAGATAGGTTACTTATCAAGTCTCTCAAGATTTTATCGCGTTCGGATGTACCTCATCTAGTTTTCAATTAAATTTGATTAGAAGTCCCCATCACGAAATCCAACCCGTTCTAAATAGAACATGGGATTGTTATATTGCAAAAAAATTGCACGATGATGGGTCTTATTGTTTAGCAAGTACTCCAAGCTCCAAAAACTAAATCAACCAACTGACTATATGGATGACTTTTCCTTAAGATTCGTCACCACGGTGTGCTGCCTTGGCCAGGCGCCAAACCACCAGCCACTGAAGCCACGGCCACACTGATACCACCAATGCACACCAATGCACGAGACCGGGGAAGAATCTATATTTCCGATCCCTCCAAACTCGAAGCCTCGCAACGCGCCAGCGACGGAGACCGGCACAACACAACCAAAACATGTCTCAACACACCATTGCCGCCATGCACGCCGTCGTGCACCACCACCCTGGTGGCCACCGCGCACCGCCGCCTCGCCGCTGCTCTCACGGCCAAGGGCGCCGCAGCGTGGTCGTCGTCCGCGCCGCGGCCACCACCACCGTCACCAGCAACCCGGGCGCCGCTGCGACAGCGCCGGACTCGCCGTCCGCGGCGTTCTGGGACTACAACCTCCTGTTCCGGTCGCAGCGCGCCGAGTCCCGCGACCCCGTCGCGCTCCGCGTCACGGAGGGCGCGATCCCGCCGGACTTTCCCGCAGGCACCTACTACCTCGCGGGTCCCGGGATGTTCGTCGACGACCACGGGTCCACCGTGCACCCGCTCGACGGCCACGGCTACCTCCGCTCGTTCCACTTCGACGGCAGCGGCGGCGCGGCGCACTACTCCGCGCGGTACGTGGAGACGGCGGCGAAGCGGGAGGAGCATGACGACGCGGGCGGCGCCGGGTCGTGGCGGTTCACGCACCGGGGCCCCTTCTCCGTGCTGCAGGGCGGCAATCGGGTGGGCAACGTGAAGGTGATGAAGAACGTGGCCAACACCAGCGTGCTGCGCTGGGGCGGCCGCGTGCTCTGCCTCTGGGAGGGCCGCGAGCCGTACGAGCTGGACCCGCGGACGCTGGAGACCATCGGCCCGTTCGACATCCTCGGCCGCCGCGAGGCGACCACAGCAGCGGCGAGGCTGCGCGTCTCGGGCGCCGGCGCCGGCCGTGGCTGCAGGAGGCAGGGATCGACGTGGCCGCGCGCCTGCTGCGTCCGGTCCTCAGTGGTCTGTACCATCACTAGCACCTGCATGCGCCTGCGATTGCAGAGCCCACTCCGACCCGACCGACCTGACGTTTGTGCGTTCTCGTGTGGCTCCCGCAGGTGTCTACAGAATGCCTGCCAAGAGGCTGCTCGCGCACTACAAGATCGACCAGGAGAGGAACCGGCTGCTGATGGTGGCCTGCAACGCCGAGGACATGCTCCTGCCGCGCTCCAACTTCACTTTCTACGGTCCGCCCTGCACTGCACACCCCTTTTGCCTGCTCAAATCGAATCGATCACTGACGTTGACGACGCTTCACCGCAGAGTTCGACGCCAACTTCGAGCTGCTGCAGACACGGGAGTTCGTGTTGCCGGACCACCTGATGATCCACGACTGGACCTTCACGGACAGCCACTACGTCCTCCTCGGCAACAGAATCAGGCTGGACATTCCCGGTACGGAAGGGGATTAGACTACTCTGTCTCACTCTTTTTAACTCCTGGGGCCAGACCGCCAGAGGCATTTGCATCGTCTCTCACGTGAGTGGCGTGCGCTGTTTGTGCAGGTTCGCTGATGGCGCTCACGGGCACGCACCCAATGATCGCGGCCCTCGCCGTGGACCCGAGCCGGCAGTCCACGCCCGTCTACCTGCTGCCGCGCTCCCCGGAGGCCGAGGCCAGCGTTCGCGAGTGGAGCGTGCCCATCGAGGCGCCGTCGCAGATGTGGTCCATGCACGTCGGCAACGCCTTCGAGGAGCGCAACGGCCCGGGGCGGCTTCAACATTCAGCTCCACATGTCCGGCTGCTCCTACCAGTGATTCAACTTCCACAGAATGTTTGGTAATTTCCGGATCCATACTACACCTTCAAATTTTCCTCTGTTGGTTGAACAATGTTGTTCACTCCACTACATCTTCGATTTTCTTTGACCTGCTACCGGCGCAGGTTACAATTTGCAGAACAAGAAGCTGGACCCGTCCTTCATGAACATAGCCAAGGGCAGGGAATGGCTACCTCGTCTTGTACAGGTGAGAGCAATCGCTTCAACTTGGGGGTGCTGCACCAGATGTGAAATATTAACAGCGACAGAGTTGTCCTACGCCCCGCCGACCAATCCAAATATCTAATGCAGGTGTCAATCGACCTCGACAAGAGAGGAACGTGCCGAGGATGCTCCGTCCGGAGATTGTCCGACTGGACCAGGCCGGCGGACTTCCCGGCGATAAACCCAGGCTTCGCCAACCGGAGGAACCGGTTCGTCTACGCCGGCGGCGCCTCCGGTTCACGGAGATTCTTGCAGTACTTCCCCTTCGACAGCGTCGTAAAGGTTGACGTCGCTGATGGATCAGCGCGGTCGTGGTCTGTCGCCGGGCGCAAGTTCGTTGGTGAGCCGGTCTTCGTCCCGACCGGCAGCAGCGAGGATGACGGCTATGTTCTGCTTGTAGAGGTAAGAGAAAGAAGTAGAACATCCATTCTAATTCTAAGAACCGACATGGAGAACGACTTGCCATTGATTCATTTGATGTCGCTTTGTTGGCAGTATGCGGTGTCTGATCACAGGTGCCATCTGGTGGTGCTGGACGCAAGGAAGATAGGGGAAAGGGACGCAGTTGTGGCAAAACTTGAGGTGCCCAAGCACCTCACCTTCCCAATGGGATTCCATGGGTTCTGGGCAGATGAATGACACCACAAGCATCCAATCTAACTCGCTGAGCCCTGAAGTAGAAAGTGGCTCAAACACTTGGAAGGGGGTTCAACGCCCAAGTTGTCTTGACCCCTTCAAACCTCTGAAACTGAAACAAACGCAACAACAGGGTCGCTCCCTGCCACAAGCCATCACGGAGGAGACGTCTACTTTGACTCGACCTGCTTTCAAGAACCTCGTACTTGGACTCTTCTAGCGACTAGCATGGACGACCTGCATGATCCCTTGGCTTCCCCACTCTTTTGACATGTTTTGTACCATGATCGCATCAACTTTGTATTGAACTCTTTTTTCATTTAGTGAAATATATACTCCGCACGTTCTAAAAAAAGTTGCTCAAGCAAACTCATGATATACCGTGTAAAGTCTGTTCAAATGTACCATGGAACATGAATGAAAATGCAAAGCTCCATCTTACATCAAGCACTGATAAACTTGTAGAATTTTGCCACGACAAGCCTTTAGACCAAACTAATCTATACCTATCTATAAAGAGGCAAAATTTCTTCACCTCTTTTTTCTTTCACCTCTTCGTATCCTATATGTTTACAGTTAGAAAACTATAATAATAATAAAACACCAAATTTCCACCTAATAATCTGTCGGCTCCCTGATTCAGAAAAATTCTGTCCGCCCTTCTAGCCGCTCCACCCCGTCACCTCTCCGACTCCAACTCCAGTACGGTAGTGCTACAGAAATTAGATTGAAAATAGAATAAAAAACAATATAAGGTTTCAAATGAAAATAATTCAAGAAAGAGGAAAAAGGTGAAAAGGTTTTAATAATTTTTGAAATAGGCCAGGGTTCCGGATGCAAAATGTTAAAATATTATAAAATTCATCAAAAAATCATAGAAAAATTAGAAAAATGTCAAACCAATTTTATTAGTTTCATAAAAATATGATCCATCCATATATGTTGTGAATATAATTAGATTATGTTTTTGTCTACAGGTGTGTTAATCATCTTTATATAGGTTGCATGCATATGGTTTGAATATGTACAGGATGTCCTCTTGGTCATTGTCCCCAAGTCTTCACAGACTTTTCGTTGTCCAATTCCTATCCAAGACAAAGACTCGGTTCATAATCCCCTATTTTTTAACAATTATTATGTTTATTTCTGCATTAAATTTTGAGGAGAAAGATTTACACCACCAATTTAGTTTTGTTTAAAAATCAAATATGGATTAGTCAACGGCACAACAAATTATTTCATGAACCGAAAAGTGGCAGTATATAATTCTTGACTTTTTTTATTAAAATTTTGACGAGAAAGATTTACAACATCTATGTCAATTGTATTTAAATAATTTATTGGTATTTAAATATGGATTAGTCAATTGTACAACTAATTATTTCATGAACCGGAATATTCGGCAGTATGTGGTTCATGAAAAGAGCTACTATGTGAAAAAAATATTGTCATAATCATCGGTGGACAGAACAATCCTAATGCAGTTACGGAAGTTGGTATGACGATGCGTAAAAAAGCTACAAAGGTCGATATCCATAAGTAGTATAAAAAAGCTATAAAGTTATAATATTTATTTATATCTAAATAACTATACGCTTTACAAGGAAAAGAAAAAATATACCAAAGTATGTTAATTCGATGCAAGTTTAATATGCCATTGTTATTTATTGTGAGCATTAACGTATATTATAAATATGATAATCATCATAAAATAAATCATAAAAACATAAAATTTAAGTTATCATTCATGTTATCATTTCAAATAAATTTTAATAATTCTTTTGTCCTGTTGTAATGCACGGACATATTTGCTAGTGTTCATAAAGCACACGACAGATCATATATTATGTAATAAAATGTTCAAGACTATTATGTAATAAAATGTTTAAGACAATCCCACATGGTAAACATATAGAGTTTCCAACAAGAGCCCTGATAACGCAATTTCTGGACCCGATAACTAAGACATAACACGACTAATTCTAGAAGTAATCCTGCACACAACTAAGAAACCACCAAACTGTGAAGTCGACGAACTGTTGTGCTCAGTGTATACGAGCTATAGTTACCACGATGAAGACGAACACCGAGAGCATGAATGATATCCTTACTATATCATCAGAGAAATCGTAGTTCTTGCCCCCAGCTTGAAAGAGCATATTCACGAGCCCAAGTATTTTCTCAAGGAATTCCATGATTTTTGCCTGGGTATTTTCCAGGACCCACATCATAAATCCAGGAGGGGCATTAGAGCTTTTCTTGAGATCAGTTTCCTTGGCTGAAAGACAGGATAACTAGCATTAGATGCAGATTCGTCCAACTTATTAAAATAAGAGGCCAACAGAACTAAGTGGGTTTTATTGTTTATATGTTTTCCCATAACAAAAGGTCAAAAAGATTATTTAAGGGTTGCTGCCTAAAAAACATTGTTCACCCATTCTAATCCAAAGATGTCAAAAGCAGAATCTTAGAAGTCACATACCATCCTGGAAGGAGCTCTTGAATTCTTGTACCACATCGTTCTTCATCACAGCATCCCGTACAGCCTTGTCAGCTGACAAGGACACGACCATTTTCTGCATGTAAGCAAAAGAAAGTCATGATAAATCATGAACACTACGTTAGTTTTGCAGACTATATATGAACAGACGGGACGCTAATGGCATATTTCTATGCAAAATAGTACCACCCAAAATCTCAAATCAAGCCACATTACCTGAACAAAAGCGTCTTCATGCAATAGACGGAATGCATCCAGTACACTTTGATGTTCCTTCGGTAAAAGAGCTGTTGAATTAAGAACAAGCCTAGCAGGTTCAGTCCATTCATCTAGTCTGACCTTAGATGCATCAGAATCCAGAGCAAAATGATTCACGAATATCCCAGACGAAGGGTGCACTGCGATGGGCAATGCGAGAGATTGTCGATCAGCCGCTTCAGAGTCAACGGGAGCCTTCTCAAACACCCTGTATGAAAGTCAATTACTTAGATGGATGGATCAATAACGCCACGCCATACTACTACTAAATCAGTTAAACAAGTATGAAGACCATTGCTCTTTGCTCTAAACAATACTGACAGAGCAAGTATCAATCAACATAGTAAAAAAAGCAAGAAAATTTGCGCTCTTAGCAGAAAAAATTAAATAATTGGAGATGCAACTGCATCTGATAGCAAGGCGTACACTCTGAGCAATTTGAAGGATACACGAAACAAACATAGAGTGATTTGAGGCACGCTAACTTGCACATGAAGTAAACAATACCGGATTACCTGTCCGTGCAAAACCCGCAAATCATGAGGAACTTCACAATCTAATTACACCAGATTTAGGTAAACAACATGTAATTAATTACACTATAAGAAAACTCAAATCTCAAAACAATCTTTTCAAATCCAGATCATCGCCAATCGCCAATCTAAGAAATTAACACCTACTAGTATAATTTTATCAAACGTAGATAGAATCTTACTGCTTGATGCTGGCGATAGCGGCGCGGACCTCATCATCGGTGGGCGGCGCGACCCCCAACACAACACCTTGCTCCTCCGTTGCCTCTTGGAAGGCGGCGTCAGGCGCGTCGGTATCCTCCGCGGCGACGACGACCTCCTCCCAGTCCTCACCGTCGCTGCGCAGCGTGCGGGATTCCCAGCGCGCGGCAGAGGCGACGGAAGCCCGAGGCGGCGGCGAGGTGGCGCGCAGCGGGCGGCCTCTGGCGCGTGACACTGAAAGGGCGCCACCAGAGGAGGAAGAAGAAGATGGGATGGCTGGTGCGGTGGCCGCGACGGAGCGGCTGGCGAGGCGCACGAGATTCCTGCTCGTCATGCCTGATGCGTCGGTGCCTCCCAAACCTCGCCGGTCCCTCCTCAGAACCACGTAGACAACCATGAGCTCGTCGCAGCAGCCGCCTTCCAATGCTCGTCGTCTCGCTTGGAACCCCTTTATGGATGGCTCTCTGAGCCTCGGCTCCCTTGGAACTTCTTTTTGGATGGCTTTCTTGGTCGGTTAAAATACCGTAGATAATATCATAATAACCTAATGGAGCTACGATACTTTTAATGACACATCAGGTTTCTAGGTTCCACTTTTACACATTATTTATTACTAGCAAATTTGTCCGTGCGTTGCTACGGATCATAAAATCCATAATACTCCCTGTATTTAAATTATAAGATATATTGATTTTTTTTATAAATATCGCTTGATTTTATTGTGTATCTAGTCATAATCGATGTCTAATAATAAAGAGACAAAATACCTGTGCTGCTACGAATTTTGTCCACATCTATTGCAATGAGTTTCATCATTTTTTAGAAAATAATAAAAACTTATCAAATATTTTTTTACTGGGAACTTAAAATATTTCCAAATGCATTTAGGTTTTTATATCATATTCAAAATAATTCATCTTTATACCAATTCTTATGTGACAGATTAAGTACAACCCTAACATTGAGTCTCTTCCAGTCCCGCTGGTTTGTATTGATAACTTTTTATAACTTTTTAAACTGCCTTTGGAGCATACTATCTATGGTTTTTTATATGCCCTTAGGCTTTTCAAGATTTTATTTCACACACAGTTACACTCTATGGTTAGAAGTAATTTAACAAAGTTTGAATTAGAAATTTTAGATTTGATTTTGATTTTATATGGATTTTATATTTTTTGTTATTTTTTTTAAAAACACAAGCAACTAACAAAACGCTTTGTATTAGGATTCTTGAAGTTTACGTAAATATCTTGAGATCATACTATATCCATTTTTTCAGTTGGGACACTCAAGTTTTTCCTATTCATGCCACCAACTCCTTATTAAAGTAAATTACGAACTCACTCAGGTACTCTTTGCACGATCGGTATGGCCCGCTATGACAATCTCCTCACCGTTGTGGTCCGTGTTGCTCTCGGCCACTACCTCCATGGTCGCTTTGTTTGAGTGTGGCAGAGTTCTTCAGCTGGGACCTCAGGGCAGTTCGTGCCATATGGGAACCAGGCAACCTAGCCCGTACCAAAATAATCTGATGCGGCCATCAAACGTCCTAGACGCGAACCCTACAGAACTTTTACTATATCATTTGTTGTATATATATTTTGAGATAAAATTTTACTGCATCAACTTTTTTAGTGGAATCCTCCATTTTTTTCTATTATTGGCAACAACTCTTTTCTGAATTAGATGATGAACTCACTCACCACTCTTTGAACGGCTTATAACATTGCGTATAATATGTAGCGAAATTATCATCGCTTTGCTAAATTATCATTTCTATTGTTGATTTCGCAAAATAGCCGTCACACTTTTTTTTTCTATTTCGTTATTTTATTTTCCTTATTTTTAGTTTTTATTTTAATATACGGACTGGAGGGCCGTTTTTTTTATTTCTCTTTTTCTATCTACGGACGGGAGGGCTCCGGTATTGTTCTCTTATACGAACGGGAGGGCTTCGGGTATTTATTTTCCTATATGAATGGACAGACTAAGGCGCAGTTGGGCTGGCGGACAGAAAGTTTCTGGCGGAGAGAAATTTTTTTAATTAAGTATTAGGAAAAGATTATGGTTTCAATTATGGTTTTCTAACCGTAAACATATAGGACACAGAGAGGTGAAAGAAAAAGAGGTGAAAAAATTTTTGCCTCTTTATAGATAGATATAGATATTTATAAAAATATTTAATAATTTAATAATAAAAGTTGGAAGATTTTTTCTATTTCTTTTACTTCCCACGGTACTCTAACGCATCTTCATATATGTGACTTAAACATCGAATATACATTTATACTACGAGGAGTTCTCGTGCGTTGCAGAAGGTATGCGGTATTTTTTTTAATACTAGTAGAATTTTGTTTAACTGTATATAGAGAATAAATGTAACTAGGTGGAGAGATCAGTTTCATATAACATTTTTTTCCTCTTCGTGTTTTATGATAGTGGGACCCCTGAATGACATGACGCAAGGAGGTGCCAGAGAATTAGGTAGTGAGGTTTCTCATATTATGAGATATAAATGCGAACACACATTCTGTATGAAGTCTAATTTGAGTATGTAATAACATCTTGAAGCCAATAAGCTACTCTCTACTCCCTCCATCCTGTAATATAGTTTATTCTTGTCATTTTGAAAAAAAATAAAAGAGAGGGTAATAGACGCATGTACGTCTTAACTTCATAATCTATTGAAATCTGATCCAATATCGCTTGATTAAAGGGTGCGGTCTAAGTTATTTGAGGAAAACAGCAATTACGTATTGTTGGAAGTAGCACTCATGCATTGTTATTTGAGAAAATATTATGTCTTCTGTTCTCTAAATGCATTATATTTGAAGACATCTCTAAAAATCAGAATACATTATATTCTAGGACGGAGGAAGTACATCGCAAAATAATTATATTTTAGAGATTCACAATTTACCCCCGAAATAGGAATATTTTTAGTTCGTGGACCATCTAGATGCTATTAGCTTTTACTACTTTCTCTACTTTCAACGTGGAATCATCATATGTTGGTACTACTTTTAATTGATGTATATATAAAATTGTACATTAGCTTTGTTTTTCCCACACATCTAAATGATTTCTTTCGCTATTGATTCCGCGTATGCAATATATGTGTATCAATTCTTTCACTCTTAGATAGATATATATATTACGTAAATCTTATTTCTCCTACACATACGGTCTGTCCTTTGTTACCAGGTGTGACAAAGATCTATGCACTCATATTAATTAGCGGATAACTTGTAATTTGGATCAGAGTTTCCGGGGTGCAAATGTACATGTTTTAATCTCTGCCACGATCTTTTCGGTGTTAACCTTTTACTACCTCTTTATAATAAATTAAGTAATTTGTTTTTTTAATTAACAAATGGATAGGATAGTCTGTATAACCTTTTCTTAAAAATGTGTTACATGGTCCCATACCCATCCATGGTTTATAAAATATTAATGAGCCACTATAACTGTAATTTTTTATTTGATGGTGCAATTATCATTGATTTCAATAGCAACCCCGCGCCGTCCGAGTTGTTTGCCCTTCGTCGTGTTTATTATGTTAATATACTGTATATGTATTTTTGCAAAAAAAGGCATACCGTATATGTATATACTTATAGGAGAGACGGGTTGCCTCGTAAGAGCCGTCGCTGTTTGTTTTGTTTGATACGGTTGTTTACCCGTCACAAATTGGTTCAAATCAGTGACGCAAATTTTGCGACGGATCCTACAGCCGTCACTAACCTAACTTACCAACCGTCTCAGATATGAGACTCTGTAGTAGTGAGTATATATATGTCAATTGCCATTGCCAACTTCACGGTTCTATGGTAGTTCGTCGTTTAAGAGAGAATCCATTCATAACACGAAGGAGGGTCTGCATTCGGCAACCACCAACAGAAATTGTCTTTGTTGGGCAGTTGGGTGACAGCGCCACACTTTCCCGTGCGTGCGGGAGACTAACCGCTAGCCACCGAGGGGCATGCGTTGCGGGCAGATCTGCCCGCGCAACTTGGGCGCCAAGGTGGTCATCAGTCATCACGGTTTTTTTGGATGTGGTTTATGTCGTGAACAGCACTGATGAACACAAGTTTTTTTTGTTTGAACGAATTGGTGAACAAAAGTATTTTTCTGAACGAATTGACGAACTAAAGTAAATGGATTTGACGGTACAGTGCTAATCCGGGGAATCAACGGCTAAATATATGCCTGCGACTGGGATCATTGTTCGTACAACACAATTTCATCATTACAGCAACTAGCTACAGTAACACGACGGAACAAACTAAAAACAAACCACGATGTCATGATCACACACACATACTTAGATTAGATTAGATCCCTCAATCTACATACACTGGACCACAGCGAAAGGACGTAGATGCACGCAGCTTGTAGTCAGACGACTACCGCCTCCACGTTCCCGTGGCGCGATTTGGCGGCCACGCCCACGCCCGGGCACGCCATGATCTGGTACACCAGCGCCGCGACGACCGCGCCGATCATCGGGCCGGCCTAGCACACGGCCTGGTTCTTGAAGCGCCCGCTGACGACGGCCGCCCCAAAGGAGCGGGCCGGGTTCATGGCCGTGCCCGACAGCGAGCCCGCGGCAAGCACACAGGCGCCCTCCATGAGCCCCACAGCCAGTGCGCTCAGTATCGTGCCCGCGAACCCGCGCTTGCCGCCGCCGCTAGAGCGATGAGGCTCGCCGAGCACGTGTACCGTGTACACCAACAGGAACGTCAGCACGCCCTCCAGCACCGCGCTGCCGAACCCGGTCATCGCCACCGCCATCCTCGTCGTTGGCACCTCCTGCATGCGCAGTTCTCGCTCCGCGTCCAAGTCGCGTGGCTCGCGGGCGCACCCACGGGCAAGGCATGGCCCACCCCGTTCCTGCTCTGGACAGGATGGAACGTCATTCGCAAACGTCTTCACTCTTTGGGAACGTGGTATAGGGGATTACCCGTTGCGGTTGGGTTCCATGCTTAGATGGTTCAAAGACTAGTTTATAATTTCTATATTTCTAGAGGTCCTTACCGTATGTAGTTGAACAGCTATCCTCCGTATCCTTATACGATGTATTTGTATTTATATATTTTTGTTTCTCTTACTTAATACAGGTAGACTTTATCAAAAAAAATAACAACAGGAGTCAATGGTGCACCAGTGCATGCTGAGGTCAGGATTTTGACCACCATCCCGTATGGCGCTGCCAGCTACACCATCAACTCGGAGAAGAAAGAAAACAATGACGATTGAGGACCTATTTCTCTTTTTTTTGTTTTTCTATTCCTTCTCCACCTCTCTTCACTCGCACGCTTCCTTCTCGTCTACGATTGTAAACCTAGCCCCCACCCCATTGGCTTCAATAAAAGGGGATGCAGGGACTCTTCTTCCCCGAACCTTGACTCCTAGTCACCGAGACTTAGAGCAGCCACTACACACACAAACTTCACTAGTCGCTTTGTCTAGACCCCCTGCGATTTCTAGACACTGACAATCCTAGAAGTGTATTTGTTTTGGGACAAAAACATGTGATTAAATATACAGACATGTTTGCTAATTTATTTGAGAACACAAGGTTGAGATGTGTCCTTATGGTTCAGATTTGGGATGAGTGATTATCAACGAGTGTGGCAGATTCTCCTAAATCATATGACCCACACGCATGATTATTGTCTAAGCAGACTTCAAATAATCAGGAATGTGTTCCATAAGACTTAAAAGGTCTGTCGGGTAAATCCCGAATAATCCACGATTCTCCGAGCAGGATTAATCATTATAAAGAGACATTGCAGTATTATAACAGTTTTATACAAATAATATACATCGGAGTAAAATAGCGGAAGGATTATAATAACATAAGTTTACAAACCGTTCAGATTAAACTTATAAACTATAAGTTGGATTAATACAAACCATAGTAGCAGTGGAGTAACAATATAACTTATTATAAAAACCTTGATTATATGCTCTGCCCAAGAGCGAGACATCCTATTCGTCGTCACTTTTCTCGACGATGGTCATGCAACAGGATGCGTAGCAGTCCTGCTCATGGGACTCACCTGCAACAAGGGTTCAATAAACCCTGAGTACAAAAGTACTCAACAAGATTGACCCGACGAAAGAAAAGGGGTGAAGACTCAGGAAATGCAGGCTAGAGGGACAAGGTAAGGCTTGCAAGAGATAAGAATTTTTGCGAAAAAGCAATTACAAATAGTAAAGTTGTCTTGCTCTAGATCCGAATTACCAACCAACCTCATTTTGATACCTTATCTTCATTCAAGTTGTTACTACAATGATAAACAACGATCGAGTCTTCTTCTTCGAGAAGCAACAGCGATTCGAATCTATTTTCATACTCAGCTGGGACCTAGATCACTGGGATACCGGAGACTTTAACTCCGATGCATACCAGATCACAGATATACTGGGATAACAACCACAGCCATATATCACCACATGATACACATGAGCACTTCGACCCAGTGTACCGATATACGTGGGAACTTAAACCCACAGTATAACACACTATGACATATGTGGGGACTCTAGCCCACTATATATCACTCCATGACATACGTGGGGACTCTGGCCCGACTCTGGCCCACTGTATACCACTTCATGCATGTGGATTTTATAATTTCTCAATATCACCAGATCACCATCGACACGGGGCCTAGGGCATCAACAGACGGAAACACTACAGAGGGACTCCATTCCCAATACAAGTTAGCCGTCCGGACTCGATTTATTAACTATCATCATGTTTCCGCAGATAAAGCCATCCTCATCTTTTTCATTCTTTTACTTATTGAAAACTTATCTAACTCAGCAGGGCTAAGCATTACTATGCATATTCCAGCTAACAGGTAACAAGGAATAAGAAAGTAAGGTAGGTAATGCAATATGTAGATTTTTACTCAACCCCTAATCCCTAATGCAACATTTCATAAGGAAGCGATAAAACTTTTATAAAATCAAGGAAGGGTTTAAATGCATCCGGGGCTTGCCTTGGTATTCGGGGTAGACGGTCTCGGGCTCTGGATCAACTCCAATCTCTTGAGTCTGCTCTTCCTTCGGATCTGGGGCGACAACGTTGAACTCTCCGTTAATGAAAACTATACGATAAAAGCATATGCTTCAACATGATGGAATAGTAAACATGATGCTCAATGGATGCATGACCAATTTAAAGGCTTGAGTACAAATTTCCTTCACGATAAAGCTGCAAGCCAACAAAACTTACTCACTAAGTCCGTTAGGGTTAACTACATCTTTAATGACATTATTTAAGCACATAAAATAATGTCGATTAAACCCTAATGACATGACCCAAGGTCACCAATCAATCCCAAAGTCAAACAAATCCTATAATGATTAAACATGATTAAAGGGGTTAATTAATTATTTAAAAGCATAAAATAAAGGCATAAAAAAATTAAAGTTGTCTAATTGAGCTCAAAATTTTATTTTGAAAAGCTCTTGGTCTAATTAGATGGCAAAACAATTTTCAGAGATAAAAGCCAAATATTTTATTTATTAAAAATCATTGAACGTGCATTTTTCAATTAAAAGGGCTAATTTTAACTTATGCAAAAAGTACTCAAATTTGGCTTTTCATATTTTCCTATGTAGAAGACATCATAAAGAATATACACAAAAATTTTCAGAATTTTTGAAGCTATACACGAATTAATATGATTTTTCAAAGGAAACAACATTTAAATCATTTTCTGAAAAAGAAAAAAGGAAAAGGGAAATTCCTTCCCGACGTTGACCGCGACGGCGGCGATTTTGACCGGTGATATCTCGCCGGCGGTCGGTCTTGGACCATCATTATCTACACAGCAAGGCGAACACACTGGTGGTACTAATGGGGTGGCGGAGCAGCGGTGACCAGCTCACCGGCGGTGATGGCAGCTCGGCGGCGCTGTGGCAAGGCGACAAGGCTCACCGGAGCTTTTCTGGCAAAGGTAAGCGCACCAGCACACGATATGGACATAGGCGAATGCGACACACACACCAATTGAGTCCGAGACGGCCCCTAGCCTGAGCGGCTGTGCGCGCGGCGGCGCTGGTATGGTATTGCCGGCGACAAGCTATGGTGGCCGGTGGCCACAACGCGATAGGGAAGAAATTGAGAGCATGGACAGGTGTATAAGCTCACCGCGGTGACGATGCGCACACTAGTTGGCTAGAAGACGGTCGGAGACGAGCTGCTGTCGGCGGCGCTGATGGCGGCAGCGGTGCTCCGACGGCAAGGTGGGTGTCACGGCGATTTCTGTGCACCAACGAACGGGAAAAGGTGCGCATGAGGGGCAGCGAAGCACGGAGAATACGATAAAGTAGTCAATGAAAATAAATGAGCAACCTCAGTGGCGGTGGACGCGGCGATTTCACGGCGGCTCGGTGACCGGCCGCGAGGAAGACGACGGCGGCCTGGGTGATTCAGGCGGGGAGAGTAAGCATGAGCTAGCTCAAATTGAGCGCAAGGATGTGGCGGAGCTGCTGGCAAGAGCAATCGAGCAGCGGTGGATCGACGGTGGCAAAATTGCACGGCGGAGGAAGGTCGTCGGCGGTGGCGGCGGGGAAAAAGAAGAGGCGAAACGGCGGCCGGCTGTGTATATATATAGGGCAGAGGCGAAGCACGGGCGGGTGACACGATGATGATGAAGCTTCACATGCGGGAGGAGAGCTGGCGGCCGCAGCACGCCGGCATGTGCGGCGGTGGACGGCGGCGCGGCGTGAAAAGCCGGCCATGGCCGAAGTTCATAGGTCTCGGTAGTGTTTTTGAAAAATTATAGAAATGCCATTCATCGAAAATAACAAATTACTCTAAAATTTATATAGGAACTTAAAAATATCACAAAATATTATTTGTATGATTTTTCAAGAGCTACACTTTTCATTTAACTGACATTTTCAAATTCTATATAGATTTTGAAATATGAATTCAAATTCAAAAGGGGAATTAAACCCTAGAAACAAATATTTGAAATTACTTTTGATTTTTCAATAAAACTTGGAAATCTCTAAAACTATGAAATGCTCAACTTGTCAAACCAAACATGTTTCATATATAAAGTTTTCCCAAATCATGTATAATTTTTGAATTATAATTTTAAAATTAAAGGGGGATAATTGTTGGAAAACTGTATTTTCAAATTCATTTGAAATTATTTTTGGAAACTTGAAAAACTTTATATACCAACTTTGTAGCTCTTGTCAAGATCTACAAACTATATGTTTAGAGCATTCCCAAATTCCCTATATATTTTGAATTGTAGAAAAGGGGGTAAAACCAGGTTTTGAAATAAAGGGTTTTTAAAACCGAATTCAAACTCGATTTGGTTTCTAAATTAATTGGTTGGTCATTAGTGATCACAAAAATTATCCAAGGACATTTTTAGGTCAATGACCCAAAGACACCCTTGGTTGACCAAGTTGACTTTTGAAAAATATTTTATAGCTTTTCAATTTGAATTTAAATTTGAATTGCAAGACTTGGAAATAAGCTTTGAAATCCAAATTCAACTTCAAATGTGGGAATCATTTTTAGGATTGGACTTGGATTTATACACTATGCTTGACACTAATGTAAACACGGTTTACACCTCAAGTACATAGAATATAAACTAAGCATTTGGGATGACATTCGAAAATAAAGTTTTATTATTTCATGTGATAAAACATTCTAGAAACACATTCAACCTATGAAATATAAACTTGTTTTAGTTGATGCACATTAAGGTTGAACTAAACATGAATGCTTTACAATGCATATGATGACATGGCAGGGTTTTAGTTAATATAACACCAGAGGTGTTACAACGAGTTAGCACTTTGGGTTGAGTTTGTGAACCGACCATGGCGTGAGTATGTTGTGCAACATGTCTCCTGGTTTGCGATGTGTAGGAGTAGAGCTCGGATGTGGTGCTCGACGACGAGGTGAAGGTCAAGTAAAAATGTGCCATGTCGATGGACTGGGAGCACTGAAGGATGGACGTGAGTCTTGGATCGAGGGACTAGGAGGCCAAGTGACTAGCCGCGATGGCTGACACTTACGGTCATCGACATGTACAAGACAACATGAGCAATGAAGATGACGTAGATCAAGTCAAGGAGGATGAGGACGATGGTGTGGAACCTGCAGAGGCTGGACATGCATCTGCATGGGAGATGTAGATGGCATTGGTCGAGTCAATGTGTCAACATCAGGGGGGAGGGGGGTTTCATCCTCAAAACCATCAAAGGGGTTTGGTGGTTTTAGCCTCAACCATTGGAGTACGGTTTGCTGGTTTGGGCCTCAATATCCAGCGTGGACGGTTTGGTGGGTTGAGCCTCAAAACCACAAGGTGGATGGTTTCACGGGTTGTCCCCCAAAACCCAGGTGGAGGTTCCAAAGAGGAATAGGACAACATGTGGCAAAATCACAGTCACTGCGTCAAGGTGAAGTAAATCTGTTCAGGAAGCGTGGTTGTCCGATTGTTAGAGAAAGAGTCAGACGATAACACCCTCGGATCAGGTGATTCAGTTCAAAAATCTAGGAGCAAGTTCGTCATATGTAATAACCCTATAAATAAGGGAGGGGATGCTCTGCATTTTATTCCTTAGTTTTTCCCCTCTCTCTAGGGTTGCTTAGAGGTCCATAGATTTTCAGTTTTGTCTATAATTTGAGATCATGGACATGAGATTTTCGAGTGGGAATGGAGGTCCTTACGAATCCTCCTCTTATCCTCTAGGATTCAGATCATGTATCGTGTCTTGTGATTTTGGTTTGGCGTTCTTCTCCTAGTTTCCCCTTTTCCTGATTTTGATGAAATTTGAGGTTCCCGTTTACTCCTCTAGTAGCTGTTTTTGATCCTTCATTATTGACAATAATCAATAGATGTGTCACCATAACCTTTTTTATCGAAAAAACTCTGTTACTTGGTCTAATACCCATATTAATGGTTGATGTTACGTCCCGGTCTTGGCATCATGGCTGATGCTTCGCCGCCTCCCCAACCTCGTCATCGGTCCCTTCTCATATCTTAACAGAAAAAACCATACTTAAAGAAGTTGCTGACCAGTTCTCCAGTAAATGAGGATTTGCTTGATGAATTGTTCAGAGGTTACACTGTGGATGGCACCACAGCCTTTGTGCCTGGTGATGACTATGGTGAGAATGAAGGGCAAGATGTAGGGACAGTAGAGGAACAGTTTGAAGGAACACGTATAAGCAACCAGAGGGGCAAGAGGCCACTGACAGATGGGTACTTCCAGCTCATGCATAGTTTTCCTTCTGTCATTGATGAGATAAGAGCGTGGCGTGGGTTTTCCAGACCTAAGAGATGTAGATATATAAGTAAGCTGAATACTATTGAAGAAGATTGGATAGCGGACTGAAAAAATAACAGATTGGACCCCTCTTATTATGTCGATTCTGAGCTGTAGAGTTTAGTAGCAACAAATGGCCCCAAATGCATCTAGTGTTCAGCAACAAACAATTGTCAAGCCACTTACCTTGCACAGCACCGTATGGATGGAAAAGGAATGTGAATTGAATGAAGCTATGTATATTTTACACTGTATTCTATTGTCAGGCTATTCTCCTGCTGCCTCTTTTAATATACAGCTACAAGGAATTACAGTGCTCCAACGACTGCTTTTTTTTTTGTGTGTTTTCATCGCTTTTCTCATTTTTTGGGGGTTGTCCTTTTTTCTCTCCATGATTGCCTTACCTAAGATATGTTAGTACACCATCACTTGCAGCAGACCCGCCTGAGGCTGCATGTACTGGAGGCCTTTATCCAGGAGGAACTGCTCCACAGCAATAGGCAACCTCGCAGTGCGAAAGCCCTTGGTGTGGTGGCCTGTTCCAACACAAACCATGACCCTGCTGCCCTCGCTGCGCCCTTCAAGGCAGCGAGCTCACCCTTCAGGATATGGATTGCTTCGTTCACATGCAAGCCATATAAATCAATGAGGCGGTCACCCGCACGTTGAGAAGAAACAAGATTCCTGCACATCAGAAACGAAAACTGTAGTTCCCGTACTTCCGACCGTCTGAATGGACGAGTCCGTGCATGACACGACCCCGCCGTACGTACGGGCATGCATGCTTTTTTTAGAACCATCTTTCATTGTTCACTGTTTTTTTAGAATTGCTCTTTTCATGAATACGTCTACCTTCTGCTTTCTAGAGATCTAAACGTACTACTATTTTTTATGTGCAATTGGTATTTTCTGATTTGTTTCGATATATATTTCTGGGTTATTTCAACGTATGGTCTGAATATTCGTAACAGGTTTTTTTGAGAGTTATTTTAACATATGTTTCTGGGTTGTTTCAATAGGTATTCCAATAGTGTTTTTAACAGATGAATTTTTGGTTGTTGCGATAAATACTTCTTGTTTGTTTCAACATATATTCAGGGTTGTTCGAACAAATATCCTCGTGGTATTTCAACGGATGATTTTTGGGTTGTTGGAATAGATATTTCTGTGTTGTTTGAACACATGTTTGTGGGTTATTTCAGCATACGTTTTTGGGTTGTTTCAAAACCAAATTTATTATACATCTAGATAAGATAAATATTTTTTAAAAAAATATCAAAATATATCTAATTGAGGTCTTGTTTTAAAAAATTTATCACGAGAAACACGATGGTGCAATCAGATTTTAATTATGGTATTTGGTTCATGAGATATGAATTTTTTTAAACTTTGGTAAACACATACATGCATAGTGTAGCAGCAGAGCAGGGCAGATGGATTGGCGCCCTTCGTCCGGACGTCCGGGCGCTAGAGTTGGAAACCGTTGGACCCGTACGTCCGGACGGACGGACGGGGCGGACCGCGGACTCAGACTCCGCATGCATGCACGCGCCGGTGTTTCACCTGCATGCACGCACAGCATGCACGTTGGTCAATTTTATTTTTGTTCTTACTTTTTCTTCCTGTGCTCTAAATTTTTTTTATTTTTTTATGTCTTGCCTTCTTATCTTGCGATGTTCTGGCCTCTATGTTGCGATGTACTAGTATGCTATTTGTGATGTTTTGGCTTTTAATGTTCTCCCTTTTATTTTGTGATGCACTATTGTATTTCTTACAATGTTTCGTTATGTTTCTTACGATGCATTGATGTGTTTCTTACGATGTTTTTTTAGTGTGTTTTTTCTGATGCACTGGTATGTCTAGAGCCGCAGAACTACTTTTCCCGTGTCTGACTCCTACTGTCTAGAGCCTAGACCTGCTGCTATTTTTATGGGCAATAAGTATTTCTGGGTTGTTTCGACGTATGTTTTTAGTTTGTTTCAACATATGTTTCTGAATTTTTCGTAACAATGTTTCTATGTTATTTTAACATTTGTTTATAGATTGTTTTAATATATGTTCTGGGTTATTTCAACAGGTATTCCAGGGATGTTTTTTTAACACATTAGCACATAGTCTTTCCTTTTTTTAGGTGACAAAGATCTACATATGCACTCAATAACGGAGGACGTATAATTTGGATTGAATTTCTAGGTGCAACTGTAATTTTTTTTATCCGCAGTCATGGCTTTCTTAGTGTTAACCTTTTATTTTCTCTATATATAATATAATAATAACAAATTAAAGTTTTAATTATTTTTTTCACAAAAAGTATTTTCATTTTTTTAACAAATTGATAGGCTTTGTCAGCATAACCTTTTCTTAATGGCGAAGAAAACTGTGTTGCGTGGTCCAATACCCATATACGGTTTATAAAATATTAATGATAATGATGCAATTATCTGTGATTTGAATAGCAACCCCGTGCCGTCTGAGTCGTTCGTTCGTCGTGTTTGTTATGTATGTGTGTGTATAGGAGTATATATGCCAATCGTCATTGCCTATTGTCGACTTCACGGTTCTATGGCAGTTCGTGGCTGATAGAGAATCAACAAAAATATGGGTGTCGTCTTCGGCAACCGCCAACAAAAACTGTCTTTCTTGGGCAGTAGGGCGACAGCGCCACACTTTCCCGTGCGTGCGGGAGACTAACGGCTAGCCAGCGATGGGCGTGCGTTGCGGGCCGATCTGCCCGCCTGCCGCATTTGTGACGCGGCGCAGATGCGCGTACGGCCCAGGCTGGGCGTCAAGGTTGCGGGCATCGGGTTTTTTGGATGTGGTTTATGTCGTGAACAGCATTGGTGAACAAAAGTTTTTTGTTTGAACGAATTGATGGACAAAAGTAATAGATCTGACCGTACACAGTGCTAATCCTGGGAATCAACGACTAAATATATGCCTGGGACTAGGATCATTGTTCGTACAACATAGTTCATCAGTACAGTAACACGACAGAACAAACTAATTACAAACCACAATGTCATGATCACACGCATACTTAGATTAGATCCGGCCCTCTATCTAGGTCCACAGCGAAAGGATGCTGGAGATGCACGCGACGCGAGCTTGTGATCAGACGACCACGGCCTCCACGTTCCCGTGGCGCGACTCGTCGGCCACGCCCACGCCAGGGCACGCCATGATCTGGTACACGAGCGCCGCGACGGCCGCGCCGATGAACGGGCCGACCCAGTACACGGCCTGGTTCTTGAAGTGGCCGCTGACGACGGCGGCCCCGAAGGAGCGGGCCGGGTTCATGGACGCGCCCGACAGCGAGCCCGCGGCCAGCACGAAGGCGCCCTCCGTGAGCCCCACGGCCAGCGCGCCCAGCGCCGTGGCCGCGAACCCCCGCTTGCCGCCGCCGCAGCTGCCGCTGGAGCGATGAGGCTCGCCGACCACGTGCATCGTGTACACCAGCAGGAACGTCAGCACGCCCTCCAGGACCGCGCCGCCGAACCCGGTCATCGCCACCGCGATCCTCGTCGTCGGCACCTCCTGCATCGTTGCGATCAATGTGAAACGACAACGGTTAGTGTCAGTCAGAAGAAAGGAAGTGAGACTCGAGGGCGGTTACGATCGACGTGCCTCGCCGGCGGAGAAGATGTTGAGGGACAGGCAGGCGAAGGTGGCGCCGAGCAGCTGCGACGCCCAGTAGAAAATGGTGCTCAGGGCGCCGATGTGGCCGCCGATGGCGTAGGCGAACGTGACGGCGGGGTTGACGTGGCCGCCGGAGACGTCGGTGGCGATGAGCACCGCGGTGAAGAGCCCGAACGCCTGCGCGATGCCGGTGGCCACCAGCGGCGAGGCGCTGCTGGTAACGTCCGGCGTCGTCAGCATCCCTGGCAACCCACACATTCCGAACGCAGCGCGCGGAAATCAGAAAAAAAACGTCCATAATTACAACTCAGACATGTGCATGGATGGAACGCAGGGGAGGGAACTTGACGTACGGGCGGAGACGGCGGACCCGACGGCGGTGAAGACGAAGAGGAAGGTGGAGATGAACTCGGCGAGGTACGAACGGAGCGCCGCCGGCGAGAAGCAGTTCTTCAAGTGGACAAGGAGGTTGTTCGACGCCATGGCAGAGGAGGTTCTTCGCTCTTGGCTGTTTCAAGTCAAGTGTATGTTGCGCGCGCACAGATTCCGCACGGTCTGTGTTCCGGAGTTTTATAGCGAGCGTGGGAGAGGGGCGCGTCCGTAGAGTGAAACCGCCACGCCTGCTGGGTGGTGTGGTGGTGGTTCGCAGTCGCAGCGGTTGCTGCCGCGCTCACGAGTGTCAGTTCCAAGTTCACACACCAATATGTGCCGCGGCGACGCGGCATATACACGCACATGTGAAAATTCGTCCAGAACACAAGTATATACTCTGTACTTGGAAAGGCTGAACCGTATATAGTACATTTATTTATATACAGATACAGATCGAACGGTTCTCTCGCTTACAGCAGCATCTTGGCACCATTGGTGGTTTGGTGAAAATTAAACCAGAAAGGAAATGCAAACAAGACCAAACATAATCACAAGCACGAAGCGATGACACGACGACGATTTGACGACGGTGAAATCAACACAGACGGCGGATTGCATGCATTGGCTCCGGACCGACTTTAACTTTATGAGTACTGATCCTGCTGGCCGACGGGCTGGTAGGAGGCAATGAACACGTCGCCGTAGACGAGCCCGGCGAGGCCACCGCCGATGAGTGGGCCGACCCAGTAGACCCAGTTGCCGGCGAAGTTGCCAGCGGCCACGGCGGGGCCGAAGGAGCGGGCCGGGTTCATGGAGCCGCCGCTGAAGGGCCCCGCGGCCAGGATGTTGGCGCCGACGATGAAGCCGATGGCGATGGGCGCGATGGTGCCGAGGGAGCCCTTCTTGGGGTCGGCCGCGGTGGCGTACACGGTGTACACGAGCGCGAAGGTGATGACGATCTCCATCACCACGCCCTCGAACTCGTTGATACCGGACACGCCGTGCGTCGGGATGGCCTGTCCGTGGGTGACGTACCGCAGGAGGAGGCACGCCACGGAGGCGCCGAGCAGCTGCGCGACCCAATAGAAGATGCCGGTGAGGATGGTGATGTGGCCGCCGACGGCGAGGCCGAAGGTGACGGCGGGGTTCAGGTGGCCGCCGGAGATGTTGGCGGCCATGGAGACACCCACGAAGAGCGCGAACGCGTGGGCGATGGCGATGGCCACCAGGCCGGCGGGGTCCAGATCGCCACCCTTGGTCAATTGCGCTGCACAAGACGGATTTTAGTGAGGTTGACATCCCTGGTCAGTGTGTGCGGCATAAAGTGAAACGAGAAATCAGAGGAGGTGCTTGCAAAGTGACAGTAGTAGAAGAGCTCACAGTAGGCAATGGCGGACCCGACGCCGGCGAACACGAAGAGGAGCGTGGCAATGAACTCGGCCACATAGGCCTTGAGCGACGCGGCGCTGAAAGAGTCGCCCAAGCTTCCAAATGCAAGCTTCACCATCTTCTTCTTTTTTTTTTCTTTTCTCTGACGGTATTTCAGGCTTTCAGCCCTTGGACTGAGTTGGAATTCAGAGAAGATTGGCTATCACTTGTCAGACTGATTCGAGAGTTCCTTGAGCTCAGTCTCCTTAAATACACATCATAAGGTGCTAATAGCTTGGTGCCTTGCCTCAAAATGTGCATTACAATATTATGGGCGGTGTGCAATGATCACCACATGATGGGTACTTTAAATTTGGTTTCGTGTTTTGTGGCTGATATTGGCCGACCAACCGCCCTAACTCGCTAAATTGCTGTGGAATTGTGGTTGTTTAGGCCGAGCCACGTTAGGATACACCATCAGGCAGCGAGGAGGACAAGACCTTGGAGCAGATATATGTTATCTCAATTCTCATCTCATCCCTAAACAAATCAAATGGCGGTGCTGACTGATATCTAAATCAACCCTTTATTTCTACCCTGCATCTAGTGATGCGTCCGTGCAAATTTCTCAAATTTATGAATAGTCCGTTAGCAAGAGTTTTTCACCATTCTTCTGTGGAATTACTGAGCTGTTGCTTACTTTGCATAGAATTAGTTCATTACTGAGCTATTGCTTTGCACAGGACTTGTTTCTCCTGCAACAAAAGGGGAATTTTTCTGACCGAGTAAGATGTCACCTAGATGAAAATTGCAACAACTCTCGCGTTCAGGAATCTAACGTCACTGCATACTGAGTTATGTAGTGATATATCATTCATGTTAAAGCTGTGATAGCGGTTAAAAAGAAGGTCAGGTCAGGGATTGTGATAGGAATCCAGTGAACATCCTCCATTTGGGGTTGGTGAGGGGTACAAGATTAATCTACGGATAATAAGCTGGTACACAATTGAAAACTGCCAGTTGCAAGGTGATGACAGAGCTCTTATGAGTAGCACTAAGTATTGCACAAAAGAAGATGACGACGCCAAAAAGACCTTATTTCTTTATGCTATCCTTTATGGCTGTTCAGTCTAGGTGTATAGAGTTTCCTAGAACTCGCTTTTCAATTAAAAAAACTTATGCGCTCCCTGTATGTCAGACAAAATGGTTTGAGCCACTGAGTGGGAATATTCCCTAAACTTTCTCTTATCCTGCGTGGGTGTTTTATCAGAAACACTATTGTCTGATGATTTGTCATTGCAATACTGTAAGCAATTTTGATCACACACCTTTTCCCTGGGAAAGATTATAAATGCTTGAAATTCCTCATGAATTGATTAGAGTGAAACATACTTTATTTGTTGCCTTGGACCCTTTTGGGTATCTATAAACAGGGAAAAAACAGCAGTGAAACTTGCAGGTTATTACGTTTAAAAAAATTGCCACGGTGTTTTGGTGGTTACAAGTAAACTGAAAAGGAGGATGGTAGATTAGTAGAATGTAATTTTGCATTATGGAGAGAAGTCATGCAACTGGTTCTGATTATTACCACGCTGATATCTTCCAATAAGAGGATGAATTGCGGTTAAGCATCATATGTTACTCCAAAACAGTAATTACTATGTCAGAATCAGTTTTATCTATGGTCTCAGAAAAAAAAAGAACCAGCTTGTAATAGGGCCTTTTTTCAGTTTTGAAAAAAACATTTGAAGTGGTTAGCAAAAAAAGGCTAATCCAAAG
>CM041642.1:14182106-14219262 GCA_023333625.1 Bothriochloa decipiens | reverse complement strand
CTCGCACCCCACACCTAAGGACGCGACCGTGCGCCAAGAAGACTACGAAGAAACCCAACTCGAGCAAGACAGGAATGGCAGACTCGAACTCGAAAGCATTCGAAATGCATATAAACATCATGTTTCAAGGCCCTCGTGGCCACGTCGACACGAGTCGAAATCCTAATTACACGGGCCCTCATGCCCAGCTCTTGCTCACAGGCCTTCATCGTCATCGGCAACAGCAGGAAAGTGCACCTCATCCTCGTCACGATTCGAACCCGGGCTCGTCGGCTGCCTCGATCGGCCCTCGACGCGGCCCTCGACCACAGGCGAAATCTTCAACAACGCGTGGAACATCGACCAGCTACGTCGCTTCTATCCCTAGTCGATGCCTTCTTCTTACATTTTCGAATAACGAAATGCTTTCGATCACAAGCTTAATTTCCTTATACATGCAAGAGGTAGCCTCGACTCTGCTTCCTCAGAGTCGAACCCCCCTCGGGGGCTATAAAGGGGGGAACCCCCCGGAGTCCCCAAAAAACTTGATTTTTCAAAACTCAAAAAGTCTATTTTCTCCCACGCACCTCGATACGTTGTAATACTTAGTCGAAAACGCCATGCGAATGTCCTAGGCGCCGAGGGCTGTCGAGCCAGGAGACCACCTACGCCCCAGGGCTACGGTACCTCCACTCGCTCCGCGACGAGAGGCATGAGCATGCGTCGAATTCACTAAGTAAGAAACGTTATCAGGAGTGCGAGAAAGAAAAGGACTTAAAAATCATACATTCTCTAAGTCTCGAGGTCCAATCTGCCTCGATATGGGCTGATACTAATTCGAAGACGACACGAGAAAGTCTGAAAGGTCGAGGGATGACGGGTCAGGAGACCGCCAACGCCCCAGGGCTACGGCACCTCCACTCACTCCCCCCTTCGAAGGGCACGATCGTGTGACGAAATCGATAAAAGTAGAGGCCCAATCAGGCAGTAGAGACAGAAAAGACTTAGAGCACACTTAGACATATACGTGCGAATATAAATGTACATTGGCTCGAGGCATCGCGACCTCGAGAACAAAAGGTCACAAAATTTCTTACAAAGGCCTCTTTGCCCAGATTTGGCTCACAGGCCATCATCCTCAGGATGCTGAAGGACCTCATGCTCGAAGAGGCTCGCAAGGCGACCGCCAGGCTCCTCGGCAGACTCGACCAACCCCATGAAGACGGCCTCGTTCTCCTCGTCAGTATTCGAAGGGTCACTGACGAAGCCATGGGATACGACCTCCATGTCGTAGATGTAGCCGGAGCCGATGACCGCCATCGCCCGCTTCACACCGACATGAAGGGCGCTCCGCACCTTCTCCTTAACCACGCGGCCAAGCTCGAACAGCCGGTCAAGGAGAGGGGCCCCATGGACATCGTCTGCGGTCGATTCGGGCCGAGGGACGCCGAGGCTATCACAGACCATGTCGAGCATACCGCCGAGCTCGTCGGTCAGCTTCACCTCGGCCGTGTACGACTTTTGAAGCAGGCCGAGGTCGTGATGAGCCCGATCCAGCTCCTCCTCCAAGGCTGAAAACAAACAAACGGAGTCAGTAACGCCTAAGAAAGAGGGCTAAGGCAAAAAAAACCCCCTCGAGAGAAGAAGGAAGACTCACCGACGACGTGGGTCTCGAGCTTCGTGTGGGTGTCTTGCAGAGCGAGATACTCATTCGCAAACGCCTCACTAGCCTGGACCATCGACGCGTTCTCCTCCTTGAGCTTTTCGAGGGCCTCGCCTGCCGAAATGGCATTCCGCCTTTGTTCTCGCCAGGATTCGGCGATCCTGGCATTTTCGGAGACCGAGACCTCGAGCTCTTTCCGCACCGCGTCGAGGGCCGCACTAACCCTTGCCAGCTCATCGCTGGCCTCGGACCTCGCCCGTTCAAGGGCCCTCCCCGCTTCCTCCTTCGCCTTGGCCTCGGCCTCCTTGGCTTGGGAGGCCACTTGTCGGCCCGAGGCGGTCTCGGACTTTGCCTTCTCAAGCTCACTCCGAGCGGACTCGAGCGCTGCTTCGAGCTCGGGGATCTGGTTCCACTTATCCTTGGCGCTGTGGATAAGATGGGACTTGATGCTCGAGCACTTTCTCAGATCTTAAGAGCAAGAAGGACAAAGCACATCATCGATAAAGAAAACACACCCCGAGTTCCATAACTTCGAAGGACGCTTACCCCGAGGCGCTGGTGGAGGTTGTTGCTGACAAGACCAAACATTGCCTTCAGCGAGCTCTGAAGGCAAGAACGCTCCTCTTCGATGGCCCTCCAGCACTCGAGCTCGGCGGGGTCATCCACCTCCCGCGAGGGGGCGTCAGGACTCGTGGGGTCGCGGACGCGGATAGGCTCCGAGCCCCATCCCGAAGTCTCCGCCTCGGAGTACCGCCGTGCCGCCTCGGCTCCGGCACCCTCCGCATCGACAGCCGCCCCCGCCGCAGGACGGTGTTCGGGAATCACGGGGGGAGACGGACCCTCCCACGGCACGAGAGCCAGCAAACCGGCCTGCGTCTCCTCCCGCTCGACAAAAGGACCCGCCGGGGCAGGCACGGCGATGCTCGCCTCCCCGCCTGACGGGGCCGCCTCGGCGCCCTCGGACTCGACGACCCCCGACCTCGGTGGCGACAGGGGGGGCGCGGCGTCCTTCTCCTTCCCTCCGTCGACGGAGGCCTCGCCCTCCTTGGCCCCAAGGACGATGGGCGCCGCCTGCGAAAACCCCGGCCGCGAGCCGTCCGAGGGGCGCTCCGGCATGCTGCCCGGCGCATCGATGGCCATCTCGGCTCGGGGGCTCGACGCCACAACCACTGCAGGCTCGGTGGCCGCTTCGCCGGTAACCGCCTCGACACCCCGGGCCAACGCCGCACGTGCGGCCTTGACCCAAGCAACGACCCCCTCATTCGAAATCGACGGGGGAGTCGAGGCGGCGCTCGTCGCCGAAAGAACCGGGCCCATGGCGGGACCCGCCGCGACCGCCGTCGCCTCTGTCGCAGCCCCCGTCCGAAGGCGCTTGGCCGGAGCGGGCCCCGCTGGTGTCCGCCCGCGCTTGATCCTGGGAGGAAAGAAAAATTAGACGCGTGGAATCGAGACGCGAAATATAAAACTGCCCAGGAATAAAGAACTTACCCCATTGGGAACCTTCCTGGTGTTCGTGAGGCCCCCGTCGACGGCCGCGTCCCGGCACCCGGAAGGCTCGAAGTCGTTGCCGGCGGCGTCACGCCGTGAGGGCCCGCAGTCCCACGAGCAGAGGCCGCCGCCGATGCGGCCAAGGCCAGCGCCACCGTCCCGGCTTCGAGGGCCAAGTGACTTTCATGGGGCCCCTCCGTGGATCCCTCAGAGCCAGCGGCGCCCTGCGTCGAAGGGGCGTCAGCCGCGACCCTCCGGGTCGAGAGATGCTCCTCCTCTCCGCTCCACTCCTCCCCTGATTCCTCAGTGGGGGACCTTTCGACGGGCCTCGCCTCTCGTCTCTGCTTAGCCGAGCGTTGCTTGCCCGCAGAGAGATCGAGGCTATGCATCCGCCTCTTCTTGCTCTCCTCCTCCTTCGTCTTCTTTGCCGACGAGGCGCCGCGAAGCCCCGTCGGACGAGCCTCGAAATCTTCCCTAACGGGGGGCAGCGACAACTCGTAGTCGAGCTCCCCCTACACGCGAAGCCCAAAAAATGTAAGGTGGAAAGAAACAAAAAGAAGGGCTCGACGAAGTAATACACTCACCAGTTCGGGGTAACCAGGATCCGATCGCATCGGGATGCGATTGACGTCCTGCGCCGTGAAGGGGCCCGACACCGTGCCTCGAACCCTCTTGGCGACGCTCTCCGGCGTAATAGCCCCGGCAACCATACGGCTCCCCCTGAGTTCCGCTCCGACGAACATCTGACTCATGCGAAGCGAGCGCCGCATCAGGGGGAGCACCCGTCGATGGTGGAAGGCCGAGACAACGACCCCGGCAGTTAACCCCTGCCCTCGAAGGGTCGCCAGGGCGTCGAGGAGGTGTTCGAGCCTCCCTTGGTGGTCTCGCGCTGGGGCGCCCCAGTTGTGGAGACGCGACTCGATGACGCGCCCCGTGTACGGAGGCAGCAGCCCCTCATCGTTCCTGATGTAGAACCACTTCGAGGTCCAAGCGCCGTGGCTCGAAGTCAGGCCAATGGGGATGAAGTCGTCGGCCTTCCTCACGACGAAGTTGCAGCATCCAGCCCGCACCAGTCTCCGCACCCCCGCCGACGCGCTCTTGGAGAAGTACTCCGCCCGAAAGAGGTGGAGCCAGAGCTCCCAGTGCGCCTCCACCCCGAGGTAACCCTCGCAGACTGCAGTGAAGATGGCGGCGTAGGAGATCGCGTTGGGGGAAAGATGCTGAAGCTCGATCCCGTAGTGGTGAGTGAGAGCGCGCATGAACCGGCTCGGCGGGGCGCCGAAGCCCAGCCGGTGGAACTTGACGAAGCTGACCACGTAGCCCTCCGGTGGGTTCGGCTCGTGGTCCTCCTTCGGTGGAACGAGCCACTCGGGCTCATCCCTGTTGGTGATGGGGCGAAGAAGCCCCTCCGCCACCAACCCCTCCAGCTCCTTCCTCGTCACTTCCGAGGGAACCCACGCCGCGGGCTGAAGAATCTCCGACGGCGCCATGGCAAGGGCACGGAGCTCTTCGCTGGACGGGCGGCCCGGAAGATTTCCTATCTTCGCTGGGAGGTGAACGCGAGGAAGGAAAGCGTAGGGAGGCGAGCGCAAGGAAAGTGGACAAGCGCAGGAAAGCAAACGCGAAAACGGCAGGAAAGCAGGTGAAGAGCAACGCTACGAAGGGTGCCTCCTTTTATTGGGGCAGAAGACTGACGGACGGCCGACGCTTACCCGACCAGTAAGTCCCCGCATTAAATGCACCCAAAGCACTCTCCTCTCGATTCCTGTGCGTCATGGACAGGGCCGTTTCGCATTCACCCCTTCGACTCCCGTCGACCATGGACACACGTCAAGCGTCCGCGAATCAGGCATCAGGCTAGCCCCACCACGACCGCACCGTTCCGACTCCCGTGATATTACGGCCACGTCGTTTCGAATCTTTTCTTGAAAAACGAGAACTGACCATTATCCTCCTCGAAATACGCTTCAAGTACAGGACTCACCCACCACCGCGCCGCTCCGGCTTCTGCGCAAAAAGGCACGCGTAATGGACAGGAGGAGCTATCCACAGACGGATCTTCCCACGACACGGGATGCGGGCCCAGGCCCTCGAAATCTCCAGGGAGCGAAGGCTGGCCCTCGGAAAGGGTTCGACAGCCGCCCTCGAGTACCGGAGTTAGGGGTGACCGAGGGGGGCCGACGCGAGTCCCTTGCTCGAGAACGAATTCTCGAGGCCCCCTCGGACACATTCAAGGCAAAACTAAGGGACCACGACGGAATCCCCTCGAGGGGAGGCATCGAGCCACCAGACCCGATCGAAAGGGTCTGGCATCCGCGGGACCCACTGGTTTGCTCGAATAAGAGCGCCTCAGGGCCACTAGTCGACCCCTATCGAACGGGGCACGAGCTCTTACTTGAATTTCCCGATAGTAGCTCACCTGAGACGTTGATGCTCGCTCGAGCATGGGTAGCACAACGCTTCTCCCCCCTCTACCCGATCGAAAGGGTTCATGAGGGTCGAACGAAAAAGACGAGTTCGCACCTGACCGGCTTCGAACGGAAGAAGCTAAGGAGCGGGCTCGCAATCGGGTGGCCTCGACGAAAGAGGGTCCAACCACCCGGGGGCTCGATCATTCAAGTACGCATCAACCAAACGCAAAATAAAAAAGACCTCGGGTGAGTATTCTACTCACCCGAGGCCTCGGGGGCTACACCCGAAGGGTGCGCTCGCGCGCACCCTTCGGAAAACGAACAACACTCCAAGTCCATTTGATCGAACCTCCATGTAAGTCTCAACACTTACACGAAGGCTCGGGGGCTACTGTCGGTTACCGAGAGAAGGGATACCCTAAACCTTCTCTGTTTTCGGTTGGACCCCGAGCTTCCCCTCAGATTAATCTCACGCGACCAGGCCGTACCTCTTCGACCCACCCGGCCCATCGGCAAATGCACGCTGGGCCAGCCCACAACAGAGTACAGTCGCAACCCTCGACAGAATCACTGGCGTCACCATCTGACCCTCGACAAGACGCTGACGTCACCGGCTGATGACCGCTCGAGGTGGGAGCATCCCGCGTTAAGTGTCGAGGCCCCCGATGGGACGGGCGTCTCGGTACTTCGAGGATCGAACCCCCCTCGATCGATCCACTCCCTTTGCGTCCGGCAGCGTATTTAATACAAAACTACCTAACCTCGTCAAATCGTATGGCTATAGTATCCGCACAGTGGTCCGTACAGCGGTCGAATCCCGCTTTACTGCCCATACTGAGGACGTGCATCGGTCTGCACGGCACTATTACGCCATACCCAGCACTGTTAGACAGCTCGAGGCCCCCTTCGACACGCTACACGACAAACAACCGACATCAGATTCCCTCGATTCGATCTTATCCACTCAACCACTATGCTCGAGCCTACTCCTCGACGGGGCCTCGAGTACGCATCGACGCCCTCCGGTCAACCTTCATCGACTTCGAAAGCTGCGCCAACAACTCCCGATACGACCCCAACAGGAACTCGCACGTCCTCTACAGGGATCACGTCTTTCGCCGGTCAGCAACCATGACTCCGAAGGACGGCGGTCAACTCCAAGCCATGCCACTACAGAACGAGCCATGCTCAGCGCACGTCCCTGCCGCGTCATCAAACCAGGGTATTTGTACCCCTGTGCCTCCCCTTGGCCTATAAAAGGGGACGCCAGGAGACCCGATAGGGACACGAAACAACGATCTCACGACAACTGAACATACGCCTAGGCAGACTCCTAGACTCCGAATAACTCCTTCGCTCTGTATTCGACCCCCCTCGAATCCTCTTCTTCGCTTGTATCCGCCCCTGTACAAGCACTTAGGTGCAAGATAATACAAACCTTCTCCCCCCGCTGGACGTAGGGCCTTCTTTGCCCGAACCAGGATAAATCGCTGTGTTCTTCTTGCATCACCCATCCGGACGGGTTACACACACATACGATTACTCGTTGGCTTAGGACGCCCCCGGGTTCCCGAACGCCGACAGTGGTATAGCATAGGGACTATAAATATAGGTGGGCAGCACCTGGAGTAGGTACCTCTTTTCACTTCCTTCTGTTACCCTTATTTTTTCCACCTACACCTCCGCCGCCGCTGCTGTGTGTGTTTCTGTTCTTGTAGAGGTCCAAGAACAAGAATCTTTCCTATGTATCTGTGAGATCTTTTGTGGGAATGGAGGCCCGAATCCTCCTCGTGTCCTCTGACATTTTTACGTTCGATCTGTGAATATTTTTGTGTCCCACAGACCTTCTGTGAACGAACTTCGATTCATTGTTTTTGATGTGTTTTGGCTCGATATTTTTGCATTGGTCGATGCTTTATCGAGTGACGGACTAGACCCGCTGAAGGATTGGATCAATTCCACTCGAGCATCGCAATTTTGGGAAGTCGACGGAAGTCAATTGTTTTGGGTAAAACTGAGTGTTTTTCGATAGTTCTTCGATGGAGTACAAATTAGGTTTCGATCTCTCAGAGCGAAGCCCTAAGTCGATTAGTTTTGCTTGACTCGAGGTCCTCCTAGTTTTCTTCTCCGTTCTTTAAAAGAGCAGTTCATCTTTCGGGGTTTTCCAGGCAGGGATCGAGGGTTCGAGTAGATCCAGTCGAGGGGTCGAGGGGTCGAGTGTTCGAGTAGATCCAGTCGAGGGTTTAAAGGTTGAGATCGAGGCCCAAGCGAGGGTTCATTCGATTCGGGGTTTTCTCTGTATCCTTTGTCGAGGCCCACGTCGAAAGAATTTATTCTAGATCATCTCTTCGAGGCAGGGGTCGTTCGAATCGGAACTTTTCCGTCACTTTTGTCGAGGGTTCCCCGACAGGTCTCTCTTCTCTACTCGAGGGTCTCTCTACTCCGTTCGAGGTTCTATCTTCTTCACTCGAGGGTCATTCTCTTTTCGTCCGAGGGTCCCTCTTACTTGTCTACGCTCGAGGCCCTCTTCTCGACGCTCGAGGTTCTCTACTCGAGGGTCTCTCTTCTCCGTTCGAGGGTCTCTGTTTTCGCTCGAGGGTCATTCTCTTTTCGTTCGAGGGTCCCTCTTACTTGTCGACGCTCGAGGGTCTCTCTTCTACTCGAGGGTCTCTCTTCTCCGTTCGAGGGTCTCTCTTCTACTCGAGGTTCTCTCTTCTCCGTTCGAGGGTCTCGCATTTATTCGAGGGGGTCCTCGAGAGTTTTTGCAGGGAAATTTTTTTTTTAAGCTCCCATTCACCCCCCTCTGGTCGCCTTTTCGGTCCTTCAGGCAGCACCACAGTTCTTGACATAATCTGTTTGTTGTGGCAGGTCTTGAGGTTGATGACTTTGCGCGATCCAAGATGGAGCTCTCAGCGAATGAACTCGACGAAGAGAGGACCATGGCGTACGAGTTCATCAGCTCTGAAAGAGATCAGTAGATCACTTGTGTATACATGAGTCATAATGATGTAAACTAAAATGGTTATATGAGCTTCAGACAATTGTTACACAACCACCAATAAAGCAGACAACGATGGATTGTTGTATATCCACAATATTGCTTTGATAAACAGGAATGACTGTCCGTAGTTGATAAATTACATGATCACGAGGCATAAAATAAGAGGAAAACGTAGAATGTGTCATTTTCTTTTATCCAGTAAAAACAAGAACGCACAGTTAATTGCCTTTCGACAGATAATTGTAACTACCCTGAGACTTTACTTGGACAGATGGCTAGGTTACAGAGGCACACCATATTCAAAGAACTAATAATCATGTACGGACCAATAATTTACAGGCATGGCATATCACCAGCTGGCAACTCTCCTTGGCGTGGCATCTGCCAAGACATGGCATCTCTACCGAGCCATATCATCTATTTCTCTGTATATGCACTATGCATTCCTGCCCTGTTAATTCCACCGTGTTTCTTTCAAAGCAAGAATATGTTTTACCTACTGTAGCAAAGCACAAGCTCAACTAGCAGCATCCACGTGTTGTCTACTGCATTTGCATTGTCCAGTTTTCATGCTGTGACCGATATGTTCCCAGGTTTTCTTAAGCAGATGCAAGTTGATGGAAATTCATGGAAGTCATCCTGTTTTGGTCTGATATCATCCGGCTCGCCCATAAGACCCCTCTGAACTTTCTGTACCTTCCGTGAAAAGGTATCCCAGCCCAACTGCTTCCGTGTCTGAAATAGTACATTGAGTTTCTTTGCATTTGGACGAATAGTTCTCTTGTGGCCCATGTATCGCCTACACATTTGATGGAGTAGATGAGAGACAATAAGGAGCATAGATGAACTGTTCAGATAAACAAATTGATGGTGTGTCCTTTCATGGCAATCCAATATATTCAATGGATGTATACTCCCTCCGTCCCAAAAATCAACTTTCAGAGTTGTCAAGTCAAACTATTTTAAGTTTGACCAAATTTATAGAAAAAACACCAATATTTATAAGATCAAATTAGTATCCCTAGATAGATAATTAATTATATTTACATATACTTATTTGATATCAAGGACGTTGCTACTCTTTCCTATAAAATCGGTCAAACTTACGATAGTTTCACTTTGGGTGATTCTAGGAGAGTTGATTTATTTGGGATTGGAGGGAGTAGTTCAGAATATCCAAAGCCTATGCAGAAAAAGAGGGGCACATACCTCCGGCCAGCTAAAACCTTGGCCATGTTCCCATTATTATTTGTAACAAAGACATCACTCTCATCACAAACAATGAAGTCAATTGCAGCCAGCCGTGAAGAAAAAGGAAGGAAGGGATTCAAATCATCTCCAGCAAGCTTCTCCTTAGTGTAGAAGTTTGGGAACAGTTCCCTAAGAGGTTGGAGAGTTTCATCTCCACCATATATTTCCCCAGAAGCAACATACAGAAGTGTATCATTGCCAAAACCAAGAGCTCGGAGCATTAACCCAACTTCATGAGGAGTCAGTGGGCATTTCCCCCTGCTGCGTTCATCTTCAGCACTCAACTCCTGTTATGCGTCAATGTAAGATCAATCCATCACTCAAAAATTAAATCTGGTGACACAATCTGCCAACCAATGATTTGAAGTTTGGCATCTAGAATGGTGAATGTGCAATAATATAATTTGATGCATTCTTATTCTTATAGGACATATAAGAAAGACACAGGTCACATTCAATAACAAGCAAAAGGAAATAAAATGGAAAATAATAATTATATGCCGATGGCAGACTAGTATTGGAGAATATACCATAGGGAAATCTCACCAAGTTTCAAGAGTCTTACAGGTAATGTATCCCATCGTTTCCTAATTTCACCCAATTCCTTTCTTTCTTTTTCACCGCCACCGTAGTAACATCCAGAAAATGCAAGCATGTCAGGTTCAAACCTGATGAACAAGCAGCAGTTATTGTCGAAAATTTGCAGTTTCATGGTTAATAATAACTTCTGTTTTCAAAAGCCACACTGAATTATCGTAAACCACCAGAGCTTACCTCAAGTGAATGGCGACATATCTTGTGCTCATGAGTCTCAGCTTTTGAACAAGTTTCTGGCCCATGGCGTGTATAGAATTTGTAAATTTTAAAGCATGAAAATTTACTCGGCAACGCAGCTTTTGCAAATTTTCATCAAGCTCGCTAGTGAGCCTATAATCAAACTTTGTTAATTGCAAAGCCTGCAAAGATAAAGATTGTTCACTCAATAGGGAAGTATGTCTACTTTTCATGTGTCTATAGTCAGTAGTCACTTGACACCTGAGATTTTTATTTATGATGAATACACATAACAAATATCTTTCAAAAGGAAATTATAATATATGCTCATGTTCAACCCAAAGGCCACAACCACAACAGAACCATGCAACAGATAAACTATTGGATATAATGAACTGTTCATCTTAACACCCACCCATCCAAAATATAGTAATCAAACACGACACTTTGAACGAAACAAATTGATAACCAAGATGATATAACTGACATGTTTTCCTTGCACATGATATATCACTACAAAGACTGCAAACTAGGAAGAAAAATCAAGAAGTATGCATTACATTACTATCGAAACAATAAGCAACATAAGTTCTAGGCCATTACACAGGTCTGGCAGGTTACTTACTCTCCTTCGCATGAGTATTGGCAAAACTTCATCAATGTAAAACTCGGGCATTGATTTCCTAGGTGCGCGCATGGTCCACGGTAGTTTATCCATTGACAACATTACTTCATAAGGGATCCTTTTGACAATAGTTACATCCTTGGATAGATAGGAAATGAACCAATCCACGTCAAAAATGTCAGAGAAGTCACTGCATACAAATTTGAAGTCAAGCCATTTTGGAAACGTAGCATTCAGAAAACAGCCTGTAGTTTCTAGTTCTCAATTCACCTGTCGTCCTTCCAGAATGAGTGGTGGTCTAACTCAGGTACAACTAGTGTGGCATTCAAAATCCAGGCCACTACAACAGCATCTGTTATCTGCAAACTGAACATCATACAGGTAACACAAGGGATGATAGAAACAAAGAAACCAGACATTGGAAGACAATCATACCCCTATGCGCTGCTGATTCAGGCCCCCGCTAGTAGCAATCAACAAGTAACCAGTGGAGCTATTCTCTGGCACAGCAGCTGAAAGATGACCATAGAAAACTAGAATGTAAATTTTTTTCCTCACAATTTTAGTTCAAGAGAGGAAGCGAGTAATTATACAAACTAACATCTGAAATCGGCGCTTCTCCCGCTGCATCCATAGTACATGCTGGAATACTTGGATTTCCAAATATCGATAGGTTCGTAGTTTCTATGCTGCACATTTTCAGGATTGTAAATGGTCAAGCAGTATTCGGTAATTGCCAATGAAGTTGAGATAATGTTCAGATTATAAAGTATGAAGAACAGTACAGGTAGAACTTGCGAAAGATGGTAACACAGAATATTTAATTAAGGCAGTTAAAAGGTAGAATTTCAACTACATTTCTGGTGGTTGTATCAAAAAACTACATTTCTGATGAAACTTCACATTGCCATTAAAATACTAAACTCTTGCACTCAATTTCTCAAACTGTTCCCCAAGTCCAAATGATAACGATGTGGCAGGTGTAGCCTTCAAGTGCCCTCTATCACCAGGCTATAACACGAAAGAGACCACGCAACGACAAAATTCCGTGGAATTAGACAGTAGAGCAGTCAAGTCTTCAACAAATTACCTGCTTGGATCGCCATCGACTCCGGATCCGCGCCCAGTCAGCGTCAGTGACTACGTGTCCCGTAAAGAGGGACACGAACCCTAGCACGAAGAGCGCAGTTCCCAGGAACACCGGAGAAGGCGGCGCCTTCCTCGCTGCCCTCGGCGAGGAGGCGCCGGCACCGCCGCTGCCACCGGAGTAGTACGATTTGGCTACCGCGTCAGGCTTCCTCCCCATGACGCGCCGCACCAGCTCGAGCGCCTAGAGCACAAATTCTCGGCATACAACGCCCACCCGCCCTTCAGGGTCGCTGGCGCCGGCGTGCTGGCCACCCGCGCTAGATCGTGGAGGTGCAGACGTCGTCCATGGCGACCGGAGGAGGCAGGCGTGTCCCCGTGTGAACGCGACCGGGGTCTGGTCTGGACAGTGGGAGTGTGACGATGCCTCGAACCGTACGTAGGTGGGCTGAGCTTTATTAATGGGCCGTGAATTAGTTGGTCCACATCTCGTCATTGTGGTTTTTCTACGTGGGCCTCTTCGTTCGATACCTGAATTAGGCCCACACTTCACGATCTTTCGGGTTGCTTGGTCTGGTTTATTGGGCCTGCTTGGTTGGCATCTAATTTTTGCCAAACCAAAATCGTGGCATGCCAAAATTATAGTCATCATTTGGTTCATTGCCAAAGAATTGGTACTATCAACTTTTTTATCAAAGTTTTGGCAAATCTCTAAAATGTTCTTAAACTACGTATAACTGAAAATTTTGGCATGCCTTTAGTTTGGCAACCAACCAAATGCTCATCCATATATTTTGCCTTAACTTTGGCAAGTCCAAGGCTAGCCAAAGTTTTGGTTTACTATAATTTTGGTTGGGCAAAAATTGGTAGCCAACCAAGTAGGCCCATTATTACACGTGAAAATGGACGCTGGTTCCAGTTTGTGCCGACAGTGTAAGTAATTCCACCTGCCTGTAACTCTGAAGAAAAAAAGAAGAAGAAATGAAACGGATTCCACCATTGTGTCCACGGTACTAGTAACTCGCAAGTTGAACCACAGTACGGTGCACAGTGACCGTACCATCACCGTTCACTGAGGACGACAGCGCCACTGGTTCGGATCATCGATGGCACCCATGTGACTCGTGGCCCTGCCACGGCTGGCGACCATAACAACCAACAGGACAAAGGGGTCGAGTCGAGGTCGATCAGGCACTGCGGATAGCTAGCTGCTCCACGGCGGCCGGCCGGCCAAACCAACCGGCAGGGGGCACAGCGCTACACAGCAGGCACAGGCTCACGCTAACCTACCAAAACGAACAGCTCGACTGCTCATCCCAAACGACAGCGGGCAATCATCGAGCCAGCGCACCCTTGTCACGGGGTGTCAGCGGGGAAATTAAAACGAGCGCTGCACCTGCACTGGACTGCTTGCATGCATGCCGGCCCCGTTGGCAGTACAGTACGTACAGGATACGAGCACGGCTTGCCATGCACGTACACCGCTCGTACAGGCAGCAGGGTACTACCCCGTCTCCGCCGGGAAAGGGCACTGCGCACCCAGGAGGAAGCCGCCAAAATAGGGGTACCCGCAGTACCCGTACGTACGTATCTCCCCCAACGCCCAACACGGAGATATTATTTCCCCCAAAGCGCAGACATACCCCCCATTTCCTAGCCAATGGAGCATGGCCCGAGCTGTAGCTGACACTGACAACTGGACCGCGCCGTACGGGCCCCGCCGGCCGGCCTGCTGTGTGCGCGTACGCCCGGCCTACCCCTCCGCACCAAGGCTTTTTCCGCACTGCGCGGTGGCTGTCCGACGCTCATATTTGACAGGTGGGACACAGTAGATCCGGGTCCCGGTCGGCAGTGGGTGCGCTCTGCAGTGGTACGAGATGCACAAAAAAAATCTTTTGTGGCGTCTGGTTCCGGATATGGGATCTTTCAAGCAGGTGGCAGGGCCGCTTGATTTCGAACCGTTGCCCCTGTTAGATCTTCTACGATGACATCCGGGACCCACGTAACGGACACCCACCTGTCATCAACATTTCCATATGGCCTGAGTTCCATTCGAGGTGAGCGATGGAGCGGGGCGTATAGTCACACAGCGCGCAGCCTTTAATGGGCGTGGTGGCAGTGATGCCACGCACAGCAGCCGCGAGCAGCCGCGGGCCCCCCCTCGGATTGAACTCATCAATGACACATCTCCATGTGGCCGCGGCCCACGGTCACGAGGGTACGAGACTGGCACGTGGGCCCACCACCGCCTGCCCGGCTCCCTGCCCGCTAGCAGTCTGCCTGACGGGAGATCCCACATGTCAGTACAGGCCCTTGCTCCCCCACCCCGAGTCATCACCCACCCAGAACTCGCCTGCCTGCCTGGCTGAGTGGCTGCCTGCTCCTCCCCGGGAAGCTCGCCTCGCTGCCCGATTGCTTCATATGGGGTGCCACGCCACGGCAGTGTGCGGGTAGCATACCGGCTGTACTTGCCGCAGCAGCAGCCGCAACCGCCGCCGCCGCTGCCGCTGCCGGCGCCGTTCTTCCACTTTGCCTTACTGCCAGTGGCCACACACCGTTTTTGCCGGGCGCGCGCGATTGCTTGTCGTGTGTCCTGCGTGCTGAACGACGCGCCAGCGGCAGCACGTTATGGAAGGAAACGGTGGCGCGGGCGACGGCAGCGGAAGCGCGGCACCGCCCTGGGATCTCGCCATGCACTGGGCTCCCTCCGCCGGCGGCTCGTCCTACCCGCAGCAGCCCTTGGCGCTGCGCCCAGCTTCCGGCGTGCCCGGCAGCCAGCTCCAGCTGCTGCATCTGCAGCAGCAGCAGGAGCTGACGTGCCTCAAGCTGGGGAAGCGGCCAGCCTGCTGCTGGGCCGGGGCGGCGGCGGGCAACCAACAAGTGGTGGCGCAGGTCCACGGCAATGGCGGCGGCGCTGGTGGTGGCGCGAGCGGGACAGCGGCGGCTGAGGGTAAGAGGAAGGAGAAGGCGCCTGCGCCGGGCGCGACGGCGGCCGTGCCGAGGTGCCAGGTGGAGGGGTGCCACGTGGCGCTGGCGGGCGCCAAGGACTACCACCGGCGGCACAAGGTGTGCGAGGCGCACTCCAAGGCGCCCCGCGTCGTCGTGCTCGGCACCGAGCAGCGCTTCTGCCAGCAGTGCAGCCGGTCGGTACATACATTGTTTTAGCTCGGCTATATACGTACTCCGTACTCCATGAAAGGTAGTATTAGGAGTACGTAGCAACCTTTGAATTGAACTGATTAGTACATGCGCGAAACATCAAACATCCCTTGTTGTGCGTTTGTGGCTGTATGTGCGTGCAGGTTCCACGCCATCTCGGAGTTCGACGACGCGAAGCGGAGCTGCCGGCGGCGGCTGGCCGGGCACAACGAGCGGCGGCGGAAGAGCAACGCCAGCGAGGCCATGGCCCGAGGCGTTGCTGCGCACCCACACGGTACGTAAACGTCAGTCCGGCGTACTCCGATCCGGATGCTTTTGTGTCCAGGATGTCAAAATTAAAGTTTTGCAGCTTGGGGACCAGCGGGGTAGTAAGACCACACGATGGCACGTTGCACATTCACAAAGAACTCGCAGGGGTAGTTGGTTTGATGCCGGGAAACATGCTGGCAAGGCACAGGCACGAAAAAAGGCTAGTCCTCGGAATGTGCGACGTGCAAAGCCCGTTAGTGCACGGATTTTTACGCGTGCCTTTACGTGCACCTGCGGCCTGCTACACTGGTGGTGCCTCCGACCGTGCTATGATCACTTCACGGCAGAAGTGTAGAACGTCTCACAGTGGGAAAATGTTCAGTCACAGTAGAGTCGGCAATACTGTTTTTTAAATGCAATAGCTAGTACGGCACCGTGGATTCATGCTTCGTGTTCGTTGAAATCATTCTACAAAAGTCTTTATTGAAGTCTTTAGTTCGGTAGGTTTCTCTTTTTCCGCTCTCTCTTCGGTCTTCAAATCACTAGAACGGCATGCAGCGGCTGCCGGCTGCAGCCAGCGTGCTCTCGTAGTATATACGCGTAGTTCGGTAGACGGTAGGTGTACCTACGTACCGCTAGTATTTTGCGTGATGGTTTATACGGGTGTACACTGTTACTACGTACGAGGAGTTGTGATGCATCTAGGTACGGGTACGCAGTGGCAGATTCAGGATTGAGAACAAAGGAGGCTAAAACAATGAAGATACTAATTTGTATGAAGATTTAATGATAATTTAAAGTTTATGTGACACTAATCATAGAGTTAAATCAAGATTTAGGGGGCCGTAGCCTCACCAGCCCCTGGATCCGCCACTGTGCTTACGTACACGTGGGAACTAGGACGACCAAACTTGGCACAGCGTATCTGCAGTGCACGGTACTCTGCTACCCCTGTGCGAACGAATCTAGGACTGAGCGCGGTACGTGTACCAAGGTACTGCACCTATACTTCTGTAGCTTGTGCTGACTACTCTTCTCGACAATTAGCTTGCGACACTACAGCTGCTAATAATCGGTACCTGCGTTCTATAATTCAGATTTTTTTCAGAACGTCAGACTTGTAACTACTCCTACTACCCTCACCCCATTACTGTCTTTGATCAGCAGTTAATCCAGTCACATGAAAATTAAGTTTATACTTACATTTGGGTTTGTATCTAAAAACTAAACTATTTTCTAATGGTCAAACTATAATGCAGGAGTGACGGCTTTCGGCCACGGCTTCCTGCCGCCCTGCGGCGGCCTCCCGGGTACCCCGGCTGGTGCTCTCTCTCTTCTGTCATCGGCCAGAGGCGGCGCGGCGAGCGGCGGCCCGTGGCTGGTCACGACGCCGGACATCTCCGCGCGTTCCAGCGCGGCGCTCGACGACCTCATCGCCGAGAACCGCGCCGCACTCCTCGCGTGGCAGTACTTCTCCGCCGACCGCTCGTCGGCGCCCGGCCGGCACTTTGTTGCCTCTTCGTCGTCGTCGTCGCCGGGTTGCGCCCTCCCGCCGCCCGCCGATCAGGCAGCAGCCAGCAGCTGGCGCCCGCACCCCCACAGTGGCGTTGGCGGTGGGCGGTACCATGTGGCGCCGCCCGGTGCGTGGCACGCAACGCTGGACCTTATGCAGACAGCAAGCTCCGTCGCTCCTGCCAGCACCGGCGCACCGTTTCGGCCAGTGCCGGAGAGGGCGGGTGCAGGGCCTCGCGGTAACACCAAGGACGGCGACGCATCGTCAGGATGCAGCGTGGACGCGTGGGCGCCCGCGGGTGGAGCTCGTGTGCTGTGACCGCCAGTCCGCCATGTGCAGTCGTCAGCGAGGGTGGTGTCCATGGCGCCTTCCCCTGCACTGCCTTGTGTTGCTCTACGTGCCTGGCCGTGGTGTGCTCCATGCTCCGAAAGGGATGTGTAATCCAATGTACTTCAGCGTGTGCTTTTGTTAATAAATGGTGTTTGGTTTTTTTTTTTGAAGAGCATATTGCATTACTCATATGATTCAGCTAAAGCGCTGATCCCCATGGCCTCAACGAACTGAGGCATATTACATCCCACACTACACGGGAACCATTGTCACACTTACATATGCTGCTAAAGAGCAGCATTACAAGAACGAGAAACAACAGTCATACTCCATGACTGAAACTCTGAAAACAGCATGTGTTTTAGCTCGGTTATAATCCCCCCGATAGCTGGCAACTGTCAAGAAAATAAACGTTTAAATTTTCTATTTATAAAACGTGTTAAGGTCGTACCTGATTTTTTTTTTTGAATCGTACCTGATTTTTTTTTCAAGGCATGTCCATGCCTTGTACTGCGTGGGAATTCCCAAATGTAAAATGGCAGGAGTATAAAATCATGAATCATTGAATGCATGGACCGCAGTCCGCAGCCCACCCGCGTGAGCTGGGCGAGGCTTTGTTGCAAACCAGGCCTATGTTACAGAAGACGTCAACACCCAAAGTCCCAAAGTGAGTTAATTAGTGAAAGGCGAACTGATTATACTCCCTTGTGATGGTACTTGCCCACTTAAGTTTAAGTTCTCGACTTGACACGTGTTTTTGCATTTTCTTGGAGTTATTTCATGATTTTCTGACGTTATGTTTTAAAGGGTAAGCGATATTTTCGTCGACAATGAGACGCTAATGGTGACTTTAGGAATCTCCAGATCTATCGGTTTCTCAGTCCTTCGAAGGTGCTCATAGAGGTAGGGTATGCGTACGTGTATTAATAGGGGCGAGTATACGTGCGTGTTGTGAGTATCTATTTTATACTATGTAATTCTAAAAACAAGTTAATTAGTGAAGAAAGATAATAAATGTGGATGGGAAGAGAAAGATGAAGACGTGTCAACATACATTTTTTTTCAATTACGGCTATTCCCTCCTTTTCAAATTATCAGACGTTTTAGTTTTTTTTTTAAAACATTGCTTTTACCAGTAGGTAATACTATAAATTGTTTAGAAAGGCGTGCATATGAGAAGGAATTTTTACTAACAACTTTAGTATAGTATCGCAAATAAGAAGTGTTTGTATGTTAGAAAATACTTTTTATCATGAATATGACCCAACTAAATATTTCACATATTTATTGATGGTAACATGAATCCTAAAACAACTTACTCGGCATGTCTTACTATTGTCCTTAAATTTTCTGTCATGAACCCTCTATTTAATTTGGTGCAGATGGATGCGTGCTTTGTATTATCTCGCTCTGTAAACCCTCATGATCTGAGCATCACCAAAAGAGTTCAGATCCAGCACAAAAAAAATGAAGTTATGAGAATCAGATTACCAACAATGGACACAAGAATGACATGCATGCTTTTTCTCCAATTTATTTTTGAACTTCCCCCTCCAATTTTGATTTAGATACTACACAACTTCTGGTACAGATTTAAAATATATGTATTATTATACTGACACGTGAGCATAATAGAATACAATTAAATAATTAATATCATCAAATTCAGTAAGAGAGAATAGTAGTAGATGCCGAATGAGTGGATGACACAATGCATTACTATCCTTGTAGCCCATAACAGATTATTATAGTTTTTTTTTCGAAACAAATATTGTAGTATAAGACATATTCTTCCTTTTAGTAGAGCTCATAAGCGAGTAATCCACTGTGATTGTGTCAGATTGAAGTACCACTACATTGTGGCGATGTCAAAGCAACCTACCACCTCACTAGAAGATCTAATCGATCGATCTGGCTTAGCACGATCATTGCTTTCCTAAAAAGCACTTTTAAGTACTGTCAGAACACAAGGCCCCAAACAGACCATGACTCTGTTATTATCCATAGAAAGTTTGAGCAACACGTCCCAGCTGTACACATCGGTCTCAAAATAAATGACTATAGCTTATTCATATACGTAGTACATTTACTGCAAAGAATACCTAGAGCTGCACGCCGGTCAAATGTGCACCGACACGGCGTGTGGTCTATCGATCTATGCTGGTATCTTGCAGCTGACATGATGCCACTAATCGTTATGGACTAGACTATGGTGACACAATTACTCACGGTTAACGCAGCTCTACCAAATCATCTAGAACTCAATGGCTAAGTCTCGTCTTTGAAAATGGATTTTCAGAGTAAGGTCCTTCATTTTATTTTGTGAGACGGCCTTTCTATATAGATCTCGTGTGAAACAAGTCCCTACCCATTGAACGTACGTTTAGTTGACTAATTTAAGAAATAAAACAATAGACTGGTTTAGCTCACTTGTGTGGTCTGAAAATTTTTATAAGGATGGTTAAACTTTAGGAAACACTTAAGACCTTCTATTTAGATAATGCACACTTTGTTCCATGTGTTGCTGCCTTCATAACCGATGTGGTAGTTTTCATTCATGTTGGCATTAGCGCCATTGCTGAGGAGGTAGAAGTCGATCGAAGGTGGAGGTGATGACCCCCATATTCTATCCACACCCTAGCCGATTCCTGGCTCTCGACACCCCCCTCCTCCGCCACCCAGCATTCTCACGGAGCACTTGGACACCTACCCCCTTTCTCTCCTCTTGGTATAGGTGGCTAGCATGGCAAATCCAACACATTATGTAAGTATACACCATTGTTATAGAAAACAAATTTTTTGAGGTGTTTCCTTTTTACTAGAGGTTGTTGCATACCCAATTCTAGAAAATCATTGATTTATAAAGACCCTTGAATAATAGAGGCAGTTGTGGGAACTGTTCTACAAAATTTTGTTTCTTGTTGCCTCTACAAAACATTTTCATACTAGTGCACATTTATATATATGTCGGTTGGCATTGTTTTCTTCTTGTCATTCACTTATCAAAAACCATGGCCTAGCGTCTCCACACCATGCTTTAATAGGACTTCATTGGCCCATCGAATTGCCATTCACCAACTAGCCTACTAGATAATTCTCTCTCTCTCAAAAAAAAAAAAGCTAGCCACTAGCTAGGATCTTCCTTGGGCCCTCAATCGCATATGGCTACATCCACTTCGTGTGCATCCGTCACCCTTTGCCCACCCATAATCCTCCTGTCTCTCCCAAGTATTAATCCTCATAGGAACCTTAGGTCAGTCCCAGCACGACAACGCGGTAGCATGTAATAAGGGTAGATTGTTTTGGTTTAGGAAATACCCAACTCTGAAATCCTAAATCCACCACTGGTGGCAAGAGTAAGGCTTGCTATGCGTCAGTGTGGTGATGGCGCAGGACTTAATATATGTCTTAGTTACTACATAAAGTTCACTCTAGAGTATATGAAGTTTTTATAACTGATGCATAGCATGTGTGAACACTTTTTAGACTAATTATTTGTTTGTACAATTGATTCATAATTAACAAAGGCAACTTTTCGGTAGTCCTCTCTTTGTAGATCATTTGGCGGTCATGAAACTGATGTGGGGCAAATTTGTAAATAAAGACTTGTTATCGCTACTCCTCTCTTCTATTTTGGAACAAAGTAAATGTGAAGGTAAAATTATAGTGTGACTTGTTTTCGAGACGAATAATTGCTGTGTGACTTGAGAGATGAATAGTAAATGTGTAAATATGTAGCTAGTGTGAATCCTATTTTTCCAATGATGTACTAAATAGCATTTGCTAAGGACATGCTAATAATAATGGCACGTAACATGATCTCTCTATTATTATCCCCGCAACACGTACGGGCATGGATGGGGTAAGGGGGTCGCACAAATGAGGCCCCAAGGTTGTCTTAGTTCCGGCTTCCGCTCCTATTCTAGCAATAAGCAATTCTCTATCCACTTCAAAATAAACTACCAAGATTATCAGGAAGCTAGTGCATGTAGTGAACCTGGTTATTTGAAATGGGCTTTACTGGCTCATGATGCTATAGTAGTACTCCCTCGATCTGTTCCAAATTATAAATCATTATGATTTTATTGTTTATCTATTTTGCTATGCATCTAGATATATTATTATATCTAGATGTGTTGCAAAATGGATGTATAAAAAAGCTAAAATGACTTATAATTTAAAACGGAGAGAGTAATAACGCACTATATACATTACAATAGAGAAGATTCAGCTCGAGCCTCCATCGGTCATGCCACCAAAAAATTAAAGGCCTATGTATTAGTTTGAAAGTTAAGTTAACTAATGCTCTGCCGCTTAATATAAAAAACAGAAAATCACGTATACGTACATGTACTCTAAGCAGGCATATACTAGTGATGATGCAAGATGAAGCAAACTCTGGCGACGAGATCGTGATCAACTGAAGAATACTCTATTCTTCTCATCAAGTTCCACAGCACTGAATGAACCAATTAGACATAAATAAACAGGAGCGTATGGTATGTAAACTAAGAAGCTGTGCAAACTATACAAAATCCAATCAAGACCGCAGATCTTTAATCTGATGGCTAGGGATAAAAGTGGATTTTTTAACACTTAAACCCCCACTCATCCCATCTAATCGCAGTTTTCAAATCAGCCCCAGCGCCGTTCCTGGCCCTTCGGTTCCACCGCAGCCGATCGCGATCCAGGGCCGTTCGGTTCCACCGCAGCCGAGGCCACCGCGGCGCCCCCTCGCGGCATCGGTCCTCGCGACCCCGCTGCCGCCCCTCGCGTGGAGACCGCCGTTGCTCGCGACTGGACTCGCGATCACGCGTGCCTCCTCGTCGAGATCGTGTCCGGCGCCGCCGGCCCATGGAGTCACTCGCTGCTGCAGTGGAGGGCCCGACCTTTTCCACTGTGTAGTAATCTATCACGATGATCTCTCGCATTATCTGAACGAGCAAGGGCAGGGAGGCAAGGACCTCCGGGTATGGCTGGATGCAGCTGCTAGTCCCATCGCTGTCGTTGTTCATCATCAACATGCCCATACTATTCCCGTCGCAGGGATCGAAGACGCGAGTCCAGTCGCGGACAACGGCGGTCTCCATGGCGGACTGACACGAGGAGCGGCGGCGGGGTCGCGAGACGCGAGGGGGCGTCGCGAGGACCGAAGGGCCAGGGACGGCGCTGGGGCTGATTTGGAAAACCGTGATTAGATAGGATGAGTGGAGGGTTTAAGTGTTAAAAAAATTCATCTTTAGCCCTGGCTATCGAATTAGAGACTTATGATCTTAATTAGAATTTGTATAGTTTGCACAGTTTCTTGGTTTGTATAGCATACACTCCCTAAATAAACACATGATTTTTTGGTAAATATATAGTAATTGTAACCGTAAAATGCCAGCTAGCGAATTTGAGTAACAAAGTTGTGAGAGTAGTTCTCACAATCAATACTCACCGGTGCTGGTCACCAGCCACGTACTATGAGCAAGCTAGCTACTAGCTACTACATGGCGGAGAGCTGGGTGTACAGGCCAGTGGCAGAGGCCTGGGGAAGAAAGAACAAAGCACTGCAAGAGAAACTTAACCCCCAGTAGTGTCCAGACCACATTGAATGAGCATGTGATGAGCGTGCCACTTAAGTTACCAAGGACACATCACCTCCGTGCATGCATTCCACACACCACAGTCCACAGGAGAGATACACAGTGTACTCCAAGACGTGTGCTGGGTAGCAATATAGAAAAGGTAGATTAAATTCTCTTCAATGCCCTGCAATGCAGTGCCTTGGGTCCGGCTGGCCAGGTTTCATTTGATTCTGCTACAGGGTTGAGGTGATCCAAATCCCTCTCAAATGAAGGCATCAAGAGAGCTTCATCAAGAAGAAGAAAAAAAGCTCATCAAACGTTGTCGTGGTCAGCAATGACGACGTTTTTGGCGTCACGCTCTCCCTAGCTTGGAGGCGTGTTACCAGGTTCTCTGTTTGGATTCTCTGATTGGGTTAACGGTATATGTGGTTTCTCATTTCTGTCCTTTAAGGCATCGTTATTGATAACTTCCTCTCTCTCTCTCTCTCTCTCTCTCTCTCTCTCTCAAGCTTTTCGTTTGTTTTCTATGGCATACTTAGTAGTTATTGAGAACACCCTCCCTTCCTCAGTTCTTCTCAAGCTCTTCGTTTGTTTTCTATGGCATACTTAGTAGTTATTGGAAAATACCTCTCCTCACTCAAGCTCTTCGATCGTTTGTTTTCTATGGCACACTTAGTAGTGTCCGCCTGGCGGTGCTTTGATGGTACACACAGTGGGGATCGGATGTGTTTGTTGTAGTGGTTGTCATGCTGTCACATGTACCGTGAGTATTTGTTTCTGTATGTTGCTCTCTTGACTATTATAACTCGATAGTAAGCGGGTTTTAAGTTTTGTGCTGTTATATATGAAACCTTTGGTGTACCATGTGTGTTAAACATTAATAATCATGTACTACTCCTAACGCGCGCCCAGCTTGCCCTGAATTGAAAGAGTGATCAAGCTAAGATCAAGATAGGTCTCTTTGTTACTTCTAGGAACAAAGCAGCTATGAAGAAAAACTTTCATCAGAGAAGACGAGCTGGCGAAAGAAACCAAGCTACCAACAAAAGGCCACACTGTCTGGTCTTTTTTGCTACATGACACCTAAAAAGGGCCAGGCGTAGTACAGGGTGCACGGTAGGGACAGTTCTACTGCTACTGCTACTGCTACTACTGTGGGCGAGCACTACAGCTTGCTTTGGTCCTGGCCATAAGCTGCTGCCTGCATTAAGCCATTAACCCCGGGCCCTAATATAATCCTCGCTCGATCGGTCCTTTCCACAATAACGCACCGCCTACACTGCACTGTTCATGGGAGCTAGCTAGAGAGCAGATGTGAATCTTCTAGGATTGGAATCAATGAGAGGCATATGCAGTGCAGGGAGCAAAACTGATCAGATTAAGAGTAATACTGTAGTGTTCTATATGAGCTAGCTAGAGCTCGTTTATTTTGCCGAAGTACATACTACAGTAATCATGAAATTTCTATACTAATTCTTTTCGGCTAACGAGAGATAAAAGTCATTGGTTTTAGGTCTCAGGAAGTCAGATGAGAATAGTACTACTACTAGAACTTTTTTTTTATTAATAATATAGGGGTACGGTACGGTGGACACTGCATGGTTTAGTTCGTTGCGCCCTGAAAGATTTGGCATCCGTTCGAGGCAGAGAGAGCAGTCATCAGAGCGCTACTAGACCTCAGCCACAAGCTAGTGGAGGCGGCTGGGGCTTGAGGTTTGTGGAGCATGTCCCTGTCGGCCACTACGGTCTTCGTGTACGGCTGGTTGATCCCTACCTCAACATGGCTCGGCTTGGCAGCAACCAACGTGATGGCCACTGGCCACAGGCCACGGCACACGGCACACGGCACACGGCACAGTACACTTCCTCCCTCCTCCTTGAGTTCCCCAAGTCACATGTACGATCGATCGAGATCAGGTACTAGTACTACAACATGCATGCATGCATGCCATATATACATATATAGTGTGGTACTTCCTAGAAAATATATTATGTACTTATGTTTTTTTCTTAATAACTGGATGGTATTGTTCATGGCAAATGCACAGTTTGAGCCTTTGAGGGGTGGGAACAGAGAAGACCGGATATAAGGAAAACAATATACATGCGGTCAAATTTATGGTTACTAAACACCCAAATGAAAGCACTAGCTGCTGTTCAACCAAGATTTAGGGTGGTGCAGGCATGATGCATGCAAGATGGTTAAGGGTATCTTAATATATCGTACCTATAAATAAGACTATGAACCATGCAATATAAACTACTGAAAAAAGGGTAGCTTGAAGCTGAAAGGAACAAGAGAATAATAAGATTCCAGTCAAATACAAGCTAGAAGCAGCATATATAAGAGCAACCACCAAGACAAGTTCCATATGCATATATAGTATAGATAGACAAGAAACAGGCTAACAGACTCTCCTAACACACAACAAGCAAACATGCAATACAATATACACAGAAAGCACCTATTATACACATAGCACGTCATATAACTAGTAGCTAGTCGTACTTAATACTACTGGTTCCGTCGTGAACTTGATGATCTATTAGCTAGGATCTTCCTTACCAGGCGAGATCGTGACGCCCATGCCCATGACCTAGCTATATCTAAGCTAGTCAACTACTCACACAAGACGTCCTTGAGCAGCTTGTACCTGCGGCCGGCCGCCCTGGTCGTCGCTCGCCGCCCAGTCTCGCCCTGCTGGTCGCCGCTGCTGGCCCTGCCGGCTCCCCTGCCCCTGCCGCTGCCGCTGCCGCTGCCGCCGGAGCTCGTGGTGGTCGACGACGGCGACTCCTGGCTCCCGGTGGCGGCGTGCTGCTTCCCGGCCGGAGACGAGACCGAGGACGACCACCTCGCCTGCTTCCCGGCCACGTCGCTGAGGCACCAGTCGCACATGTCGGAGCCGGCCGAGGCGGGTGCGCTGTCGCCGTAGTAGTTGGTGCAGTACCTGCATGCATGCATGTCGCCATGGCACCACCGCCGCACCAGTGGTGTGCATGTGTCGTATAAGGACAAGAACAACATTACTATTACTACTAGTACAAACATACTATACGGAGCATATACCAAGGAGAAAGCTAGCGGCAGAAGAGATGCATGGATAGAGCTCGTCATGATATACCACTGTATATGAAGAGAGGAGGCTGGCGGGGGAAGAAGAGGCTAGCTAGCTATAGGCGCAAATAAAAGAAGTACGTACGAGTGCTGGAAGCGGTGGCGGCAGCGCGCGCAGCGGAAGAGCTTCTCGGGGAAACCGACGTCGCCGCACATGGAGCAGACCGTGGCTGTGGCGGCGGCGGTGCCGGCCATGGAGCGAGAGAGTTATATATGTGGAGGTTTCAGCGAGAGACGGTGGTCAGAGCGAGAGAGGAGAGGAGAGGAGAGGAGAGGAGAGGAGTGGTGATGAGGATGTGGCTGAAGAATCTGAATGAGAAGGGTACAGGGTAGCAGCGATGTGGTGGAAAGGCAGAGGAGAGGGGGCCGCGGGGTGTTAAATACACGCACGACAGAGGGATAGGGACGCATACGTGCATTGCATGTAAAGAAACGGAAAAAAGGGATGAGGCAGCGCCGCAGTGGCAGTGGCAGGGGCCAGGGGTAGCACAAAGACACGGCAACAACCTTGATTCATCGATCGACCGGGATCGAACTGACGGCTCACGGTCACAGCGGCCAGGCCGGCCGGCATATAAAATCTTGGGCCGTCGTCTCTGTGTCCTGCAAGTCGGTGTGCTTGCAGCTGCAGAGCCAGAAACAGTATCGCTCGAAGCGACAAGCGAGTGTGCCTGTGTGGCGCGGTGCGTCCAGAAAGAGCCTTCGGTTGATCGGTCGATTTTGAGAGAGACACAGGCGATGGTCAGTGTTGCATTTGCATGCACGAAACGTCTAGTGAATGGGCTGCCCCCGTTAGCCCAAGCAAATAAGTCTGCTCTAGATGACTGTTAGTGTTAGATTAGATGGGAATATATGGCTATACCTGCAAATTGAAGTGATGACGCTTTAACGCACAGCGCACAGGCTATCGCCCTACCTAGACTTGGAGACAAACAAGGATTACGCGTTGCATGGTCCTGATGATATGCTTTTGCAAGTACTGATGAGTGAGATGAAAGCGTCCAGGAACTTTTTCGTCCGTCGATCGGTATTCTGTCCCTGACGGAGAGAAGATATACTCCCTCTCAGCAAATTGCGAGAGTGAGAGGCGAGAATATACAGATACAGACAGATACATATACTATACTATTGTGTGCGCGGCGCCATTGGTGTGTCATGCAAATGCAAAGCTGTGTGCGCGGCGCCGTCAGGTATAGTGCCTGCAGAGCGCAGAGTCCAAAGAGCACAGCTGGCGGCTGTGCCTCCGAGGTCCGACCGATCCGCTTGCCCCTCGTCGCCCTTCCGGTGCAACAAAATCCTGTACAGATCGAAACGGATCTGGCAGCATCTTCCGTGCGGTGCGTGCATGGGATTGGGGCCATGGGCCGCGGTATTTCAGAAGGAACCCGCTGCTAAGCAGACGCCCCCAGCTGCTGTGGAATCGTAGCCTGATCATCCTGCGTGTCGCTTGCGGCCGGTCACACTACACGTGACAACGACGTAGCTGCACATGAATGATCATTATTGATCCCTACGTGGTCGGCCACGAGAGGCCCATGCCCATAACCTGCAGATTGGGCAGACGATATAATGCCGTGCGACGACTCCGCGAGTGCGAGGCGAGCCGTTGAGGAAGAAGAAGTACAGTTCTCGCATTCCAAATGATTCATCAATGTTCGATCAAAGTTAGAGTACAAAAGAGTATTAACATTTACAAAAGAGTAGTACAAAATAAGTATTGTTAAATTAGTTATGAAACACTATCTTAGAGTAACACTTCGTTGCCTGGCCATAGCTCCTATCACTGCTGGAAAGTGAACTGGTAGAGGGCAAGTGGCGATGAAGGGCATTTTTGTCGTTGTCGGTTTTCCAAACCCGACAGTGATGCTACGGTCCTTCACTAATCACTACTAAATCATAGGTACAAGAGTATTATCCGATACAAATTGGAGAGATGGGAAATATAATAGTAGGGATTAGAGAGGGATAGCAAGAACCGCGCTACACGAGAATTAACTCGTGGACCGAAGGAAGAGATCCAATCCCTTCTTTGAACGTTGTCACTTGCTCTTCTACCTAGAGTCCTCTTCAGCACATCGCATTTAGGTAGCCCAGTCTTAGCCCACATGGACACATGGGAGCTCGCCACATCATAACAAGTGATATCAAACATCAATGGTATAGTTCTTCTCCTGAACGGCAATGATTTCCTCAAGATGACTGGCACAATGTTAGCTTGTTTGGCAATCAACAATTGTAGGCCCATGATCACAGTCGGCTTATGTATGGACTCGACATTGATTTGACTTTACAATATGCCTATTTATTTTTATGTAATGATTTTTTCCTATGGTTACTAGACTGGATATTTAAAGCATCACATGCATCACAAAATCCATCAAGATCTATAACAAATGTCACAATAATGTTACGAATATGTATATACTACGATAGGAAGTTTCGTCATATTTGGATCTATACTACTGTTATCCTTTGGCTTCATCAATATATGATGAAAGATCGTCTTTTTACACAACACACACCCTCGTCCATGATGAAGGATGCTAGCTTGTCTTGCAATCATTTGATCTCGACTAGGTAAATGCCTGTGTGTTGCAACATGAACATATAATACCATAATAACATATATATGAGTGTGTGGTGTATTGGTACCTAAAATTGATACTTGAATCGTGATATTTGAAACATCATTATTCCATAATTCTTCATAAATGATAGATAACTCCAATTTGAAGCAACAACATAGTTTTTCAGACAGCATATAAAAGAAGACAGGTGTAAGCATGACAAATTACGCGCTATTTCTCATCTTATCTTATAATAAAATGTATACAAATGCATAAGATATATTTTTTTGCATTCAGACACCAATATATATACATCCTCAATCATTGTAGCATTATGTTTTATGTATATTACTTATTATTTATTTTTTCACAAATAAAAGGAAAGAAAAATCCCAGGCTCACGTCACCAGACCTTGTAAGCCATGTTGGAAGTAGTGTGCAGTGCACATCCAGCTTGACAGTTGTGAGGTAGTAACCATCGATCAGTGCATTCTAACCATACTCAAAAGCTGCTAGCTTTCCCTGGCATAAATTTTAGATCTTCTATCTGCATATGCATTGAAAAGATTCAGTTTTTTCAATGAAAAATACAAAATATAGAATATAAAAAACACCAATTTGTAAAGTAACACCCAACGTACCTTTCAGCATCACAGAGTCGACTCTGAATCATCTTCTAACACAACAACTTCAATGAAAGATTTGCCATACATCATCCTCTGCCCATCAAGCAGCATAGAGCTACAGACTGAAATGCTTAGTGGACGGTGAGGTATGCCATAATTGCTTTTAGTTTTCAGTAGTTCAGCCTCATTTTCATAAACATGACTAACGACATGTCTTGATCCTACAAGTTCTTTAGCAAGAGCCTGGTATTCACGACCGGGAAGTGGAACCGGCTGCAGCTGCCGATCTCAGCAACCAGAGATCACCACGCCCTGAGCCACCAGTTGCTGCTGGAGCACAGAGAACAGCATAGAAATTAAATCCCGCACCTTTTGTGATCTACGGCACCGTGCCTATTACGACACATGTGGAGAGGGTGAAGCTCGCTACGGGCCGCGAAGCAGCCGCGCCGCCGGCTGCAGCTGCACTGCGTTGAGCCGCAAGCTCGCTGCCGATGCCTGCAAGATTCCCGCCGTCCGCAAAGCACAAAGTTAAGATTAAGATCATTAAGATCAGGAAAGCTGTAAATTGCTACAATCTTAAACTCTTGTCTCGAATTAAGTCGTCCTCAAACCACAAAATTAAGACAAGAAAACCAGTAAATTGCCACAATCCCAAACTGTTCTCTTGAATGTTCTCTGAACCTAAGTACTGCTACTTGCCAACAAAAAGTATGCAATCCATATGGTATTTATGTTTTGTCAGGTAACTGAATACATATAGATGTCATGTATGATCCAATATTTTTTTTTTCTTCAATGCAGAGACCTACATAACACAGGAAGGGGTTTACCATAGGAGAAAATTATTTTCTAGTACTTGATTCCAAGAATTCTACCTGACATGGTGAACCAGGTGTCTACATGTACCAGCAAATTATCATGCATAAAGCCTGCTAATAGTTGTTAAATGCTGCTTTAAATGGCAATCCTCAACAAAGCTCAAGTACATGCTACACAAACTTTTGATAAATGTATGTCTCCTCCGTGAATTGATTACTGGCATCCTTATATTTTTCATTCTATTTGGTACATTACTTCCACGGCTTGTGGATTGATGGAACCATGGGCCGCTCATAGGTTCCTTAATAGAAAGTGCAGCGTACGGAGTCTTCATGATGGCATCAGAGACCAGCTGCTAGCTATTCCAGTTCCAGCAGATAGATTAAACAGTTAACTTAATCCTTCTCTCTATGTCTACCATGTACCTCTTGTCCCACGCTTTCACTTCAAATCCATCCTTCCCATTCCAAAGTGTATAGCAGTTTTGTGCAAGATAGATGTATTTGTTGAGCACAAATGAGTTCACCATTTGCAAGCTCCCTTGAAAAAGCACCCATCTACTCCAGTGACTTTCCTGCATCTAGCTTGGAAGCCTTTTTTGCATGCATCAAAGCATACATAAAACCTCTGAAAAAAACAGATCATTATACTCGGGGTCCAAGCACACTGCAACCGTGCTCCCAGGGTTGCTTCTAATTATTTCTGCCTGGTACTCAAATATTTAGGCATACTCTCCTTTGCATGACTCGTATATATATCCTTCGTGTGACAGTAGCCTTTGCTCTTTTGATCTTGGATAATGACACACCTACACCCATTTCTAGCAACACAGTCTCCTTGATATTTTGTAGCTTCCAAGATGGGTTTGCCATGATGATGTGCTCATACTTGTCAACCCCAGTGACAAATTTATTGTCCTTCCTTTTTGGACAAATGTGTTGATCATTGAATGTCTTCACTTGAAACCGATCAGTGTTTGTCTTGTTAGAGGCAAAAAATGAACCAAGGGCAGCCCCCTTCATGAACATTTGGCTCTAATCATACTCTTCTCATCTTTTCATCTTTTGGGAAACTCAAGTGCCTTTGCGTGGTCAATCCATACTTAATCAAGGCTTGCTTAAATTGCACTCTACGGCTAAAAATCATGCCAACACAAAATTTAGGGCTTCTTTGTCATATTTGTAAACCTGTGTTTTCTTATTCCTTCACCTTTATCATCATCCTCATAACTTCCTTCTTCACTTGAGTCCATCATTGGGGGCTCATCCAGTAAATCATTTTCTTCACCACTTTTATGGATACTAACTAACTATTTGAGATGTTGCAACAGTGATAGCTGGATTCCTTCTCTGGTTCTTTGCATTCATCATGAACTCATCTGCTTCTTCATTATCTTCAGACGTGTCTTCATCACCTTGCACATAATCACTATCTTCGATCCCACTACTATCACCTTCATTCGCCATCAGTGCCATACCCCTTCAGTAGTTTCTTCATCAGAAATGCTATTGACTATATCTCCTGGCATTTTCCACAAAAAAGTAGGTTCACCATCTAAGAGCTTGCATATTTCAACGTAAACATCAGCTACTTCCCCCACTGTGATGCAGTCAGACATGTACCTACAACTCTGATCATCTGCCAACTTCCTCAAACCATTACTCATTCCAGCAATAGGGGACAACCAGGGAAATTCAATAATATCCTCAACTATTAAACTGACATGATCACAAAGAAAACCCCAACTCTGGTAGTGATAGATTATCCCTCTTTACGTGTGACAACTCAACTCTGTCTATTTAGCACTGGAGTCATGGCCGGATCTAACGCATCACGGCAACAACACGAGTCTGCAGTCTAGAACCCAATTTTGCTAAATGCACGTCTCGTCTTACAAAGAGTTAAAGTTTTTTTAATTTAATTAGAAATATATCAAATAATATAAACATATGTTTTTACAAAATTGTGCAATGAACCAATTGATAGTCACCAATTTGGCATAAAAATTGACGACACCAATTCTTTGACAATGAATCAATTGATGGCCACAAATTTGGCATGCCATGATTTTGCTTTGGTAAAAATTAGATGCCAACTAAGCAGACCCCTAATTTTTAAAATTTGACTTCGTATGTGTATTTTTATGTGGGATGGAGGGAGTACATCTAGTACTTTGGACTATTTCCTAACGTCTGCGAAAGGCTAATTCTGATAGATACGGCCCTTCTGCTTCACCAGGTTCTTGTTGTGGCGAACCCTGCGAACACGAACGCACTCGTGCTGAAGGAGTTCGCGCCCGCGGTTTCCGCCAAGAACATCACCTGCCTGACGCGGCTGGACCACAACCGCGCCCTGGGTCAGATCTCCGAGAAGCTGGGCGTGCACGTCACCGACGTCAGGAACACCATCGTGTGGGGGATCCACTCCACCACGCAGTTCCCGGACGCCAGCCATGCCACCGCCAGGACCCCACAGGGGGAGAAGCCCGTCGTGGAGCTCATCGCCGACGAGAAATGGTAAACCGATCGCACGCCCTGATCATCAATAGCTGCTTCAGGCAATCAGGCCACAGGATTACACACACATGCCGACATGTCGCTGCGATTATTGCAGGTTGAAGGAGGAGTTCGTCAGCGTCGTGCAGCAGCACGGCGAGGCGGTGATCAGGGCGCGCAAGCAGTCAAGCTCGCTGTCCGCCACCAGCGCGGCCTGCGATCACATGAGAGACTGGATCCTTGGCACCCCCAAGGTCCAAGACATGCCCTCATCCAAGCTGGTTTGAACTTTATACCTCTCACTATATATGTTTGTCAGTGAAAGAGTATCATTTTGGTCTGCAGGGCACGTGGGTGTCTATGGGCGTATACTCTGACGGGAGCTATAGCGTTCCCAAGGGCATCTTCTACTCGTTCCCGGTGGCATGCGATAAGGGAGAGTGGTCTATCGTGCAGGGTGATGAGGAGTTCTTATCATTATACCAAGTTGGTAGCATCGGCAGTGCGGACACATGATTTTCCATATCATAGTGTAGCATCTTTTGGTGTGTGATGAGTGATTGTCAACATGTCCAACACTTTGGTTGGTGGTTCGTCTTGGTGGTTCACTGATCCCCTGGCACAGGATTACGTGCCAAAACGTGTCTCTTGGCTGGTGATGTGCAGGTGTGGAGTCCGGAGGCGACGACAGTGGTCGGGTGAAGGTCAAGTAGAGGCGTGCCGTGCTGACGGACCAGGTGTGGTGAAGGGCGGACGCGAGGCTTGGACCGAGGGACCAGACGACCAGGTGGTCGGTCGCGGTGAGTGGCACTTGAGACTTCGACCAGTGCAAGTGTACATGGCGGGGGACGCGTACGGGCTACGCTACTCGCGAGTAGGTTTGGTGGTTTATCCTCAAAACCATCGGCGGGGGATGCGTATGGCTACGCTACTCGCGGACGGTTTGGTGGTTTAGCCTAAAACCATCGGTGGCGGGTTTCGCGGGTTTGGGCCTCAAAACCCGGGTGGTCCTAGTGTGGACAGATGGCACGTGGCGGCATCGAAGCTACCGGTGAGAAGGCGCGGTGGCCATCGGATCAAGAAATTCTGAGTTGGACCACAGTGCCCATGGCTAGGTGGTTCTCTCTAATAAAATCCTAGGGGTAGTAGTGGTTGTCGGTTACCGAGAGAAGGGATACCCTAAACCTTCTCTGTTTTCGGTTGGACCCCGAGCTTCCCCTCAGATTAATCTCACGCGACCAGGCCGTACCTCTTCGACCCACCCGGCCCATCGGCAAATGCACGCTGGGCCGGCCCACAACAGAGTACAGTCGCAACCCTCGACAGAATCACTGGCGTCACCATCTGACCCTCGACAAGACGCTGATGTCACCGGCTGATGACCGCTCGAGGTGGGAGCATCCTGCGTTAAGTGTCGAGGCCCCCGACGGGACGGGCATCTCGGTACTTCGAGGATCGAACCCCCCTCGATCGATCCACTCCCTTTGCGTCCGGCAGCGCATTTAATACAAAACTACCTAACCTCGTCAAATCATATGGCTATAGTATCCGCACAGTGGTCCGTACAGCGGTCGAATCCCGCTTTACTGCCCATACTGAGGACGTGCATCGGTCTGCACGGCACTATTACGCCATACCCAGCGCTGTTAGACAGCTCGAGGCCCCCTTCGACACGCTACGCGACAAACAACCGACATCAGATTCCCTCGATTCGATCTTATCCGCTCAACCACTACGCTCGAGGCTACTCCTCGACGGGGCCTCGAGTACGCATCGACGCCCTCCGGTCAACCTTCATCGACTTCGAAAGCTGCGCCAACAACTCCCGATACGACCCCAACAGGAACTCGCACGTCCTCTACAGGGATCACGTCTTTCGCCGGTCAGCAACCATGACTCCGAAGGACGGCGGTCAACTCCGAGCCATGCCGCTACAGAACGAGCCATGCTCAGCGCACGTCCCTGCCGTGTCATCGAACCAGGGTATTTGTACCCCTGTGCCTCCCCTTGGCCTATAAAAGGGGACGCCAGGAGACCCGATAGGGACACGAAACAACGATCTCACGACAACCAAACATACGCCTAGGCAGACTCCTAGACTCCGAATAACTCCTTCGCTCTGTATTCGACACCCCTCGAATCCTCTTCTTCGCTTGTATCCGCCCCTGTACAAGCACTTAGGTGCAAGATAATACAAACCTTCTCCCCCCGCTGGACGTAGGGCCTTCTTTGCCCGAACCAGGATAAATCGCTGTGTTCTTCTTGCATCACCCATCCGGACGGGTTACACACACATACGATTACTCGTTGGCTTAGGACGCCCCCGGGTTCCCGAACGCCGACAGTTGGCGCGCCAGGTAGGGGCGCTGTGTGTCAAACCGCTTCGTCCGGATGGCGGACCTCGTACCATCACTCCCTTTCGGCTCGGTGATCTGGTTTGGGAGGCTGGAGATCATGTCGCTCGGCACGAGCCATGACATGGTCCTGCTCTCAATCGGGCAGCCGAGTGGGGGCGCTTCAGGGACTCCACGAGGAGCCCTGCGTCGTCCTCATCATCACGCTTCCCAATCAAGGAGGAGACGTGGATCGCAGGGCGGGCGGCGCCGCCGTGCGACCACGGTCGTCACATCATCTTCGTCTTCGATGGATGACTTGAGCTCTCTAGCCCGGAGGCTCCCGCGACTACGCGTAAGGCCCGACGTGGGGTAGCGCTCGCCAGGGTCGAACGCCTCTCCCCAGGCGAACCCTCCCTTCACGTCTACGGCTCTCTTGCCCCATGGACAGTTTGCCACCCGACCGGCACTGCCATTTGGGCTCGGCGATGCCGCTTCGACGCACTCCTCTATCGTGTGCTCGGGTTTCGGGGCGGACAGGGAACGGACCGGCCCCCCCTCGCGCGCAGCAGCGCGCCAGGAGGTACCGGTGCTGGCCCCCGAACGCCCGATTAACCCTCGCCCATGCGGCGCTTGCCCTCGCGTGCTTCGAAGGTGGCTGGAAGTAGAACAATTTAGGCGGGCCATCGTGCCTTGCCCGCTCTACTCCGACTCCGACTATGACTCCAGCTACTACGACCCCACGCAAGAGTGTTTCCACGTCGACATAGTCGCCGCGTCGGACGACGACGACGCCGGTCCCGCGGAGGCATCCACACCGCCGGTCGCAACAGGTGGGCCCCTCCTCCTGGCTGGACAGGAGGATGGACCCCCTGCCGCGATCAACGATCCGGGTGACTCGCAGGGCACTCGCGTCACCCAGCTCGCGCAGCTCCGGGAGCTTCGAGCCAAGCTCGATGAAGACAAAGAGCGACTGCATCAGCTCGAGCGTGCCCTCGAGCAAGACGATCAGAACCCCCCACGCGGAGGAGCTCGGGCTCGAACGCGGCAAGTGCAGCGGCAGATTGTGGGCGCGGATAAGGTCGCACGTCCCGCCTTCAATCGAGCCAGCCAGAATGTCGTCGCGGCAACCATGCTTCTCCGCAACATGCCGGCCCCCTCGAATTCTGAAGCCCGACGAGTCCAACAGGAGATCAAGGGCCTTCTCGAGGTGGCTGCCATTCAGCAGGCCGAAAGCTCTGCCTCGAGGCATCGAGGTGCGGCCTCGGGGCAACACCACGAACCCTCGCGGCATGAGACAAGCCTCGACTCAGCCGGTAGACTCCCCCCGCTCGAAGGGGGCGGTCCCGGACCACGATCGCATTCGCGACAACCGCGAGCCCCGCGATGCGCGTCACGACATCAACGAACACCGCAGACGCAAGTGCGGTGATGCCGAGGCGCGAGGCTACAACGCTCATCGGGGCGGACGCTACAACAGCGACGAGGACCGACGTCGATCCCCGGATCCGCCGAGACCTCGAGTCTTCAGCCATGCGATTCGCAGCACGCCACTGCCTAGCCCCTTCAGACCCCCGACAAGTCTCGTCAAATACGACGGCGAGACGAAGCCTGAGCTCTGGCTTGCCGACTTCAAACTAGTGTGCCAGCTTGGGTTTTCGAGGGGAACTTCAAGGGCACCTATGTGCGTTCGGGCAACAGGAGGGCCTCGACCCACGACGAGCGTGTGCAAGGATCTCCCAAGACACCTTCTACGAGCCACCACGGACTTCGACGCCCCGCCTAGAACGTCGAACATCGAACAGCTATGTACTCTTGCCTTTAAAGCCTCGAGGCTCCATACGCATTTTTAATCCGTGAAAAAAGAGTACATCCGTGTCCAAATCTTTCTTTCATGAAAAACAGGTGGGCTCGACCCTGTCCTCACAGAGTCGAACCTCCATTGGGGGCTCGAAGGGGGAACCCCCTGCACCCCTAAAAACTTACATTTTTTGAAAAACTTTTACATAATCGAAGTAGCCGCGGTGGCACCCTAAGGTCGAGGGGCCATCAAGCCGCGAGATCGCCTACGCCTCAGGGCTACGGTACCTCCACTCGCA
>CM041642.1:14117614-14160697 GCA_023333625.1 Bothriochloa decipiens | reverse complement strand
GGGGGGGCCGTGCAGCACCATTGGTGCTATCCAATCGAGAGGTGTCTAAAGCTTCTTCGAAAAAAGTGTAGAAATAAAGCCAAAATTGAGGCTTCTGTGGCAGAGGCATTCATTCTGGAGGAGGTGTCGACATTCACACAGGCGTACTATACTGAGAAACTTCACAAACCGCGCGATCCAACCCCTCGTTACAACATCGACGAGAATACATCGAACCTCAGCCTTTTCAGAGGTGATCTCGAAAGAGGAGGCACAGGTCCCAACAAGAACTTGCAGCATGATGAGTGGCACACTATCATGATCTGCTTGTTGTTGAACCTTGAGGAATGCATTCCTTATCATAAGTAAGTTCTCGATGAGCTTGTTACATACGCCACTATCCTCCACCTATCGATCCGACCCCCTTGTCTTTTGTTTCTCCAGGAAATATATTAATGAACACTGGAGAGGCAGTACGGATCCTACCGAGCAAGAAGAAGACCATCTTCTCAGACATGGTGTGCCCAGTTTCGTCAATTGGTTCTGTACAAAGGTACCATCCAACTAACCTCGTTCTGATTTTGAGATTCCACTTTGCTTCTAGGAGCGAGTAATGTAACGACGTCCCTGTCCTAACCTTGCAGACCCTTTATGATGCGGAAATGAGTGATGAATTGAGAAACGTGGGCAAAGGCTTCAACCGAAGGGTCAGGTCATTCAACGTTTATGATGTGAATGGCTATCGCTTTCGCACGAGAACTTACGAAGAGAAACGGGGCAACCTAAAAACCACGTGCGGCGGAGTTCGTACGCCCGGCTCGGATGGGAAGGACTATTACGGCATAGTCAAAGAGATATTAGAGCTTGACTTTGGACCAGACCTAGGTTGTAAGCCAGTGGTATTCAAATGCCATTGGTTCGATCCTAATGTCATGAAAAAGGACCTTACAATTGGGCAAGTTGAAATTCGACAGGATTCCAAAAATGAAGAAGACGATGTCTATATTGTGGCTAACCGAGATGCCACACAAGTTTATTACCTCCCATGGGCGTGCCAAAAAGACAAGAATCTTGTGGGTTGGAGCCTTGTACAGTTGGTATCGCGCCATGGTAAAGCGGCTGTCCCAAACGAGGATGATTACAACTTTGACCCAACGACAGATGAGTTCTATCAACCTGAGAGGCTAGAAGGTAGTTTGGATATAGATATTCTTTCACTAATGGGTATGGAAGTAAACAACAACATCAATGAGGACTAGGGTGATGAGGTGCACGATGCCAAGGACTTACGAATCCTTGATGAGTGGCAAATGAAGCGCCTGATGAGAGAGCACGATGACGATGGAGAGCCTGATGACGATAGAGATGACGATGATGATGGAGATGAAGCCCGACACTTAAGAGAGCTCGACAATATTGATAGTGATGACGACAGTAGTGATGACGAGTACACGCCAGCCATATTGCCGTTTGCGGAGATAATTTCTAATTCATGTAATACTATAGTGTTAATATTATTACCTTGCAATTATGTTTCTTTACAAGTACTTGTCATTTATTTATGCTAACTACTTCAATCTTTGTCATTGCAGGCACTCGACATGATGCCAAGCGGAAGGCGGCCGCAGCGAACAGGGATCCACTCGCGGTACATGGTCACCAACGCGGAGCCCATGGCCGCCGCCGCCGAGGACGAGGCGGTCGTCAGTGAGGAGCTTGACATGGAGAGGAGCACCCTTCGTCGCACGTCATCGAGGAGGCTGTTCAGGATGCCCAGCAGGGGACAACGACGATGACCGGTGACGGTGACGGTGACGATGACGATGACGGTGACGGTGACGACGATGACCTCTGCGGAGACGATAGGGACGACGAGCATACACCAGACGCCTTGACTTCCTCAGCTTCGAGCAAGCCCTACGTGCGCGGGGCCTCATCGCTCCCTGACCCACTGCTCCTCAGCCGTCGCGCGGTGATTCGACCCGTGGGCAAGATGTAAGTAACCATTGTTGATTTCACTTGTTGTTCATATGACATGTTGAAATTCGAACTGCAGACTAACAATTGTTGTTAACGACTCTTGCAGGGGCTGGGAAAAGGTGACTGACAGGAAGAGTTCACGCGATGTCAATGACATCCAGGACCTCCTGATTAGAAAGCACTACCCTGGCTTGGTCACCATCGAGGGTAAGCGGATCATGCCCGACAAATGGGACCACTTCTACAAGGTCAAGGATGAGCATGGCGAAGTCCTTGCTCACAAGATCAAGAGAGAGTTCTGGGTGAGTCTGCATCGCACCGCATATCTCAATACTATGCATTCGTTGGACTTTCTTCAAACAATGAAATGATGTTTGATGTCTGTGTGTAGTTGTACTTCAAGTTAGAGGAGGGGCAGGATGAGCAGCGGGCGGCGTGGCAGCAGGAGGCGGTCTGCCACAACCGTCTCAAGGACGTGTACCACGAGGCGCGTCTCCAGGCCATCATCAGCTACTACGCTAATGTGGAGCTCAAGGTGGTAAAGAAGGAGCGAGTCAAGGAGATGATACTGGACAAGGAGACCAACCTCACCGAGGAGCAGTACATGCAGGTAATTAAGTAGGAAACATCCATTATGATTCCTTACGTGACACATTCAATTCATCTTATGGAATATCAAATACTTGAATGTCATGCAGTGGTGTCCAAGCTGGTGCGATAAGTACGAGGACTGCTGGCGTCAAATTATGCGTGGTTGGCGTATGGACACGGCGTACGAGAAGTGCAAAGAGCGTCGGCAACTTCGCCTGCAAAATCCTCCGGTATCACACCACCAAGGGAACCAGTGCCTCCACGGGTACATGGACACATGGGTATGCTTCTGTTGATCCATTTATTGTAGCTCTTAATTGTCACTACTTGTAACCATGTTTGTGTTTTTCTCGCAGAGGGAGACGCATGATGGGCAGGAAATCAACGAGTTCACGGGGTACGCCCTTGCTCACAAGGGCAAAGCGTCAGCGGCGTCCACCGTCTACAGCTCGGAGGACGGGCCCGAGGCCTACACCAACCCGAACGTCTACAACAAGCTCGCCAAGTACACCGCCGCAGGTCTCGAGCGCCATGGGCCGACATTCGACCCCACCAGAGCCGACCTGGATACTGACCTTGTGATGAGGACGGGAGGAGGGAAGCAGCACGGCCGGTACGCTATAGCCGACAGCGCCATCGACCCGTCCTCTCACTGAGCCAGATCCGAAGAGGCGACGCGGAAAGGGGCGTATCGCAAATCCCCATAGCGCCTCGGCAGCCAAGCAATGCGCAGATGATGATTGCACTTCAGGTAAGTGTAGTTTCATTCGTCGTTCACTCGTTTCACACATGATGTACCTTGCCTTCACATACCATCAACCTTGCGGGTGTAATATTGCAGGCCACGGTCGAAAGGCTGCAGGCCAACCAGTTCACCCAGGAGATGTTGCGTCAGCAGCAGGAGGAGGCCCATCAGCAGCAGTTGGTGGCACTTTTGCAGCACTACCAGCGTGCTCTATCGGACTGACCTGCTACTTTCGGTCCCAGATCCCGGGAACGCAGGAGCCTCCTCCCTCGATCTTCGCTCCACCACCACTTCTAGTTCCAGTTTCAGTGCCTGCTCCTGTACATGTTCCGGTGAGTATATTGCCTGTTGCTTTAGCTTGTGCAGGCATCCTGCAGGTACTAATTACATCACTTGGCCTTTGTGCAGGCACCGTCGGCAGGTTCGAACCCGACTCCAGGTGGCAGCCCTCCACTGGGTCCTTCTCCACCGCAGGGCTACCCGACCTACTACCCCACGCAGCAGTACCTGTGGCCTCCTCCAGCGTCAGGGCAGGGGTACTCCTCGTGGCCGCAGGCGCCGACGCAGTAGGGGCACTCCGGGCAGGTAAGCGTTTTCAGACCTACGCAGCAGCAGTGGCACTACGGTATGTCCCCGCAGTCGGGTTGGCCTCCGTACGAGCAAGCTGGTAATGGAAAGTGTATTGTGGAGATGTTTACTTCTCGCTTTTGGATCTTAATCGATGAGGTTGTTGCACGTTGGACATGTTTAGCGTATGTTGGACTTGTATGAATTGTTATGGCCATGTTATGTGTATTGTGGAGTTGTATCGATGGATTTGAGGACCTTCATGTATGGATTCATGTTGAAACTGAATTTGATGCTCAAATGTGGTTTATATGTGATGAAATGTGGGTTATATGATATATATGTGATGAAATGATATATAAATACAAGAAAACAGAAAAAACAAAAAAAATTCCCAGCTTTGCCGACGGCTAGCCGTCGGCAAACCTGGTCCATTTTTCCAGCTCGGCCTAGCTTTGCCGACGGCTGGGCCTGGCTGTCGGCAAAGTGACCAAACATTTGCCGACGGTCGGCCGTCGGCAAAGACTTTTTTAAATATTTTTTATAAAAAATAAAAACACGCCACGTCACCTACTTTGCCGATGGTCGGACACGTCAGAGGCCGCCGTCATCGTGCCGCCGCAACGGCTGACGTGGCTCCTTTGCCGACCTTTTCTTTGCCGACGGCTCTTCGCCGACGGCCGACGTGGCAGCCCGTCGGTAAAGGCTTTGCCGACGGTGAAAGGAGCTTTGCCGACGGCGTATGGCCGTCGACAAAGAAGGCGACTCCGGTAGTGCAAGGAAGGCCAATTATATATGCGATCCTCTTTTTCAATCGGATATTTTCCTTTTTTTTCAATCGGATATCACAGCAATCACGTGCATGCAAGAATTACGAGATTATTTGTTTCCTTCTCTCTTTTTCAACCGCAAAGCAGTGGCATGTATCATTTGATTGTTTCCTTCCCATGTCAGCCGCACGCATGCAAAAATTACGGGGATCATTTGTTTCTTTTTTAAACCACACATAGCAGCCGCATGCAATAACTATGAGATCATTTGTTTCTTTTTTTCAACCGACCTCACAGCAACGGGGGAGGTATCATACGGTGAAAAGTGTGGCGACCCCAAACATTTACCGCATGAAACTGAAGCCTCCTTTTCATCTTTTTTATTTGTGGGAGAAGAATTGTAACAGGTTTTGGGTTTTAAGTTTATTTCTCACGCTATTATTGAAGCAGGATGATATGGAAACGTACCGTTGTTAGACAAACCAATAGTGTGCTTTTTTCGATAATACGTATCTATATTTCACATTAAGGAAAACGTACATCATACGAATACATACACGATACTGGATACAGAAAGCACTGCGCCACTCAAACTTCACGAAGAACAAAGAAAAAAATTACATCAACACTCCTGAAGTCTTCGTGAACCTTCCGTCTTCGTCTGCCTCGCCGCCGACCGCCGCTGCCGGAGAAGAAGCCGAAAAACACCGTGAGCCGGAGACGTCCCGTCGCACAAAGGTTTTGAAAGGAGCCGGAATAGACACCCATCGTGAAGAACAGGATGAAGCCAACGACAATTCTCCAACGGCCGGGACCACGTCCCAACGTCTCCGACCCCTAGATCTGGACTCGGGACCGCCAACCATCGCCACCGAACAAGAGAAGAGCCAGATACGGCCGACCAACAACCACAAACCAAGCAGAAAGCTCCGCATCCAGGCAAAAGAGAGGCAGCGACGACATCACCTTGAAGACGATGAACCACCACCGCCGGACTCCTGAAGACAAAGCCCCGTCCTCACCGTAGGCGTTGGAGGAAGACGCCGACGGGACGAAGGAGAGTGGGCACAAGTTATTCCCCAGCAACATCGACTCCTTCGCCTCGCCGACACCGCCTAGACACAACCGCCGCGTAGGAGCACCCCACCGGTGAATACCATCTCCACCATCAGCGATGGTGAGCGAACCCTAGACATAGCTCCACCGTCGACAGCTGACGACGAGCACAACCTAGACCTAAGTAGACGTCTGCCTAATTAACCGATATATATGAAAATGTGATACATACAACATTTTACTTCCTTCCGTTGTGCTCTCGCTGAGGTACGCTTGTGAATTGCTCACATAGAACCCCGCATTCGTTTGTTGATCATTGGCGCTCGAGTGCTATTTCAAATTCGCAACGCACAGTTTCTAACAATTACTCTTTCTGCTAATAGTTTTCTTCCATAGCTAATTAAACTTTTTACATAAATTTCTGTAAATATATCTAATTTGTTCATACTCTTAATTAAATTTCTTACATGGCTAAAGGCCTCAAGGTCTAAAGCTTAGCACTAAATTATAGACCACTTTGTTACATCTCTAGGCTCCAAATAAAAGGTCTAAAGTGTTGTGTAAAGTTTGGCCAACCACATAAAAATTGTAAACCATAAAAATGAGCTGAAGTGGTCTAAAGTTTTACTCATTAATTTTAATCAACTAAACTTTAGACTATAAAATCCAAATATTTCCTAATAAACTTCATTTGCTATTAATCTTTTTGGAGGGTACAACAAGAGAATTTTTTATTTTTAATTTTTTTTAAAAAATTACAAATTTAAATTTTTGTTTCGAAATATGACAGAACTAGTCGCCTACAGTGGGCGTTTTTTAAAAAACGCCCACTGTGTGGGCGTTATATGTGACGTGGCACAGAGCCGGCCGCCGCCGGTGCCGGATTTTGCGGGCGGCCCCTGGCGCCCAAAAAACGCCCACTGCGTAGGCCTTTTTTGGTGGCGAGGGGGCCGCCTGCAAAAGTGCGCGCTGTTTTGCGGGCGGGCCTCGGAGCAGTCAAAAAACGCCCACTGCGTGGGCGTTTTTTGCGCTTTAGGGGGCCGCTTGCAAAACAGACGAGGCCGGCCGCGCACTTTTGCAGGCGGCCCCCTCGCCCCCAAAAAACGCCCACACAGTGGGCGTTTTTTGGGGCAACTCTATAAATAGGCAGCCCCCTCTTCAGATTTTCATTATATTCACTAAAATTTTCAGAAAAAAAGAAAGAAGAGAGGAGGGAGGGGAAGGAAGTAACGGCGAAGCCCTGCCAGTTTGAGACCTCGGCTTTTAGGTAAGTTTCTCATACATTACAAGTCTGTTGCTATGCATTAGTAAAATATAATGTGCACTAGAGTTGTTTAGTTTTTAGTTGACTCTGGGTAGATCTGTGAGTAGTATGTATATTAGATCTATAAATAATGATGTTAGAGCATTGCAGTTCATGTTAAAAATAATGATGTTTCTTCTATGCTTTAAACAATGGATTGCATGATTTGAAATATGACGAATATCGTATTTTCTCTTAATAGATATATTTAGGGTTTAGGAATAATGATGTTTATGCTATGCTTTAAACAATGGATTGCATGATTTGAAATGTGACGAATATCGTATTTTCTCTGAATAGATATGTTTAGGGTTTAGGGTGTAGGGTTTAGGAATAATGATGTTTATGCTATGCTTTAAACAATGGATTGCATGATTTGAAATGTGACGAATATCGTATTTTCTCTGAATAGATATGCAAAACTTTTGGCGGACGGAGTTTTGGAAAAAACAAGGTCGCCCTAGAGAATTGTATCCCGACGTGTCTAGCAAGGATGCTCCTATTCCTCCTGCAGTCCCTGTCCCAAATTGTGACTGTGGAGAACCGGCTGATATTGGCCAATCTCGCCATGAGGACATAGCTGTCCGTTGCTACTACACATGCGGTGGATTCAATGTAAGTAATTGCACCTCTGTCACTGCGTCTTTATTCAATGCTAGTAATTGCAGCTCTTGCATCTCTAACAATGTCGTTACCAATCATGTTTTGTAGGCCCATGAGCGGTGTTTTTTCTTTCAGTGGATTAACGGTCCAGACAAATTCGACCCAAGGTATCTGCAGTTTGACGAATGGTGGAAAGGAAAGCATAATCCACCCGATCAATTCGAACGGTGGGTGGCACCTCCCCCTGATCCCCCAATGATAGACGAGGAGAAGAAAATAGCCCAATTGAGACGGCTTCAATCTCCGCCTCGTTGCAAATGCGAAGATTATTCTGTAATAAGTTCAGATAGGTCTAACGAGTTCGAGTGTCCTAACCCCGCCGGAGTAAGTGCAAATTATATGCGGTCATGGCTTTCTTAGTATTTGTGCATGTACTAACATTTTATATTGTAGGGTGGGTATACCTTATTGCGGAAGTGTAACTTCAGGGAGTGGCTGTGGGGTCCAAAGAACAAATGGCCCGAGCCGAAGGTGGACAAGAAGAGAAAAGTGGTTACCCCCAAGCCTCCTATGTTGTGCAAATGTGGTGTCGAAGCGCAGTATGGCCTACTACCATCGGAGCTTGGAATAGGCTATTGGTGCGGCCATATGGTTGATTACGATGAGGTCCTTTTGTTCCACTTGTTGCTCACTTAATATCCAAACTTTTTGTATTTGCTGACTTTAAATTGTTCCGTTCAATCACAGAGCCTTAGGAAATGCAAGTGGGAGGTTTTTACCCATGTTGAAGACCGCAGGGAATACATGGGTACACTGAAGCAAAAGCAACTTATGGACCTGAAGTTCAGGTCTGGTACTCAGCTTGTGGACAACTACATTAAGATGCGAAAGCAAGCGTAGGTTGACTATGCCCGACGATTGTGTGTCCAAACCCCAAGTGCTGCTCGGTGGAAGACTGTGATGCATGGAAAAAGAAGAGAGAAGAGGAAGCATCCTTGCATGCGAGGGAGAAGATGGAGGAGGGCAAAAAGAGGAGTGCTTATGCGAAGATGAAGCAAAAGATGGCGGAGGCGGAGATGCCGATTAACAACAAGGACGAGGAGTATGATGAAGCGTTCACCCAAGCCCTCGATGACTTGGAGGCCGCTTACTACAAAAAAAGGAAGAAGAGGAGTATGATGAAGCGTTCACCCAAGCCCTCGATGACTTGGAGGCCGCTTACTACAAAAAAAAGGAAGAAGAGGCCAACGCAGCTGAGCGTAGCCGTACCAATGAGTTTGTGGGAGAGGATAGTGGTTCTGAAGATGAAGACTTGCTTTCCGGTTATGTTTTGGATTATTAGGGCCGTTTTGTTAGATGAATTCGGATTAGTAGCTCATCGCCCTAGCGGACGTATAATTTTATTGTAATGAACTGTTGCCGTGACTTTTAACTGTGCTGTAATGGACTATTATTACGGATGTAATGCAAGCATGTAAGGGTTTAGGGTATAGGGTATAGGGTTTAGGGTATAGGGTTTAGGGTTTAGGGTTTTTAGGGTTTAGGGATTAGGGTTTAGGGTTTAGGGTTTAGGGTTTAGGGTTCATGGCCAAGGGAAAAGATGTTACAATCCGAGTTATTTTGGAATGTATTAGTTGTGTTCGAAAGGGTACGAATAAGGAACCGACGGGGATTTCTAGATATAGTACTCCAAAGAATCGTGACAATACGTTAGGACCCCGACGGGAAACGAAGAATATAACAAAAGGTAAATTTTGACAAAAGGAAAGTGCGTATCATACATCAAGACAATAATTACATCATATAGGGTACTACTATCCCCGAGCCTGATCCTGCCCCTGCCCCCTACCCCTCTTCGGCCTCCTCGGTCGCACGTGCCCCGACGAGTAGGTGTGGTGATCCGGTGGAAAACCTCGAGTCGCACGGACGTGCTGCACTGGAGTCATCTGTGATAACTCCTGCGTGTAGGGCGGAGGTGCTCCTGCAAGCTGTGAAGGGCCGATCTCGACCTCCTCGTCGCTGATCGGTGCGTCAGTGGGGGGTCATTAGGTAGTCGGTAGGTCCGCGACGAGGTGCCGGCTCCCTGGGCCGATGTCGAAGCTGCTCCTTGCGCGGAGGTACCCACTCCATGGGGCGAAGGGCAGACTCCCCAGGCTGCTCCCTGAGAGGAGGTACCCACTCCATGGGGTGAAGGCCAGGCTCCCCAGGCTGCTCCCTGAGCAGAGGAACCCTCACCATGGGCCGACGCGCTGGGTGGAGCATGAATGAAGTGCCTCGATGCCTCTGCTCCGTGCACCGAGGACCCCGCTCCGGAGGAACGAAGGTACGGCGTAGAGAACGCTGTGAAAGGTGTCGACGTAAGTCACACAGTCATCCACATTAGAAAAACATAGGTAGACGAGGTGGGGTACACGGAGTTACCTCTTGTCTGGGGTGCAGGAGGACGTGCTACGGGTGCCGGTGCAGGAATTCGAGACGCTACGTCGAAGGTCCAACAAGTCAGAGTCCTCAGCACGGATCTAAGCGTTGTACACATCCGTGTGTATGTGGTGCACTGCTCGTCCACTGTCAACGCCAAGCCACCCTGCAAGCGGCGACACACGGAGTCAACCTCCGTGTAAAGTAGTTGCACACCGTTGACCTAAATTCAGTTTTAAGTTAGATGAAAGATATATGTAATGAACTACTGATATATATGAGAGATTCAAGTACTCACGGCGCGGAAGTAATCCTGATCACGGTGCACAGGGTAAGCGTCACCCATGGCGGCGACGTGTGGCTGCTGCTCCGGAGGAACGAAGGTGACACGTGTGCGGGTATGAGGCTGGTACCACCGGAGGTAGTTCATATACGAGTCCTCGGTGTGGGGGCGGTACTCCTCAATGACGTCCTCTGTGGCAAGCAACCAGTCGTCCATGTATGGCTGCAGACGTGGAACCCATAAGTTGCCGCCGACCTGTCACCTCCGAGTCAGCCTGAACAAAAATTTGAGTAAGACATGTCTATTGCGATTAATTTTTCAAAGTCAGTTGTTAGTAGTACTTACCTGTGAGCATCTGCAGGGACGGTACGGATGATAGGGGCGAGGGACGGCTGCATGAGACCGAACTGGCACAAAACATGCCCTGGGCAGTGCGGTTCGACGAATATGTCGAACACCATCGGTCGGAGCGTCAGCCAGAAGGCCTGGTCACGTGTGCACAACGTGGACAGCCCAAGGGGAGCTCGTGCGTGGATAGCCTCCTGGCTGTAAGGCTCCCAGATCATGTCGGTCAGCTATATCCTATCGAACTCCAGCATAAACTCGTTGTACGACCGCGTGACCTGCACATGTGCCCATCGTCGCTGAAATATAACAATCAATAGGTTAGAAGGTACGATATGAATTAACTATATACATCAGCTAGGAACATGAACCTGACGACGGCACCAGACTGTACCCATGGTGGGGAAGTCCTCGGGCGGATGCTGCAAGTACAGGTCGTCCTCGTAGGCGGTGTGATCCACCACAGGTCGACCAATCGCGAACCGTTCAGCTGCCCATATCTGTAGAAGGAGGGGGCAACCAGTGAGCAAAGAATCTGTTTCTATCTTGGTACACACTTCGCAAAGCCCCATGTATGTCGCCGCCAGTACTGCGGATCCCTAGCTCCACTGTGGCACTGCTCCCTCGTCAGCATCAGCGATCGCGCGCGCGTATGGGATCATGACCTTGTCGACGGCATGTCCCGCGGTGCTGGTGAACATGACCCAGCCAAAAAGCCACAACAAGTAGGCCTCCAAACTCCGTCGCACAGAGTACACGTCAGCCTCTGGGTGTAGATGATCGGACTGAAAAAGATACAGTTAATAAAGTTGAGTAGAACTGCAAATTGATAAAATTCTTTTCAAATAGGCCTTACGGTAAATTGCATAAGCCACTGCTGCGATGGGCCTATGGTCATGTACGGAGGGAGGCTACTCATAGCTGGAAGTGCAGGGTGACGCTGCACGTGGCCGAAGCGGGCCATAATGTCGTCTCGCCAATCATGAAGTCCGTCGACTGGCCCGACAGCATCGCCAGCGAGGGGAAGGCCAAGCAAGAACGCAACGTCCTGAAGCATCGGTGCGACCTCCCCGCATGGCAGGTGGAACGTGTGTGTCTCCGGCCTCCATCGGTCGACCAGGGCTGCTAGAAGAGACCTATCGAAACTCCACCTCCTTGTCTCATCGGCCTCAGCAGCTCGAGCCTCCACAAGACGACACAACGGGAGGAGGCCTGCCTCACGTAACCTGCACATAAAAATTATATATTATTAACCAAGCCATATGTACTTAATTGGGAGACCTCGAAGAGTCAACGGATACTTGGAACAGAACCGAGGGTCCACTGAAAGTAGACGTCTGAACGGTCGCGGTCGAAGTACGGGCAGAGTGGCGTTCTGCACTGTAATACGGTACGAACGGTGGTACAGATCGATCCCTTGATCAAGCAGCTCTGGTGTGTCGTCCGTCATCCCTGCATGACATTATCACAGTTAACACATATGACACATACAAACAAAATGTGAAAAAGTATACAACAATAAATTTAAGGTACAACAAGAAATGATCGAATTTAAAACATAAAGAATGCACGTACAACATGTAACTGAAATATATTCAAATACAAGACAGAGATTAAGAACATCACAGAACATTACATCCGCAAGATAGGTTTAAACAACAAGTTTGTTCACTTCAGTTACAACAAAACAAAAACCGTACATTACATAATCTTAACTAAGCTTACTACACATCACTACACGACCGAACCACGAGGCACGCATGCACGCCTTGGCCTGGTGGGCCTAGAAGTTGTCCCTTCCCCTGTTGGCGGGGTACCATCCAATCCGGATCCTGATGGCAGGGCTCCTGCTGTTGTGGGCATGTCTGAGTCCTTCGGGCACTTCTTGTAAGTATGTCCCTCCTTGTCACATTTGCTGCAACGTTTGTACCTTCCACCTGCTTCGGACTCATCCATGGCGTTTTGAATACGTCTTGTCTTTCGACGCCCAACCTTGTCTCTAATCTTACTTGGGTCTGGAATATAGCTAGGTTGCGGTACTGTACCTGTAAAATTCCCCGCTATGCCAAAACCATAAATTTCATGTGACCATGTATGAAATATGACTTCCTTCGTGAAATAGGGAGATACAAAAGTACGATCAAGTATTCCACACTCCGAGCTCGCAGCAATAACATGGGAACATGGTTTGTGGTAGAGTCTTAGCTTGTGGCACGTGCATGCGCAATACCCATCCTCCTTAAGTATGCATTCTTGCACAACTCTTGTTCTATATATTCCACGCTTGGCCCTATCAGCACACAAGATTTCAAATCGGTGCTCTCTAGTACCTTGAGTTATAACTCTATGCTCCTTTGCCTTCTTACATTTTTCCTCCAGATAATTTGTCAACATATGTCCGAAGAAAACACCTCGCACTTGCATTGATAGGGCAGCGACTTGGTACCGGTCTCTGAAATATCTGCATGTTCCATGCAGGATGAACTCAACAATGGCAACCAGGGGAAGGTCTCTAACACCACGCATCACCCAGTTGTAAACTTCGGCCAAATTAGTTGTCATAATGCCGAACCGCGCTCCGCCGACATCATGCAGCAAAGACCACTTCTCCTTAGGCTCATTCTCTATCCAGTGCAAAAATTTTCTCACAGCAGATGCCAATCTCCTTCTGATATTTGGACCATCTGTGGGCAGCGGTCCTAAGGACTCTGGACCATCCTCACCAACAGGTGCTGATCGGCTTGAGTGCTCTTCCATTTGCTTCGTTGTGAGCTCGTCCAACCTCCTCCAAAGCTCGTTAAATTTTTTCTCTTGATTCTGTCCGCACAGCCTTTTGAATAGATCCATCAAGCTCTTGCGCTTAAACTGCTTGTAAAAATTAGCACCCATGTGACGCATACACCACCGACTTTGAACATCTGGCCAATCTTTACCATATCCCATCTCTGCATCACCGTTCTTCAGATATTCAATTGGCCGAAGAAGGCCAGCGTGACGGTCATGAATTAGGCATACACCAGGCCTCATACCAACAATGCTAACCTTCACCTGCTTGAGAAACCAGTACCAACTATCGGTATTCTCGCTCTCCACAGAAGCGAATGCCAGTGGTAGAACTTGATTGTTCCCATTCATGGCAATTGCTGTTAGTATCTGACCTCTGTATTTATCTGTCAGAAATGTCCCGTCAATACAGAGTACTGGACGACAATGCACAAATACCCTGATGCAAGCACCTAGTGCAAAGAAAGCTCATTGCAAGACCAATATTGCACGGTCATTCTCCATAGTTGGGTATGTTATAAGATTTGTACATGTCCCTGGATTTCTGGCGGCTATGCATTGAAGAAGAGATGGTAAATTATCATATGAGGCTTTAAATGTGCCAAATCTCATCTCGATAATCTTTTGTTTTGCCCTCCACGCCTTAGCATATGAAATGGTGTATTTGAATTTATCTTCGATATGCCTTATTATTGACCTTGGCTCGTATCTCAGATTATGCACAACATCTGAATACATCTCTGCAGCAATAAATGCAGATGTCATGTTTCTGTGGTACTTCTGTACACCTTCCAAGTGACAGTTGTGCTCAGTGACTATTGACACTTTCCAATAATCCTTCCACTTTTCCTTGAATGCATGCACCCTCCACGGACAACCATCGCTGGATCTCATGCACTTAACTTCATATACACACTTTGTGGACTTTGCTACCCAGAACTCCCTCTGCAGTGATACAGCCCAATGCTTGACTGCCTCCATCAATTCTTCCTTCTCTGCGTACATCGCTCCCTCGATTACCTCATTCTCCTTATACTCCCATGAAACATGGTATCCCTCTGAAATAGCAAGTCCAAAGAAGTCTTCATTAGACCATTGCCACGGATTCACATTGCATCCTTCCTCATCAGAAGATTCATCACCCTCCACTTTCTCATTCGCTGCATCTTCGTTTTCCATTGCCTGAACAATGGAGTTAATCCTCTCGCCCTCATCTACCAAGCCTCTCGGCTCACTGGCTTCTCCTTCTCTTTCTGGTTCCCGCACATCCTGTCCATATTCTTCTCCTTGCTGAGCACGGTCGTTTCCCTCTTCCATTTCAGCATCAGTCCTAACCATGCTTGTACCTCTACATCTTGCAAGGTTGCATTGTCTTTATCGTGCACCTCCATAAAAATGCTGGGTTCCCAGCCCCGCTACAATATATTTTCTACGTACCATTTCCATGTTTCGGTGCGATCTACCGATATCAATTCCCAGAAGCATTCTTCATTGCCACGGTTGACTACTACATTTACTTTTATTGTGGTAACCTCTGGGTTGATATGAAATGCCCTCATTAACCAGTTACACACTGACCGAAAATTTCTTTCCGCTGGCCTATCTATCCCCTTTAGTGTTGACCCAAATTCAGACAGATCTATACCATACGGGCCATATCTGATAGTGCCACTACCATGGAACAACCAAGACATCACTTTGGTTGACATATCTATTCAGAGAAAATACGATATTCGTCACATTTCAAATCATGCAATCCATTGTTTAAAGCATAGCATAAATATCATTATTCCTAAACCCTACACCCTAGACCCTAAACATATCTATTCAGAGAAAATACGATATTCGTCACATTTCAAATCATGCAATCCATTGTTTAAAGCATAGCATAAACATCATTATTTCTAAACCTTAAATATATCTATTCAGAGAAAATACGATATTCGTCACATTTCAATTCATGCAATCCATTGTTTAAAGCATAGAAGAAACATTATTATTTCTAACATGAACTGTAATGCTCTAACATCATTATTTATAGATCTAATATACATACTACTCACAGATCTACCCAGAGTCAACTACAAACTAAACAACTCTAGTGCACATTATATTTTACTAATGCATAGCAACAGACTTGTAATGTATGAGAAACTTACCTAAAAGCCGAGGTCTCAAACTGGCAGGGCTTCGCCGTTACTTCCTTCCCCTCCCTCCTCTCTTCTTTCTTTTTTCTGAAAATTTTAGTGAATATAATGAAAATCTGAAGAGGGGGCTGCCTATTTATAGAGTTGTCCCAAAAAACACCCACTGTGTGGGCGTTTTTTGGGGGCGAGGGGACCGCCTGTAAAAGTGCGCGGCCGGCCTCGCCTGTTTTGCAGTGGGCGTTTTTTGCGCTCCAGGGGGCGCCCGCAAAATCCGGCACCGGCGGCGGCCGGCTCTGTGCCACGTCACATATAACGCCCACACAGTGGACTTTTTTAAAAAACACCCACCATAGGCGACTAGTTCTGACATATTTCGAAACAAAAATTTTAATTTGTAAAATTTTTTAAAAAAATTAAAAATAAAAAAAATTCTACAACAAGATGCCCGTATTGGGCTCCTCTTTCCGCGAACTGGGCTTTGCTTTAGCTTTCATCTATGGGCTGGGCTGCTGGCAGGAATACTCATGTGGGTGGAGCTGCCTGCCGTGCCTCCTCCAGACGACGCCGGCCGCCACCTCTACTCCCCCAGACCTTCGTCTCCCATCGACGGCCGCCCCGGCACACCGCATCGCCCCACGCCAGCACACTCTAGTTCCCCGTCCCACCTCACCGCCGCCAGCAATGGCGATCACGGCGCCAACTCCCGACATCCTCGGCGAGCGCCAGTCCGGCCAGGACGTCCGCACGCAGAACGGTAACCGCTCCCACCCCCTCCTCTCTTGCCACCGGATTCCACGGCGGCGTGCGCGGGATTGTGAGATCTAGCGGCCCTAGTAGCCATTTGACTGCGCACTGGTTTAGTTACTGTTTTTTGCTTGTTTGATCGCTTTGATCGCAGTGATGGCGTGCGGGGCGGTGGCCAACATCGCGAAATCCTCGCTCGGCCCCCTCGGTCAAGACAAGGTATGTGTACCTTCCAGTCTGATATATATTTAGGTGCTGTTTGGCAGTACCGTATTCGTTTTCAGGTGTAAACCATCTCTGCCTGTAACTTGCTTTTCTGTGCACATTGCACAAAGATAGTCTGTCGCTTTCTTTTACACCTGGGAAATGTTGTTTGGGTGTGCTGTGCTTGCATCTCAAAACACCAAATCGTTTTCTAAGCAGGCTGCACTGCAATTTCAGCTGCAACACGTCTCACAATCAAGTTTAAATTGACCTTAGATTAAAGTACACAATTTCGTAAGCACAAGAACACAAATCAGATATAGGAGCTTATCATCAGTAACTAGGCATGTCAATGCTCAAGTTCAGAAACAAGATTATTATGACCCATCCAAGTAAGTACAGGTTGCTTCAGACTAAATGACACCTCAGAATCTCAGATCAGTTTGCAACTGCTGCAGGTCTGAACCACCAAGTTCAAAAATACTTATAGAACTTCTCCAAAGATCATACAAGGCCATAGCAAGATCTTTACATGTTTTGCAAGCCACTAACCTGCAATACAGAGCTATAAATCTGAGTGTGAAAATTGCAAAGAAATTATAAATTTCATAGAGATTGCAGTACATCCAAATAAGAATAGATGGATGGACAATAGAAGAACTTATTCATTCCTTCAATTAGCTACAAACCACAAAGTCTTGTTTCATAGCCTAAAATGTTTTTCTGTTGAGGACATCTTTAAAAACCTCGGATGTGAAATTCTAAGGTCATAAATTGATTGTTACAACTTGCAAATGATGAGCAATGCAGTACTGCACTGCAATTTTTATTGATGAATCATGCATTATCTCATCCCAAATTTCAGATGATCCCCAGTTATCATGGATTATCATGGATAGGAATCAGATGATCCCCAGTTAGGCTACAATGAATTTTTCTCTGCATCAGATCTCTATAAATATGACACGTCTATTTTATTCTCATCTCATCTATCTTGTCAGAAGCTTCTAGTTTTTACAAAATGGATTATATTCTCCCAACAAATCAAAAGTAGCAACTTTGATGCCAAACTCCACTCCTGTGCACCTTACCTACAATGAATAGCAAACATTCTCCTGCGCAACAATGATTATTTGAAACATTGACATTGATCAACTAAGTAGTGCTATTGCTCTCAAACGAAAGGCAAACAGAACAACTTTCCATACAAGACAAGAAACTTCAAAAGAAGAGAAACACAAAGGAAATAGGTACCTGAATCAAACGAATTTGTGTGCAGCTGCAGTCAATTCGCCGGTCAGCGGTCGTGAATTGACTTCTCGCTGATGGCCCCAGGAAACCCTTGGAGCTGTCTCCACCGGCGCGGGCGAGTAATGAGAAGGGGTGAGTGGGCTTCCAAACAGGCCCTTAGTGTTTTGTTTTTATATTTCGCCTGCCCACCTTTGGTGAATCCAAATTTACTGTTTGCATAAATTGTTGCATGGTCAGTATTACTAGAATTTTATTTCTGCTCTTCTAATTTTAGCTTACTGTGCTGAAGATGCTGTGGATTTGAAAACGTAGTTAGCTGGGTTATGTCTTACAACACATGGGCTAGGTAGTTCATAGAATGTATTCAGTGTCATCACAATTTTAAATAAAAATTCTAACATACGTGAAGAAAACACCCATCCATAAGAGCATGAGTCAATGATGTATGCACTGGGGAGAAACCACCGGTTTCGAGCCTCATCAATGCCGGATCGATTGCTCCGCCTGCCGCCGCGCAGAGATGGCGCGCGCTCGCCTGCTGCTCCCGCGGGCTCACCTGCTCCTCCCGCGCGCTCGCCTTCTCTCGCGCCCTTTCTCCCGCGCGCTCGCCCTCTGCCTTGCCTTCCCTGCCGCGATGCTTCAGCCGCCGCCGCCGCGTAAGGTGCACCTGCTGCTCCCGCCTCCAATTTTCCATGTCTCGCGCGCAGTCCCGGAAATCTCCCGCGCGCTCGCCCGCCTCCAGTTTCCCTCTCCCGCGCTCGCTCGATTGGTTCTTCATCCGGCGCCGCTGCCTCCAAATACTCCCCCTCTCCAAGCCCCCAATTCCATAGTCTTCTTCCCCCAATTCATACCAAATCTCTGTGAACATGAATCCACTTCGTCCGCCCTCGTCAAGTTGCAGGCAAGGCAAGGCAGGGCGAGGCAGGGGTGCTCCGGCCAACCTCAATGCTCGATCTATCGCTGCTGGTCCCGCTGCCCCTGCTGATTGATCGAGTCCGGCCATCGGTGAACCAAGCGCCCTACCAGCAGCAACGACATCTCCGACACTTGCAGTCTTCGAGATGCTGGTTTTCCTGAGTGGTGGACAAGTTCCTCTCCGTTGGGCTCAAATCAAGGGTAACAGTTCTATAGTTCAATGTTAATCGATGGTTACCTTATTACTGCTTGCAATTGTTATCTCAGTGTCTGCAATTTCTAGTTGTTCTGATTTATTCTACCATGTATGACCTGATTTATTTTAGGCATCATTGATGGATTTGTGTTGTTCTGATTGTACCCACACCTTGATTTCTAGTTGCTATGAACTGAAATTAAAACTGACATATTGGTAGAGGCCATAATCCATTTATATGAACTACTCGGTGCAGGTACTTGTTTCCTTTCATTTATTCAGACTAGGAGTACATGACTAGCACGTCCAGTAATTATGTGTAAACATTAACACTAGCATGTCCATGCTGTTGCCATATTCCAGATGTTAATATTTTTCTATATGATATGATGTACCCAACAATAAATATTCAAGGCATTCAACATCTCTTTTTATTTTTTAGGATACACCCACAAGGAGGGTTTACCAATATTCTGAACTCAAATATTACTCCAGAAAACTTTCATTTAGTTGGTAATACAAGATGCAGTAATAAAATTTCGCCAAATGCTCCAAGTTTGAAAAGAACCCGACCAGTTGAGAGCAATGCACATGACAAAGAAACAATCGTTTTGGTGCAGTGCCGTGTTTTTTGATAACACAAAGTGCAAGCTCAGCGGCGCCGGTAGGGGTATTGGAAGACATCAAGCAGCCGATGTCTTCTTATAATCTAGTAACAACTTCCTTGTAATCTTTTTATTTTTTTTTTCTCTTCTTTTTCTGCAGTGGCTTTTTGTTCACTGACGGACTATAATCCAGATTACTGTGGCGTAACCTGCAACTTATCAGTTAGGACCCGTTCGGTTAGGTAAAATTTAGCACAGCATTTTGTTTCAGATGCTCATGTGCCATGTAATTTAAACAAGTAATCTGTCTGGAAACCGTTCCAAAAGGAGCCGTTCCCTGCTAACCGAACAGACGGCGCCTTTCTCGTCGATGTGCATTGGCAGTGGTCCTGCTCTAGTTTTATTTTTAACAAAAAAAAGAAAATCAAAAGATGTTCACTCTGCACCACGGAGTGATTATTACAAAGTTGAGAACTTGGGATCAGAACACTGTTCGGTCAAACCAAATAATTATCGAAAACCTGCTGCAAGCTAGCTTTGATTAGCAAATTAAAGGCGCACGTGATGCCATTACATGTGACCCTTTGTACCTATTTGCATGCCCCAACCATACGCGAACTGCCATGGCTCGTACTATCTCGAGACTCCAGCAACCGTGTGCGTGTGCGTGTGTGTGTGTGTGTGTGTTGTCAAGCAAATCAAATGAATTGACCAGGATAAGAGCCAGTGTCCATCTCGAACCTTGGATGGGCCTTAACTGGGCCTCGAATTAGCATGCTTGTCTGGAGTGTCCCCCGGGCTCCCACGGCGGTGCAGGTGGCCGGAGCCGCCGAGCCGGACTCGATCCACGCGTTTATTGACTTGAGCACATAACAGTAACTGCGTTATGATCCGTGCAAGCCACCTCTACACATGGTGGTGTCTAGTCGTAGGCGACGGCGACCCACCGTGCCGCGCGCCCGGGGCCAGCCGAGACGCACGTTCGCGCTCGCCGAATTCCCGCGGCGTGGATGATGAGGTCGCGCGCGCGGCTGGGGCGGGGACACAGAGCAGGCAAGCCTGCCTGGATCGCGGCAACCTGCCGCTCGCCGCAGCGCTTGACGGGCTCCTCCACGGCCGCTGCCTGGATCGGCGGAGGAGCGATCGTGACTTGGTGAGCAGTTGATTGGGGGACGCCGAGCGAGATTTCTGGCGGTCCCTGACGATGGATACTGTACGCTCGATCGCGCGCGGATGATCTGGGGAGGCGGCGGAGACTAGTTGACCGGCGGCAAGCTATAGGCGAACCGTCTAGGGATTCGTCACAGGCGTGCCCGGCCGCCAACTGAAATAACGGCCATTTTGACCTGCCAACAGTGAAGCTAGCTAGATACAGTAGTGTGCTCAGATACGGAATTACGGATCACCTCATGCCCAACAGCTGTGATGGCCTCTGGTCCTGGTCGTTTTAACTTGCTAGTGTACGAAAGCCCTTTGATCGATTCAGCATTTCAGCTTGTCTAAGTTGAGAGAATCCACTGGGACGATGAATGCGAAACTGAAAGTAGTACTCTACAGGTAACATTCATATGCACAATGCCCGCCCTGCGACTTTCACCACGCAGCTCTCTCTACTTAGATGGGCTAGTCGCTAGATCTACCTGCCAGGAAGGCAGAATGCGAATTGCCATGTCTCCAATCAGAGATCAAGGATTGGACGAGCAGTGAACTGCACACAAAAAGGATCGGACCGGCCTAATACTTGTACTAGCTCTCTAGCTAGCTATAGGTCAGTTAAGTGGTTTGTTAATTACAATTATCTGCCATCAACATGTTGACCCTAGCCATGTGCAGGCGATGAACAATCCAACACAGGAAGCAACCAGCGAGATCTCTTTCCATGCATGCATGCATGCATGTACACCATTTGGCTTCCTATAAATAGGGCAGCAGAGAACCAAAGCTTACACCCACACAACACAACTCACAGTCTCGCTCTCGCATCACCTCTCACATCTACTTGCGCCCTCTCCCAATTCCTTTGCAAAACCACGACATCCTAGCAGCAAGAGCCGCAGGAGTGCAACAACGGCGGCTATGGCTTCCAAGTCCCAGCTCCTGTTGTTCATTGCGATTGCTGCTCTAGCCTCAGTCATCCATCCTTGTGCATCCGTCGAGTTTCACCGCAAGCTCTCCAGCTGGTCCAGCGGCGGCGCGACGTGGTACGGCGCCGCTACTGGGGCTGGAAGTGATGGTATGCCTAGTGACAACTGACAACATATAAAATATCATAAATTTGGCTGAACTCAACAGTCAGCATTCCGTGTCAAAGAATTCTTGTCTCGTTTCTAAACGATCGACCTATGATATACACGTAGGTGGCGCATGTGGGTACCAAAGTGCCGTCGACCAGGCGCCGTTCTCGTCCATGATCGCCGCAGGAAGCCCTTCCATCTACAACTCCGGCAAGGGCTGCGGCTCTTGCTTCCAGGTGCGTGTGCACGCTTGTGTGTAAGTGCCCTTCTGGCTGACGCATATATGATGATTCGATCTGACGTATTTGGGAATTATCAACCTTGACACAGGTCAAATGCACCGGTAATGCCGAGTGCTCCGGCAACCCAGTGAACGTCGTCATCACCGACGAATGCCCTGGCGGCGCGTGCCTCAACGAGCCGGCCCACTTCGACATGAGCGGAACGGCATTCGGCGCCATGGCGAACCCTGGCCAGGCCGACAAGCTGCGCAACGCCGGTGTCCTCCAAATCCAGTACACCCGGTAGGCAAAAAAATTCGATCGCTCGTTGGCAAGCTGATCGGAATTTGTCCTCATATGGACCATTATCCAATAAAACCGCCATGCAACGATCGAGCTGTCCTATTTGTGTGCTTTCTACTGATGACTGACGAAGCTCTCGTAATGTTCTTTCTGTATGTACGTACAGCGTGCTGTGCAACTGGGCTGGTGTGAAGCTAACCTTCGTGGTCGATGCCGGCTCGAACCCGCAGTACTTCGCCGTGCTCATCAAGTATGTCAACGGCGACGGCGACCTCTCCGCCGTCGACCTCATGCAGACCGGAGCTGGGGCGTCGTGGGCGTCCATGCAGCAGTCGTGGGGCGCCGTCTGGAAGTACAACGCCGGGTCGGCATTGCAGGCGCCCTTGTCCCTCCGCCTGACGTCCAGCTCCGGCAAGCAGCTCGTCGCCAGCAACGTCATCCCCGCCGGGTGGACGCCCGGCGCCACCTACCAGTCCTCTGTCAACTACTAATAAAATCAGAATTATATTCTGCAAGTATGTGTGCCTGCATATTTCATCAATACGCAGCATGCACACACATATATAAGTTGATAAGTCGTCGCGTGTGTGAAAGCTATGTACGTATTGTTTGTGTGTTTGGACTCTCGCTAAGCTGGTCACAACAGTGGTGGTTGCATGCTTAGCGAAAGTGTGCAACAAGCAATAATGGCAGAGGCAAAGCAGGAGGAGGCGCCGATATACGAGTATAGTTCTCCCCTCTTCGCCGCTAGTCAATGCCTATATATAAGTGTACTGTACGTGTTAATAATGTTGTGTGCCAGTGATCGCTGCTTATTGGCGTCACTGTATAACAGAGTATGAATGTTGAATGATTATTGATTAATTAATGCATACTGCGATATTATATCTCCTGATTCATGGTGTATCTCTTTGATTATGCTATATTAAGGAAAACACATGTCACACTTTTTAAGTGGGTATATACGTACGTTGATTCGCAGATATCACAGTTCACAATAGAATGCATGCAACCAAGTTGCTGAACACGTACGTACTAGATCTACAAGAGGAAGTATACATTTTTTTTTTCTCAAATTGTACCTTATCAAAAGTAGAACAAGGACATTTTTTTTCCAAAAAGCGGCAAAAAGCTTTCGCCAAATTTTTATTAGACGAGAAAAAAAACAAGTTACAAGAACAAAATTACAAAAGCCACTCTCCCACTTCTACCACCTACTACAGGCCACTCACCACTAAACAAGGACAATTCTAAGTGCCGTTTTTTTCTCGAATACGCAAAAGATTTACGCATCTTTGTATTTAAGAAGAAAAGATTTTAAAACCGCGCTTTCACGCGCTTTTGGGAGTTAACATATTACATGAAGCGCTGCTCCCATATCTTACCTACTATAAGCGGATTACTCAGAAAATAGAAAACCTATAGTGCGCCGGCTTCGATCGGTGGATCGGCGGCGGCGCTCAAGCGCGGGTGCCGCGTCGCCTGCGCAGGCTTCGCAGGCGTGCGAGGTCTGGGAAGAGCTCGCACATCGACTCGGTGTCCGCGTCCACGGGGTCGTCGCCGAACGTAGCCTCCAACTTCTGCTTGGCCTTCGCCGTCATTTTTCCCTCAAGTTGCTCCAGTCATTGGATGATGAGGGGTTCCCCTCGCCTGGCGACCGGGATGTTGGCGAGCGACTGTGCCGCTATCCGCGCGCTCTTGAGGGGAAGGCTGGACAAGAGGTCGTAGACCTTGGTCCGCAGCAGGCGCCTGCAGCAGGGGCGTAGCGGCCTTCTTAAACACTCGCTGGGCTGCATCATCATCGTCATCGCTCGGCGTGTCCCGGTCCATCTTGGCAGGGCGGGGTGAGGAACTGGTCCTCGACGACGCCCCCACGGTCGGCAAGCGGAAGCTGAGAACGCGCGCAGGCGACTGGTGTTTAATCTTAGTTTTTAAGTGAAGATAAGGGATGGCAGCATAATTGCATAGTTGCCCTTCAAGCTTGTAAGCAAAAGGAAACGAAGAATTAATCTTAGTTTGGGCCTGAATACTCGGTTACTTGTATGGCCCACGTATTAGGGTGGCCTGCCTGAATTCATAATTGGGCCACCGGGATGAAGACAGCTCAAGTCACTTCCGTACAAAACAAAAGGAAATTACATGGGCCAACCTCCAGAGTAGGTTCCAAACCGAACAAATACTCAGAGAACTGAACACTGGTGCCGCTAACTAATCCAATCAAATCAGCGTCGCCTAATCATGGCCACCACTACTAGATATCGGACGCAGGTCACCATACATGGCCGCAATCCAGCAACGTGCGTGCATGACACAACACAATAGTCGCATGGCGCAAAGTCAAATGGATGAAAAAACTTCTCGCTCCAATCGCGGCGACGCTCCGATCCCGACCTGATGAAACGGACGCCCTGGGGGTTCCTCGTCCTCCTGCTGCTGACGTGTCCGGCCAAATCTCTGGGCCGGGGTTGCACTCGCAGTCAGGGCGTGATCACCTCCGTACAATCATGCCCGCACGTTTGCCTCCCAATAATGCAATGCAATAACAATAAGTACTATTTTTACATATTGGCTGCCACGTTTGGAACTTTCAAGACATCCTATATATTTGGCAAGAGAACTCGTCATCACCGTACCAAGCACTAGTGTTAGACCTCTATATTTACATACATAAATCCATTTGCCCTTCGTCTCCTTCAGGCTACAGCGTATCACAAACAGGAGACGACGATCAATGGCCGCTAGTCCGAGCACATTCCGATTTGCCGTAGTGGCCGTGCTGTCGACCCTGTCACTTCTTGCGAGCCCCACCTCCGGCTACGAGAACCCCAAGCCCATGGTCACGGACTCGCGGCAGAACGACACCAACAGGAGGTACCTGTGGGCATCGTCGTCGGCGCGAGGCTACGGCTGGTCCTACGGCGGCGCGACGTGGTACGGCAACGCTAACGGCGCCGGCAGCGACGGTACGTAACAGCACCTGCTCTGATCAATGCGGATGGATCTTTAGTGATTATTACTAGAAAACAAATTGAGCTTTTCATTCCGTAATCTCTTTTTTTGCTGCAAATTTCTGGTAACTTGGTTCCATTGTATAAAGCAGGTGGTGCTTGTGGTTATCAAGGTGACGTCAGCCAGCGCCCGTTCAGGTCGATGATCGCGGCCGGCTGCCCTTCCCTCTTCAAGAACGGCAAAGGATGCGGCGCATGCTACCAAGTCAGTAATATATACACGTATTTACGTTGACCGCTATCTATCTAGCTACTAACTCTGGTGTACGTACGGCGAGACTGCAGATTAAGTGCACGGGAAACAGAGCCTGTTCCGGCCGGCCAGTGACCGTCACCATCACCGACTCCTGCCCCGGCGGTGCCTGCCTCGCGGAGCCGGCGCACTTTGACATGAGCGGCACGGCCTTCGGCGCCATGGCCATCAACCGCGGCATGGCTGACCGCCTCCGCTCCGCCGGAATCCTCAAGATCCAATACAGGAGGTGTGCTTGCTGATAATAATTTTTTAGCCAAGTTGATTAAACAATCCGTGCAAAAACGATGGACACCGTACTGATGCTATAGATGTCGTCGTTATACACATTTTGTCTTCTGTAGGGTGCCCTGCAACTACAACGGCAGGACCGTCAGCTTCAGGGTGGACGCGGGGTCCAACCCGTACTACCTCGCCGTGCTGATCGAGTACGTGGCCGGCGACGGCGACCTCTCCGCGGTGGACGTCATGCAAGCCGGCTGCAACTCGTGGGCGCCGATGCAGCAGTCGTGGGGCGCCGTGTGGCGGCTCAACTCCAACAACGGCCAGCCGCTCCGCGCGCCCTTCTCGGTCCGCATCACCACGGGATCCGGTAGGGTCCTCGTCGCCAGGAACGCCATCCCCGCCGGGTGGAGCGCAGGGAGGACCTACCGGTCCGCGGTGAATTTCCGCTACTGACGCGGTGTGTAGGAGCTGTATTTCTTCGATCGATCTTGGAGCTCTATCCGATCCCCTTGTCAGTTTTATAACGAATTTGGTATGTGCGTCCGGGGAAACGCGAGAGGCCGCGCTGGAAGAGGAGGTCTTAGGTTGATTCGTGGGTGTTCGATGCCACGATGTGTTTGGTGCTTCCCTCCACGGTGTGTCTAGGAAACCGTGGAAGGGTACTCCCTCCACAGACCACGGTTCGTGTGTTTTCCCTTGTGATGTATGATGTCTTGGTGTCTTCAATGCAGAAACTACAGAACTATTATAGTCATAGTACTTGTGAAAAGTGTGCATCTGTGAAGGATGCATCATCTTTTATTACCTTATAAACAAAGATGTGGTTGGGTCAAGCAAATGTTGTTTGGCAGGGCTCCACCTCCTCCGTAAACGGCTCTGGCTCTAGCCTCTATGAAGGAGTGGTTTCTCTAAAGAAGCTGAAGCCGTTTTAAAGAACGTTTGGTAAAAATGCTTCTCATGTGGCTCCTTTGATGATCGATATTAAAGGCTATTTTGCACCATGTGTATGTGGAAGAGGTAGCACAAAATGTGTAACGAGAATAAAGAAAAATGTTTCAAGCAAAAGATAAAATTTCCATAATTGTATTTTAGTAAAAATATTAACTTTTAAGAAAAATCATAATATAATTTGATCTTGTTTTATTCCATTAATTATAAATAACATCATGGTCAAAACAGATTTAGAAACCAATACGCGGTTTAGAAGGAAATTGCTTTCAAATTTCGACATGGCAGCATAGGTGATGCAGGAGAGAGAACCAGGGAGAAATGAGAAAAAGTAGGACAGGGTGAAGAAAGGCCGAAAGGGTCAAGGGCAAAAATAATATTTTATTACGGTTTTATGTTTGTCATAGCTAAAAATGGATATTTAAATAGAGGTGGTGTCTTTCATTAAATTTATCATAAATAGAGCGCTAACGAGTCAATTAAACTTTTTTTGTTTATTTGATGGTTATATAGTAATATGATATCAGTTTCAGTATGCCGTTCAATAATATATTGGCGTGGGTCAACCAGTGCTGCTAGCTTTTCTTTCCCATCACAATGTTGGTCTGCTGCCATCACCACCGCCTCTGCCTCCAGACAGAGTACCTTATTCTGCTATTCAATTTGCGAGTAAATGAACTACATGTTTTATTCAGGAACACAGATATGAGTGCATAACACTACTCATCATTACCAACATATTTCTGTATTAAAGAAAACACATTATCAACTAGACCCGTTTTTCCATTTATATACACTCTGCAATGATCACTGCGTCAACTACTCGGTGATGCTCTCGTCCTTGGTCCTGAAAACAATGTATAACGCGTCTCTAAACCGTCCTAACAGAGCAAACAAACCTGTCGGTAGGGAGGGGCCGGCCTCTTCTGAAGTGCCATCCTAACAGAACAAATATGTCCTGCAGATCTGAGCTTTGACATCTTAACCAAAAGATCCCAATACCCAATATTTTTTTTCATCAGAACGAAACTAGTTCATAAACAGGAAAGGATTGGATTGAGACGCATGAGTAGCTCGGCGGAAGAGTGAATTAGTGACGCACGACCCTGTTGATTGCGCTGTGTCACCATATACACTGCACCAAAACTCAACGTAAATTTTCCGCACATTTGGGTCACTGCGGTGTTCAGCGTGACCAACAAAGAAGAAAACACTTTTGTGCTCGCACCAAATTGACAGCTAGATTGCATCATTGTTCTTTCGACCGCTTCAAATTTTGTCTGACAAGTTGCGATTTTCTTTCGGTCTTGATCGGCTTCGAAAGAATTGTCAACTTGCTTGGTACGTACTCGTGGCACACTATAATAAGGATCTCCAGGCCGATCCATCCATCCAACTGGCCAGACGTGGCACATTTAGGAGAAATTACAAAATAACTTTGTAGTCCCATGTTGACAGAGATTTAGCTGATTATGCCGTGTACGGCGAATATAATACAAAAGCAAGTCGAGAAAGTGGCGGGCAATAAAGCTCAGTTTAGCCAATCAATAACATTTAGGGGGCATAGGGCACGGCAGGCGGCGGCTTTAATATATTACTACCTAAATAACCGTGCGTTACAACGAGAAATATAATACCACGGTAACATTATCTAAAAAGGTATGAGCGTGTGTTGTATCATTAATTAAAGATAGTGGATTTATATAGTTTTATTAATGCAAATCATTTAATGTAGTTAGTACTCAGGTTATTCGACGCTCAAGAATTCTTATTTAGAAAGTTCATATCATTCAATACATAGTGTTTTGATCTAAGATTGCAATTCTTTCATGTTTCTGCAGTAGCATATTGTTCCATGGAGCTAGGGTCCAAAATACTGTACCGCCCGCTCAATCCTATTCCACTGAATCCTCTCCCTTTTTCGACATTGCAATTTTGTTGTTTGGAACAATAATATTACATATGTCTTCAAGAAAAATAATTATTATATAACTCTAAATTTCAAAGTCGAATATGTGGCGTTTGACTCCTTGTAGCTAAAGTACACGGATGGTTGAAATTATAGTTGGAAATATCCTACATATAAAAGTCATTCATTAATTTTTAAACCTAAAGTATTGTTAATATCTTGGAAAAAATATCGATGCATTACCTTTTTATGGAGTTCGAACCTCTTTATATACGATATTCTTTGTGAATATATCCTTTATCGGTTTCTTCTTCTTGTTCCCTTTGCTCACGTCCTTCTCAGCAGACGGCACAGTTAGGATTCTAATGTTTGATCTTGCTGTGGCTCTTGATAGTGCTACTACAATTGGTCGTGCGAGAACACTGGTTCCGGCAAGTATACCCCAACGTTAGGGATAGTCTGTCCCTGTGCCTTGTTAACTGTCATTGCAAAGCTGAGTCGAATAGGGAACTGTTTTCTCTTAAATTGGAAGGGGAACATATCATCATCCGACGGGCATAAGGGTATGCGAGGCAGGAAAACCCTCTTTCCAGCATGTTGTCCCAACACAATTTCTGCATCTATGGTATTCTTTTGAAAGCCCCGAATGATAAGTCTGGTACCATTACAAAGTCCATTTGCAGGGTCAATGTTCCTAAGCAATATGACTGGACAACCAATCTTTAGCTTTAACACATGTGGCGGTAGACCATTAAATGTCAAAGTGTTAAGGAATTCCTCAGGATAATAGTTGTGCGGATCATCCACCGCATGATCAAAGCTATGGTACACCATCTCATTCCCATGGACACGACCTATCATCTTCATATTAATCATATCAACCCAGTCATTCCGTGTTGATAATATTGCTCAAGAGGTGATATAATCTTTGCTTGACATATTTGCATTGAGGTTAGAAAATATGCTATCAATTAGAGTATCAAGGTCACTATCTGCTCCAGTGTGTGGTATGCATATGTCACGAGGAAGATGAATTTCATCATTGCCATTCACCTCCTCAGAACCACCACCGACGCGCAGCAAGTATTCTGCAAACCATGGGTCACTCTTTGCCCTCATGTTGAGCACCAGTTTAAGATGTCGCATGGAATCCCAAAGGTATGACATCCGCAGCGAGGCATCGACCACCTGAGCCCTTGACCCTCTTCGAACAACGGGAAGTACCTATCTAAAATCTCCACCGAACACCACGGTATTTCCTCCGAATGGTAGCTTAGGTTGGACCATTACATCATGTAGACTTTTGTCTAGCGCCTCAACACCTTGTCTCTTCATCATTGTCACCTCAACCCAAATAATAAGGGATGCAGTATGAAGTAGCCTGGCAGTACCACTTTGTTTCGTGAAGCTGCATATGGTCCCGTCATCAAGGGTGAGGGGAACCTTGAAGCACGAATTGTGGTAGAACCTCCTAAACCATATGGCCCACACGCATGATTATTGTCTAACAGACTCCTAATAACCATGAATGTGTTCCATAAGACTTAAAAGGTTTGTCGGGTAAATCCTGAATCATCCACGATTCTTCGAGCAGGATCAATCATTACAAAGAGACATTGCAGTATTACAATAGTTTTATACAAATAATATATATTAGAGTAAACAGCGGAAGAGTTACAATAACATAAGTTTACAAACCTTTTAACTTCAAATCTTACAAACCATAAGTTTAAATATTACAAACCTTAGTAGTAGTGGAGTAGCGATAAATAACTTTATTACAATACCAAGCGATAGGCTCTGCCTAAGAGCCAAACATCCTACTCGTCGTCACTCTCCGCAACGACTGTCATGCAACAGGGTGCAAAGTAATCCTGCACATGGGGCTCACCTGCAACAAGGGTTCAACAAACCCCGAGTATAAAGGTACTCAACAAGACTGACTCGACAAAAAAGAGGGGTGAAGACTCAGGAAATGCAGGCTAGAGGGAAAAGGTAAGGTTCGTAGGAATTTTTTTGCAGAAAAGCTCAACAGAAAGTAAAGTTGCAAAGCTCTAGTTCAAGATTATCAACCAACTCCATTATAAACCTTAACCATAATTCAAGTTGTTACTACGATGATGAACACCGATCGAGTCTTCTTCTCCGAGAAGCAACGGCGATTCGAATCCATTTTCATACCCAGCTGGGACCTAGGTCACTGGGATATCAGAGACTTTAACTCCGATGCATACCAGATCACAGATATACCGGGATAACAACCGCAGCCATATATCACCACATGATACACATGAGTACTTTGACCCAGTGTTTCGATATACATGGGAACTCAAACCCACAGTATAACACACTATAACATATGTGGGGACTCTGGCCCACTATAAACCATTCCATGACATACGTGGGGACTCTGGCCCACTGTATCTCACTTCATGCATGTGGATTTTCTAATTTCTCGATATCACCGATTCACCATCGACATGGGACCTAGGGCATCAACAGACGGAAACACTACAGAGGGACTCATTTCCCAATGCAAGTTAACCATCCGGACTCGATTTATTAACTATCATCATAATTCCCCAAACAAAGCCATTCTCATCTTTTCATTCTTTTACCTTTTGAAAACCTAACTAATTAAGCAGGGCTAAGCATTACTACGCATCTTCTAGTAATAGGTAACAAGGAATAAGGAAGTAAGACAGGTAATGCAATTGGTGGTTTTTCACTCATCTCCTATCACCTAATGCAACATTTCATAACTGAAGCGATAAAACTTTTTATAAATAGAATAGAGTTTGAATGCATCCGGGGCTTGCCTTGGTATTCGGAGAAGACGGTCTCAAGCTCTGGATCAACTTCCGATTCCTGAATCTGCTCTTCCTTGGGATCTGGTGCGACAACATTAAACTCTCCGTTAACGGAAACTATACGAGAAAATGATATGTTTCAACATGATGGAATAGTAAACATGATGCTCGATGGATGCATGACCAGATTTAAAGGCTTGAGTACAACTTTCCTTCACGATAAAGTTGCAAGCCAACAAAACTTACTCACTAAGTTTGTTAGGGTTAACTACATCTTTAATGACATTATTTAAGCACATGAAATAACGTCGATTAAACCCTAATGACATGATCCAGGTAAGCTCAAACAATTTATTAAAATGCCAAAGGTCATTAGGGTTAATGACCCAAGGTCATCGATCAATCCTAAAGCCAAACAACCCTATAATGACTAAACTTAATTAAAAGGGATTAATTAATTATTTAAAAGTATAAAATAAAGGCATAAAAATTAAAGTTGTCTAATTGAGCTCAAAATTTTATTTTGGAAAGATCTTGGTCTAATTAAATGGCAAAACAATTTTCAGAAATAAAAACCAATTATTTTATTTATTAAAAATCATTGAAGGTGTATTTTTCAATTAAAAGAGCTAATTTTAACTTATGTAAAAATTACTCAAATTTGGCATTTCATATTTTTCCTAGATAGATAATATTATAAGAACATACACAAAAATTTTCAAAATTTTTGGAGCTATACAAAAATTACTATGATTTTTCAAAGAAAATAACATTTGAATCATTTTCTAAAAAAGAAAAAGAAAATCCTTTTTCTCTCCCCGCGTTGACCGACGGCGGCGCGACGGTTGACCGGCGTTATCTCGCTGACAGCGAGGTCTCCGGCGTCGGGGCTTGGCCCTACAGGTTCATCTCGGCATGGGGAGCAACTTGGGCTGGCTAATGGAGTGGTGGGGCGACGGCGGCACACTGGCCGACGGCTATGGCGGCACGGCGGCGCGGCTGCCGAGCTCACCGGAGCTTCCTCCGGTGCGGCTAACGTGAGCAACATGACCAGCGCGACTAGGTAGACGCAAAACGTGAGCCAATTTAGCCAAAGCGCGATCCTAGCGGTCTCGGCCTCGCACGCGACGGCGGGCAAGACCATGCCGGCGGCCGGTCATGACAGGGCGGCTCAGACTCAACCAAGGGCACAGGAGTATGCAAGAGCTCACCATGAGGTGGATGCGCTTGAAGATGAAGGCTTGGAGTGGCCGGAGGTAGAAGCTCAGCGGCGGCAGAGATGGCGGCAGCGTGTTCCGGCGGCGAGGTTGGTGTCACTGCAGCTCCTGTACACCAGCAGGTCAACAAAGTTGCTTATAAGATAGAGGAGATCAAGGTGAGCATGTTAGGAAAGAAGAGGGAAGAAAATGAACAACCACGGCAGCGGTCGATGGTGAAAAGACTCGCGGCGGCGTAGTTGCCGTGCGCGAGGAAGATGATGGCGCACTGGCGACTCCGGTGGTAATAGCTGGCGCGAGCGGACTCAAACAGAGCGCAAGGATGGGGTGGAGCTAATGGAGAAGAAAATGGAGGTGGAGCGCGCTCAGTGGTGGCGAATTTCAGTGGCGGAGGACAACCTCGACGGCGGCGACGGAGCAGATGAAGAAGAAGTCGGTCACGACGCTCCTATTTGTAGCCGGGGCTTGGGGAAAAGAGAGGGCAACACACGGTGAGGATGCTTCGATCGCGAGGTGAGTTGGTGGTCATGGCAGGGCGGCGATGGATGGCGGCGCGGCTTGAGAAGCCGGCAATGGCGGCTGCCCATAGGCTTCAGCGCTGTTCAAGCAAATTACAGAAATATCATTCGTCAAAAAATAACAAATTACTCCAAAATTTATATAAGAACTTGAAAATCTCCAAAAATAGAATTTGCATAAATTTTCAAGAGCTACACTTTTCATTCAACTGGCATCCTCAAATTCTATTTAGATTTTTAAATATGAATTCAAATTCAAAAGGGGAATAAAACCCTAGAAATAAACATTTGAAATTACTTTTGATTTTTCAATAAAACTTGAAAATCTTCAAAACTATGAAATGTTTAACTTTTCAAACCAAACATGTTTCATATATAAAGTTTTCTCAAATTATGCATAAGTTTTGAATTATGCTTTTAAAATCAAAAGGGGATAAATGCTAGGAAACCGTATTTTCAAAGTTATTTGAAATTCTTTTTGGAAACTTGAAAAACTTTATATACCACTTGTCAAGATCTACAAATAATATTTTTAGAGTATACCCAAATTCTTTATAGATTTTGAATTATAGAAAAGGGGATAAACAAGATTTTGAAATAAAGGGTTTTTGAAACCGAATTCAAACTCGATTTGGTTTCGAAGTCATTGGTTAGTCATTAGTGATCACAAACATCATCCAATCACAAACATCAACCAAGGACATTTTTAGGTCAATGACCCAATGAAACCCTTGGTTGACCAAGTTCACTTTTGAAAAACATTTTATAGCATTTTTGATTTGAATTTAAATTTGAATTGCAAGACTTGAGAATAAGTTCTGAAATCCAAATTCAACTCAAATATGGAAATCATTTTTAGGGTTGGACTTAGATTTATACACTATGCTTGACACTAGTGTAAACATGGTTTACACCTCAACTACATAGAATATAAACCAAGTATTTTAGATTACATTCGAAAGTAAGGTTTTATGATTTCATATGAAAAAACATTCCAAAAACACAATCAGCCATGAAATGTAAACTTGTTTTTAGTTAATGCATATCAAGATTGACTTAAATATGAATCCTTTGCAATGCATATGATGACATGATATGTTTTAGTTAATGTAACACCAGAGGTGTTACAGCCTTTCCCCCTTAAAGAAATCTCGTCCCGAGATTTAAAGATGTAGGTAAAGTAATGAAAAAGGAAATATGTCAAGAAAACACACTTCAAATAAATACATAAGGGAAAGGGGTTTTACAACTCACACTAAAGGAATTATGACTCATAGAGGGAATTGTAATTTAGATAGAAGCATAGAATTCCGGGAAGTTCTCCAACAGGTAATCTTCTGATTCCCAAGTAGCTTCCTCCTCTGAATGTTGATCCATTGTACCACTTGATTGTCCTACTTCGAGTAACCCAGTCTTTCTAATCCAAAACTCGAATTGGATACTTAGAGTAAGTCAAATCAGGTTCAAGTTCAATTCCTTCAACATTGACAATCTTATCGGGTATCCGAAGACACTTTTTGAGTTGTGATACATGGAACACATTGTGCATGGCCGACAATTGTTCAGGTAGTTGCAAACGATATGATACCTTCCCAATTTGTGCCAAAACCTGAAATGGTCCAATGAAACGAGGTGCTAGCTGGCCTTTAACTCCAAACCGAGTAATTCCTTTCATTGGTGACACCTTTAAATATACAAAATCTCCCTTATTGAACCACAATGGTTGACGCCTTTTGTCCGCATAACTTTTCTGTCGAGACTGTGCCACCTTTAAGTTCTGTTGTATCTGCTTAACCTTATCTTCTGTTTCTTTTACAAGATCAACTCTAAAGAATCTCCTTTCTCTGGATTCTGACCAGTTCAATGGAGTTCTACATCTGTGACCATATAATGCCTCAAATGGTGCCATTTTGATGCTTTCTTGGTAACTATTATTGTAAGAAAACTCTACCAAGGGCAAACACTCATCCCATTTCTCTAGAAAATTAAGAACACATGATCTCAACATATCTTCAAGTATTTGATTCACTCTTTTAGTCTGACCCCCTGTTTGAGGATGGTAGGCTATACTGTGTAGAAGATCAGTACCTAATGAATTGTGCAAATGTTTCTAAAATTGGGAGACAAACTGCGGGCCTGTCGACGTTAGGAACCTGGGGGTGTCCTAAGCCAATGAGTAAACGTATGTGTGCGTAATCCGTTCAGATGGTGATGCAAGAAGAACACAGCGATTTATCCTGGTTCAGGCAAAGAAGGCCCTACGTCCAGTGGGGGAGAAGATTTATATTATCTTGCACCTAAGTGCTTGTACAGGGGTGAATACAAGCGAAGGAGAGAATTCGGGGGGGGGGGTAGAGTATAGAGCGAAAGAGTTATTCAGAGTCTAGGAGTCTACCTAGGCGTGTGTTCGGTTGTTCGTGAGATCGTTGTCTGGAGTCGGTTCTTCGTCCGATTGGGCCTCTCCTCCCGTTGTGTATCCTGGCATCCCCTTTTATAGGCCAAGGGGAGGCACAGGGGTACAAGTGTCCTGGTTCGATGACGCATTGGTGACGTTGCGGGTCGTGGTGGTCAACTCAAGGCCACTGTAGAGACGTGCGCTGAGCATGGCTTGTTCTGTAGCAGCATGGCTTGGAGTTGACAGGCATCCTTCGGAGGCGTGGTTGCTGACTGGCGAAAGACGCGATCCCCTGTAGAGGACGTGCGAGTCCCTATTGGGGTCGCATCAGGAGTTGTTGGCGCAGCTTTCGAGATCGATGTGGGTTGACCGGAGGGCGTCGACACATACTCGAGGCCCAATCGAGGGGTAGCCTCAAGCGTAGTGGTTGAACGGATAAGATTGAACTTAGGGAATCCGATGTCGGTTGTTTGTTGCGTAGCGCGTCGAGGGGGCCTAGAGCGGCCTAACAGTGCTGAGTATGGCATAACAGTGCCGTGCAGACTGATGCACGTCCCCAGTATGGGCGGTAAAGCGGGATTCGACCGCTGTACGGACCACTGTGCGGCTACTGTAGTCATACGATTGGACAAGGTTAGGTAGTTTTGCATCAAATGCGCTGTCGGACGCACCCGGAGTTGGTGGATCGAGGGGGCTGACCCTTGTTGTATCGAGGCATCCATCCCGCCGAGGCCTCGACACTTGACGCGAGGTCCCCCCTCGAGTGATCATCAGTTGGTGACGTCAGTGACTTGTCGAGGATTGCGGCAGAAGTTAAGTATTCTGTTGTGGGCCGACCCAGTGTGTATTTGCCGGTGGGCCCAAGTGGGTCGAGGATGTACGGTCTGGTCTTGCACGTGTTTTTTCGAGGGTCCGCGTGAGATTAATCTGAGGGTAAACTCAGGGTTCAACCAAAAACAAGGGAGGTTTAGGGTACCCCTTTTCTCGGTAACCGACAGTAGCCCCCGAGGCTTCGTGTAAGTGTTGATACTTACGCGGAGGCTCAGTTAAATGGACTCGGAGTGTTGGTCATATTCCGAGGGGTGCGCGCGAGCGCACCCTTCGGGTGTAGCCCCCGAGGCCTCGGGTGAGTAGAATACTAACCCGAGGTCTTTTATTTTTGGTTTTGGTCGAGGCATGCTCAAATGATCGAGCCCCTGGGCGGTTGGGTCCTCTTTCATTGAGGCCACCCGGTTGCGAGTCTGCTCCTTAGCTTCTTTCATCGAAGCCGGTCAGGTGCGAGCTCGACTTTTTTGTTCGACCCTCACGAACCCTTTTGATCGGGTAGAGGGGGGAGAAGCGTTGTGCTACCCATGCTCGGGCGAGCATCAACGTCTCAGGTGAGCTACTATCAGGAAATTCAAGTAAGAGCTCGTGCCCCATTCGATAGGGGTTGACTAGTGGCCCTGAGGCACTCTTATTCGAGCAAAACAGTGGGTCCCATGGATGCCAAACCCTTTCGATCGGGTCTGGTGGCTCGATGCCTCCCCTTGAGGGGATTCCGTCGCGGTCCCTTAGTTTTGCCTTGAATGTGTCCGAGGGAGCCTCGAGAATTCGTTCTCGAGCAAGGGACTCACGTTGGTCCCCTAGGTCACCCCTAACTTCGGTACTCGAGGGCGGCTGTCGAACCCTTTTTGAGGGCTAGCCTTCGCTCCCTGGAGATTTCGAGGGCCTGGGCCCGTATCCCGTGTCGCGGGAAGATCCGTCTGCGGATAACTCCTCCTGTCCATCACGCGTGCCTTTTTATGCAGAAGCCGGAGCGGCGCGGTAGTGGATGATTCTGATCGGGCAAGCGACGGCCGCCCGTTGGTCTTCGAAAAAGAAGATGAAGGGTACACCGTCGAGGAGGGTGGTGATGGAAACGGCAGAGCAGGCCTGTAGGGCAAAACTGGGCGAAGGTGCCCGTATAAATAGGTTAGTTTTTGTAACTTATATTCAGTGTGGCTTCGAGGGCCTTTAAAACATCTATGCATCTATCGTAATGCATTTGGATATTTTAAGGTCGAGACTTCTCTGTTTTCTTTCACCTAGATTTTGCTTTTTTGACTAAGTGTTCGACGCGTGCTCGTATCCCTCGAGGGGGGAGCGAGTGGAGGTACCATAGCCCTGAGGCATAGGAGAGCTCCCAGCTTGACAGCCCTCGACCCTTAGGGAATTCGAGGCGTTTTCTACTTAGTCACGAAGCGTATCGAGGCGTAGGAAAGAAGAGACGCTCGAGTTTTGATCACCTGACTTTTGGTTTTCGACTAAGTGTTCGACGCATGCTCGTATCCCTTGAGGGAGGGGGAGCGAGTGGGGGTACTATAGCCCTGAGGCATAGGAGAGCCCCAGGCTCGACAACCCTCGACCCTTAGGGAGTTCGAGGCGTTTTCTATTTAGTTGCAAAGCAAAAGGAGACGCTCGAATTTTGAAAAATCGTTCGTATTTTTTAGGAACTTAGGGGGTTCCCCCTGTTAGCCCGCGAGGGAGGCTCGACTCTGGCGAGATAGGGTCGAGGCTACGTCTTGCATGCACAATAATAAGTTTGAACTTATAATTGAAAGTACTTCTTATACTTGTCATGCGAAAATGTACGAAACATGCGAGAATGTACAAGGGTATCGATGCCCTAGGGGTAGAAATGACATAGCTGTTCGATGTTCCATGCGTTGGCAAAGGTTTCGCCCTTGTTGTTCATGAGCTTGTATGTTTCGAGCTTCAGCACCTCAGCTACGGTGTATGGGCCTTCCCACGGCGGAGTCAGCTTGTGACGCCCCTTGTTGCTCTATCGTCGATGTAGGACGAGGTCTCCAACTTGGAAGTCCCTCGAGCGCACGTGCCTGTCGTGGTAGCGTCAAAGTTTCTGCTGATACCTCGCGGAGTGAATTAGCACCATGTCTCAAGCCTCCTTGAGCTGGTCGACGGCATTTGCGAGGGCTTCTTCGTTGGTTTGCTTGTTGTAGGCCTTTAGTCGAGGAGAACCATACTCGAGATTAGTGGGGATGACGGCCTCGGACCCATAGACCAAGAAGAATGGGGTGAACCCCGTGGCTCGACTAGGTGTTGTCCTTAAGCTTCATAGGACCGAAGGAAGCTTCGTAGCTCATTGCTTTCCATGCTTGTTAAGGCGGTTGAAGATTCTTGGCTTGAGGCCCTGCAAAATCATGCCATTGGCGCGCTCGACCTGGGCGTTAGTTCGAGGATGAGCTACCGTAGACCAGTTTACACTGATATGATGGCGATCGCAGAAATCCAAGAACTTCTTGCCAGTGAACTATGTGCCGTTGTCAGTGATGATGACGTTCGGGACCCCGAAGCGATGGATGATGTCGGTGAAAAACTCGACCGCCCGCTCAGAGCGGATGTTGCCGATAGGCCGAGCCTCGATCCACTTGGTAAACTTGTCGACAGCAACGAGTAGGTGTGTGTACCCCTTGGTTGTCCTCTTTAGAGGCCCCACGATATCGAGCCCCCAGACCACGAACGGCCAGGTCATGGGGATCATCTGTAGGGCGTAAGCTGGGAAGTGTGTCTGCTTGGCGTAGAATTGACACCCCTTGCACGAGCGGACAATGTTGATGGCGTTGGAAATGGCGGTTCGCTAGTAGAAGCCCTGTCGGAAGGTGTTACCGACGAGGGTCCTCGGTGCTGCGTGGTGGCCGCAAGCCCCGAGTGTAGGTCGTTGAGTAACCTTTTGCCTTCCTCGATGGTGATGCAACGCTGCAAAACTCCGGTCGGGCTCCGTCGATAGAGCTCCTTGTCTGGACCGAAGAGGACGTAGGTTTTGGCCCTTCACACAATGTGTCGAGCCTCGTTTCGCTCATCTGGCAGCTCCCCTTGAGTAAGGTATTTGAGGAAGGGCTTACGCCAATTGACTTCATCGTTTGCTCGAGGGGTTGATACCTCGAGGTCCATGACCTCGGCCCTAGTCGAGGGGGCCTGGGTTGGTTGACGCTCGACCCCCTTGGACGTAGGTTCCTTTCGGGCTTACGCCAATTGGCTTCATCGTTTGCTCGAGGGGTTGATACCTCGAGGTCCATGACCTCGGCCCTAGTCGAGGGGGCCTGGGTTGGTTGACGCTCGACCCCCTTGGACGGAGGTTCCTTTCTTGCCACCCCGGTTCGAACCCTCGGGGTTGGCCACCTTGGCTTGCGTTTGGCCTTTGCCATCGTTAAAGAAGGCGCCGACGGCCTTTTCTCCGACGGCAAAGTTGGCCATGATGTCCATCAATTCATCGGTGGTCTTTGGGGGAGCACGCCCGAGCTCCTGGACCAGTTCCTTGCAGGTGGTCCCAGCAATGAAAGCTAGGATCACCTCTTCGTCGGTGACGTGGGGAAGCTCAGTGTGCTGCTTGGAGAAGCGTCGAGTAAAATCACGGAGGGATTCCCCGGGCTTCTGTCTGCAGCCTTAGAGTTCCCACCTGTTGCCTGAACGCACATAGGTGCCCTTGAAGTTCCCCTCGAAAACCTTGACCAGGTTGGACCAGTCATAGATTTGGTTGGGGGAAAGCTCCTCGAGCCACCGTCGTGCGGTGTCGGAGAGAAAGAGTGGGAGTTGTCGAATGATGGCGCTGTCATCATGGGCCCCACCAAGCTGGCACACCAGCTTGAAGTCGGCAAGCCAGAGCTCAGGCTTTGTCTCGCCGTCGTATTTAACGAGACTTGTTGAGGGTCTGAAGGGGCTAGGCAGCGGCGTGCTGCGAATCGCACGGCTGAAGGCTCGAGGTCCTGGCGAGTCCAGGGATCGATGTCGGTCCTCGTCGCTGTCCTAGCATCCGCCCCGATGAGCGCTGTAGCCTCGCACCTCAGCATCATCGCTCTTGCGTCTGCGGTGTTCGTTGATGTCATGACGCGCATCGCGGAGCTCTTGGTTGTCACGAACGCGATAGTGGGCTGGGACCGCCCCCTTCGAGTGGGGGGAGTCTACCGGCTTGGTCGAGGCCTGCCTCTCATGCCGCGAGGGTTCGTGGTGTTGCCCAGAGGCCGCACCTCGATGCCTCGAGGCAGAGCTCTCGGCCTGCTGGATGGTGGCCACCTCGAGAAGGCCCTGGATCTCCTGTCGTACTCGTTGGGCTTCAGGATTCGAGGGGGCCGGCATGTTGCGGAGAAGCATGGTTGCCGCGACGACATTCTGACTGGCTCGATTGAAGGCGGGACGTGCAACTGTATCCGCGCCCACAATCTGCCACTGTACTTACCGCGCTTGGGCCCGAGCCCCTCCGCCTGGGGATTTCGATTGTCTTGCTCGAGGGTACGCTCGAGCTGGCGCAGTCGCTCTTTGTCTTTGTCGAGTTTGGCTCGAAGCTCCCAGACCTGCGCGAGCTGGGTGACGCGGGCGCCCTGCGAATGGCACGGATCATTGGTCGCGACAGGGGGCCCTTCCTCTGCCCCGCCAGGAGGAGGGGTCCACCTATTGCAGCTGGTGGTGTGGACATCACTGCGGGATCGGCGTCATCGCTGCCCGACGCGGCGACTATGTCGACGTGGAAACACTCTCGCGTGGGATCATAGTAGCTGGAGTCATAGTCGGAGTCGGAGTAGAGCAGGTAAGGCATGATGGTCCGCCCATATTGTTTCACTTCCAGCCACTGTCGAAGCGCGCGAGGGCAGGCGCTGCGTGGGGAGGGTTAATCGGGCGTTCAGGGGCCAGTACCGGTACCTCTCGACACGCTGCTGCGCGTAGGGGGTCCAGTCCATTCCCTGTCCGCTTCGAAACTTGAGCGCACAACAGTGGACTATGTTGAAGCGGCATTGTCGAGCCCAAATGGCAGTGCCGGTCGGACGACAAACTGCTCATGGGGCAAGAGAGCCGTAGACATGAGGGGCGCATTCGCCTGGGGAGAAGCGTTCAACCCTGGCGAGCGCTGCCCCTCTTCGGGCCTTACGCGTAGTCGTGGGAGGCTCCTGGCGAGGGAGCTCAAGTCATCTGTCGAAGACGAAGATGATGTGACAACCGTGGTCGCACGACAGCGCCGCCCGCCCTGCGATCCACGTCTCCTTCTTGATTGGGAAGCGTGGTGGCGAGGGCTACGCGGGGCTCCTCGCGGAGCTGAAGTGCCCCCGCTTGGGTGCCCGGCTGAGAACAGGACTATGTCATGGCTCGTGCCGAGCGATAGGAACTCCAAACTCCCAAACCAGATCACCGAGCCGAAAGGAAGCGATGATACGAAATCCGCCATCCGAACGAAGCGGTTTGAAACACACACGCCCCTACCTGGCGCGCCAACTGTCGACGTTAGGAACCCGGGGGTGTCCTAAGCCAACGAGTAAACGTATGTGTGCGTAACCCGTTCAGATGGTGATGCAAGAAGAACACATTGATTTATCCTGGTTCGGGCAAAGAAGGCCCTACGTCCAGCAGGGGGATAAGATTTGTATTATCTTGCACCTAAGTGCTTGTACAGGGGTGAATATAAGCGAAGGAGAGAATTCGGGGGGGTCGAGTATAGAGCGAAAGAGTTATTCAGAGTCTAGGAGTCTGCCTAGGCATGTGTTCGGTTGTTCGTGAGATCATTGTCTGGAGTCGGTTCTTTGTCCGATTGGGCCTCTCCTCCCGTTGTGTATCCTGGCGTCCCCTTTTATAGGCCAAGGGGAGGCACAGGGGTACAAGTGTCTTGGTTCGATGACGCAGTGGTGACGTTGCGGGTCGTGGTGGTCAACTCGAGGCCACTGTAGAGACGTGCACTGAGCATGACTTGTTCTGTAGAAGCATGGCTTGGAGTTGACAGGCGTCCTTCGGAGGCGTTGTAACAACCCGAAAATTCGAACTACAAAATTTTTTTTCGACAAAACCTCGAGTGGTGTGGTGCGACATGTCATCATCTACCCCTTACATATGCATCAACCCTAGCATGTCATGCATGGCATTCATATGTTGCAAATTAATTAATATCTCATAACAATGCTCTATGTTCGCTTGTTACATTTTAATGTTTCATTTGTTTAATCATCATGTTGCATTAAAAAGAGTGATTTGGATTCTTATTTGGTTTATGTGCTGGTTATTAAAAATAACAACATAATATTTATTTTGACAAATAAATATTAAGGGAATAATACCCTAGAAGTATTTGGGCCATGTATGCTCACTATTCTGTAACACAAAATAAGCGCACCATATATATATAAGTATATATATAAATATATTTGAAAAAGAAAAAGAAAAAGAAAAGAAGGAGACCGGCCCGAGCAGCCCCGTCGACCCGGCCTGCATGCGCTCGACCCTCCGCTCGACCCTGCTCGCCGCTCGACCCTCCGCTCGATCCGCCGCTCGACCCCCTGCTCGCCGCTCGACCCCCTGCTCGCCGCTCGACCCCGCGCTGCGAGGCCCAACCAGGCCGACGGCCCAGCAAGAGCTGCGCGCGTCCGCGCGCCGCACCGAGCCTCCGTTGCCGAGGAGTCGCTGATGATGGGGCCCCGTAGTGGAACCCACGTGTCATCGCGCCCGCTGAGGTCACCCGACCGGCCGTGCGTGCTCGCGTCAGCACTGTTCCCCGGCGTCGCTCCTAAGCAACCTCCCTCGACCGCTCGATCCAGTGT
>CM041642.1:14095829-14117214 GCA_023333625.1 Bothriochloa decipiens | reverse complement strand
TCCGACACTGTGGATTTCCCTTCGCGGAAATCAAGGTCGTTTCAGGCGTGGTTGCTGACTGGCGAAAGACGCGATCCCCTGTAGAGGACGTGCAAGTCCCTATTGGGGTCGCATCAGGAGTTGTTGGCGCAGCTTTCGAGGTCGATGTGGGTTAACCGGAGGGCGTCGACACATACTCGAGGCCCAATCGAGGGGTAGCCTCGAGCGTAGTGGTTGAACGGATAAGATTGAACTTAGAAAATCCGATGTCGGTTGTTTGTCGCGTAGCACGTCGAGGGGAGCCTCGAGCGGCCTAACAGTGCTGAGTATGGCGTAACAGTGCCGTGCAGACCGATGCACGTCCCCAGTATGGGCGGTAAAGCGGGATTCGACCACTGTACGAACCACTGTGCGGCTACTGTAGCCATACGATTGGACGAGGTTAGGTAGTTTTGCATCAAATGCGCTGTCGGACGCACCCGGAGTTGGTGGATCGAGGGGGGCTCGACCCTTGTTGTATCGAGGCGTCCGTCCCGCCGGGGCCTCGACACTTGACGCGGGTCCCCCTCGAGTGATCATCAGTTGGTGACGTCAGTGACTTGTCGAGGGTTGCGGCAGAAGTTAAGTATTCTGTTGTGGGCTGGCCTAGTGTGTATTTGCCGGTGGGCCCCGGTGGGTTGAGGATGTACGGTCTGGTCTTGGACGTGTTTTTTCGAGGGTCCCCATGAGATTAATCTGAGGGTAAACTCGGGGTTCAACTGAAAACATGGGAGGTTTAGGGTACCCCTTTTCTCGGTAACCGACAGGGCCTCTATCAGAAACAATGGTCTTTGGTACCCCATGAAGACTTATGATGCGTTCAAAATATAATTGGGCATACCGTATAACTGGATATACATTTTGAACTGGAATAAAATGTGCTAATTTTGTGAGACGATCCACTATGACCCAGATGGAGTCAAAACCTCTGGCTGTCCTGGGTAAACCCACTATAAAGTCCATACTAATATCTTCCCATTTTCAAGCTGGAATGGGTAATGGTTGAAGTTCTCCCACTGACTTCAAATACACAGCTTTGACTCTCTGACAGGTATCACATTGAGCCACATACTTAGCAATTTTAATCTTCGTCTTGGTCCACCAAAATTTCTATTTTAAGTCATGATACATCTTATGACTTCCTGGATGAATAGAAAACTTTGAAAGATGTGTTTCATCAAGGATCCTTTGACGTAACTCAGGAACCTTTGGTATGACCAACCGATTCTTATACCTTTAGATCTCTGCTTCATCAATTATGAAACAAGAGACCTTCTTTTTTCTAACTTTCCTTTTAATATGCTTAATTCCCTTATTACTTCTCTGAGCAGCAATAATTTGATCTTTGAGTGTTGCCTCAACCGCAATGTTGGACAAACTACCATTTTGCACCATAACTATGCCTAACTTTTCTATCTCATGACATAAAGAAATATCTAGAGGTTTTACTATCAAGCAATGGCAATGACCCTTTCGGCTAAGAGCATCAGCAACTATATTTGCTTTACCAGGATGGTAATATTTCTAAATCATAATCATTGATTAGTTCTAACCACCTTCTTTGCCTCATATTTAACTCATCTTGAGTAAAAATGTATTTCGAACTCTTGTGATCACTATAGATATTACATTTGTTGCCCCACAGATAATGTCGCCATATTTTTAATGCATGGACAACAGCTGCTAACTCTAAATCATGTGTTGGATAATGCTCCTCATGTTTCTTCAACTGTCGAGAAGCATAAGCAATAACTCTCCCTTCTTGCATCAACACACATCCAATACCAATACCAGAAGCATCACAATAAACATCAAATAGCTTCTCGATGTTTGGTTGTGCTAAGATTGGAGCAGTGGTCATTAATTTCTTCAATTTCTGAAATGCCTCTTCACATTCAGGTGATCAAACAAACTTAACATCATTCTTTAACAACTCGGTTATGGGCTTTGATATTTTTGAGAAATCAGGTATGAAACGACGGTAATAACCCGCCATTCCCAGGAAACTTTGGACTTGATGCACAGTCTTTGGTGGTTCCCAATCAAGTATATCTTGTAGTTTGCTAGGGTCAACAGCAACACCCTTATCTGATAAAACATGTCCAAGAAATTTTACTTCTTTTAGCCAAAACTCACACTTACTAAACTTGGCATACAGTTGATGCTCTCTCAGACATTGCAAAACAATTCTGAGGTGTTCAGCATGTTCTTCTTCATTTTTGGAGTATATCAGAATATCATCAATGAAGACAACCACAAACTTATCAAGTTCTAGCATGAACACTGAGTTCATCAGGTACATAAAATAAGCCGGTGCATTGGTAAGTCCAAAAGACATGACCAAATACTCATATAACACATATCTAGTAGTAAAGGCAGTCTTTGGAATATCTTTTGGGCGAATCTTGATTTGATGATACCCGGATCGAAGATCAATCTTGGGAAACACCTTTTCCTCCGCCAATTGATCAAAAAGCATATCAATGCGGGGTAGAGGATACTTATTCTTGATAGTTACCTCATTCAAAGGACGATAATCCACACATAACCTCAAACTTTTATCTTTCTTTTTCACAAAGAGGGCAGGACATCCCCAAGGTGATGAACTAGGTTGAATAAAACCTTTATCCCGTAACTTGTGCAGTTGAGTCTTAAGCTCTGCTAACTTAGGTGGTGCCATTCGATAATTTCTTCTAGTTATTAGAGCAGTACCGGGCTTCAAATCAATTCTAAACTCCACCTTTCTATCAGGAGGTAAACCCAGTAACTCATCCGGAAACACATCAGGAAACTCACAAACCACTGGTATATCCTCGATCTCTTTCACAGAAGTTGCACATACCTTTTCGACAATCCTCTTAAGTGTTGGAAGTTAGATAAGAAGTTGAGATTTGTAATTAGGTATGTTCACTCTCACAGTTATATTCAGGATGTCTATCACAGCACTATATCGTTTCATCCAATTCATACCTAGGATCACATCTATATCTTGATCCTTTAATATTATCATATCAGTGGGAGAAATATACCCACCCAAACTTACTGGCACACCATGTACCATTTCTTTAGTACACATACGCCCCCTAGGCAATTGTATAAAGAATTGTTCTTTCGTCCCCATTGTTGGTATTTCATGTGTCTTAACAAATATACCATTGATGAATGTATGAGATGCACCAGAATTGAAAAGCAGAATTGCAGGATGATCAGCAACAGGGAACGTACCCATCATGATGGGTTCTCCTACTGGAATTTTCCCAACTTGAGTGTAGAATACCCTACCAGAGTTCTTCTCATTCTTACTATTTTGCACCTTTTGATTTCTTGCCTTATTCTGATGCTGTGGTTGCTGTTGTGGTGCAACGGTTCTGGGGACATAAAATTATACTGCCTCGGATGCGGGCAGTTCCTTGAGTAATGGCCAGGCTTACCACAATTATAACATGGGAAGATTGGTGGCTGGAAATTTGGATTACGAATACCAGGGGCATTCGGGTGTCGTGGATAAGAATGAGCAGCAGCAGGATGGACAAATGTCTGCTGCTGGGCTTGATATTATGGTGGACGATAAGAAGGACGGAAATGGTTCTAGGGATGATAGATTATTTTCTGACGCTTTTGATTGCCACCAGAAAATCCTGACGTCACAGTTTTCTTCTTTTTAGCTTCCATGTATTGACGGTTCTTTTCATCATAAGATATGGCAATATTTACCGTCTCATGGAAGGTAGCATTTGGATTCTCAGTCATCATCCTCTGAATCTTGCTATTCAGACCTCTAAGGAAACATCCTTTCTTTTTGCGATCAGTACTAACATGGTCAGGGGCATATTAGGACAAGTGATTAAATTTGCCAAAATACTGCATAACTGACATATCACCTTGTCGCAAAGAAAGAAACTCTTCAAGTTTTATGACCATAATTCCCTCAGGAATAAAATGTGCATGAAAAGCTTCACGGAACTCAGCCCAAGTAATACGATGATCTTCAGGCTGAGCAGCAACAAAGTTGACCCACCAGGCTCCTGCAGTGCCTCTCAACTGCTGGGCTACAAACATGGGCTTCTGATATTCGATGCACTCAATTAGTCCAAACTTCTGCTCCATAGTGCGGAGCCAATCATCTGCCTCCATTGGTTCATCTACTCTGGTGAAGACAGGAGGACTTGTGTCGGTAAAATCCACATAGGTGGTCTCATTCCTATTATTCCGACCACGATTCCCCTGATGTGCATTTTGATTCTAATTCTGGGCCATCATGGTGGTTGTATTGACTAAGGCCGCAACTGCATCGGCTAGGGTTGGTGGAACTGGTGGAGGATTCGGAACATCATCTCGATCATGAGATGGACCGGCAGCATCACGGGATCGAGTGTGAGCAGGCATCTGTTGATAAACAAACTATACTTTATTCACAAAACTTTATTGGAATGGATCAGTAGATATTACAAACGTGCGTCACACTTATACTACATTATTTTTGTTACAACAGTCTGCACTTTGGCAAGACTTCCCATTCCTTCTGGGGTTTAGAAAACAAGGAAAGGATATATTACACATCTCACTATCCAAACTCCTTACTCCTCCTCCTCACTATCATCTACTAGGATTACATCCTCCTCTTCTTCCTCCTCGGGATCCTCTTCCTCTTTAGGACCTTCTTCCTCTTCAGGCTCTTTCTCCACTATTTCTGGATCTTCTTCTTCCATAAGATCCTCTTCATTTTCATTCTCTACATCCATCTGGTTTTCTTCTTTCTTATCGATGACATCGTCATCGATGGACTCTATTTCTTCAGGATCTTCCTCTTCCTCATCCTGACCCATTACAAGACCAAGATTATCTTGGGCTGCCTGTCGTTGATATTCAGGATCCAACAGGTTGTTCAGCCTTTGATTCTCATCATCAGCTTCATCGACATATTCCTCCAACTCTTCCACATAATCCTCAAGTTCTTGGATACGATCATTTGCTGCGTCTTCTTGTGCCCAAGCATCATTCCTCTGGTGTTTCATATACCTCTGAGATCGCCTCAACTGAGTAATCTCAGCGGCCTCTTCGATCCTATCGGCTTCAGCTCTTTCCAGTTCTGCTCTAAGTCTGGCTATTTCGGCCTGAGGATCTGGATTGGGATTACTACTACTTTCACCAATTTCGTATCTAGGAGCCAATTGATGTCGAGTTACTCCCATCGGTGCAGTGCTCTTGCGGGGAGTCTGCTTGGTAAGGGCCATCCTGAAGAAAGATAGGTCATAAGAGATAAGGATAGATAGGTAGGACTCTGAAGGTTAGCATGAAAAGGATTGATACTACTTAACCTAAACAACTTTAAAGGGGAAGGTAATTAAAACAGGTTAATTAAACATGATTTATGAACGAACTTACGATCTAAGCATGAAAAAAATTGAAATAACACATACATAAAGGTAACCTTTATAAAATAGGGCAATTTAATATGCTATTACACCACCACACTTTGGAAATAAGAATAAGGGTCGATAGAAAGAATCATAGATAAGGAATAAGCAATTTGGACCCAAAATAGTCAAGTTAAAATTATTTGACTCAAAAACTTTTGAAGTTTTCGCAAAGAATACTACAACAACTCTTTTTAATAACGATCCGACTTTGATACTAGCTGTGGCAGACCTCCTAAACCATATGACCCACACGCATGATTATTGTCTAAACAGACTCCTAATAACCATGAATGTGTTCCATAAGACTTAAAAGGTCTGTTGGGTAAATCCTGAATCATCCATGATTCTCCGAGCAGGATCAATCATTACAAAGAGATATTGCAGTATTACAACAGTTTTATACAAATAATATACATCAGAGTAAACAGCGAAAGAGTTATAATAACATAAGTTTACAAACCTTTTAACTTCAAATCTTACAAATCATAAGTTTAAATATTACAAACCTTAGTAGTAGTGGAGTAGCGATAAATAACTTTATTACAATACCAAGCGATAAGCTCTGCCCAAGAGCCAAACATCCTACTCGTCGTCACTCTCCGCAATGACTGTCATGCAACAGGGTGCAAAGCAATCCTGCGCATGGGGCTCACCTGCAACAAGGGTTCAACAAACCCTGAGTACAAAGGTACTCAACAAGACTGACCCGACGAAAAAGAGGGGTGAAGACTCAGGAAATGCAGGCTAGAGGGAAAAGGTAAGGCTCGTAGGAATTTTTTTGCAGAAAAGCTCAACAGAAAGTAAAGTTGCAAAGCTCTAGTTCAAGATTATCAACCAACTCCATTTATAAACCTTAACCATAATTCAAGTTGTTACTACGATGATGAACACCGATCGAGTCTTCTTCTCAGAGAAACAACGGCGATTCGAATCCATTTTCATACCCAGCTGGGACCTAGATCACCGGGATACCGGAGACTTTAACTTCGATGCATACCAGATCACAGATATACCGAGATAACAACCGCAGCCATATATCACCACATGATACACATGAGTACTTCGACCCAGTGTACCAATATACATGGGAACTTAAACCCACAGTATAACACACTATGACATATGTGGGGACTCTGGCCCACTATAAACCATTCCATGACATATGTGGAGACTCTGGCCCACTGTATCTCACTTCATGCATGTGGATTTTCTAATTTCTCGATATCACCGATTCATCATCAACACGGGACCTAGGGCATCAACAGACGGAAACACTACAGAGGGACTCCTTTCCCAATGCAAGTTAACCGTCCGGACTTGATTTATTAACTATCATCATGATTCCCCAAACAAAGCCATTCTCATCTTTTTCATTCTTTTACCTTTTGAAAACCTAACTAATTAAGCAGGGCTAAGCATTACTACGCATCTTCTAGTAACAGGTAACAAGGAATAAGGAAGTAAGACAGGTAATGCAATCGGTGGTTTTTCACTCATCTTCTATCACCTAATGCAACATTTCATAACTGAAGCGACAAAACTTTTTATAAATAGAATAGAGTTTGAATGCATCCGGGGATTGCCTTGGTATTTGGAGAAGATGGTCTCAAGCTCTGGATCAACTCCCGATTCCTAAATCTGCTCTTCCTTGGGATCTGGTGACAACGTTAAACTCTCCATTAACGGAAACTATACGAGAAAATGATATGCTTCAACATGATGGAATAGTAAACATGATGCTCGATGGATGTATGACCAGATTTAAAGGTTTGAGTACAACTTTCCTTCACGATAAAGTTGCAAGCCAACAAAACTTACTCACTAAGTTCGTTAGGGTTAACTACATCTTTAATGACATTATTTAAGCACATGAAATAACGTCGATTAAACCCTAATGACATGATCTAGGTAAGCGTAAATAATTTATTAAAATGCCAAAGGTTATTATGGTTAATGACCCAAGGTCATCAATCAATCCCAAAGCCAAACAACCCTATAATGACTAAACTTAATTAAAAGGGATTAATTAATTATTTAAAAGCATAAAATAAAGGCATAAAAATTAAAGTTGTCTAATTGAGCTCAAAATTTTATTTTGGAATGATCTTGGTCTAATTAGATGGCAAAACAATTTTAAGAAATAAAAACCAATTATTTTATTTATTAAAAATCATTGAAGGTGTATTTTTCAATTAAAAGAGCTAATTTTAAATTATGAAAAATTACTCAAATTTGGCATTTCATATTTTTCCTAGATAGATAATATTATAAAGAACATACACAAAAATTTTTAGAATTTTTAGAGCCATACAAAAATTATTATGATTTTTCAAAGAAAATAACATTTGAATCATTTTGTGAAAAAGAAAAAGAAAATCCTTTTTCTCTCCCTGCGTTGACCGACGGCGGCGCGACGGTTGACCGATGTTATCTCGCCGACGGCGAGGTCTCTGGCGTCGGGGCTTGGCCCTACAGGTTAATCTCGGCACGGGGAGCAACTTGGGCTGGCTAATGGAGTGGTGGGGCGACGGCGGCGCACTGGCTGGCAGCCATGGCGGCGCGGCGGCGCTGCTGCCGAGCTCACCGGAGCTTCCTCCGGTGCGGCTAACACGAGCAACATGACCAGCACGACTAGGCGGACGCAAAATGTGAGCCAATTTGGCCAAAGCGCGATCCTAGCGGCCTCGGCCTCGCACGCGGCGGCGGGCAAGACCATGCCGGTCATGACAGGACGGCTCAGACTTAACCAAGGGCACAGGAGTATGCAAGAGCTCACCACGAGGTGGATGCTCTTGAAGATGAAGGCTTGAAGTGGCCGGAGGTGGAAGCTCGGCGGCGGCGACGGAGCAGAGGAAGAAGGAGAAGTCGGTCACGGCGCTCCTATTTATAGCCGGGGCTTGGGAAAAGAGAGGGCGACACGTGGTGAGGACGCTTCGATCGTGAGGCAAGCTGGCGATCGTGGCAGGGTAGCGGTGGACGGAGGCGCGGCTTGAGAAGCCGGCAATGGCGGCCGCCCATAGGCTTCAGTGCTGTTCAAGCAAATTACAGAAATGTCATTCGTAGAAAAATAACAAATTACTCCAAAATTTATATAAGAACTTGAAAATCTCTAAAAATATAATTTGCATAAATTTTCAAGAGCTACACTTTTCATTCAACTAGCATCCTCAAATTCTATTTAGATTTTGAAATATGAATTCAAATTCAAAAGGGGAATAAAACCCTAGAAATAAACATTTGAAATTACTTTTGATTTTTCTATAAAACTTGAAAATCTTTAAAACTATGAAATGTTTAACTTTTCAAACCAAACATGTTTCATATATAAAGTTTTCTCAAATTATGTATAATTTTTGAATTATGCCTTTAAAATCAAAAGGGGATAAATGCTGGAAAACTGTATTTTCAAAGTTATTTGAAATTCTTTTTGGAAACTTGAAAAATTTATATACCATTATTGTAGATCTTGTCAAGATCTACAAATCATATTTTTAGAGTATACCCAAATTCTTTATAGATTTTGAATTATAGAAAAGGGGATAGAACAAGATTTTGAAATAAAGGGTTTTTGAAACCGAATTCAAACTCGATTTGGTTTCTAAGTTAATTGGTTAGTCATTAGTGATCACAAACATCATCCAAGGACATTTTTAGGTCAATGACCTAATGACACCCTTGGTTGACCAAGTTCACTTTTGAAAAACATTTTATAGCATTTTTGATTTGAATTTAAACTTGAATTGCAAGACTTGAGAATAAGTTCTGAAATCCAAATTCAACTTCAAATATGGAAATCATTTTTAGGGTTGGACTTAGATTTATACACTATGCTTGACACTAGTGTAAACATGGTTTACACCTCAAGTACATAGAATATAAACCAAGTATTTTAGATTACATTCGAAAGTAAGGTTTTATGATTTCATGTGACAAAACATTCCAAAAACACAATCAACCATGAAATGTAAACTTGTTTTTAGTTAATGCACATCAAGATTGACTTAAACATGAATGCTTTGCAATGCATATGATGGCATGGCATGTTTTAGTTAATATAACACCAGAGGTGTTACACGAATGGGTGGTTCTACCACCAGGCATTATTGACGCCGCAACACCTGATGTAGCTGTTGCCACAGCAATCTTTTCCTGACTACGTATAGTAGCAAGAAGTGCTCTGTATAGATAAGTCTTTCTAGTCCCACCAGGACCATCCACAAAGAAGAGACCCCCATGTTCGGTATCAGCCGAGGACATAATCTCATCCTAAGCAGCCCATTGCTCCTCATTAAGGGTCTCTGATAGAGCCACATCATCCTTGTTGGCCTCAATGTTGGCCTCCTCAAAAATCTCTCTTGGAATATCACAAGAGGCATCATATGTGTCATTGATATCAGGAAGTGGGTATTCACTTATATCCTTCCCCATTGATTGCAACAACTTTCGAATATCAATGAGGACCATTTGCTCCACTATGAAGGTGGATTGATTATTGTGTTTATAGTCCTCAGACATTGCATCTTTGTGTTTCTCCCATAGTCCAAACACATCGCTAGGCTCACAAAACACCAATATTGTTGCAAAGAGCCTTCGCAATGCATATGGCATCATCTAGTCAGTTGCCTCAGCAAGACTCTCGTCCAACATATTGTCCTCTTCGATTAGGCCCCTTCTTTCTGCAGCTTCATGAAAGGTCGGTAGAATGTCGCCATCAACAGTCCTTAGAGACTCAAAGGAGGTTGCACCTGCCACATGGTTCAGGAGAACCCTAAGATAGTAGCGCTCCCCCTCAGCTAGACTGGCAGCCATGATTCTTCCAATTTGTCTTAGTTTATCATGACATACCCGATCTTGCCATTCTTTGCCCTGTGCTTGCCATGTATAGAACTCGGGAAAGTTTTGATACAGTATACCTCGGGCTCTTTCATCTGTCCTATTCTTCTCAAAGTATGCAGTAAGCATTGACTTTTTAGCACCTGGTCGATCAAGTACTCGTCGAATCCCCTCGCGACGATGAAATGACACCATGTGCATGTCTGGAATATGGAGTTGTAAGGACAACACAGAAGGAGACCTCTCGCTCAAATCAAAACCATATATCCTCCGCAAAGCTTCTGGGGGGTTATCCATCTAGCATCTCTATACTGCTTGATCTCATCAATGTTCCCTTCGTTGTCCTCCTTGTTAGCCTCTCTCACATCCACAGATGCCCGATCATGACCCTTGTAAATGTACTTAAAAAAAATACTTGACGGCCTTGATGCTCCCACATGCTTCAACATTGATGTGGCAGTTAAACAAACGGAGGAGATACAGATTGTAAGGCACAACCCATCTGTTGTCAAGCTCATGTCCATGAACTTTTTCTTTTTGGCCATCATCATGTCGTCTATAAACTGGATATGAATCCTTGCCCTGTACTGTGGCATCACAGAAAGGTCGAGGGTAATAGTTCTTGCAGGAATCATGACCCTTTGTGCATGGACAATCATGATTAAGAACTCCGCCATGCATCATATGCTTGGTGACCATCTTGTACAAAACTGGGTACTTCTTCTTGTTTGGGAGCTCAGCTGAGATGAGGCGGTCATACTGCTCTGGGCATGTGATCTTGTATTTTCTATCCATGATTAGCAAAAAATGTGCATGTGGCAGACCCCTCTTTTGGAATTCCACAACATAAACATGCCCCCGTACCTTTCCAAGGATATCCTTTTTAAGTAGCCTATCCTTTAGCTCTTGTAGTTTTGCTCTAAAGACCCGAACGACGAGATCTGGACGATCTTGTGGCGTCTAGCCAGGGTATAGTTCACGCTTGATCTCATCCCAATTAGGGTTACATGTCATAGTGAGGAATATGTCTGGTTTACCAAACCTTTGTACTAGAGCCATGGCATTCATGTATCGCTTCCTCATATCACGTGGACCTCTAATAAATGATGAAGGCATCACTGTTCACTTTCCAACGGCTTCTGCTCTTCCTTCACCAGCATGTAGGCTATCAACCAATCCTTGGTAGAGGTCAGCCGTGATATCGTCTTGATGGGTGCGTATATAATGTAATCTAGAGCTCTCGATCTTGATGTATGTGTCAACTGCAAACTGCTGGAATAGACGCTTGCCGTACAGTATGGGATTAAATATTCCTAGACGCATCTGAAACTTGTAGCAGTAGTAGTCACGCAGAGACACGCAACCAGGAGAGTCTACAAAAAATAGCTGTTAATTAGAGTTATTTATAGAATAACCACTGAAGTACATGTATGTGAAGTATTTAAATAAGAAGAATAACAAACCTGTTTCTTCTACTGACCCACTACGAGCCTTCTACAGGGCCCGATACTTAATGACTTCTTCCATACTAACATCTTTTTTTGGAGTATCCATGTGCCACCCAAGCTCGCCCTTAGGGAAGAATAGAGGGTACGAAAGAGCATCATAACATCCATGATATGAGCGGATGCCATGTCTACTTCTATCTTTCCCATGCAATACAACACTATTTTGGGACTGACCAAGAAGTTCACTTCCCTCAATCCAAACAGCAGCCACCTCTGAAGCTAATGGCGCATTATATGTTCTCTGGTCCAACCTTTGGTCAAGGTTTAGTGTGACATGATAGTCCTCCAGGTCTTCAACTTGTCCCAAACTCCTTAATTTTTCTAAGTATGGGTTGCCATTAAGGATGGCCACAAGTCTCTCAATGATTTCCTTATCTTTTTGGTACTTCTCTTTACGACATCGTTGATAGCAGTGCTCAAGGCTTGGATCATCATCATAGAAGTAAAGCTCAAGATGTCTTGGTTCCTTACTATCTTCTTTGCCAAATGACCTTATGTTGTGATAGATTGGCTGTGGGCATGAAAGGTATATATACCACTATTTTTCATGTTTGCAATAGAGCTATCAAGACGACAATATAGAGAAGTGAAAGAGAAATGGCCATTGAAAAACCTAATGTTGTTCCAAAAGTGCTTAGCATCTACATCATTACTTGACCAAAGCCTCATAAGCTCATCAGGCACGTCCAGTTCACTAAGCTTGACCTTTCCATCTCGACAACAAAACCCACGTGGTTCATTCTCAAACCTTTTCGCACCACAGTGCTTGCAATTTGCGATAGGTTTTAGCATATGGGTATTTGTAGGCATGTTACTATACACCTTATCGTATTGGTCAGGTACTTCAGGAACAGAAGTCATGTCTTCCTCAAGGTCATTGTCTCTGACATCATCATCATCGTCCTCACCTGAAATGACAATTAAGCCATAATAGTAGTTTAGATGAAGCAATGGAAGATTGATTTCTTCACACAAATACGTATCTTGCCTAGCAAACAAGTATCCCTCATCCTCGTCCTCGTCCTCTTCAAAAATATCTCCCTCATGATCATCTGTGCCAGCCAAAGATATGTGAGTTAGTAGAACTATGGGTAAAAATAAACAAAGGAGTTCAAATAGTTTATAGGATGTTAGAAAATTGTGTAAATTACCACTATCATCAAATAGCGGTGTAGTAGATGTGGTTGACCCAGGCTCAAGGCCAGGTCCTAATAATCATGTAATGACCATGGTTGAGTTATGTATAATATGATAATATAAGTCACCTAATAAATAGGATAATGATGGATCAATATTTACCGTTGTTGATCAAGACTGATTGAGGCAAGGGTGTGTTATCACTTAGGTGTTCCTCCGCCATGCATTCACAATCATCAAACAATGGTGCCATCGATGTAGAAGATGCAACCAAAAGGTTGGGTCCCGCCCTTTCTTTTAATCACGCATTGGACCATGCATCGGTTAGATATAATATGGTATATAGCTCACCTAAATAGGATAATGAGGCATTCGTATTTACCAATGTCGGTCATTGCTGATTGAGGCAAGGGTGTGTTAACATCCACTTGGTCTTCAACCATGCAGTCATCCTCTTTATTAGAAGCCCTCATGTTCGAACCAATGCGACGTTCAAACGTCGTGTTATGATGGGTTAACAACACATGTCTTTGTCCAGATGGAACATGTGACCTTTGTGGCATAGGGCCAAACAGCAACTCATCGCATCCTTTGTCATCGGGCTCCTCGTGAGGTGGAGGGATATAAAGAGGTGTTGTATTAGACTTTGGGATAACCCAATCGTTAGAGTTCACAGTGAATCCCTGAGCTTCAGATGCGCCCATGGTGGGCCACACAAGCTCAGGACCAAATAATGGATTCTCCATGGCAATAGACTCTCGATGTAGGTTGTGCTTCTGCAACTCTCTGAATTTTTTATTAGATAATTTTAATGCCTCCTTACGTTTGGATTTAGTATTGTGCAGCCTTTGACGCTCACGCCTTTCTTGCCTCTGATCAGGCGTCATACTTTTATATCGCTCCCTATCGTACACTTTTTTTAAATCACTCTTCATAGGGTGGTTCATGGTGTTGGTAGAATCAGATGTAACTCCAACTGAACATTTAGCTACATAATAACATATTATTATATTAAAATAATTTCTTATTTACAAAGCATCTATTATTATGCAACAACACCATAATCATGGAGAAATTTCATACAAAAATAGCACCTAGGTTCTCTTTACCAATCTGCATGGGTTGGTATGAATCATTCCTATGCAACCAATCATTGTTTTCATCGTTATTCATGTCTTCATCATCTAATACAACTCCATCAGCTACATAATTATTACATCATAAATAAGAGCTAAATGATAATGAACATAGATTGGTTTAAATTTGTTTGGTGTGTCACCTCTCAATCCGCAGGTGACCATAGTTTGTGGCTTTTTTATATGATATTTTTCACGACGCTTCCTATTTATTTCATTCTTTTGTGCCGCATAGCGTGCTCTTTCCCTTTCTCGTTTGCATTGTTGCTTATCTTTGTCAACTTGTGTTTGTGAACTTGATACACTCTGACAACCTGGTCAATTATAGGCATCGTAGAGCATCAAGTGGCTGAATACATAATGAATGCAAATTACTCTGGGTCCAAAGTAAAAGATTCATATGTCAACAGCTACCTGAATTGGTGGCGTTTGTCAAGTTTCCTAATGGAGTGCGACCATCATTATTTTCCACTGGATCCATGTATGGCTAAAAAAGTTTATAACGAAGATATAGGTTAGCCTAAATAAGTTCACATAAACCTATAGCAGCACATAAGGTGAAAAATATGAACCAGTGTACAGTATCCTAGAGGTTAGTTTCTTTGGCCACACCACGTAGTTGACCAATGCTGGATGGCCTGACTTGATCTTCTCTCTACTCTTCCCTATGTGCGTGTTATAACATGGCGTATGTGCGTGTTCTGTCCCATGCCCTATGGATCTCATGTCAGAAACTGAGAACTAACATTTTCCTATGGTCAGATTTGAGTTGCCAGTTCTTAATGCTGGGAGGGCGACATTTTAATTTTCTGAAGAGCACGACTGAATTAAAAAAAAAAACAGAAGTCAAAACTATCAGATGCTTTTTTTTATATAACTACCTATCAGATACTTTGGTCTTTGCGTTTGTACATGCTGGAAGTGGAAGCTCAACAAGCGACCTGAACTTGCAACTGAACGAATGCATCATTTTCATACTGGCACGTACGCGTCATCCTCAACACATCTATTTTCGTATCCTCCCTGCAACCAACATAGCGACCCATCGGTGCGCTTGTCCTCTGCTCCCAAGACACAGCATCCACGTCATCTATAAGACCAAACGTGTCTGCTCCGAGCACCGGTTGTTAGAACGCCAACGCCACTATGGTCGCCTGCGGAGCTTCGACGTGTGAACAAACAAAACACCCCTGCTAACTGCCATGGTAAACTACATTTCGAGCCGGCAAGGAAGCCGATTAAATAAACAGAGCCGGGTTCTTCACCAGCCAGCAGGCCACCGTGGGCCACCGTGAAAGTGCATCCACGTACGTTAAGAAAGATGCTCGTGTCCCAGACCAGCAGGTAGCACGTACTGCGAGCCGGGACCGGGCCGGGAGGAATGGCAAATGGCAGTACACGTACGGCCAACGCCGACAGGATGATCTGCAGGCAGTACTTGCTTTGTCATAAATCCAGCCTCGTCGATCACGGATCCCCCAACCACGCTACCAGCCGAGCCAATCGATCAAGTCTGCTGCATCCATCTGAATTTCTTTCAATTTCTTTGCTTCCGGGCTCCTTCCTCGTGTCAACTTCACTCCACACGTCCAGCCCCACGCCATTGTTTATAGCTTCTCCCTTCGTCCCCCACAACTCGCCGACGCCCCCTGCCGCGTGTATAAGTAGCCAGCCACGGTTCACGAGCTTGCAGTTGCAGTGGAACTCAGTGTACGCGTGTGCGGTCGACTCGAGAGGCGGTCGTATGGGTTCGTGAACACCGATCATCCAGAGGTCAAGAAATGGCGACGAACGAGCTGGCGGCGGAGTCGGACGCGTTCGCCTTCCCGTGGCGGGACGACGCGGACGGGGCGCCGACGGCGCTGTCTCCGTCGGTCGTGATCTCCGTGCTCGCGTCCATCCTGGAGCGGCACATCGCACGCAACGAGCGGGCCCTGCAGGCGGCCGCCGCGGCACCGGGAGACGGCTCCGACGCCGACGCCGACGACACCAACTCCGACTCGGCGGCGGCGACGAGGAAGAGGGTGCGAGCGTTCGACGGCGGCACGGTGCTGGACATGAGCCTGCACGCGTTCCTGGAGCGCTTCGCGCGGTACGCGCACGTGCCGCCGCAGGTGTACGTGGTGGCGTACGCGTACCTGGACCGGCTCCGTCGCGGCGGCGGCGGCGACGCCGGCGTGCGCGTCTCGCTCTCGCGCACCAACGCGCAGCGCCTGCTGACCACGGCCATCCTCGTGGCGTCCAAGTTCGTGGAGGACCGCAACTACAGCAACGCCCACTTCGCGGCGGTGGGCGGGCTGAGCACGGCGGAGCTGGGCGCGCTGGAGCTGGACTTCCTGTTCCTCATGCAGTTCAGGCTCAACGTGTGCACGGCCGTGTTCCGGAGCTACTGCAGACACCTGGAGCGGGAGGTGAGCCACGGCGGCTGGTACCACCGCGTCCAGAGGCCGCGGGTCGACAGGGCGCTCGTCGTCTGTGCCGGAGAAGCAAGGGCGCAGCACCGCCAGGCAGCGGCAGCGTAGCACGCTGGTAGAGAAGGTGTCGGTGCCCAAAGGCACACCGAATGTAAATAGTAGATAGCATAACGAGCAAATGAGCAATCATGGCTTGCACTACGAGTTAGTTCCTTGAGTTAGACTTGCAAGCATTGTACTCCAACATGGCAATTGGCAAGTGTTCCTTTTTACCTCGATCAAAAAAAATGTGAAAAAAAATATTCGACGAGAAAAACTTAAAAAAAAAAAGACTACTTCTGTAGTCTTCTCGAAAGAAGAAGAACGCCTTTAAAGAATATCATAAATAATTGATTCCAGCAGCTAACAGAAACGATTGGACTGGGACACTGGGTGTTTGATAGCGAAATAAGTAAGTTACCATCAACAGGGACCAGCGCTTAACTTTGCCATCACTTTAACCTCAAATCACGGCTCACGATGGATGGCCAAATTGCCAACCAACGAGACCAAATGATTCCATACCGGACGCGGGAAAGAGCTGGAAAAACGCATGTATATTTGCATGATGCGATCGTGTTGTCGGTGCGACATCACCGTCGGCTAACTTTGCACATCATAAAAGGCGGTGGGCACGGCACAGGCCCAGGCACAGAAGAGGACATCCCGCACGCTGCAGCAACCCGTCTGCCTCGCCCCCACCGGCGGCCACCGCGATACGGACCATACGGTCATACGGAACAAGGACGCGCCTCCGTTTGCTCGCAGAATCAGATGACGAAGGAGATGAAGCGAAGTTGCCCCCCATGGTCCCTGGTCCCTGGTCCATGGCTCCATACCTCCATGCTGTGAGGGTCTGCGCAACTCTCCAAAGTCCAAAACTCCAAACACATGGGCAGAATTAGCTGGAGCGACGACCCTGATGACTGGCGATGACATAAATGTATGATAAACTAGTCCAAAATACAGGTGAACGGCCCAATTTCGAAAAAAAACTAGTCCATTAATCGGTACTTCCGCATGAGTTTTCTTTCTGAGATATAAACTTAGGTGTGTTACTGTTTAATACCGTTATAACTAATAAAATTAACTTATATAATTTTGCATTTTTTTGTGTTATTAATTTTCTAACTCAATTGGTACATTAGATACTTTGTAGTCACTGTCTTATTGTATTGAACTTACTGACTATTGATCTATGTATTTTTGATATGATATATACCTATATTTTTTTAACTTGTTGGGGATGCGCCGTGAGGCCAGGAGGGCTTATTACCTCCGCCGGACACCTAACCAATAGATTACATGTCTCCTTTGTACTTTGCGTTCGCAGGCGTTGGAGAAGGAGCCTCCGGAGGTGGGATCTCCGCCGAGGAGACTCCATCGGAGGCTGTGGAGCCGACCAGCGGCGGAGGCTCAGCAGCGGTACCTCTCCTGAATGCGGAGGTCGATCGGCCGGCTCTCCGACTTCGGCGGAGGTCCTCCGCGGAGGAGGTAACAAGCGAAGATGAAGACCGTCGAGGTGGCGCGTTGGGCCGGGCCGAGGCTCATCATCAAGGAGCGGGCATGATGGGCCCTTCACGCGGACAGTGATGGGCCGCGGCCTGTGCGTCGGAACGATGGAGCATGGACGGATCTGCCCTCGGGAGGCCCACATGTAATAGAGTCGTTGCCTAGGGTTTCATAGCTCCCGCTGGGGGCACGCTTGTACTTCTAATCTTGGGCTGAGCAGCCACTATAAGAGGCGATGCCCCCTGTGTAATTAGGGCAGTTGTCCTCTGGTAGTTTCTGCGCCACCTACCCTAGGGCCCACCTTGTAATTCTCTAATTTTATATCAAAGGAGATTGTCTTAGCCCCATCATCCTACCTTATTTTAAATCTGCTGGGACCGTGTTTCAACAGTTGGCGCCCACCGTTTGTGTCTGGTCGAAGATAACATCCGTAGATGCCACCTAGAAGGAAGACCTCCGCGAGGAGACGTACCGCTGCAGAGGCGGAGGTACCGGAACCCCCGGCCCGCGGGAGGCCAAGAAGAAACACCCGAAGCACCTATGCCTCCGCACCGGGAGACAGAGGTGATGACGAGAACAAAAACACCGTGCAAGGAGGGATCCCACAGAACAACCTCAGCCTGTCCAAAACTAAGAAGATAAGCTGACCAGGCTGAGAACTGAGATGCAGCGCACGGAAGCCGAAAGAGACAGGTTGAGGGCAGAGCAAGCCGCAACCCAAAGGACAATACAATCATCGCGACAAGCAGAAGAAATAAGGCAGCAAATGGCCATCTTGCAAGTGGAGATCCAGAGCATGCAGCCTCCGATAGAAAACCTCACAGATACCGATCAACCGATCACAGCAATCCGCCACCACGCTGCAAACATACAGTCTACACACACCACAATACCAATCCTACCCACACCCCTAAGAATTTTCGACCCAAAGTCACCACTGTCCGAAGGCCTGCAAAGCTCACCATGGCCTCCGAGCTACAAGCCAGTGTCTCTGCCAAGGTTCAATGGCAATTCAGACCCAAGACGGTTCATAATGAGTTTCGAAGCAGTTGTAGTGGCAATGACCATGTCATGGCCAAATCATTTGTAATTGCAGCAGAAGGGGATGCACTGGCATGGTACTCAATGTTAAAATCAAGCACGGTATACTCGTGGGAGAACCTACGAGACCACATACTGGCAAACTTCAAAGGCTACACAAGTGGGTCACTAACATCATCAGCATCGACCCATTTGCTAGTCACCTAGCAAGGAAAAAATTGGCCACAATGGCTCAGTTGCATGAAGAGTTTAAGAAATACTGCAGGTCTGACAATGACCTCCGCAAAAGAATAGAAGAAGCAGACAACCAAAGCAAGCAGTTCCCAGAAAATGGCAACAGAAGAGAAAACAAAAACCAGCAAAGGCAACAATACCAAAACCAGCAGAAGCAAGTCTTCAACGTGCAGAGCAGCCAGCCTCAGCACAACGCTGACAAGAAAGAGGAGACTAATCAAGAACAGAGAAATCAAGGCGGGCAAGGTTATTCTCGAACCAACAAATCCAAGAACTGGAACAAGAACCAAAAACCAAAAAAGTCGTACTGTCTCTTTCACGGAGAATACAAGGGGCATGTTACACAAGAATGCCCGGAGGCCCTAGAAACATGGGAAAGAATGAAAAACAAACAACAACAATCACAGCTCCAGCAGCAAAGCAATAGAGAAGTAAATCACACATATGTCTCTCAGTGGCATCAACAATACAACCCAAGTTTCCCAGGATACCGTCCAGGACCACTACCGCAGCACAACCTGGCTCAACAGTACTATCCAATATCACTGCTAGCCTGGAGACCAGTCTATCAGCAAATAGGACAACACCAAGGCTATACTCTGAACAGAGCAGAAAACGGTCTAACTTACATCAATCCAAGACCTCCACACATAATGCTCATTGAAGCAACACAGGTGCAGACAACTCCAGCAGCACAACTGTAACAACCCAAAAATTCGAACTACAAAATTTTTTTTTTCGACAAAACCTTGAGAGATGTGGTGCGACATGTCATCATCTACCCCTTACATATGCATCAACCCTAGCATGTCATGCATGGCATTCATATGTTGCAAATTATTTAACATCTCATAACAATGCTCTATGATCACATGTTACATTTTAATGTTTCAATAGTTCAATCATCATGTTGCATTAAAAGAGTGAGTTGGATTTTTATTTGGTTTATGTGTTGATTATTAAAAATGACAACATAATATTTATTTTCACAAATAAATATTAAGGGCATAATACCCTAGCATTATTTGGGCTAGGTATGCTCACTATTCTGTTGCACAAAATGAGCACACCACATATATATATATAAGTATATATAAAAATATATTTGAAAATGAAAAAGAATAAGAAAAGGAAAAAGAAAAGGAGGAGACCGACCAGAGCAGCCCCGTCGACCCGGCCTGCGCGCTCGCCTGCGCTCGCCGCTCGACCCCGTGCTGCGTGGCCCAACCAGGCCGACGGCCCAGCAAGAGCCGCGCGCATCCGCGCGCCGCACCGAGCCTCTGTTGCCGATGAGTCGCTGACGATGGGGCCCCGAAGTGGGACCCACGTGTCATCGCGCCCGCTGAGGTCACCCGACCGGCCGCGCGTGCTCGCGTCAGCACTGTTCCCCGGCGTCGCTCCTAACCAACCTCCCTCGACCGCTCGATCCAGTGTCGCCCCGCATCGACGCGTGCCCGCAAGCCACCTGGACCGACCAGCCCGCGTAAAGTTCCCACGGCCGCAGGCAACATTCTCCGCGCGCGCGCACCTGCGCTGTCGCCGCAGTGGAACGCTGCCGCCGTAAAGAACCTCGACACCCAGCGCTACCTAGCCCCCTCTCGCTGTTCTCTGGACCCAGATCGAGCCTCAGCTGCTGACATGGACATCCCTTGGCCGCTCGATCAAGCAGAGCCGTGATCGACCGTCCGTCGGCTACCTACCACCGCGTCCGCCCTATAAAGCAAGCACCCCGGCACCCTAGGGTTCCCAGGCCACCGCCACCGCTCTGGTGGAGCCCAATTCCACCTTGCCAGCCTCGATTGGAGAAGAGCTAAAGGAAGGAGGAAGAAAGGAGTCGGGGAAGAAGAAGAAGCCGCCGCCGGAGTTGGGGAGGAAGACCGTCGACTCGGAGCCGCCGCTGCTGCTTCGAGAGCAGGAAGGAGGAGCAGTACCGTGAGCCGGAGCTGCTTGGACTTGTACCGCACCTCCATCCTCTTCGACCGTCGGTGAGCACCGCCATCGCCGCCCTCTCGAACCCTCCGCCGTGCTGTTGGCCATGGCGCTCCGCCGTGAGCGCGTAGGCCCAGGTCACTACCGACCTCACTGGACACACC
>CM041642.1:14022835-14095429 GCA_023333625.1 Bothriochloa decipiens | reverse complement strand
CCTCTATTTGCACTCTTTTGTTCGATGTATGGATTATGGATTCAACTTTTATCGGGTAATGTGATTTAAATGGTCATATTACACTCCGACACTGTGGTTTCCCTTCGCGGAAATCAAGGTCGTTTCAACAACAAAGACAGTACAAGGCATTACCGGCACCTCCGTAGTATGCTCCACCCTCATCAGCAACCCTAAAGGTGGAGCCTCCGATGAAGAACCAGATAAACCCACACTCTGCCTTACCAACCGTCGGCATGATACTGCCTATAGCCGAAGGCTTGGCACTGGAGTTTGAAACCAAAAAGCAGAAAAAGGACCACCTCTGCCTGGTAAACAATGTAGCAGTTCAGGGCGTATATAGATCAATGTAATGGTCCAAGATGCCAATAGAGTTCATCGAGCAAGATCTCCAGGTAAAAAGCTATCCGCGCGCGGACGCCATGGTCATAAAGGCAAACATAGCGGCATTGGAAGTAAGCAGGATACTCATAGATTCTAGGAGTTCAGCAGACATCATCTTTGCTAACGTCTTCGATCAAATGAAACTCAGCAGAAGTCAGCTGCAACCGCCAGATACTCCACTGATTGGATTTGGTGGAAAGAAGATCAACGCACTGGGCAAAATATCGCTACCAGTGTCATTCAAAGATGGAGATTGCACTAGAATAGAGTACATCACCTTCGATGTGGTAGACATCTACTACCAATACAATGCAATATTAGGAACAGGATTTGCAAACAAGTTTAATATGGCAATACACATGGGCTATCTCTGCATGAAAATGCTAGCATTGCACGGGGTCATCACAGTGCGAGGCAGTCAAAAAGAAGCAAGGAAGATAGAGAAAGCAATCTACAAGGCACATATAAACATCAATACCGTAGCAACAGATGAGCCTCTGGACATGCCTGCAGGAAAGACCAACATGGCAGATCAGGAGGACACAATAACATTACCATTGGAAGAAGCAGTCCCCAACAAGAAAGTGACCATAGGAGCCAACCTATCGGAGGTAGAAAGAAAAGACCTGTTAGAACTGCTGACAAAGAACAAGGACATATTTGTATGGTCAGCATCAGATCTGCAAGGGATCAGTTGTGACGTGATTGAGGACATCCTCGACCTGAACCCAAATGTCAAACCTAGGAAGCAAAAACAGATAAAGATGTCCGAAGAATGTATAATTGCAGCAAAAGCAGAGGTGTAAATATTGTTAGATGCCAAGGTCATCAGCAAAGTCAAGTACTCAGACTGGCTAGCAAATGTTGTCCTAGTGCCAAAAAAGAACGGTAAAATGAGAATGTGTATAGACTTCACAGATCTCAACAAGGCCTGCAAAAAGGATCCCTTCCCACTTCCAAGGATAGACGCATCAGTTGACAAGGCAGCAGGATGCAAGCGCTTCTCCCTGTTAGACTATTTCTCAGGATACCACCAGATATGGCTGAGAAAGGAGGAAGAAAACAAGCTTCACAACCCCCTTTGGCACCTATTCTTTTATTAGGATGCCAGAGGGCCTCAAAAACACAGGATCAACATTCTCAAGAATGATTCAAATCGTATTGTGAGCTCAACTTTGAAGGAACATCATAGTCTATGTCGACGACCTAGCAGTCATCAGCAAGAAAATTGGAGACCACCTGGAGAACCTAAAAGAAACATTTTCCAAACTCAGAGAAGTAGGGTTGAAGCTGAACCCAGAAAAGTGCATCTTCGGAGTAAGCAAGGGAAAGATGTTCAGATACATTGTCGGCCCAGAAGGGCTAAGAGCAAACCCAGACAAAACAAGAGCAGTGTTAACAATGAGAGAACTAGCTACCAAGAAGGAAGTCCAATGACTGATAGGCAGAATAGCGGCACTCAACAGATTCATCTCAAAATCAGCAGAACGAAGTCTTCCATTTTTTAAAACACTCAAGGTCTCAGATAAATTTAAATGGGGCAGAGAGCAGTTGGAGGCATTCCAGCAGCTCAAAAGCTATATGACAAAAGACCTCCTGGTCATAGCACCAGATACAGACGTAGCATTGTTGTTGTATGTTGCAGCCTCCACAGGAGCAATCAGTGCCATACTGGTCCAAGAAAAGGAAGTTGACAACAAAAATATTCAGCAACTAGTATACTATGTATCAGAAGCACTGCAGGGGGCAAAACTGAACTATTTGGAGGACGAGAAAATAGCATATGCAGTAGTCACGACATCAAGAAAACTCAAACACTATTTCTAAGAACACGAAATCCTGGTCCCAACAGCACAGCCGCTCACTAACATCCTAGGAAACAAAGAAGCATCAGGGAGAATTGGTAAGTGGGCAACAGAGATTTTCCAGTTCAGCATTAAGTTTATCGCAAGAACAGCAGTCAAGTCACAAGCACTCGCAGACTTCTTAGCGGAATGGACATCTTCGCAACACACAGAAGACAAAGCGGAGGCCTCAATATGGACAGTGTACACTGACGGGGCATGGGGTATCGAAGGTGCAGGAGCCTCCGCAGTATTAATATCACCATCAGGCATCAAAACTAAATACGTAGCAAGACTATGCTTCAAAGCAACCAACAATGTAGCTGAGTATGAAATAGTAATTCTAGGGCTCAATAAGACCAAGGCACTAGGTGCGAAGCACATCATGGTCAGAACAGACTCACAGGTAGTCACAGGGCAAGTAGAGAAAGACTATGTGGCCAGAAACCCAGAACTAGCCGCATATCTAGAGGTGATCAGGGGTCTAGAAAAAAGATTACAGGGGTTCACTCTAAAGCATATCCCAACGGGGGATAACACAGAAGTGGATGAGTTGGCCAAAGCAGCAGCGAATCAATCGGAGGTACCCGAAGGAACATTCTTTCAAGAATTGACAACTCCAGCGACCACAAAAATATCCAAGGCATTTGCAGAGGAGCTCCTAGTAAGCACAGAGGATTGGAGAAAAGCAATAATCGACCATATTAACGGACTTCATGTGACATCAGATGAAACAAGCGCAACAAGATTGGCTGCACGGGCAAGGAATTATACAATAATTGACGGAGATCTATATAAGAAAGGCATTGGTCAACCACTACTCAAGTGTATCAATGAGTCAGAAGGCAGAGACCTCTTGCAGGACATTCACTCAGGAATGTGTGGATAACATATTGGTCCTAGAGCACCCTCAGCCAAAGCAATTAGGCAGGGGTTTTACTGGCCCACTCATATCAAGGATGCATTACACATAGTAACAACTTGCAGGGCGTGCCAGAGTTTCGCACCACACCAGACATCTCCTGGGGAAAAAACACAGTTGGTACCTCCGGTCTGGCCACTCCAAAGATGGGGAATGGACCTTGTTGGCCCATTACCTCCGGCGCAAGGCGGGAGTAAATATGCAGTAGTAGCCGTAGAATACTTCACAAGATGGATAGAGGCCAACCCACTCACAACCATCACCTCTGAAACAATCAAAAAAATTTCTGGCAAAACATAATTTGCAGATTTGGGGTTCCAAGAACACTCACAGTCGACAACGGCAAGCAGTTTGATTTAGATAAGTTCAAAGAATTCTGTGAGAGCATCGGCACACGAATAGCCTTCTCCTTCGTGTATCATCCAGAAAGTAATGGAGCAGTGGAAAGATCAAACAGAATCATATTCTCAACAATCTCAAAAACATTATTAGATCACAAGAAGGGCAAATGGGTCGAAGAACTACCCAAGGTGGTATGGTCCCACAACACAAACGTATCAAGAGCCACCAGATTTACTCCATTCAAGTTACTGTATGGAGAAGAAGCAATGATGCCAGAAGAAATCAAGTATCAAAGCCTCCGCGTGATCAAGCAAAACCTCACAAAAGATGAAGAATACAGTAAAGAGATGGCCAAAGCATACAGACTTGAGGCCATTGACAATATCGACATATACCAAGACCAAACTAGAAGATGGAGGGATGGAAAAGTGATCATCAAAAATATTCAAGATGGCGACTGTGTGATGAGGCGGAGGCCAAATGCTCAAAACATAGGGAAGCTGCAACCAAAATGGGAAGGACCATTCATAGCAAAGCAAGGTGGAAGACGGGGGTCTTTCTACCTACAAGATCAAGAAGGAAGGACATGGCCTCACTCCTGGAACATCAAAAGCCTTAGGAAATATTACACATAGATTGTAAAGACTCCATGGAACTATAAGCGGAGGTCCATAGATTTAAATTTTTGCAATTTATATTTCTTGTAAAACCGGCTTGTACTCTTTTCCTCACACAAGGGCTCTAAATCGGAGGTGAGGTTTTTAACGAGGCAAGACCGTATGTAATCAACCTCTAAATCTATAAAGAGGACCCCAAAAAAATAACACAAACAGTCAAAAGCAGCCAGCACCACGGCCGCAATATTCGACAACACTTCACGATTTGCAAGGTGATGTCACGCCTATCGTTAAGAAAGATGGCTAGGCATGAAGTGACCTCTGGGGAACGCCACAAGTCCTCAAAAAAGACCTGTCATATCAGGCATCAGGGCAGGCACCCGCAACCATGAGTTGCAAAACAACTGGAAAAAGACCTAGAACCAATGCAGGCACCGGTAGCTCTAAAATGGGCACAATGCTAGTTAGCAACAATAACGACCTCCTAAATAAAGCGTTACCAAAGCGAACATAACACAAACTGCACAAATACTATAATTGCAAAGCAACCTCCGTGCCAAACACATTTCAAAGCGGAGGCAGGGACAATGCAAAAAACCTCCGCGACATACACATTCCAAAACAGGGGCAACGAATAATATAAGTAACGTTTATTAATTAACTTTTCATTTACAACCAATAAGGCTCATTGCGTCTCGCTCATAACAAGAACAATGCGCAAGACCAAAGCACACGACCTCCGGGTCAACATATCTAGCCACTCTACCTAGTTAACCTACTACCACAAGACATGGAAGTGGCCCGGAGGTTGCCAACACTTCAGCCTACAAAAGAGCAAAGAGTGCAACCTCCGAAAATACATCTAAAGGTAAGCAAACTAAGACTCCCTGAAAAGCAGGTGCTGGCAGAGGTAAGTCCTGGTCAGCCACGGAATACCCCCTATCGCCTCCCGGTTGTATACCACCTTGTGCCTCTGGAACACCAGCCAGCTGAATCAAATCCAACAGTCGCTTGGTACGAAGAGAAGGAGGTGAACCTCCAACGCAAACTTGTACATGACACATTCTGCCATCATCTGTCAGCACGCCACTTTGCACCTTCCATCGCGAAGCGACCACCGCATCCAAAATCCTTACACCTATCACACTGAATAGGATCACAGTCGGCCGCCATCTCTAAGGATACAAAGGGAATTCAGGTAGAATATTGCCGACAAACAGAAGCATCACTATCCTTAACCGCTGGCAACAGGTTCACTAACGTGGCTTTTTCATTACGAGTCCCCACACAGTATCAGTATAAAAGCAGCTCCCAGGAGACACCATCAGTATAATATAAATGACAAAGCAGCCTAAACATCAAGGGGGGAGACATATCTTTTTATAAGGACCTCCTAAGCATCATTAAACCAGCTACAGCTACCTACCATTAAAGAAAACAAGTACAAAATTAGTACCTGTATCATTACGCCTCAAGAGGCAAAGGTACAAAATCAAGGGTAGTGAATAACAAAGATACTCAAAGTACGTAGAGGAAATATAAAAGAAGCAGAGCTCAAAGGTCACACACACTAGCAGCCAGGAAACAAGTGACCACAAGCAGCCTTGCACAGCCAAAATCCAAACAACGGAAATAGAAGCTGATGTGCGCATAAAGCTAAACAAAAAACACAGGATACTGCACAAGAATTCGTAAAGGGGTTAGCAAAGTAGCTAACCCAGAGGCCACGAATGTCTCTGGGGGAATACAAAAGAAGCTAGTTGACAGCACAAGCTAATCAGGATCATCGACAACCCAGAGGCAAGGGGGGATACCGCGTAAGAACTCGTAACGTCCCCCCATCTCTGCTAATATCAACCACAGATTGTCATCGCTGATCAAGCGTCAGGACGCGTGGAGAACACTCCGGAGACAACAGGCACAAGCACAAGAAGAAAAAGTTGGCATGCGGCAAAGACAAGGCTAGCCCTGGTCGAAGAGAAACAACGGCTGTCATATCCAACTTGTAACTAAAGCTAAAATAAATTTTTCACAGGGAAATATACATCAAAATTGTTACATCCTTCAAGGAGAAAAAGAAAAACAAACTCAGAGGTCCCGAACATGATCCATCATGAAGGCCTCCGACGGAATCAAATCGACCTGCGCGTAAATAGGGAAAAATTTACAAAGGCCCAGTCAGGCCACACCACGTGAGAGAATGAGTAAAGCTAGAACGCCTATCATCTAAATTAAAAACAATGGAATCAAACATATCGTCCATAGTACGCCTAGGAAAAGCCGACTTCCAATAATCCCATAGCTCGCCGCTAATGAAAACACCATCACACATAAAAGTAACAGGGTCGATCTCCTGCACAGGCCCCAAACTGCAGACCTGCGCAGGATGATTCGACCATTAATAATTTACATAACTAGGAGTAGTTGAATGTATTTCTTACATGTGCACACCGGCACAAAGTCAGCAAAAGACTAATTATACACAACTACAAGATAAGATTAATTCTAAACCTCCTCTTCGGCAGTCAAGTCTCGAGCCTCCGCCTGAGTGTCCATCTGCACAACTGTCGCATCAGCACCAGCAGTAGAAGAAGGAGCTTGAGTCTCGGAGATGCCCGCCTCAATAGACCCCCTGGTCTATGCAGAAGTGTCGGCAGAAACTGTCGAGCTCCGAGCCCACGCTCGCCATACTTTAGTTCCTGAAGCAGAATAAGGTAAACAAAAGGAAAATTCACTGACATGGAAAATATATAAAAAATATAATAACCACTCATACCGTCTCACGAGTGATCTTGGCCATGGCCACGGTCTCGGTCCGGCCAAATTTGGACCAAAATCTCTCCATAAAGCTACGTATAGTGGTCTCCACAAATCGATCTGTCTTGCCAAGTTTAGCTGGATTAGATACCTCCGAGCAAGCAAAGTTCCCAATCTGCACAATGCCCTTGGCTGCGAAAAACTTGCAAAGGTAAGTGGCAGAGGTCTTAGCACTGAAATCGAAGACTCCAGTCAGAAACTCATTAAGATTGCTGAGGTTGGCCTTGATCCAAGAGAAAATCCCAGAAGTAGAAGTTCCAGGATCAACCAGAGATGCAACACCACCAAACGCGTGAAGAGCGGAGACATAAGACTCCGCTACCTTCAACCCAACTGACCTTAGGGCATTCATCTCCGTCTCAAGACTCTTGACATTAGCCTTCAAAGCCTCCACTGACTGGCGCTCACCATCCACCTCCTTGCGAAGGATTTCGGAGATCTCGTTAGCCTTGTCTGCGCGCTGGGTAGCAAGAGTCACAGATTTTTGAGCATCATCGAGAGACTTCTTCAAATCAGTAGACCTGACTTCGAGATTGATAGCTGCTCCTTCAGCTCAGATGTTTCTTGTGCAAGCTCCTTCTTCTCAAGAGTCTGGGACTCCACCTCTGCCTTCAGCGCAGCAATCGCGGCATCCTTTCTCGCAATCTCAGCATGATTGCTGGATTCAACCGCTATGGACATAGCATGACTCTACAAAATTGTAGGATCATCATTAAGCAAGCTAAATCTGACAAATTCTCAAAAAGCACAACAAAACATTACAACTCACAATAATGTGGTGGCCAACTTGGGTGCGCATCAGGACACTATGAGGCAGCTGCACAAGACGACGAGTAAGGTCAGAACCCATCACTTCGGTCATCTGCCCAATGCCTTCGGCCCACCCAAGGAGAAAGCGTTTATTTGAGTCAGCAGCACAACCAGATGGAGAGGTCCCCGACCCACCAGCATCTCACGGAGGCTGGGACGGGGCAACCACATCCTCAGAAATAGCACCCTCCGCTAAAGGAACAGACGATGTCGAGATCACTGGAGGAGCCATCTGAGTAGCCTTCACAACGATACGAGCTGAATAGATAAACAAAAGAAAACAAATCAAAACATAACTAACAAACACAAAAATTCCCAACCACCGCATACGAGCTCACCAAACAAATAAACTTCCCCTGTAGAAGCCCTACCACAAGAGACCTCAGAGTAAGGAAATCTAGGTAAGTCATACTTTGGGTAAGAATCCCACCATGGCTCGCAGTGTAGGCATCCTCGTGGACCTCCACATTTTCTACCTCATGTTGTGCATCCTCTACAAGATCTTCAACATCAAAAGCTCTAATTGTCGTCTCCTCCACCTCATCATCATCAGAGCTAGCATCAAGCTAGGCGCTTGCAAAAGGCTTCACAGCGGCCTCCAATGAGATAGCGTATTTCTCAGGCCGGAGCAGAGGTGTAGTAGATGGCACGACGAGCCGCAGCAGAGACGAACCGGAGGCATCTCCCGTAAGGACAGGAGACACCTCAGGAGAAGCAGCGGCACACGGCAGAGGCCGCCAAGACAGACCTTCCATATCATGCACTATTAGAGCCTCAGCCTCCATCATCTCCGAATCCACACCGACGTCCATTTCTTCTTCGTCATACAGGCCTTCAAAAGAGTCATCCCCTCCGCTGATTCAGCAGAGGCTCCCCTCTACTTCTTCAACACCCCGCGTGTCAAAGTACCAGCTTTCCTCTTCTTTCCCTCGGCAGCCTTCGTAGCAGCAGCAGCACCAACAATAGCAGTAGCAGAAACCAAATCCTTTTTGTCTATCTTCTTCTTGACTTTGTCAAGGACCTCACGCTCAATGTAGTGCATGCCAAACTCCTCAAAAACACTGTTGAGGTGGGGCATAATGCTAGACTCTGACCTTCGAGCAAGATACTCTTTCTCAGAAACATCACCAAGAATTTCAACAGCCTTTTGTTTGGTCAAACGAACAAAATCCTCCTTGCTCTGACCTTCGGGAAGATGAAGGCCAAAGTGCGGATAGGGGATCCCCCCAGTAACCCCAAAAATAGGAAGATCAGCATCTATACATCGAATTTTTTCCTGTCTTTACCACCAAGCAGGGGCTAGAAATCAGAGACTATCATCTCCTCCACAAGATCCCTGCCTCCTGAATAGCAGCAGGCCACAGCAAAAGCCTCCGTATAGGACCTCCGCTTCTCAGAGTCAACTGACCCAGGCTTCACGCTAGTCTGCGGGCTCATCCGGGAAAATGGGTAACATTCTTACCACCCTCCTCAGGCCGGATGATGCTGGGGGTCCGCAAATAGAACCAAAAGTCCAACCAATCAACAGGCTCATACTTCCCTCTCTGGCACCAAGAAATTACAATTTTTTCCTTACCCTTGCCAGAGTTTCTCTTAGCCATAAAGCTACAAGATACAAACTGAGCCATCTTATTCCCAACATACCACGATTGTTTTTGCAGCTCATAGTACTCTGCGAAGGTGTTCATGCTAATCTCACCACCATAAGACTCGACAGCTCAGAGAAACTTGCTCAGATTAAGGAAAGCATGAGGGGTCATGTGATTGAGCTGAGCTTCAAACCACTTAAGAACATACCAAAGAAAATTGGTCAAAGGGAAGCGGAGGCCACAGGTGAAGAAATCCCGAAAAACAACGACCTCATTCTTCTCAGGCTTGGGTATGTTCTCTCCACGCGGAGGTCACCCATGACCAGCAGGAAGGAATCCTTTTCCCTCAAGCGCTGCAATCATATTCTGAGTCATCCGACTATGACCAAAGTCGTAGGTAACCTCCACCACGGCCAAATCAACCTTTGGAGGCATCAAATCACTTGGGGAAGCTTCGACATCCGACAAGGACTCTTCAAGATCCTTGGCCTCTGCGGCAGCCAGCATGCACTACTCAAAGAGATCTATGAAGCCTCCGAATCCGACACCCTAGAAGTGGGAATAGGGGCCAGAGAACGGGCGGTGATGCACGCAGCGTTTGGGTGCCACGATGACAAAATGCCAAGGCAAAGCGAGGGCGAAGGCAGCAACCAGAGGTGCAAAATACAACAGAAAATCAAGGGGGTACATGTCATTTTCACCACCCCCCTTATATAGGCAGCAAGGCGGCGCCTCGAGTTCTCGGCCCAACGGTCGCGTCATTTCGCAAATCTGATGGCCTAATTCAAGTCAATTGAAAATCAACGGTCAAGATCCAATTACGTGCAACGGTAAAAACCCAGCCTCCGGTCCAACGATCAACGGGCCAGGGGGTCAGAGGTAATGACAGCCTCCGCGGCCAAGGGTGAGTTGATGGCTAGACCCGCCTTCGCTGCACCTAACCCTCAAGGGGGGAATGTTGGGGATGCGCCCCGAGGCCAGGAGGGCTTATTACCTCCGTCGGACACCTAACCAATAGATTACATGTCTTCTTTGTACTTTGCATTTGCAGGCATTGGAGAAGGAGCCTCCAGAGGTGGGACCTCCGCCGAGGAGACTCCATCGGAGGCTATGGAGCCAACCAGCGACGGAGGCTCAGCAGTGGTACCTCTCCTGAACGCAAAGGTCGATCGGCCGGCTCTCCGACTTCGGCGGAGGTCCTCCGCGGAGGAGGTAACAAGCGAAGATGAAGACCGTCGAGGTGGCGCACTAGGCCGGGCCAAGGCTCATCATCAAGGAGCGGGCATGGTGGGCCCTTCACGTGGGCAGTGATGGACCGCGGCCTGTGCGTCGAAACGATGGAGTATGGACGGATCTGCCCTCGGGAGGCCCACATGCAATAGAGTCGTTGCCTAGGGTTTCATAGCTCCCGCTGAGGGCACGCTTGTACTTTTAATCTTGGGCTAAGCAACCACTATAAAAGGCGATGCCCCCTGTGTAATTAGGGCAGTTGTCCTCTGGTAGTTGCTGTGCCACCTACCCTAAGGCCCACCTTGTAATTCCCCAATTTTATATCAAAGGAGATTGTCTTAGCCCCATCATCCTACCTTATTTTAAATCTGCTGGGACCGTGTTCTAACAAAACTTGCAAGGCAAATTTTAATATGCATTTACTTGAAACCTTTAGATTATACTATGCTGGCTCTTGTTACAGCCTATATCTTATGACACCATAAATCTGATTTTTATTAGATTTTTATCCTCATGTTAACCTAAAGCCCTTGTTCTTATTATATCTTTTTATTAAATCTTCTTTTATACTCTGTTGTATGTAAGGATTTTAGGTCACATAAATATAATATACTCTTCAGTACTATGTGATATGATGGCCATTTATAAACATATATATGTATGTCTAAACATTTTTTGATAATTTATATGTAGATTTTAGAGAATATTTGGTTTTTAATCTTAGAAGAGTTAATTTAGATGCAAATTTAAGAGGTTAGTAAATTACCAGTAATAATGGCAGGTGCATGATTATATGCAAATTTAGAAAAAATAAGTTTTTTCTAGCACCTCTTATGAGGACTGAAGTGGAGCCTCCGTTGGGGGCATCTAGATAGATATAATATTTGTCTTTTTTCTAACATTATATGTAATTAGTTCAAATCTAAGCTTAATGTATATAAGCTCTTGTTGCATCTATTTCCTTCTACATCATGGATCATTTATTAGCTTTCACTTTTTAGTATTATTAGTTGCTGCAATTTTTTATGCATGTCTTACCTTGAACTCTATTGCTTATTGTATCTTGTATGCAAAAGTATATTTTATGTTTTATTCGGGTTTGCAAGTCCTTCCCATTTGAATAAGTAGACCAAGTGTGCTGGAAATTAGAGAAATCATGGATATTTTCTCCTATCCATGTACATATTTATCATATTTAGTGGATTGATAAACAAAAGGATGATAGATATGTAGAGGAAAAAAAATCTTCTAAAGATAAAGATTTTTCTTTGGATGGTTTGGCATGGCACATTATTGCAAACTACTCTACAATTAATGTGGAGAAGTTGGGTTGGTTCCAGGATCGAATTGCAGACTTTGTGGAGTTTTTTTTAGATCGTGCAAGGCACGTATTTCATTAAGCAGGAGAATAAATAAAAGTTTTACAGAACAGAGACAAGGACTAATGGTCAGCCAAGGCTAACCAGTAGCTCCCCCAAAAACCCAGTGAAAAAAACACACACACAAGGAAAAACAAAGGCCAGCGGCCAAGAACACCGGGTTCTACATGATAACTAGCCGTGCTACAAGAGGGCTCGCTAGCGCCGCTCGCCGCTGATCTAGCACCGCCAAACTTTGTGGAGTACATGGAACAATTTACCATTTGATGTTCTATTCCCATGTTGCTATCCTAGTCTGGTGCTAGGTACATGATCGCCTAGGGGAGGAGCACTCCTTAGTGATACTATAAATATCTCATCTTCAATCTACCGAGATTGAAAATGGGGTGCACTGCAAGCAATATTGTCGTTGCTTCCTTTGCTCTGCTTGCCTTCCGACGATAGGCTCTGCATGCCCACCAGAGATGTTTGATGAAATGTTTAGATGGAAACTGCACCTTGTATTCTATTACTTAGGACTATGTGATTTACCAGTGTGTATCAGTGAGAGATCGATTTGGTTTGTATGAAAGTTTGGAAGTTCCGTTTGGAAACCAAAGTTGAATTCTTTCCTGGAATGCGTGAAAGGCTTTTTATAAGGTACCCAATGGCTAAACCAATAAATAGCTAGATTCAAAGCGAAACTGTAGAACCCTATACTAGAAATAGGTAGTCTAGTTAAGACCCGATCATAGCGCTACTGCCCTGACGAAACAAGCATCGAATTTTTGGGGATCATGCCACCCTTGCAAAATATGGATGAATAGCTAAAGAAGGCTTGTACAGTAGCTTAAATAACTAGTGGTTAACCGCCATTAGACGTACCCAACTTGACCCTCTCAGGGACCAGTGGTTTTAGATATTTGCCGCCGATTACTACGGAAGAATTTTTTTCCTATCCAGTACTTGCAGAATTTCTGAGGCTGACAGGTGTGTCCGTGGCGACTGGGGGACCTAACAATTTCTTAACCCCTGATTTCTTCCTTGCCATGTGTCACTAGCTTAACCAGAAGAAGCGGCCAAAGAGCTTGTATATATATAGCAAACACTAGGATTAAGCAGTTGAAAAGAAAGGCTTGCTGCAACTGTGACCACCAGAGAGTCGTGTGGCGGGCGTGTGGCGCTATAGCTCCGACCAAGGCACCGTCATGACCATCGAATCTGTCGCGCGGTAATGTGTGAATCCCCATCGCCCCTGGTACATGCGTGGATACGCACTTTCTGGCATATTAGTTCTACCTTCCTCTCACCACATGCATGTGTTACCATGAACGACTGTGACCACCAGAGGCGTGTGGCGCTATAGCTCCGACGAAGGCACCGTCGAGACCATCGAATCTGTCGCGCGGCAATGTGTGAATCTCTATCTTCCCTGGTATGTGCATCACACTTCTCCACATCAGATTAATTTGAGCTTTCTAATGTTAAAAAAGATTGAACTTTCCCTCAACACATGTTACCATGCATGATCAGATGCCACCGTCTCCGTCACCACCGCAGCCGTCTAGGTCGCCGGGACAGCCACCGGAGTACAAGCACTTCTGTCGAGTACGCAACAAGGGTTCACGTGCGGCAGTGCGCTCGGCGGGCATATGAGAGCCCACGGCGCTAGCGACGTCGACGGCTTTGGTGTTGACGACGACTCTCTCGGCGAGGAGGCATCCGCGCGATGCATGGGGGCAGATCAGTGGGACATGGTGGGAACGTCGGCGACGCATGCGTACGCACTTCGAGCAAATCCAAACAGGCTGATCAGGAGCTGTCAGATGTGCAAAAACTGCGGGAAGGAGTTCACATCATGGGAGCTTTTTCTTCAACATGGGAAATGCAACTCGGAGGACGAGGGAGAAGAAGAGGAGGTGGATGGGTCTGGCTCGCTACGTTCGTCGTCACCTCCCTCGGATGCCGACGGCGAGGAGGATCCGGCAGTGGCAACCGCATGGTCAAAGGGAAAAAGATCACGCCGCGTCAGGGCGGAGGACACTTCCACTGTGGCGCCGCCGGAGCGGTGCACATTAAGAGAGGAGGAGGATCTCGCAAATTGTCTCGTCATGCTCTCGTCGTCCAAGTCCAACAATGAGAAGACGAATGTTACGACAACGGATCATCAGGAGCCAGCAAATGCCTCTACCAAGGAAGGTGATGGAGAGCCACCATTGCAACTGCAACCAATCTCTTTTTTCACACAGGCCAAAGAGTCAGTTGTGGCATTGCCTTCGCCGATAGCTACAGTGCCTCAGTACATATCACCCGCCTCGCGTGGTGTTTTCGAGTGCAAGGCGTGCAGGAAGGTGTTCACCTCGCACCAAGCTCTTGGAGGGCACCGGGCCAGCCACAAGAAAGTGAAAGGATGTTTTGCTGCCAGGTTCGAGAACAATGCAAGTGAACCAGCACGGCATTCTTCAGTGGCCATCGATACCAACAATGGCAATGGCAAGGCTGCTGCTGTCGATGAAGGCAATGCAGGTGCAAGCGTAGATGCCACAAGAGTTTTTACTACCACTGGCGTCGAGACCAATGTAGGGACGAGTACTGAGGCAACATCATCATCGCTGTCAATGGCGCTTGTGCCCATCGGACACAATCCATCAGCCGCCACCACGCTCGCCGTCTCAGCACAATACAAGAAAAATGCCAAGATGCATGAGTGTTCAGTGTGTCACCGCCTGTTCACCTCTGGGCAGGCACTCGGAGGTCACAAGCGATGCCACTGGCTCACCTCAAACACATCAGATCCTTGCAACCCGGTGGCGGACAGTATGATCCCACCCCTGACTGAAGATCTCGTCGGCGTAGTCAAACACCAGCTCAGCCTCCGACCAATGGCTGACGTGCCTGAGCCAGTGCTCGACCTCACAGTCGCGGCAAACCCGGTGGCACTAGCCGCTTCCACGGCGCGAGCGGAGGCCAGCAGCAGCTCTTTCCGTCTCGACGTAGCACCGGTGCACCTGCAGCCACTAGTCGCCGCAGTACCAGGTACCGTTAGCCACCGGAAGAAGGGTGCAGCGACGAGCGGCCATGCCGCGGATGCGGTGGCGGAGGAAGACGAGGCGGACAGCACCACAGCCAAGAGAGCTAAGATTAGCGACCTCAAAGACGTGATGAGCATGGATGGTGAGCCCACGGAACCATGGCTTCAGGTTGGCATTGGTTCCTCCTCGGCCGCAGGTGATGACACAGCTGACAAGGGCTGAGAACCAGCTATTTATTAATCGACTATGAAGCATTATTACGGTACATATTATTGTATTACAGTAACTACTAACTCTAGCTCAGAGCATGAATGTACAATTTGTGGAGTCTATTTGTTCTACTTATGTAAGTACTTTGATTTCTTTTCTTTTTCTTATACAGATTAGTATATATACTTGCATCATCTTTGTAAGACTGAATGTACTGCTGTTAAAGACTGATTAAGCAACAATATGGAAGACACCATTTTTCTCTGGGTATATTTGTTCTGTAATTCATATTTATAGCATCAAAACCTTAGCCTTCTGAAATTTCCGGGTTGCCATATGATTTCGTGGCTTCTTTTTTTATATATATAAAACATAAGGGGGGATCCCCTACTGCAATTTATTAATGAACTTGAAAGTAAAGGTATATGGCCTGGATATGTGACTTTAGAAACAAAGAAAGTAAAAATAAAATAAAATCATAAGAATTACACAAAACCTTCTAGCCATTGACCTAACTCTGGTTGGTACTTATTTTTAGCTCTAAGCTTAACTAGAGCTAACTCTCTTTTGAAGGTATATTTGCACGATGACAGAGAATGTTGAACACTTCTGAAAACATTGTCAATTACGAGCAGACCAGATGGGCCAACACATACAGATGATAATCTCTATGAAGAAAGATTTATGAAGGTGAAAATTAAATGTTGTCAACGTGCCTAGAAGGTCATCTTAGATTAGAGGAGCTAAAGCCCGTGTATTCCAACAGCATACCGCAAAAGGGCAGTGGAAGTAGAGATGAACTAGAGTTTCTTCAGAAGTAAAATCACAGAGAACAGTCATAACTCTCCAATTCCATGTTCCTTCTCTTTTTTTAATAATGGAAAGTATATTTTCAGCTTCACTTATCCTTTGTCAAAGATGCATCAGGCCATAATCAGTGCTACTAAAATGACAAGAGTAACTAGAACACTGGTACAACTAAAAATAAAAGCAACTAACAAAAAAAATTATATCCCTAACAAGATACTCTTATAGTCTTACATGACATTCTAACTTGCTCCGTGAAGTCAGCTCCAAGAGAAATATAACCACCAAGTTAAGAAATCGACACCAAAATACATCTGTCAAACCTTGTAGGATGAAAGATCTTAGAACACCGACCACCATTAGAGACTCTAGATGTTGTATCCTGGCAACGACACGAAGCACCTGGAGCATGTGCAAGGGAACCAGAACCACCATCTTCATGTCGGTACCATAGCTGAAAACCAAAGAATCTTCCAAAAGCGACGTCTTCAATGAGAAAATGACATCCAAAGACGTCATCATCGCCCAACCAGAGACACTGGTGTTGGGTTTCACCTAGAGAGATCCTCATGAAGGATGAGACGACATCTCTGGTGGGGAAAGTGGCGCCCACAGGCGTCATTGCCGTCGAAACTTTGTAGTGAGACCATTGCTGCTGCCCACCAAGAGCTCCTGCTATTACGCCATACACCAGCGACATGGTCCATTGTTGGATCCAGCCACGAAGGCGGTCAAATATCAGATTCGAAAAACTGGACGCCACCGACGAGTTGCCTACTGCGAAAGTCAGTTGCCCACGGCTGCCAGGCACGATGGATAGCGTCGCCACCGCGCGCCCGCCGGATCCATCAACCATGCCGGATTTGGCTGCCTAGGCCATGAATCCAGCACTAACTGCCGGAGACGAGCGCCGCCGCCGGGAACCCCACTAGCAGCAGGAGCTCCACCATGGCCGATAGGAGCACCAGATCCGCCCACACCAAGGCTTGATCCGGCCGGCAAGACGCTTGATCTGTTGCTTGGAGCCGCCGCTACTGTTGTTGCACCGGCGAAGTTGCTAGCAAGATCCACGACCTCGCGAGCCACAACTTCAAACGGAAGTCGCATGTCATGCAGCCTACTCCTTCATCGCGCCTCCATGTGCCGCTACTGCTGCACCACTCCTTCGCTGTCGCGAGGATCTCACATGTTTGGGAAAAGGCCTCGCCGCCCATCTAGGGGGCCGCACGGGCCTCCTGGCAGCCCCCTCCGTTAGCGGCGAGGGGAAGGGCGAAGGGGACGAAGGCCTGGCAGCGGGCTACGATGGCCGCTGCCCGAGTCACCTGTGCGGGGGCGACGCAGGGGCTAGGTCTGTCATGATCCTTCTCTTAAGGAGTCCATGAGTATTGAGCCTATCTTTGGAGCCAAAAGAAGAATTTTCTTTCAGGTCGATAGCTAGACTTCCACAACCATTTATATGCCAAATGAACTTGTCTAGACATGAGTACGCCTTTCTGGAAGCAAAAACACTTGAGCCCAAAATATATGACAAAATGTCGTTTTCATCTTGTAAAGTGGCAGCATCCATAATAGAAGCCAAAAGGTGAAACTGAGAATAAGCTTCAGAAGAAAGAGGCAGGTGAAAATGGTCAGTCAAGTCTGTCTCTGAAAGGAAGGAGTGAACTGAGACATGCTGATTCTTTGCAGAGGAAAACAATTTCTGGGTATTGAGAGCTCAATAATCTACAGCTGATGCGGCAATGCCGCTTACCCGACCGAAGGGCCACAGTTATGAAGTAGTATCTTTTCAGTTTCTGAAGATCCGGGTTGGAGTAGACGAGTACTGGTGCTTATCTGACACTGATTATTATTCTGCTTAAAACATCGGGATCCCACAGCGTTCTGCAGACACTGCAACTCCTGTCATGCCGCGCTGCGCGCCCTCAGCATTTCCAACCTGACGGCGACCTACATTCAGCTTAATTCTCAAAACCTTAATCCGTTCAACAGATCAACAAACTTGTACTATTACTGTATGTAAGGTACTTACTCTACGTGATCAGTAGTCATCCAGCTACAAATTCTTGTGTTCTTTCTACTGATTACCCAACCGATGATTGTGGTTGCAGGCATCCGGAGAAGAACAGGGGACAGCAGGACGACAATTGCAGGAAAGGAAGAAGGGGCAAACGACTGATGATACTGCCATATGAATGACCTCATCAATTGACCATTGCCCCAGTTTTCTCGTATTCAGAATCCAAATCCAGCCGGTGCCTCGGCGACCTTGTGACGCACGAACTGACTTGCCTGCCGAATTCATATAAAATAAAATCTGACTGACTTGGTACCTGATTTTGTTTCAGAACTGGCAGCGCCAGTATCAGTAAATAACTGGCACAACCTGCAGGTGCTCGATCATACACGTGCCTCACTCACAGTCGCACGCATGATCAGTATGATCGGCATCACAGCATGTTCTGAAAGTGGCTGGAGGTTTCCTTCTCTATCAATAAATACAAGAACCATCTCATGCTTGTTCCTTCTGTATTTATAAAGTTTTCCCTTGAAATTGGAATTTGAGTTGAAGTCAACTTTGGATCAAGAAAATTTCAGAAATTGGAAAAAAAATGAAAAGAAAAGAAAAGAAAAGAGGCCGGGTACTATGCTTATGGGCCACCTGTGACGCTGCAAGGCCCATAAGGGCGAGGAGGCCAGCCAGACGGCCCAGACCACGAGAGCTCCTTGTGAGAGAAAAGGCCCGTCCGGCCCAACTGAGCTAGAGGCGGCTTTGAGCTGAAAGAGCAACTCAAATCTCAATGTCTCTTGTTTGTTGACATTTTGTTTGTTTTCTTTTGCAAAACTGTATACACTTTAAACTCAAAACTTGGAATCCGAAAAAAAAAAAGTTACCTTTTGCATCTCTCATCAAATTTCGATTGGATTCATTCACCCCTTTTTTATTTTATTATTAATTAAATAATTATAATTATATTAGTACATATATATAAATAAATAATAAATAAAATATATATTATAATTTAAGTTGTAATATAATAAATAATAAAATAATTATAAATAAACTTGAACTTTATTTTGATATTGGTAGGGGCCGCACGGACGCGTACCCACTCGCCATAAATTATGACGTCCACCCTTCCATTTGGGGAGATGGTAAGCTAGCGTTCCTCTCAAGTGCAATGGTGGTCGATAACTTAGGCCATGACTCTTCATGATCAACCATAGACCACATCCAAGTATGAATCAAGGTTGCACCTAGGGTTCGCTTTATAGTCCTTTCTTAGGGGCAAGCAAGATTAGGAAACCGATATGGGACTAATTAACTTATACCGCAACGCTTGACAAAAAAAAAACGCTTGACGCTAGCCCATCTTCTGTATTCTCCTTCGGCCTGGTCGAAGAGGGCACATGAAGCCTGTGGGCTGCAGCCCTTCAGCTTGCCCTCTGCCCTTGCCGTCACGATTCACGACAGCCTCGTGTGCGCAGCAGACGCGGGAGGGGGCCACGTATGACGGTATGACTATGAGGATCTGGGATAGAACCGAACACAATTCGTGTTCAAAAAAAAAAAAAGAACCAAACACAATTCAGATGAAATCGCGAAGCAGATGACTAGATGTAGGTGCATACTTGTGGATTGTACTCTTCTTTACACTTCACTAATAATAAATAATTTCATCACAATATTGGCAGCCCGATGAACACCACCCCCACGACGCCTACTACTAGTCTACTACTACAGCCACGGAACCCCTAGAGAAAAAACCTCAAAAAAAAAATGAAAGGCGCATGGGGTTTCATTGTGAGAGATGAAAGAGGGACTGTTGTGACTGCTGGTGCAGGTAGAATGAATCATTGTGGTGCATGATGCACTCAGTGCACAGTGCAGAGGCCCAAGCGTGTCTTGCAGCTCTGTATGCGGCAATTGACCAAGGTATCTGTCAGATTCTTTTGGAGACCGATTCATCTATTCTAGTAGACGCTCACCAGTCTAGTTCTTATGATTTTTCAGCCAATGGTGTTCTATTTAGAGAAGCTAAGCTCCTTACGTCTTTGAATTTTATTCGGGCTGATATTGCCTATGTACCACGATCTTGTAATAGAGATGCACATGATCTTGCTCATATGGGGTTGAGTTGGGATCCGGATCGATCCCATGTTTGGATTGATCCCCTCTCAGAGGTTTGTAACATGTTTGGGAGCTCCTGATGTAAACGATCTCCCCGGATATAATAAAGCACAAACCCTTTCTCAAAAAAAACCTCAAATCAAGATCCATAATTGTAATTCGAGGGCTCCTTTCAGTTGTGAATGCTTATTATGGTCTATTGAGCTAGCGGCTGGAGATCGAGCCTCCAGGGCTGTGAATTTCTAGCCTCTCACTCAAAAATCCTCCTTGTTATGTACGCGAGCCTAATGACTGTGTCGGCAACGTTGCGTCTTTGGCAACATCGGCCTGATTTATCTGTCTCAGTTTACTTAGCTCTTTAGAGAATGTGTTGGGGTTTTTCCCCTAACGATGCAATTTTTTAAAAAATATATGGTATATAGAGCATATAAGTGCACGGCACGGACGAGGGGATGCACAAGCTACATCTCTTCCATTATCTCTTGGCTGTTTCCTTATTTCTTATTCTTATTGTAATTTTTTTTATTTGACATTACTTATAAAAAATCTCAACGAAAAAACTGCATGCATTCAGTTTATCCAAACTTTCAAGTCAAAGAAATGAACTTCGTGAAAAAAAATGAAGTCGAAGAAATAAAAGGGTCTATAAGTCTTCTAGCTGCGCATTTCAAATGGTTGTTTTAATACATCTATACTCCTTTTATCCTTTTTTTAACTATTGTTGTGGCTTCCCGAAAGACAAATATATATGAGAAAATATTAATATTATGGCACATACTTATTATCATTAATTAGATATATTGTTGAAACTATTTTCATATAGTAAACTTATTCGAAGATATAAACAATGTTAATATTTTTTATAAACTTAGTCAGACTTAAGAATGTTTGACTAGCACGAATACTATAGTGACATATAAAAGAAACGGAGGGAGTATTATATACTAATTTATGTGTAACGTTTTGTTGTCCTTCACTTTCTCTCAAGTGAGTATATATTGTAAGTTAGAGCATCAAGCCAATATATAACGGAGAATACGATCTCAATACGAATTTGAACGTATGGAGTGATCCATTTATATAAATATCCAACCCTTGTATGCCTATACGAGCGACACATATATCTAGACAAGATACTTAGTTTAATCCCAAGATAAATTGGAACAAGTCATCCAAAGTCAACGCAACAAGAAGTTACGTCCTGTTGCAACACAACGACATGTTTGCTAGTAAAATTCCTTAAATATTAAAAATTGCTAGTAATATCTTGAGTAGATTCAAAGTTTGCATAGCGGTGAACTAACTGTTCAGCCAAACATTTGAAATTCTTTTATAAATGAAGATTTATTTAAAAAAATCAAAGCACAATACATCGAGATGATAAAAAGTTCAAAAATAACTTCCTAGAAGCATAAATCCCAAAAATTAAAGTAAATGTCAGCCCATTCTACTTATTATCAATCTGTAGAGTAGTTCAGTATGTAGACTAGCAGTATGTAGACTAGTTCAGTATTCGTGTGCTCTAGAAGAAAAAAAATTGTATCCTTGACCGCTCCTACTGCAAAACCGCTATAACTAAAACCTTCATGTGATTTTCTTTTCTTGTTCTGTTGTTTTTTTTTTTCTATGAAGTCGAACTAATTTCTTTATAAATGGTGCGTTCTAAACAGGTCGCTTCCGTAGAATAGACTAAGTGCTCGGCCAATAAATAATCGAGGTTTAGGCCAAAGCGGTCTCTATGGTCTGCAGAAGCAAAAGCAACGGATGCCTTGTAACGGAGCAACGATGATTCTCTCCCGAAAATACGCCGTGGCCAAGACATACAGCTATAAACACCTGGCTGCTACTGTTGCTTCACTGTGGTCGTATTTTTCTACAACTACTAGTACATTCTGTATCACTCCGATCCAGTTGCAGAAGAAAGAAGAAACTAACAGTAGAAGAACCAAACGAAATTACATCCCGATGACGATTCGGATTATCCAAAAGGTCTCGAGAAAGGTTGGAGACGGCCATCCGGAGAACAGAGACAGCAGGAAAATGACAGGGATAAAAGAAGGGGAGAACAACAAGCGCTGCTAGCTGCAGGCTGTCTCGGATGTTAGTGTTCGTGATCATTCTAATTGTAGATCAGAGGGTAGTTTTATTTGCATATACAATAAATGAGTAGAATTTCATGATGCATCATCATGATGCATGAAGCAGAGGGAGAGGAGAACTAGAGAGAGAGGAGAGGAAGACCATACCTTCGGTCTTGGCAAAGGAGGCTGGCGATGGTCTGCGCTAGGGCAGCGACGGGTGGTGAAGCGGTGGTGCAGTGGCGACGCTGATGGTGCTTTCCGTCACTGGCAGCGCCTCCTTTAGATCGGATTAGGGTTTCTGTGGAGTTCTGTGGGGCGGCAGTGAACCTCGTGTATTGTACACTGGCCCCCACCTCCTATATATGTCGCTGCGCGAACGAGGGCCCACCAACCTTGTGTATGGCTAAGCATTCCCGATCAGGATGCAGTCAAGGGGTCCCTCTTGACCGTTGGGTCAAGACGGTTGAGATCAATCCTAGCATTCTCCCCCTTGATCTCATCTTATCATTCTTTAATTTCTTCTCATCATTCTTTAATTTCTTACTTCAACCTTTAATTCTAATCTTTCTTACTTCTGTCTCATTCCATTACAAATTAGTGCATAGAGCATGCTCATCGTCATGGTCAATCACCGATAGATTTAACAGCTACAATACACGTCTCTGATCTGAAATAGATTCTTCAACTTTTGGGTCATTTATTGTTCAAAAATCATAGGCTATACCATAAACCCATGTCGATTGTGTGTCCTCTAAACACACTGGGTGGTAAGCCTTTAGTAAACGGATCCGCAAGTTCTTTCTCATTACTCATATGTTCAATTCCATTAAAATAATTTTGGACTTTTCTCCTTTACAACACATACATTCATTGTGTTTGGCAGCACACTTGACCTGTTGTCATAGGAGTAAAACACTTAAATGGTTGCTGCTGTTGTCAACTATTGTCAACTCCGGGCATAGGTTTTTCTTAACCATTTCGCATATCCTCTAAGCCTCACAATATTCCATTGTATAACCTTGTATTATTCATGATTTCACAATTGTTTCTTTGGAGCTTTTCCACAATAAAGCTCCGACAACGAGTGTTAGTGATTGTAGATTTCACTACACATCTCGTTGAACTTTCATATTTGTACCCACAACTATTTAAGAGTACTTGATCTTTCTTATTCAATATGAGACTATAAATCTTTTCAATGCATTCTTTATTCTATTCCAGTGATCTATACCTAGATTGTACTTCTGCAAAAATATCCCGGATATATCAACTATGTCAGGGTAACTTATAACTTATAAGCATTCATTAAGCTTCCAACAGCTGAAGCATACAGGACGTCCATCTGATCAATCTCATATCGGTTCTTCAAAATATATCAAGTTCTAAATCCATTACCATTGACTATAAGAACATGCATAGGTTTCCTTTGTATGCATACTTTATTTCTTCAAAATCTTTTCTAAGTATGCCTTTATGACAGTTCTAATACCCCTCTTCTTCTCTTTCAATGAGTTTCAACTCAAATGATTCTTCACTGAGATTCTTCACTGAGATTCTTGTTATTCAAACTTGAGGACAAAACTTCTTTGTCTCTAATAGTAGATTGACATCACTACTAGCAAGTAAGATGTCATCCACATATAGGATTAGAAAATGAATTTTCTATTCATAAACTTTGCATAAATGCAATTGCCCTCCACATTCTCTTCAAAACCCAAACTTTCTTTGATTCATCAATTTTAAATTCTATTTTCTAGAGACTTGCTCTAATTCGTAAATAGTTTTCTCCAAGCGGCATCCTATGTATTTTATTTTTTTCATGATAAAACTTCTGGTTATGCCATGTAAACTTTGCATACAAATCCTCGTTGAGGAATGCCATCTTTGCATTCATCTAACGTAATTCTAAATCGTATTGTGCCACTAACATTCATTATAATCTGTTCATTCTCTTTACGTGAATCTTTCATCACAAGTTGAGATATATATTTTTCTTCATTCCCTCTAGAGCCACGTTACGTCTTGTAGACCCATTACAGCCTACTGTTTTGGCTCCATTAGGAATTTATTTTAAATTTCAAACATCATTGGTATTTATTGATTTTATTTCACTTACATTTGTTTCTTGCCATTTGGACAAGTGAACGTTTCTCATGCTTCTACAAAAAGAGATGGGATCATCTTTTTTTTGAATTTCTTTATCAACATTGACTTCATAGATATCAAAATAAATATTTTTCTCATTCTTTCAGACCCACTATGGCCCGTGGCACTTCTTTCATATGGGGCTATTGTTGCTCTTCATTGCCAAGAGGCAATTATTCTATAAATTTCTGAATCATAAGATCCTTATTTACTTTTCATCTTCGTAAAGAGCAAACAACATGTGTTGTATGTGTCATACAACATCAACAGGTATCAAGTAATTTATTGCTTTTAAAATACTAGAATGGGCATCCAATCCCGCTTCTATTCAATTCTTTCGGTATCTTCATACCATGCTCCTCCAGATTACTCAATCTTCTTGTAAAGGTGGTGTATCTTCAAATTCTTATTTGGGTTTAATTTATCATAACTTCTTACGATGCTTTGAGCACTGTTTTTAGCATTTCCTACTATGCTATCTTCCTATCGGAACTATAAAAGATTCAGGAATTTAGCTATTTCTTTACTTTAGGGGTATCGTTACTGTGGCTGTTGTACTCCCTTAACGATCACATTCATCTTTTATAGATCACTCTTGTTCATATCACATTCATCTAAAGTATGGGGAGTATCTTTCTTGATTTTTCTGTTTCTTAATTGATCTCATAAATCTCCTCCTCGAAATGTGGCAAGAACTTTTTTGTCATAATTTCAAAACTATTCAATATTCTTATGAATGAGGAAACTTTCATTACTTACTTCATCCATATGACTATGTCACGCAAAATAAAGTTATTTCTTAAATCATTTTGGGAGTACACTTTCCTCATTCCATTTCATGAACTCAACAGATTCATTCAGTACTTCTGCAAGTCATATTTTGCATGTCATTCTTATCATTTGGTTCATATGCAACTTTTTCTCCCGCCATGCGAGATAATTCCCTATAAAGGGACATCGTTGCCGAAATTGGCTCTTAGGGCATATTCACTTGTCAAAACTTAGAAATAAAATTTGAATACTCTTTAACACACATGTTTAATCCGACGTTGATCAAAATAAACATGCATATGACTCATTACATTTCATATCATGATGATCAAAGCTGAAAATTATATGACATTACATCTCTTATCAAGGTGCTTTAGAATGAAAAATTAAATTATTCTTCATTAAAGGAGTACATAAAATACATTTGTTAAATTACACTCTTATTGCACATAAAAATCATTTTATAAACTAAATTCTCATTTGTTCTATCTTCTTTTCTTAGATCAATGCACCTGAATCATCCTTCTCTTTTAATCCATCCTTTAAAGAGAACATTGTCCTTTATAAGATGGTTTTTTTAATGCAAAACTTGCACTTCTCATCTTCTGAGTCATAAATACCCAACTCATTTTTCTTTGTGCCTTCAAGAATGAAGGCATGAAGATCTTTTCTAAAAAATATTCAACAATAATCATCAATAATGAGCATGAAAATAACCCTACGTTGGTCTGGTTAAAGACATGCGCATTAAGCCTTTAAATCTTTCTTTTATATTCTAAATCACCGTTCGGTAGAAATAGAATAAAATATTATTCTTCTGCATTAATTCTATATCGCTGTTGGACAGAAATAGAATTAGTTCATATAACTCAATAATCTTGAAAAAACATATAACTTATCCTCAAAATTAAATTTTCCCGTTGGTTCGAATTTAATTAGAGAATAATCAACTTCATTTCAGCGAAAACATGAGAATATATTTCTTAATCTTTATCTATTCTCTGAAAATTTGGTCACTTTAATGCAAAATTTATCAGAGATTCAAACATTAAATTTTAACTTCATAAACAAACTTATAATATTATTATCACTAACGTTGGTCAGAAAATAATAATATCGTAATTTAATATAAAATATTTCTACTCTCAAAATTAAATTCTCCCATTGGTTCGAATTCAATTAGGAGGTAATCATCATATATCTTTGCAGCGAAAGACTTGAAAATTAATCTCAAAATAATATTATTCAGAAGCATTTCTATTTCTCTTCTACTGTCTAAACAAATATCTCGTTGGTTCAATTTGTTCAAAGAAAAAACTTCTCATATTCATCAAAATAAAGCTTCTAAAATAACATTGAAATTCATAAAATGCACTGCTCATTTGGGCTGATTGCGTTCCATTCGGCCCATGGCCAAACGCATTGTGCGCTCTTCTTTCGGTGCAGCCCAGCGGTGCTGCTCGACGAAATCGGCCCGACCCAGCGGCGGCGACAGCCCAGCTGCGCCCGCTTCTATCCCCCACGCCCAGGCCCACGGCCTAGCGGGGCTTTTCTCTTTTTTCGTTTATTCTCTTATCTCGCATTCGCGTGCTGGTCGGCCCACTGATGCGGCCTAGCGGTCAGATCGGCCCAAACAGAGCCGGTCACGCTGCTTCAACGTGTCCCAGGCCACAACCTGGGCCTGGGCTAGGTTTTCTCTTCCCCTCTTGGGCCGAAAGCTGGCCCGGCTGTCGGGAGCTGTCGATATCGATCGGACGGCTGTCCGCCGATCTCGAAGCATCAAACACTCGGCCGCCGTTCCACTCTCATGTAACCCTAAATCATTCTCTCCCCGGCCTTCTCTCTCTTCGCTACAGATCTCACGGCGACGGCGGCCATTCGCGGTCGCCCGTGGCGGGGAGGGGTTGGAGCCCGTGGCTCCCCATTTCTATCTCCTCTTTTTTCTTTCTCTGGCCGTGAGCATCGCAGTGGAAGCCGTGGTGGCCTTCTGCCGTCAGTGTCGGTGGGAGATGGTGCCGCCGGAGGCTATCCCGGTCGGCTCCCCCACCTGCTTCCTTTCTGTTTCTTTTCCTTTTCTCACTCTTCCCTCACAACACAAGGCAGCGGCGGTGGCCACCATCTATGGTGGTCGGAGAGAGTGGTGGCGCCACCGTCGGGCTCCTTGCCGGCACGCACGCTCGCCCAGGGCTGAGCGCGCCACCGTCGAATAGCCTGACGGCTATGCCCTAATGCTCGTGCACAAGGACGGACCACGCGGTGGCGTGACCCCCCGGCCGACAGCTTTGCATCTTCTTCCTGCGCACCGGTGAGCCGACGACGGCGTGGATCCGGGTGAAGAAGACAAGTAGGAGTCCTCCCTCCCCCGCACCGGATCCTTTCTTTGACTGGTTAGAGTTTCGATCTTTTTGAATCAGGGTTAGGGTAGGGTTCGAATTTGTGGACGGGTACTAGGGCTAGGGTTCGTTTCTTGATTCGAAGTTCGAGTTCATCTCGCGTATCTGTCCGCGTGACGGCGGGGTGCTCTCCGCACGCACCGGCGGCTGGATTCCGGTGACGACAGGTAGGAGTTCTCCCTCCCCCGCACCGGATTCATTCTTTGACCCTACTTAGGGTTAGGGTTTCACATTTTTGGGGATTTCTTTCTCGGATTTAAAATCGGTTTGATCTCTTTTGATTTCTTTTTCATTTCTTTAACCCAGACTCCGATCCACACGCTAGGGTTACAACCTGGCTCTGATGCCATTGTTAGTGTTCGTGGATCATTCTAAGTGTAGATGAGAGGGTAGTTTCATTTGCATATAGAATAAACGAGTAGAACTTCATGGTGCACGTAGCAGAGGGAGAGGAGAACTAGAGAGAGAGGAGAGGAAGACCATACCTTCGGTCTTGGCAAAGGAGGCAGGCGATGGTCTGCGCTAGGGCAGCGATGGGTGGTGAAGCGGTGGTGCAGTGGCGACACCGGTGGTGCTTCCCGTCGCTGGCAGCGCCTCCTCTAGATCGGATTAGGGTTTCTGTGGAGTTCTGTGGGGCGGCAGTGAATCTCGTGTATTGTACCCTGGCCCCCACCTCCTATATATGTGGTTGAGCGAACGGGGGCCCACCAGTCTTGTGTATGGCTGAGCATCCCCGATCAGGATGCAGTCAAGGGATCCCTCTTGACCGTTGGGTCAAGACGGTTGAGATCAATCCTAATATCGTATTCACTAGCAAAGCCCAGCGTCCCTCCAGGACGACTAGTAGCTTACAAAACCGAGATTGATTGGCGAGTTGATGCTCCGTTGCTCCATCTTCAGTTCAGTTGGCAGTGGATTGGCACCATTATTCTTAAAAAGAAGATTTGGCACAAGTATTTACTACCGGTGCTCGCGGCATTACTTTGCTTGCTCTAGTTGCTCCCTACTACACAGCTACACATGGCGACGTCCACAGCACAGTGGATGAATGCCTGAGCAAGAATGATGCCGGTCGAGGCGATTAACTTTGGAGTAGGTGTTTAGTGGGGTAATCATGTGAACCGGCGCGCACCTACTGTACTGCCAAGAAATCGTTTGGTTGGGTTGGAGTTGGAAAAGCACAAGCCCAAGCAGGCGACCCAAAAGCGCCTCCACGACTCCACATCGCGTAGCCAGCCAGCCAGCCAGCCACAGGGCCGGGGCGGCACGCTGAGCCGATGCTTTGCTCTGCTCACTTGCTAGGCTCTAATCCCGGTCTCACTAGGTAAATGTCGTATGTCTTTTGAGAAGTGTTTTTTTTTTATAACTCTTTTGAGAAAGGATTTTACTTTACTCATATACGGAGTACGGTGATACAGGCTACGTAGGAGGGAAACCAGCAACATCATGCCTTGTATAAAAACGGATGGAAATCGATGCAAGTAAAGTGGGGAGCACTATGTAGTAATTTCAGGGACGGGAGAAATTATGCGGAAGGAAAGGAATAATGAGATACTACTACTGCCTGGCTGGCCCTGCTGCATGTCTTTGAGAGGAAGGAAGCTACGTACTGATCCATGGAATGGAGCCAGTAATGAAGCGTTGCCAAAACAAACCATACCGTGATCTTTGGTTCCTTCCCATCCACAACCAACCGGCCCGGATCACAAATTAATTAACTAATTAATTGGAAAGGCGTAAAAACAGAGGGCGTGCATTACGACCGACTCTTGGGGTGGTGACATTTCAGTTTTTGGATCCTATCCCATCCGATTAATTTTGATGCGTACTACCAAGCTACTAGTATTAGCAACGAACAAACCCAATCCGGACCAAGCGACTGACTACTCAACTCCACCACTGCACCGTCGGTTCACCATGCATTGCAATGCATGCGCTTTGTTCGCTTCCGAGGAGCTTTCTCAGCATCCCAGCCCAGCCTTGTTGTTGGCACCTTCTCCTTGTTCCCACCCCTGCTCGATCTTCTCAGTCTCTCCACTCACTCAACTGGCTGGCTGCACGTATGGCGCACCAGCAGGGTTGGAGCTGGAGCCAGTCAAAGCCAAGGCCGGAAACCGGCCAACCGCACTTCCCAGTCATGCGTGATGGAGGGCTTAACATGGAAAATCTAGCCTATAATTAAGCTAGTCCATAAAAAGGCAGATTGACAGCCATCGCCGTGGTGGAGAGTGGAGACATCTTCAATCAATCAAAAATCCAAACTTACTAGGATTATTGCTCGTAATTCTTGCATTTGACAGTAGTTGCCAACTAAAATTCACATAGCTGGTTGGTCAAAAAAAATTATAATATATAGCACAGCTGGTTCATAAAGCAGTGTGTGTGTGTACAAATGATCTGTATATGGTTGGAAATAAATACTTAATTGTTGACTAAAAGTGATCTTTGTGTCATGCATATAAGACAAGGAATTGGACTGAAAGATACATTTCATATCCTTCATACGACCAACATTAATTCAAACAATGTACTCAACATTTATATTTTATTAGATATCTTTTCTTGGTTCTTCCAATTTTTTTTCCCTCGGGTAGGATACTAATAAGAGTATTTAAGCAGAAATTTCCTGGGACTGTCACTTCATATTTTGTTTTTCTCCCTTGACAATGCACTATATATCTCTTGTCCATCCTCTTAAAATTAATATTTTCTATTATAATAAAAAATAAGATATAATTGTGCTCTCAAAATTGCAATTAACCAACCAAAGGATGCGAGGAGCCCCACAAAAGCACAAAAGATATAGGAGGAAATCAAAAGGGAATAAACGTGGGGGAAGCTTGGCAGTTCCGCTATATTCTAACTCCCCCACGGAGGCAGCAGGCCGGGGCAGTTCTCTCGTCTCCTCCAAGAGCTGGTATTTTTAGCTCTCCCGAGCCAAGCTCTCCTCCAAGCTCTCCCTCGCCATGGCCAAGAACACATGCAAGCTATGCTCCCGCCGCTTCGCTAGCCCCCGCGCCCTCGCCGGCCACATGCGCGCCCACTCCATCGCCGCCGCTAAGTCTAAGTCGCAGATCTCCTCGGCGTCGTCGGCCTCGACCTCCATCGCGGCCGGCGGCGGCGGCGGCATGGACGACGACGCCGCCGACGCGAAGAAGCCCAGCCCCATCCACGTCCTGCGGGAGAAGAATCCCAAGCGCCGCGCCCGCCTCGACGACTCCTCCGACTTCTCGGATCGCGAGAGCGAGACGACGGACTACTACTCCCCGTCGCCGGACGCCAAGCGCTCGCACGCCGGATCGGGGGACGCGGAGCCGGTGAGCTCGGTCACCGACGCGGCCACGCCCGAGGAGGACGTCGCGCTGTCCCTGATGATGCTGTCCCGCGACTCCTGGCCCGCGCCGCCGCCGTACACGTACCCGTACCGCCTCGATTCCGACGACGACGACGCGAGCGACGCCCGCCCCGTGGTGGTCGCCCCCGCCGCCGCGGCGGCAGCGCAGAAGCGGACGCGGTACGAGTGCTCCGCGTGCAAGAAGGTGTTCCGATCGTACCAGGCCCTCGGGGGCCACCGCGCCAGCAACGTGCGCGGCGGCAGGGGCGGCTGCTGCGCGCCCCCGCTCAGCACTACTCCGTCTCCCGCCCCGGCCCCGCTGCAGCCATTGCCGGAATGCGAGGGCACCGAGGAGGACTCCAAGGCGGCGCAGCAGCCGCACGAGTGCCCCTACTGCTTCCGCGTGTTCCCGTCCGGGCAAGCTCTCGGCGGCCACAAGCGGTCTCACCTCTGCTCGGCTGCGGCGGCGGAGGCGGCGGCGGCAGCAGCCGCCGTCACATCAGGCGCTGATCCTTCGTCGATCGCAATGAAGAGCCTGGGCTTCATTGATCTCAACCTCCCCGCGCCCTTCGACGACGTCGAGGTCTCCGCCGTGTCAGATCCCTTCCTGTCGTCCAAGCCAGCAGGTTCTTGAAAGCTAGCAGAGCAAGCAAGCCGGCCGCTCGCCTTTCGGCCGATTCCATTCCAGTGGAGACGATTCGAGGTAAGGATCATCAGAGACAGACAGAAAGAAAAGACTTACTGATTAACGAAGCAGTAAGCAAGGTAGATAAACTTGTGATAAAAAAATTGGAGACATCTTTGCTTGGGTTGGGTTGGGTGGTTCGTTTTTCTTCTTAGTATATTTGTTCGTTTGCATTGATTCAGTCAGCTACAATATCTGTGTAGTCCACCATTTCGTTCTGTCTTTTTGTTTGTTTCAAGCCATGGAGCAGAGGAGATCGGGGCAGCTAACAGAGCTCGCTAGCTAGCTAGCTAGTTCTTGAATTCTCATCTGATGGATCAAGAAAATCCAAAAAGGACCAAATACTCTAGCTGAAGCGTTGCTTTCCGTTGCAGTCTCTCTCCAGCTGTGCTCGTTGTTCCAACTGTCCATAGCAGGGAGCCTGGGAAAGCCACCAAGGCAATCGCAGTCATTACTCATTAGCCCGTAGCCAAAAACACCAGCATCGAACTGGCGATACCAATGCAGGATCGGCCTGGCGTTCGTTCACGTTTAGTCTGTTGCAGAAACTGGAACTCCGCCGCTCTGCTTGCTCTCTTCCTCTCTCTCCCCTTTTGCTTCGGCCGCATTGCTGTTGCCTGCCTGCTGATGGATGCCGCTGCCGCCCACCACCACCACGGCACCACCTGCATCTGCCGATGCATCCTTCCTTCTCCTGCTGCTGCTGCTGCTGCTGCCAGGACCAGCACTCCAGCAGCAGCGAAAAGGCTAGCATAACTCCAGCAGCAGTTGCGCACTGTGCCCGGCACGAGCATAATGCATCCCAACAGATTGTCCGTCGCAGCAGCTAATGCAGTTTTGAATGAATATTATAGGCGTGTATAAATACACGATATACGGATCTAGATATACTCGTACCTCGGATATCACTGTAGGCGAGTACTACACGAGATTGTTAGTTGGTTCGATGCGATCTGTCCGAGGAGTTGGTTAGAGGCTTTCGATTTTACCGGCGCTGCTCGCCTGCTTCTCCACGTTCGGCGGGAGCCGCGGGAGGTAGTTATATGCATGGCCCACCACTCACGTCCACGTGGCACCCGTCTCTCTCAAGCTAAGCCCAGGCAAATGAGCCATCAAACCGTCGTCATCATCCCTTCGGGTCCCTCCTAGTACGCTTGGTTTAGTGGTCAGAGTAACGTCGGTTGTTGATTCTGGGATTAACGCGTGGTTAAAAGAGAATGGGGGTTATTAATAATAATAAAATAAATAAATGGGCCCTGTACTGTTACCATACCTGGAGCGCGGAGCCCGAGGCGGATCTTGCGGGCGAATTCGGTTGGTCCACAAGGCGCAGCTGAGGGGAACAGGCTATGTCACGTGGGCCCTCCCTTGCCCCCCGGCCGACTACGGTGTGCGCTTCTGTGTGCCGGTAGCATGTTGGACCGGAGGCGGAAAGCCGCTTGGGGTGGGGACGGGAGACGGCCCCGGAGTGCCCCACGTGGCGGAGGCGCAAAAGGTCACGGACGACGGCTGGAATTTGGAGCCCTGCCTGAAGCCCTGAACCTGCTTCTGGTTCGTTGATCCATCGATCGATCGGTCTCCTGCTTACGTTTCTTAATGGACTTTATTATCTTGGCAAAAGTGGTACTCCTACAGTGCAGCCATAGCACAGGCACATCTCTGTTGGCTTTAACTTTTGCTGGTGTCAGGGTCACTGAACGCGGGACTTTCGTGACGAGCTCGCCGAGACGGCGAGACCCCTTCTCCCGTTCCCCGGGTCTTCGGCGAGAGGTTGAGCATGAAAGTTGAACCGAGCCTCACGCTGCGGCCGTCCCACCACCATCCCGGCGCAAAATTCCAGCTCGGCTGTGCTCGCTTTGGACCGGTCTTCCCACCGCACTGGCCGTCTACAGCTGCCGCAGAAAATTACTGGTACGGGTAACCTTTGTCCTGTGGCCCTAGCTTAGCAGGCCCATCCACGTAGCGTAGTCTCATTTTCACTTGACAGTTGCGACGACAATTGCTGGTTACTGTCACGCTTTGTAGATATCGCCGTATGGAACCGTTCGCACACCCACAGGGAGATAAAAAGATTACAGGCTTACAGAGACAGTCCATTAGCTCGATGATCGACGCTGCTGCATGCCGAGACCATTCATTCTTGGCACCTGATCGAGCAGCAGCTAACGGCGAGTGGCAACAGTTTGGCTGGTAGCGTCGACGTACGTGGGCAGCAGTGCTGGTGAGTGACTTGGTGACGTCACCACGACCACCGCAAACTTTCTTGGCACAGTGAGTGTGCTTTGCGTAGGTTAACCACCGTCCGTTTGCGATTAACTCTCCTCGTCTTCACCTGCAGCTACAGGCCACGGGCCGCAGCCACACACCTCTTCGTTCCTGCACTGTCCCTCGCCATGGTACTTCACTTACGCGGTTCCGGTTCTACAGCGCTGAGGAGGAGGGGAGGACACCCAGATTTGCAGGAAATGGAGACGCCATAACAACTACTCGTACTATATCTCCTGGATTTTGCTTCAGAAATAGCCTTCGCAACCTGCATTCATCCCTGGTTAGCTCCAGAACTTTGTTTCAGAAATAGCCTTGGCAACCAGCATTCATGCCTGTATGGTGTATACCCATTATCGCAACGACGGCATGAGCAATCATGGACTTGTCTTCTGAAAAGCCGAGGTACCGTGCGGGCATGTATACGAGATGAGTACATTGATGGGGGTTTCTCCGTGGAGCAGCACACAGGGCCGGGGGCAGGGGCAGGCAGGGGCAGCTGCCGCCGCGCGCCGTTCACATGGTAGGTGGCCACCACCCCGCGCGTTCGCAAGGAGTGAAGATGGGGCGATGCATGGTATGGTACCCTCCCTGTCATGCGTTTGCTGTCTCGCAAATTAGAACGGCATCGGCGATCGCCGTGGCAAATTGGCACGGCGCAGCAGCAGCAGCATCTAGCGTCCTCTGCTTTTGCCCCTGCTCTCTCTCTCTCTCGCTCATCTTTTTGTCTCTGCCGAGGTTTTCTTTCGGAAGGACGGCAAAAGTTTTGCCGTGATTTTTATTAGACGAATAAATGAAAACGCAAGTGTCAGCCCAGTTTTTTGACTGAAAACTGGGCCAGAAAAACCATACAATTGTAGAGGGTACCCTACTCTGTTTGCACACCTAGGTACCAATTCAACTCAACTCGCGCTACAACTAGCGCCCACTCAACTATTTGCTTGCTCGGATTAGGACATCGACACAAGCCTCAACCAACTCGGTCGGACTGGGTCATCGACACGAGCCTCTACTACAACTCAACTCTAAACTACCAGAAACAAACAACTACCGGTTGGATTGGGACCTCAACGCGGCGCAAAACACTCTACTCCTACTCCACCACTAGCACAAAACCTCATGACACAACAGTGAAAACGACGAACTAGGCCTGCCACGAGATATCCCGACCGAGTCCAAAACCACGATGACGCCTTCAAGATGGTTACGACGTCCAAGCGCCGCCATCACCTGTCCGAGAAGGACTGGGTTTTCACCCGTGGAGAGTGCAGGGGACGCGACGCCCTCAACAGGGAGAACGACACCCGCAGGTGTCGCCATTGCCAGGCTTTTGCCCAAAGTAGCCACAGCACGGACCTTGGTCACAATCCCGGTTCCCCACCAGACACCCGAGCCATCGTTGCCAGACCTACAGAAGCCTCCCCGGAAAGATCGGCACGCCGGCCACGCCAGTAGCCGCAAAGCTGCGCCAGCACCGCTCCAAACAGACGACATGCGAAGACTGACCTCCCACCGCCGTGCACGTCCACCAACAGTATCACCCACCGCCACGCACGGCCACCGAAGCCTGAAGGTACCGGACCTGGAGCAGGTTCCCAGTCCAGTGCCCCCAAAGACGCTGAAGCCTCCGTCTTCACAGCAACCGCCCCGCGACGACAGTCAAGGCCAAAGGGGAGAGGGACGGCGTAGACGAGGACCGCCCCCCGACGCCAGCAATAGCCCCAGCCACCGCCACAGAGAGCCCACCATCAAGAAGAAGGAGGGGCAAACAGAGAGGGGGGAACCCCGCCGCTGCCCCTACGTCCGCCGTCGAGCCCCGACGGAGTAGGACGACCTCCACCAGGCCCGGCACCACAGCAGCACCACCCCGGCACTGCACACAAGCTCGAGGCATGGCCGGCCACGCCACCGCGGCGTCACTGAAGAAGCCGCACCACTGCCGCCGAGGGGAGACGCCAGAGCAACCAGTGACCATCGCGAGGCGAGCAACTGCATCCGACGAACACACCTCCACCGTCGGTAGCACCTCACCGCCGGCCTAGGGTTCCGACGAGGAGGTCACCCGCCGGCAGCACCTCCGCCCTGCCACCTGTAACACTCTGGTGTTAAGCAAGCATAATCATTTGCATTCTTAAGCATAAGCATCATTATGCATAGCATTGATGAAAAGCGTGATTGTCATTTCATGTATCATGTGTGATTATTCAATTTATACTTGCCTTTCACATGAAGTGCATATGTGGTATGAGTGTTTGGTGTTGGATGACCTCTAATGTAACCTAGACATGTTTAGGACACCAAATTAACCTAGGTTTATGTTCATGGTTTTGGCTAATTGAGTTTTGTTGTCATGGTTGACCAAGGTGGACCATTAGAGTAGTTTTGTTTGACTGAATTGGAAGTGATAGCTAGAGTGCTTGCATGTGTGTGCACCCTAAATGAAGTTTGTAGAGAATTTTATAAGGAACAAAAGTTGTTTTTACCACTTTTCATGAAAATGCTTGGAAGGTGTTCAAAAATGTTGAAAAAGGGCAAATTTGGGGGCTGATTTTCCATTTTGGGAATTTTTCAAAGGTATTTTATTTGGATTTTTGTAATTCAAAATCTATGCAGAATCTGGCAAAATTTCTTTAAGATGAAATGTTCTACTCTTCAAAAGCTACATTTCATCTATTTTGAGTTTTTGCTAATTCGGCTTAGTTTGAAAGTTATTAAGCAGCAAAGTTTGTTCTGAATTAGTGAAAATAGCTTTTCGGTGACGGTTGGGTCCTGGCCGTCAGGGAAATCCCCGACCAGGAAAACGCCGTGGCCGCCCGTGGCAGCATGCGTCGGCCGCGTGGCGCTCGGGGTCTGTCGTCCGGAGAAAAATTTTGGCCGCGTGGGCGTCGTCCGAAACCGCTCGCTCCTTCATCCTCCCGGCTCCCTCACTCTCTCCCTCACCCCCGCACATTTCCGCTCTCTGCTCGCCGCCGCATCGCCCGAGCCCGCCTCGCCGCCGTTCCAAAATTCGTCGCCGTCAGCCGCGCCCGCACTCGATTGACCTCGCAATCGAACGCGCCCGAGTCTGCTCTATCTTCCTCCACCCTCGCCCCGGTCCATCCCGTCAAGGTTCGCTCGAATCGCATCACTTTCTCTCCGGCCGCCATGGCCGCACCTCGGCCTCACCGTGGTCCCGCCGCTCTGGCCATCCTCCCTCGCCATTAGGGTGCTCATCCGACGTGTCGTGGTGTATAGCTGCTAGGACGATGGTCAATGACGTCGATTAGGGTTTCGTGGGGTCGGATTCCGTCGGGCCGCCGCTCGGAGTGCCGCCGCTCCGCCGCGCTCGAGCTCCGACCACCTCCAGCCGCTCCCTCCCATCTTTAGTACCCTTGATCGATGCGCGCTGCTCTCCTCTCTCTTTCCCGCCGGTTGGTGACGCCGGAGCGCCGCCGGGACGGCCGGCCGAGCCTCACCGCCGACGAGGACCTTCGGGTTAGAATGAGGAAAAAGCTAGGGTTCTCGGTGTAAATCTGCCAGAGACAGCAATTTACCAGTTAGGGCTTGGTTAGTTTCTGGAAAGGTCAGGGTCCCCGGTGTAAAGTGGTTTTCCTTTTTTCTTTTTCAGAATTGATTTTAGATTTCAGTTTAAACTTTGAAAATTCATAACTTGCTCATTTTTCATCCAAATGAGTTGGTTCAACTTGCAGTATTTTTCTTATGAGATGATCTATGCATGAAAAATATGAAATGTGGAATTTGTGAAACTTTTTTGTATAGCTTTATTTATCTCTATTAATTATATTTATCTTAGGAAATGCATAACTAATTCTCTGTTGCTCAGAAAAATGTGAGACCAAATTTGTTGGTTTTCTTATATCATGCTCTATCTGTGAAAAATGTTATTAGGCTATGTCATATGTAAATTTTTCTATGTCTAGTTATGGTGCCTATTTTCATGTGAGGATAAATAATTCATAATAAATAATGTATAAGGAATTTGTGCATGAAACTTTGTGGAGAGTGTTTTTATGTCAATCTAGGGCTAATTATGTTCTGAGATCTGTTGTTTGATATACTTTTATGTACAAAGTATTTTATGCCCCTGGAATTGTGCTGCCTTGTCATTTTTGTGCAGGATAAAGTACTTACTGTTTTGACTTGAAATTTTTATGGTAGTCTTTGTTTGGTATGATTAAGCTTCTGTAATTTTTACAGAATTTTCTGAGTAGTCTAAAGTCATGTTGTAGTTATACCCTGAATTCTTTCATTTATAAATAATGCTTTAGAGTTATCATTTCATGTGTGTAAAAATGCTTTTTATGCTATTCATGATATGTATGATCTTCTATTGGTTGTGGTTCAGTAGAGTGTAGTGTGCAAAACAATGGGTGTTTATAATTCTTTATAGTGTGCGAGTAAAGTTTTAATGCGAGGCTTATTTGGAGATTTATCGGTAGAAGAGAATGCGGATGACATGTGCTTATCATACATGTTTTCAAATATCATATCATATCATTCATTTTAGCTGAGCATTCATTTACCATCATCATCAGCATTGTATTTATATGTATGCACGGTATTCATACGCACTATGCATCATACAGGATCGTCAGAGCTCGCGACGGTAGTTCCCGGAACACAAGGAGAGGAAGATCAACAGGAAGCTTTGGTGCGGGAAGCAGCAGCAGAAGAGGATCCCGAAGCTGATCTTCCGGAGTGTCCCGACCATCAGCCAAGTGCTTTCTTGAAAGGCAAGCCCCGGAGCATTCTCCCTGTGGTTTGCAAAATATCTAACTTGAGTCCTTTACTTGTTGTTGCATTAAGTTATAGGCGTTGTTTTATACCGTTGCTGCATTACTTATATTCCTTGCCACTGTTTATACTTCAACCCTGTTAGGTTCAGGTACGATTATATGCTTAGCCCTGCTTAACTAGATCGGTAGAAGTCGGGTGATTTCCTGTCATCCGCGAGTTATAGGTGGTAACTCGGATGGTTGAATACATTGTTATCTTGGATAACCATGTGGAGATAATAAATTGAGACCGGGCGGGATTGGAGTTGAGAATGAACTGGAGGTTCAATGTGGTTTATCCCGTCTGTGTCGAACTAGGACCCCGTCCGTTGTACGTCCTCAAGTCATATTGAATTTATGCCTCACATTTAGCTGGAAGGATAAGTCGTTCCGACCACGAAGCCTAATTTTGATTTGGGCCGAGAGTCGACCTGCTGTACGCATCGCATTGGTGAAGATGGGGGACCACGGGTTACGCGGTTGTAAGGCCTGAATATAGCATGGTGCGCCCTGCTGGCAGCCGGACGGTGCCCGGATGTGATGGTACCTGTTGATCTCGCGTTTTTCCTGAATTGGATGTCGGTGACCTGTAGCTCACCGTGGCTGGTGAGTGTGGTTTGTGTGAGGAGTACCCGCCAGCTGGTTAGCAATCGATTATAATCGCCATCGTTCCTGGACAGTGAACACTTGACTTGAGCAGCGGTATCGTAGTAATAACTTGAACAAGAGGTGAGATGGTTGAGCTGTTGAGACTGAAAGATACTCAACCGGAAATGGTTACTTGCTGTTGAATAATTATTACCATGCTTGTTTAGTACAGGAGCTAATGTAGCATGATAAGGATAATCAGATTAAAATACATTGCTAGAAGGTTCTTATTAAATGTTTCTGAATGCAAGCTTTTCCGCAATTAAATGAGTCAGCTATCCTACTTATACAGCCTTGCATACTCCTTGGAGTCTTTTATTTTAGTTTATGACGGGTAAGTCTAGCTGAGTACATCCTCGTACTCAGGGTTTTATTTCCCATGTTTTTGCAGATGGTGAGATGCTTTATGGTTATTGTCAGAACTGTTTCTATCCCGCCTTGGGAGATGACTAGACCTTGGGCATGGTCACTCTTCTCTACTTGATGCTTTTGCTGGATGTGGACCAAGGACCTGGCACTATATTTCAACTGTGTGTGTGTGGTATTTGAATTTAAATCGCTTCCGCTTTTATTTGAACTTGAACTTGGTTTGTAATAACTCTAATTCGTACTCCGATGATGTTTTAAAACTATGTGCGAACTGTGTACTTGTGAATGAAACCGCTAAACTATTACGATCTTGGTCGTGTCGGAAAAGTTTGAAATCCTTCGAGATTTCACGGACTACCGGGTTTATTAGGTCTCAATCATATGATTTGCTGAATTTATGGCGGATTATGTGCTTGTGCTCTAATAAATTGGTCGGTTCTGTTACACCACCCAGGTGCCTCTGCCGCTGTAACACCTCTGTGTTATATTAACTAAAACCTGCCATGTCATCATATGCACTGTAAAGCATTCATGATTAGGTCAACCTTGATATGCATTAACTAAAATAAGTTTATATTTCATAGGTTGATTGTGTTTCTGGAATGTGTTGTCACATGAAATAATAAACCCCTACTTTCGAATGTCATCTCAAATGCTTGATTTATATTCTATGTACTTGAAGTATAAACCGTGTTTACACTAGTGTCAAGCATAGTGTATAAATCTAAGTCCAACCCTAAAAATGATTTCCATATTTGAAGTTGAATTTGGATTTCAAAGCTTATTCCCAAGCCTTGCAATTCAAATTTAAATTCAAATTGGAAAGCTATAAAAGGTTTTTCAAAAGTCAACTTGGTCAACCAAGGGTGTCATTGGGTCATTGACCTAAAAATGTCCTTGGATGATGTATGTGATCACTAATAACCAACCAATTAAATTAGAAACCAAATCGAGTTTGAATTCGGTTTCAAAAACCCTTTATTTCAAAACCTAGTTTTATCCCCTTTTCTATAATTCAAAATCTATAAGGAATTTGGGGATACTCTAAAAAGATAGTTTGTAGATCTTGACAAGAGCTACAAAGTTGGTATTCAAAGTTTTTCAAGTTCCTACAAAGAATTTCAAATAAATTTGAAAATACAGTATTTTAGCATTTGTCCCCTTTTGATTTTAAAACCAGAATTCAAAAATTATGCATAATTTAGGAAAACTTTGTATATGAAAAAGTTTTGGTTCAAAAAGATAAACATTTCATAGTTTTCAAGATTTTCATGTTTTATTGAAAAACCAAAAGTAATTTCAAATGTTTGTTTCTAGGGTTTTATTCCCTTTTTGAATTTGAATTCATATTTCAAAATCCAGACAGAATTTGAGGATTCCAGTTAAATGAAAAGTGTAGCTCTTGAAAATTTATGCAAATGATATTTTTGGGGATTTTTAAGTTCTTATATAAATTTTAGAGTAATTTGTAATTTCAAACAGGTGGCAATTCTGTAATTTGCTGGAACAGCACCGAGACCTATCGTCGGCCGCCATCGCCGGCTTCTCAAGCAGCGCCGCCGTCCACCGGTGCCATACCGCCCTGCCACGGCCACCAGCTCGCCTCGCACTCGAAGCGTCCTCGCCGCGTGTCGCCCTCCCTTTCCTCGAGCTTTGGCTATAAGAAGCGTCGCCGTGGCCGACTTCTTCTTCTTTCCCGCACCGCCGTCGAGCTCGTCCCCGCCGGCAAAATTCGCCACCGCCGATCCACCTCTGCTCGCTTCATCTTACCAGAAGCTCTGTCACGTCCTTGCGCTTCGATTGAGCTAGCTCGTGCTCGCTCTCCCCGCCCGAGCCGCCCGCACGACGTCGTCTTCCTCGCGACCGGTCGTCGAGCCGCCGCGAGCTTCCCCGCCGTCCACCGCCGCCAAGGTGAAAAACATATTACCTTTAACCCTCTCATCATATTCTCCGTGCTTCGCTGCCCCTTATGCGCTTCTTGGTCGGCCTGATGATGCACAGGAAGCGCCGGAACACCGTCCTCGCCACCGGAGCGCCGCCGCCGCCATCAGCGCCGCCGTCCACAGCTCGACTCAACCACTCCGAGCTTTCATTAGCGTACGCACTAGACCCGTGGTGAGCTCCTGCACCTGTATATTCTCTCAATTTTACCTCCCTTGCGCCGTAGGGTCCGGCCGCCGTGGCTCGCCGCCGGCATGGCTTGCCAGTGCCGCCGCGCGCATGGCTGTTTGAGTTAGGGGCCAGGAATAGCTTCATTTTCTGGCCCAACGTCTTTGCATCGATGTCCTGCATCTACCCGTGCCCTCGCCATCGCCGAGAATCGCTCCGGTGAGCGTTACTGCCGCGCCCGAGCTCCGCCGCGCCGCCATGGCCGCCGGCGTGGGTGCCGCCGTCGCTCCGCCGCCACGTTAGCTAGTCCCAGTTGCTCGCCGTGTCGAGATGAGCCTGTAGGACCAAACCTCGTCACCGGAGACCTCGCCGTCGGCGAGAAATCGCCGGTCAACGGCGTCGGCCGGCGTGGTCAGCGCGCGAGCACTGTTTCCTTTTTCCTTTTTATTTTTCCAGAAAATGATTTAATTGCTATTTTCTTTAGAAAATCATAGTAATTCATATATAGCTCCAAAAATTCTAAAAAATTTTGTGTGTGTTCTTTATAATGTCATATACCTAGAAAAAATATGAAATGCCAAATTTAAGTATTTTTGCATAATTTAAAATTAGCTTTTTTAATTAAAAAATGGACTTTCAATGATTTTTAATAAATAAAATAATTAGATTTTAATTCTAAAATTTGTTTTACAATCTAATTGGACCAAGAGCTTTTCAAAATAAAATTTTGAGCTTAATTAGATAACTTTAATTTTTATGCCTTTATTTTATGCTTTTAAATAATTAATTATCCCCTTTAATTAAGTTAATCATTATAGGATTTGTTTGACTTTGGGATTGATTGATGACCTTGGGTCATTAACCCTAATGACCTTTGGCACTTTAATTAATTATTTGCGCTTACCTGGATCATGTCATTAGGGCTTAATTAACGTTATTTCATGTGTTTAATAACTTTCATAAATAATGTAGTTAACCCTAATGAACTTAGTAAGTTTTAGTTGGCTTACAACTTTATCGTGAAGGAAAGTTGTACTCAAGCCATTAATCTGATCATGTATCCATCGAGCATCATGTTTATCATTCCATCATATTGAAGCATATCATTGTATCGTATAGTTTTCGTTAACGGAAAGTTTAACGTTGTCACACCAGATCCCAAGGAAGAGCAGACTCAAGAGTTGGGAATTGATCCAGAACTCGAGACCGTCTACCCCGACCATCAAGGCAAGCCCCGGATGCATTCAAACCCTATTCTATTTTATAAAAGTTTTACCGCTTCTGTCATGATATGTTGCACTAAGTAATAGGAGTTGAGTGAAAACCCACCAACTGCATTACCTGCCTTACTTCCATATTCCTTGTTACCTATTCTAGAAGATGCGTAGTAACACTTAGCCTTGCTTAATTAATTAAGTGTTCAAAGGTAAAAGAATGAAAAAGATGAGTTGGCTTTATTTGTGAAATCATGATGATAGTTAATAAATCGAGTCCGGACGGCTAACTTGCATTGGGAACGGAGTCCCTCTATAGTGTTTTCGTCTGTTGATGCCCTAGGTCCCGTGTCGATGGTGAACTGGTGATATCGAGAAACTAGAAAATCCACATGCATGAAGTGGTATACGGTGGGCCAGAGTCCCCACGTATGTCATGGAGTGACTTATAGTGGGCCAGAGTCCCCACATATGTCATAGTGTGTTATACTGTGGGTTTAAGTTCCCATGTATATCGGTACACTGGGTCGAAGTGCTCACGTGTATCATGTGGTGATATATGGCTGCGATTGTTATCCCGGTATATCGATTCACCTGCTATGCTTAGGAGTTAGAGTCTCCTGCATATCAGTAACCTAGGTCCCAGCTGGGTATATGAAATGGATTTGAATCATCGTTGCTTCTCGAAGAAGAAGACTCGATCGATGTTCATCATCGTAGTAACAACTTGAATGATGATTAAGGTTTAAGAAGGAAGTTGGATGAAAATTTTGACCTTAAGCAAGACAGCTTTTCTTTCTTTCAAGCTTTTCTGCAAAATTTCTTATCTCCTGCAAGCCTTACCTTGTCCCTCTAGCCTGTATTTCCTGAATCTTCACCCCTCTTTTTCGTCGGGTCAATCTTGTTGAGTACTTTTGTACTCAGGGTTTGTTGAACCCTTGTTGCAGGTGAGCCTCATGGGCAGGAATGCTTCGCATCCTGCTGCATGACCGTCGTTGAGGAGAGTGACGACGAATAGGATATCTCGCTCTTGGGCAGAGCATATAATTAAGGTTGATGTAATAAGTTATATTGTATTCTGCTGCTACTATGGTTTGTAAACTTATGTTATTGTAATCCTTCCACTATTTTACTCTGATGTATATTATTTGTATAAAACTGTTGTAATACTACAATGTCTCTTTGTAATGATTGATCCTGCTCAGAGAATCGTGGATGATTCGGGATTTACCCGACAGACCTTTTAAGTTTTATGGAACACATTTATGGTTATTTGGAGTTTGTTTAGACAATAATCATGCGTGTGGGCCATAGGATTTAGGAGGTTCTGCCACAGCCGCCGTCAACGCGCTGCAGCAGAGAGCCGCACAGTACGCTCGCGTCAGCAGAGCCAGTGCCGCCGCCGCTGCCAAATCTGCACCCATGGCCACCGAATCCGCACTCCCACCCACCGGATCCGGCACCACGGCCACCGGATCTGGCTGCCGAGCCACCGAAACCGTGCCCCGACCACCGGAATCGATGATGGAGACCGTCCTTGGAAGCACGAGCGCATGGAGGATTGGATACCGAGAGAGAATATGGATCCTCGCCGCCGCCGTCCTTGCACCGTCATGGGCAACTGGCGACGTGCTCAAGCGGCGGCAAGGACTAGGAGGCAATGGTGTGGGAGCCTAGTGCCCGTGTCACCCCACAGGAGGAGCGACGCGGGGGCCTGGACTGTGTCTCTACTGGGCTTTCACTCGGTTGATTTGATGGAGCCAATCCTCATGATTCCGGACATGGAGCAAGCAACGATAACGACCGAGCAAGCAACGATAACGACTAGTTTGTTTACCACGACAATGACACGGTAGTTTTGTTCCTGCCTGAGCCCTGAGACATTTTCTATGCTATGTCTCTGCCAGAGTAATAAGGGCACTCCCAACCCTGACTCTATGTAGAGTCCATAGAATTAAATGAAGAGTCTTTTACTTGTGTGCCATTAAAAAGTTGCTCTAATCGTCCATGCCCCTAAAGAGATGGCTTCTACCGTCCATATCCCTTAGTCTGGAAAGTTTTCTCTCCTACGCCATTCCGTCCGCATTCTGTTAGATTTGTAATGTTTGGTTGTCCTGACGAGTGGGTCCGCTGTGACAAATGACTTTTATTGCCCCTGGGCATCTCCTCCGTCTACCTCAAGGATGGTCGATCCCCACCCCGCATCGAGCCGTGCCACGCCGCCGCTGGCACGCCTCGCACACGCGCCACGCTGCTGGCTACGCACCCCGCCCTAGCCTCGCGGCTCGCCCAAGGCGCGTTCTGCTGACCCCTCCCCCACGGCCGCGCCCCCATCCTCGTCGTGGCGCGGACGGGCTCCTCCCCTTCCCGCGCGGCGCTGGCGGCTCCGCCCCTCACCAGCGTGGTACGAGCCCCGCCGAGCACCGCTCGCGAGCGCCGTGCCTCCGCCTGTCCGCCGAGTCGCAGCTGTCACCAGCCTAGCCCCCAGTCCGCGCGAGACCGCCGGTGGTCGAGTTCGTGGTCGCCTTTGTCGTCCCATCCGCCGCGCTCCGCCGTCGCCATTCCGTCCGTCGCCCGCCGTTCGTGAGAGGTCCGGCGCGCGGCCCCCAGGGGACACCGGTGGGGGAGCAGGCGTCATTGGGCTTCGCTGCTCGTCATGGTGGTGCTCGTCGAGTACCGCACGGCTCGCCCACGCGGCTAGCCCCACGCAGCGCTGGCGAGCGCGCCTCTGCCGCGGACGTGGACGCCGCCGTCGCGGGCTCGGCCACCGGGCACCGGCACGGGCGAGCATGACTCTGCCGCAGACGTGGACGCCGCCACCACGGGCTCGGCCGCCGGGGCATGGCCTGCTCGTGACCGCCAGCTCGCCCGCGCGACTGGCCCCATGCGGCGCTGGCGAGCATGCCTCTGCCGCGGGAACGGACGCCACCGTCGCGGGCTCGGCCGTCGGGCGCTGGCGTGGGCTCGGCCGCCGGGGCGTGGCCTACTCACGATCGCCGCGGGCGCGGATGCTGCCGCCAAGGGCAGAGCTCACCGTCGGGGCCTGCTGCCCTACTGGCGCCAAGGGCAGGGCTCACCACGGGCGCGGTTCTGCACGGGCGGCCCCCTCCCCTTCGCGCGCCGCTGCGAAGGATTTGGTTGGCGGCGGCGGATGAGAAGCAGAGGAACGGGCAAAGAAGAGAAAGAGAGAGGAGGAGAAAGAGAAGGACCGCGTGGCTGACAAATTCTTTTGAACCCGCTGTTTGACAATGTTAGAACTAAAAGTAAACGAAATAGCGTGAGAGAGAAAACTTTTTAGACCCAGGGACATAGACGAGAACCATCTTTCAAGGACATAGACGATTAGAGCAATATTTTTAATGACACGTAAGTAAAAGGCTGTTAAATAAACTTACATGTGGCAGCTGATTTAACGAGGAAAGAGAGGAAAACAACAAGACTCGACGTCTATACAAGATTCGACGTCTTCGCAGAAGACGAGAAGCGAAGAAACGACGGAAGTCGCGTTGGAGGCGGCACATTCGATTCTATCCCCTTCCTCTAGATCCGGTGTGCCTGGGCCTAGCCATCGCCGTGGAGGTGGTCGCCGGCCGCACGTGGATCCGACGGCGTCGTGGCCGCGCGCCCACCCGAGGGAGTCGATTCGTGCGGACGCCAAAGCGGATCCCGCCGTGAGCACGAACTGAGGTCGGCGCGATGGTCGTCAAGGTGCACGACGAGCTCCTTGGCGTCTCCCTCTCAGATGCTGGGGCGGCGGACAAGATGTTGTACGGGACGAGCTGCTCGAGTGCGCACATGAGGCAAGTCGAAATCACGCCTGCCTGAGCTCGCCGACGAGGGTTGCGGCTCCGATCCAGCAGCGACGCGGGCTACGACTCTGACTCCAACTCCGGGCCACCTGCTCCGGCGCTGGGAGGACGGCGCGGCTGCGGGGAGGCGACGAGGCGGCGGGGTTGCGAGGAGGCGACGCGGTTGTGGGGAGGCGGCGCCGCTACGGGGAGGCAACTCGACTGTGGGGAGGCGTCGCGGCTGCAGGGAGGGGGCTTCGGCCTCGACCGGACGCCGCCGCGCCGCCCTATCTGCCGCACGGGAGCTCCGGCCGTGGCCCAATGCCGCCGCTCTCCCTCGATTGCTTGACGCCCATCGCCGCCATGCGGGGAGCATGTTTGTGCTGCAGTGGAAGGAAGAAGCAACGACGCGAAAAGCAGGAGAGGATGAGGCTGGTGTTTAGCGTGCAGGTGTCCCCGGTGGCCTGCCGGAGGTGACGATTCCATGGATTAGTAGTGGTGGTAGGAAGGAGATGAATCCAATTGCAAGCGAAACTCGCCCCCGTCAACAGAGTGAGACATCGATTAGGACAGAGCACATTAGCTTTTGGTATAGCACGTCAGTATTTGCTAATTTGTTTGCCCATGCTCTGGCGTCTACGGCGGAGTCGTGCGGCGGAATCGTGCGTGGTCACCGGCAAGAACAGCGACGGCTGAATACATGGCGCAGAGGATCCGGGGAATAATTGTTTGGATTATCACCTAGACTCAGGGGTAGATAAATTGCACTGTGAAAGATAGTTTCTTGACACAAAATCCTAGTCCATAGACTCTATACATAGAGTATGCCCTAACCGCTGCAAGTTTGCAAGTTCCGGCCTGCTGCTGGGAGGCTGCTGTCGCTTTGCGAGGAGACATTTGCAGTAACAATGTAATCGAAACGTTACATGATGGTGCAAACACTGCGTACTTTCCTGCTCGTCCCTTACGTTGTTGCTCATCGGCTCATGTACCCTTCTATGCGTGCTGCCACAGAATCATAAGTGTGCCGGTCACGAGAGTTTAGTTGGGGCAGGGCAGGCCTTTGGACTGTTCAGGTGAGGGTGAGGGCTACTGTTAGTAGGGCTCGATGGCACGCTCCGACGGTAGGATTTGCTTTGCTTGCTTCTGCAGCCAAGATGGTTCCTTCACCCTCTACTCTCATGATCAGCCGGGCTACTTTCAAATTTACTTGATTTTTGCATCAATGCTATTCCCTATCGTTGTTTGTTTGAGTGGATTTTTTTAAAATAATTTTAACTAGCTAGCCTGTGGCAATATATTGTTTAATTATTTATAGACTACATTATCTTGCTTGTGCTATGTTTTGGGTGATGAGTTTGGTAAGAACCCTAAGGTCTCAAATCCAAATCCCGTGGAGGCATCAGAAATTGCAGACATATAATTGACTTCTTGTAAGATTTATATTTCTCTATCCTGATATGCACTTTTCTCATCCCACGTCAAAGTGTTACTGGATATAGTCATCTCCGTATCCATCCCAATATCATGATTTCTTCTCATGCTAAACAGGCATCGCGCGGTGATGTAGGCCAAGGAGGTCCTGTCAGAGCACGAGCAAACCCAAAGCTGGAGATATGACATTATGCGGGAAAGTACCACCTCATCAATCTATGCTGCAACGCATCCAAAGCTCGTTCAAAACACATCCTAGTGTTACAGTTTACAATTGCATTCTAATGATTCAAGATGCTTCGAACCACTGGCAGAAGTCTCAACGTGTGATGCTGTAGGATCAATAAAATTGCAGTAACTGTAACATGTATCTATTGACAGATAAATAGCAATTCCAATCCAATGGTTAAAATTTGATAGATTTTTAGGGAAAAAAATTGCAGGCTAGTCACACGAAAATGGGGCAGCGAACTGATACCGCATTGGAATTCATTCGAAGGGAATATACAAGTACAGGGTGCACGCAAGGAAAATAGAACATGTACTGCAACCTCTCAAATACGGAGCACTACTTTATTAACACAATTATTCGATATTTAAGCACTCAGAGCAATGCTCATACCAAAAAAAAAAAGATTTTTATACATTTTTCCAGCGAGATATTTTGTTTAAGAGCTCCCAAGCAGCTTCTTGATATCCTTCTGCAGAGATTATAGAAAACATTATAATGATATCACAGCAGCATCATAGTTAAACACTTATAGCAAATGTGAATTGCAGCGCTGAAAGTTTACCTCAATGCTCAGAGGTGAAGTGGTTGGAGCATAGCGATACACAACACGTCCCTCCTTGTCAACCAAGAACTTGGAAAAGTTCCACTTGATGCTGTCGCCGAAAAGACCACCCTTTGCTAGAATTCAGGAACTTGTAGATGGGCGCAGAATTGTTACCATTCACACAACCTGACAAGCAATAAGAGATAGAAGTCAGAACTACTCTATAAGAGCAACTCCAGCCCAGCACGCAAATTGAGCCTTTATTTTATTTATTTGCATGCTGGTCCGTAAAAAATAGATACCCAAATTTGCTTGCAACTCCAGCTCAATACTCTATCCTCACCTCCCATTCTCTCTCTCGCTTCATCCGCCCACCCCTCACTTCCCCACCGGCGATGGCGCCGCTCTCCCTACCCCGGCTGGTGAGCCGCGGGGCCGCGCCCGGTGCGGCAGGCGGCGGATGGACGCTGGAGTTGGAGTGGTTGACCTCGTCTTGCTTTGCTCTACTCGTCTTGCTACGGCGGCGCGAACGGCGTAGGGCGGCGGGCGAACGCCCGCGCGCGGCCAGCCCACGAGCGAGCGCGCATGGGGCGGCGCTGGCGAGCACATAGGAAGCAGATCCGAACGTCTGCTGCCGCCGGCGCGCCGCCGGCGCCGTCCGCGGGTGGAGGGGACGAGCGCCGGTCCCCGAGCGTCGTCACGCGGCTCATGGGCCTCGACGCGCTCCCGCATGGCCTCCAGGTGGCGGGCGCCAAGTGCGTTGGCAGGCAGCACGGCGAGCCCCATCTCCGACGACCCCATCTCCAGTGACCTCCTCTCCGGCGGCCGTGCCCGCACCCCATCTTCAGCCAGATCCGGAGCGGGGCGAGGTGGAGGCCGCGGAGAGGCAATGACGATGGCCGAGGAAGACGCTCCGGCGGCCCAGGCGGTCGGCCGCGCGCCCGGACGCGGCGGCGGCGGCCCAGGCGGCTCGTCCGCGTGCCAGGACACGGCAGCGGTCCTTGCGTCTCGCCCCCACGCCAGACGCGGCCGTGGCGGCTCGCCTGCATGCGTGAGACGCGGCAGCAGCGGCCCGGGCGGCTCACCCGCGCGAGGCCGAGGCAGCGCAGTTGTCAGAGTCGCAGTCATCTTTGTCGTCCTCGACGGCGTCCTCTACCTTCTCCTCCTCCTCGTCAAGAAGCCACAACCGCAGGGGGCGTTTCTTGAAGGACATCCTCCACCGGAGCAAGTCCTCCGACAGCGACGGCGGCCTACACGCAGCATCACGAGACCACGTGGTTGGTCGGCTCACACGGAGGAGCAGCGGCCTACACGCACGAGCGGGAGGCAGCTCGGTGGCAGGGCAGAGCGCCGGCGCGGCGGAGCTCGCGGCTCGCCCTTGCTCTTGCCTGTGCTCGCGCAGAGGCATGTTGTGGCGGCTGCGTGCGCCGGTGTGGTGGCGGACGGCCGTCGTCGGGCGTCGCGCGGTCACCGGCCGTCGTCGGGTGGCTCGCGGGAGCGGGCGGCTGGCCAGGGTTCACGGTGGGGAGAGGAAAGTTGGTGGGACCCATGGGACAGAGGGCTTCTGGATCTGGGGACCTAAAAGTAAAATTTAGGAGGACATGAAAAATGAGAGCCCAAGTAGAGGCTCTATTAGAGTTGATTTTTTTGTCCAAACTCCTAAATTTTAGAGTAGGGGTCCAAGTAGGAGCCTGGTTGGAGTTGCTCTAATACCATTCTACACGAGTCTCTTAGGATCATCACACGTCACTGATATATCCTCACATCATCCTGCTAAGTTAGATAACTGTATCTTTGCATTGAGAGTTTGAGACAGCTATATATATACTACTACTATGCATTACTCTGGTTGAGGAGAAACAGCTAAAAGACTAGAGCTTTACCTTGTCGAAGATGTACCAGGCTCCTGCCTGCCAAACTGGTTGCATGGGAAAGCCAGGAATTCAAAGCCTGCATAGATCACAAATTGGCAATTGTACTTTCCAATTAGCATCCCCAACAACCGGAATTGTTTAAATCGATGAACAACCGATAGGTGGATAAAAAATAAACCAATACTGCATATGGCCATGAGAACAGATAAGCATTACATCACTTAATATAATATACAAAAGCAATGGATTAAGGACAAACCTTGGTCCTTGTACTTCTCATAGAGCTGGACCAGCTCGGTGTAGTTGGAGTCGGTTAAGCCACTGAAATAATCGGTCACAGTGCAGCAATTAGAATTGTACAGAATAATGTTTTCTATAGTGTAAACAATAGACGGCTACGTCTGATAGTGAAATAAGTAAGCACAGATAGAACCATTGTTTTATATCAAGTAGGACCAAATGATTCCAGGTGGTAGAAGACATTAACGATCTTATTGATAGGATTTTGCAATGGACCAAACAATGAATAGAAACTACAACTATGAATTATTCTAATTAATTACTTAAAAGAATAGATCTAAAGATACAATGAAAACCTTTTTTTACTAAGTATATCATATTATATGTTCAATAAATATGTAGATCTACTCATGTGGAGTCTAACAAAATTGAACATTTTATTTTATGATTTTTCTATGATTTAGTATAATTTTTAAAAATATAACCAAAATAAATAGAAAAGAGAGGACAAAACCGCGGAAGGTAGAACACACTAATTGAAAAGTTAAGTGAGGTTTTTTATCCAATTCTGACATTCATGGAGAAAGATCAGACTTTCGTAAAAAATAAAAGAGAAAAAACTTTGTTTTTCTTTTTGGGCCCTAAGAATATGGGCCCTGTTCGAACGCATGTGTTGCACACCCTTGTGCACGGCCCGCGATCCGTTCGCTCCCTTCGTCATCATCATCATAAGGGCTCCTTGGGAACGCAGGTGAAACAAAGGAATCAATTCCATAAGAATGACTCACGTCATCACGCCTTTGGTTCACGGGAAACTTTCCGGAGGAAAACCATGAAGGAAAGGATTCGCTCGCACTGTACACGCATGAAACCAAAAATCCGGTCCGACCTCATGTTCGATGTGGGAATGCACGTCGTCGTCGCGGAACGCCGTACCACCCACGCCCGCCTAGCACGCGCCGCCAGCTGCCAGGCCTCCAGATTCAGGGAGGCCGCACCGCCGCTACGTAAGAGAGATGAGGGAGGGGGCAGAGGGAGGAGGACGGCCGCGAGGTTCAGCCGGAGTGCGTCGCCGTAGTCGGGGTCCGGGCCGGCACGCAGCGGAGGAGGACGGCTGCGGCGTTGAGCTGGAGCGCTGGCATGGGAGGCGAGGAAGAGGAGGAGGTGACCTCCTCCACGGTTTTCCTTTGGTGTTCCTGTGAGCCGAAGGGGCCTAAAATAAAAAAAAAAAATAAAGGACTACTTCGTCATCGTTCGCCTCCCACTTTCCCCATCTCTTCCCCACCCACGTTTCACCGCCGGCGCCGAGCCGATCTCCGACCACCGGAGCCATGACTTCCGCCGCCGTGCTCCTCCTCCGCCCTAGCTCCGCCACGACACACCCGCGCCTCTACCAATCCAGCCCCAAATCATACTTCCTCCGCTTACACCCATCTTGCCGCCGCCGCCTGCCCGTCCCGCGCCTGTCCCTCATACCCACCACCGCCAGCAACAGCAACAGCTCTCCTCCCCCGCCGTCCCCTCCTTCCCCTTCGCCCGCCCCCGCAGCACCGCCTTCCCCGTTCTCCAACTGGTCCCCGCCGCGCGCGATCTGGCGGGGGCTCTCGGCGCTGCTCCTCGCGGGCCAGGTCTTCCACCGGGTCCTCACGGGCCGCGTCCACCGCCGCAACCTCCTGGCGCAGCTCCGCCGGGTCGGGCCCGGCAGCGCGGGGGTCGCGCTCCTCACCGCGGCCTTCGTGGGCATGGCCTTCACCATCCAGTTCGTGCGCGAGTTCACCCGCCTCGGCCTCCACCGGTCCGTCGGCGGCGTCCTCGCGCTCGCGCTCGCGCGCGAGCTCTCGCCGGTCGTCACGGCCGTCGTCGCCGCTGGCCGCGTCGGCTCCGCGTTCGCCGCCGAGCTCGGCACCATGCAGGTGTCGGAGCAGACCGACACCTTGCGCGTCCTCGGCGCCCACCCCGTCGACTACCTCGTGGTCCCTCGCGTGCTCGCCTGCGTGCTTGCGCTCCCGGTCTTGACACTGATCAGCTTCGCGCTCGGCCTCGCGTCCTCGGCGTTCCTGGCCGATTCTGTCTTTGGCGTCAGCGTCAGCATCATTTTGGAGTCGGCGCGCAGGGCGCTGCGGCCATGGGACTTGATCAGCTCCTTGCTCAAATCTCAAGTGTTTGGTGCCATTATCGCGGTGGTGAGCTGTGCCTGGGGAGTCACAACTCATGGAGGGGCCAAGGGCGTTGGCGAGTCTACAACATCTGCCGTGGTTGTTTCCTTGGTTGGAATCTTCATCGCAGACTTTGCTCTCTCGTGCCTGTTCTTCCAGGGCGCTGGTGATTCGCTCAAGTATGCAATGGGTTGAAGTGGGTCACTGCAGAGGAAAATTTTGCTTTCTAGGAGGATAGCATAGTCTTGTACATTAACAAGAATGGTACACTGGATTCCAATAGGTGAACTTTGCAACATCTGCTGCCGTCCAGGTGACATGTATCATTTTTTTCCCCGTTGATACCTACGAGAAATCATTTAGAGTGTTCTACCTTTGTTGTACTAAACTTTTGCTTAATTATTTGCCAGTGATTCATGTATAACCTTATTCATAAAGATATTGGTCGAATTGAATCAGGGTAACACATGCTAATATAAGTACAAAGAAAATGTTGGTACAATCTGCTTAGGCAGTTATGTGTAAATACAAATTGCTTGAGGGATCTGCTGCTTTCAGATTCAGAAAGCAACATAGAAATCATATTGTTGACCAACTGCAATTGCAAAATGTACACAAGGGAAGCTCATATGCTCCTATTTTAAGAATATTGCTTAATCTTGCATCTTTAGCTTTCAGCGTCTATGGATGAGCAGAACTGTAATAGTTTGCTAGAAACTCTAGAAATGCACTAGTTAGACAGCCTGGCCGTTGAGATAAACATCAGTGTCTCTGGGTTCCAATATGGATTGCCAGGACTAATGGATGTATGTATGAGATATATGATGAGTATGGTCAGCAAGATAACTGTAGCAGAAGACGCTTCTTAGGGAAACATCCTAGATGGTTAGATACTTCATCTTGAGGCTTTGTTCATTTGTGCCGGGAACAATCAGGTTCCGCGCACAACCACATGGATTACCCTGGCCTAGAAAGGATCCTGTCCCATGCGGAAACGAGCGTTCAGTTAAGCTTGGCGTGGGTTGTGACCCAGCCTACCCAACCTTTGTCCCTCACCCCAGCCTGGGAATGAAGCCTGGTCTCCAATGGTGTGGGTGAAATCTCCATTGCACGGGGAGAGAGTAGAGACTGTGGAACCCGGGTGATGGTACACAGTGATGGCAGCGCAGTGGTAGGTGGTGGCAGGGTAACGTAGACGCATCCACTCCTGGAAGCCACCTCCTCACAGTTAGACGTGTTGTGCTCTTCATCGTTTCCTTAGTGTTTTCGTGCAGTTCTTGATTTGTATCCTAACATGGTCGGCACCATCGTACTTGCACCATGTGCATGCTGACGGCCTCCATGGCCTCTACTCCCTCTCCCCTTTACCAGTGCTTCCTGGTTTAGTGTAGATCTGACGACTGGTGGAAGCAGTAGTTGGTATTGTCGCCCTGACCATGTCGTACACTGCTTTTTCATGCTTGTGATTTTCATTGGACTGAATGTGGAGATGAGAGAAGAGGTGGAGAGAAGTGGTCTTGCTCGTGCAGTGTTGCTAGGTAACCTGTGTAGACTAATGTTGAGTGTTCACATTGACAACAGATCCAGAGCCTCCTCCTTGCTTCTCTGCAATTTTTTGGTCTTTAGATGTTCTGCAATTCTTTTGATGATAATTAGCTACTCTAATTTTGGTGGTGCAGAACTAGCAATGAATATTACTCAAATTTCAAAATGAGTTGCGATCTTATTGGCTCTAACAATTTGAGAGACATGATAGCACAAGAAATGTGGAATGATTACCAACTGCATTGAACTTAATGAAATGGCTTAGTAGGTGTGGCACCTGCATATTTTCCTTCTCAGCTGTCCTGTTTTGGTCCAACTTAATACTTAATATGAAATGGCCCAGTACCTCTAGTGCTCCATTGTTCCATGATTTGACAGTTGTGTTGCAACCTAATTTTCGTCAGTGAGATTATGATGCAAATACTTTGATGCTAACGTACTGCTCTATATTAACTGGAAGGAATTTTGACTATAAGTTTTGTTGATTTTTCGTCACATGATTTTCAGCCTCTGAGATCTTGCATTCTGTCCCTGAACTGTGGTTGAATCACCACAACTACTTGTTTCTTTTTCCTTTTAACAATCTAAAAAAAACCCAATTTTATCCTATACTGAAGTTGTAGCACATGACTGAACTGTAGGCAATTTTTCATATAGTTGTGTGTAATTTGCTCATCTTTCTGTTGTCTATCATCAACTGTTTGCCACTTAACATGACCATGTGCTACATTAGTCTAGACCTCTGTTTCTTACTTGTATCCTGTAACTTCTTTGATGAACATTCACAGAACATAGTGAAACAGAGAGGATGTGCGTATCGTTGTCCACCTGTTACCCTTGTCACTAGTTAAGCTCTTGCTTTAGCTGATGGTGTCCCATCAGTCTGCATTCTCTAAGCATTCTCAGTGTGTTATTCTTTATGTTGGTTTGTCGGGGCTTCATCTGTTTTTCTATATGGCATAACCTTGGAAATAGACATGATTGTTGAACAGTGCAGTTTTATTTCGCTGATAGATATAGATATGAGAGTGAATGAGTGACCGCCTGTTCGTTTAAGCTCCCCATGGACGGTAACCCAGTCTACCCCAGCCTTTGCCCTCATCCCTGACTGGTAACAGAGGCTGGTCTCAAGTGGCATGGAAGAAATGCCATCGTGATTGCGTGAAGGGGCTGCGGAAGGGCAGAGAGACACACAAAGCAGTGGCGGCGGTGAAGGCATCACGAACACGGCGCTCTCGTCTCCGATGTCCATCTCTTCCAACATCAGCCTTCTCACAAGTAATCTTCTTCCATCCTCTAGATACAAAGGCATGATAGTACGAGATATATGGAATGACTATTGACTGCATAGCAATTAGTGAAATGGCTGTAGTTATATGTAAATCTTCTATTATCATTTGTTGATGGCCTTATTGTCTTCTTGTTTCAGAGCCAGATTGCAGTGACTTGAGATCGTATTTTCAATTGGTTATATGCTAGACATACAATTTATACAACACTTAGAAAACATTGTTTCTTCTGATTATTTCCGACATCTATCCTGATCTATTGTATATATTTTTGTTCTTGTTAGTTGCACCTCACTTTAAGCTCTGATGATCCATTCAAGAATTTTCTAGTGAGGTACACAACAGACCCTAATTGATACATCTTTATTCATAATTGCTAGGTACTAGCACAAGTATGCACCCTGTGATGATTTTGTGATAGAGCTAGCTGTGATTACAATTCAGAACTCCTTCCCTTACCCGTGTGCAAATATGTAGAAGGCCCCAAGGCTCAACCCACCCGAGATCATCTCCTCTTCAGCTATGAGAATTATGGCATTTACCTTTCTTGATGTCAGCACGCCCCCGCAAGCCTGCTCATGTGCACAAGTATTGGAAGGTGTTTTCTGCCTGGAACAAGCATCAGTACCGCACACACTTTTGATTGTTATTGCAATATGATCCACCTTAGTGTACTTTTATATTTACTGAATATGCCTCTCCCTATTCCTTATGTCTTTGCTGCATAACACATTGGCAATGTTGCATTAGTAAAGCTCTCAGTATTTTAAGATGCATCTCTCTGGCTTATGATTATCCACATGATTGTAGCATTACTCATTAACCGTCTTATGATAATTTCCATTTTCTACTGCTACATGAAAACTTGAAAATTAGCAACAGTGTCCATTATAGTATAGGTCCATTTATTATTGTTTATTACCTCACATTCTTTTTTGTGCAATCTAATTTGGTTTATTGTGCATATTCATTCACTTGTCTCATGGTGTTACAAGTAGGAGAAAGCAATCGGGTCAGAGAAAGAGGTCAATTCACATCCTGCCAGTTGAGGCATCTTTAGGCTTGATGTTGGTAGCACTTGAACGCAACATGCCTGTCGATACATATTCTGTGTTGTTCCAGCATATCTGATCATTGCTGGATGTTAATTTTGTCGATTTGTGTGTTTTTTTATTTGACCTGCATCAAATCTGTGTTTAATTCGAACAAAGAAGGATCACATGTATTAAGAATTGTATGACTGGCATGGTTAATTTTTTGGAGATATAGTTATATGTTTTATGTTTAAAATTGTGGAGCAATCACAGGCTTTCAGTCCCAGCATTAACCGAACACATGATTTCAAAGAGAGGGATTAAACCCCCAAGGGATTGAATGTCATGGGAGGCCGGGAGGGATCCACTCAATCCTTCCCTGGATAGGATACCCTTGGGGATTTGACCCCTATCAACCGTTCCAAACCTGAGGGTGACTTTGTATGAGTGGAATCCCAGATGTTTCGGGTAGACCTAAATTTGTTTGTCGTGCATGCAACATACATAGATTCTGATTCTGCTCGCTGTGAACTGATAAAGAATATCTCGTGAAGTGAGTTTGTATCAGAAATATGTTGTCTGTAGGTAACTAAGATAATCAGTATGGGCGCAGCCAGTGTAGACGGTTAACCCGTTGGTTGAAACCATCATATCTTTTCTGTGTTCACGAAATTTGACCTTTGCGTTGAAAAATGAAAAGATTCTCACTTCTATGTACAACTGTAGCAAATAGCACACATTAAGAAGCACCATGGCTTGTTGTATTTTATATCAAGAAATAATCGAAGAGAGGTATCAAAACGTTCTGTTCTTTCGCAACATCAGGTTAATAGAGGAGAAGCTCCAAATTAAGAACCTTGTATCCTGATTAGTGATCGCACTGCTGATGTGACAGCTTGGACAATATACATCTTTCAGTTCTCTTATTATTTATTTATTCGTACGGTACAAAATTTAGATGAACGAATTGGACCATATATACACCACCATGATAGCATAGAAAGAGAGATCGCGAAAGCATGCAGAGTACTTCCTCCGTTTCAAATTATAGTTTATTTTAATTTTTTTGGTGTATATATTTTGCTATGTACCTAGATAAATAATATGTCTTTTTGATACTACTCCCCGCCTCTCAAGGCTTTATATTAATTGACTCATGCTCAGCCAAATCGCGAGCATTCAAAGTGTTTACAAAATCCGAAAGGGGTTCAGTCCAGAATTGGTACTGGCCCGGGTCCCAACTCAACGCCATAGAAGCTAGTTCATGGGGCACAATTATTACATGATCTAGGAATTTTATAAACTGAGAAAATATTAAAATTCTCCCTACCCATCTCCTTTATCTCCTGGAACAACATCCCAGCCGGAGCCAAATCATATTCCGAGCTATTGACCGAATCTCGTAGTAGTGCAGAATCCGATAAATAATATGTTTAGATATATGCATCAAAAAATTAAAGTGATATATAATTTGGAACACAATTTAGAGCGGAGGGAGTAGAATTTTGCTTTCTTATTTTTTTTTTCTGTTACTACTATTACGTCTCGTAGTCATCGTTTAGGCAACCTTGCACGAAAAGACTTCCTTGGCTCTTGCTGATAACTCCGGGAATACCCGAGTTGGACGGAAGTCCTTGTTGAGGCAAACTACGGTCGCTCTGCCTTCCAATACGAGCTGCCAAGTGCATGCCAAGAGTAGGAATAATTAGTGAAAGTGTGCGGTATATATGCATCGCTAGCAGCCTAACATATATATGTAGGAGTAGCATGCACGCCTCCGTTTGATGGGTACCTTCCGATCGGGCAGGGCCTCGATCATGTGCTCCACAATCATCCGCACGCCTTTGATTTGGACAGGCTTCACCTTGACCACGAACCTGTCGCCGCTCTGACGATGCACACGACACGATATATAAATTCTGTGAGATTTTCCTTGCACGTGGGATTTGCCATATATATGCAAGTGTTCACAGCAAAGAGAGAGAGAGATATTGTGTACCCTCAAAGGCGCGAAATACTTGAGGTTGAGCTCAGAAAGAGCCATGGCGTTGCCCGTGGATGTCCAGTAGTCCACGCTGATGCCCAGCTTCTCAAGCACCACGTCACGACCTGACACGTACCGCGCCGCGCCTCATCAGACCGATAAATTGATATTCGTAGATATGCATGCGTCATGGTCTCATGGAGATAGATATGCTCACCGCTATGGAGGTAGCTGGCGTAGACGGCGTTGTTGACGACGCCGTACTCGTCAAGCTCATCGTCGCGCACCTTCATCTCGATCTCGAAAAACTTGTCCTTCCTGTACGTGTGTGTTCGCGTACCGTAAGTACCACCGAGGATTATTCAGTTATAAGGGACATGTGTGCACGGTGGCTTCCTGGAAAGTGGAAACCAACAAAGCCAGTAGTAGCCAGGGATCCATCATCGAAGCTAGCGTACCTGACGGTGACGGTGGTAAGCTGCCGGCTCGACACGGTGGTGTGGCTAGGGCGAAAGTGTTGATCGAGGTCGTGCAGCTCGCGGCTGCTGATCATCTCGGGGACGGCGACCGCAGCCGCACCCCGGAGCCGGCAGTACTTGGGCCGCGCAGCCGCCGCTGAGACCGTGCCGAGACGCGTCCGGCCGGTGCGCAGCACCACGCTGTTGTGGCGGCCACCATGGGTGCCGGAGCCGAAGCTCACCATCCCGCGGGCGGCGGCGCGCAGCCGAGGGGAGGGCCCGGCGCCGGCGGTGGCATGATGAACGAGGCCGGCCATCTGCTGCTGCATTGTGCGAGTGCGCGAGCCGAGTGTACGTGGTGGCAGGCTGGCAGCGCGCCCTTGGCTGGAGATCGAGCTCTGCTGGAGTGCCTGGGTGTCCAGCGGTGGATATGGCAGTGATCGTTGGTGCCAAAGCGTGGCGTCCTATATATACAGAAGGTGATGCCATGATGGCCGGCCAGAAATTTGCCGGCTGTTCAACTGTCCTATAGCCCGTTGCCCGTGGCGGACTGGCGGGGGTTTTACTCCGAAATTTTCCAATCCTGTGTGTGAGCGAGCCATTGGGCTTTGCCATCCTCATAACTAGTCACAAACTCACAATGGCATGCAGCATCAAGTTAGGGCTACGTGCTGACTACTCTTACACAGGACCATTGGATTGTACTACCGCAGAGACTGTTCAAGTACCTTGAGCATGAGAACGAAGAAGGCGTGTGTGAATCAACGAGGTCAAGTTGGAGGCGCGCGTCCCTTGACCTGTCCATGCCTTTGGTACGTACGCCGTCGTTGTGTGTGGTGTTCCTGAGAGTGGATGGCGAGTGGGGCCAGCACGAAGTGGGTCCGCCGAGTCATTGAGTGCGAAGGGATTAGCATTGCGTGCCGAAATTAGTGAATCTGTGATCAGTTAGGAATACTAGCTAATGATGAATGACAGCGACCGGATAAACTTAAGTCAGTCGTTGTCCCATGGTGTTGAATTTTATTTGTTGCGGCGATGCCACACAAACCGGACACGCGGGTCGTACGTCCTTTTTTTTTTTTTTGACAAGAGGGTCGTACGTCCTTGAAAAGTTGCTGGAACTTCCATGGTAAACTGTGAACACACGCTGCAACTCAGGCATCCCTCGATACAATAATAAATAATTGTATTGGCGCTAACTGTTTTTTTATCCCCCAATGCGATTATTTATTGTTGTACAGAGAGATCGATGACATGCGTGAGTTGCGGTGTGTGTTGGCGCTAACTGTTACTGTTACTTATTACTTCTAAATTAAAAACAGAACTGTTACTGTTACTTATTTACTTCTTAAAAAACAGTCTGCAAGTGGAACGGCTAACCTCTACGTCAAAACTAGCACGCAGAAATCGCGCTACGCGGGTCGTGGCTAGCTTCTGCTGTCTATATAACGTACAAATGTACATACAGTGCTGTACACTAGTACAGATACTGTACGCTCGCCCACAGATACTGTACGCTCGGGTAGGGATGGAAGTGCAACGGAAAAAGCTGTCCATCCGGGTGAAAATGAGAATGAGAAAATGGAAGAAAAAAAAATAATAAACATGATATCATTCATTTTCAATAGTATATTAATATTTTTAAAATACCTATAGTACTTGTTTGAATGCACTTCTACACGTACGGATTGAGATGTAAATTAAATTAAATTATATCCTAATCCACTTCTACACACATGGACTAAGCTGGATATAAATACATCCAAACAAGACCTAAATATTCGTGTAAATTACCCATATGTACCAAAACACTCCCTCTCTAAATACCTATTATGTGTGATTAAATAACATAAAAAATTTAAATGCATAATGCGTGCCACTTAGGGAAGCCTGACATAGAAACCAGGATAGCTTCTGTGTGTATGAATTAGGATGCCAACAAAGAACAATACTAATGTGTTGGAATTAAGGGAGAGGGAGCGCCCTAAGTTTCTGAAATAATATATAAATAAAGAATATGCGTAGAAGGCCTGCCCTAATTAGTTTCTGAATCAAGCAAAATAATTATGCCCATGGGTGTGGGTTGATCAGTTTCGCTTTTGCATGTGGCTTCTTTCTCTCCCTCTTATCTGGCTCTGGATCTTGTGCGATAATGTCGACTCCCTCTGGCATCACCTTCCTTGGGATCTACCTCCTTAGGTTAGCTCCCCCGGCAAAGGCTCCACAGTCCAATGTGACATCCCTGTTCTCTTTCCTTGGCGTGGCTCCCCTCCCGGCGCCCATATTCGTCCCCCGAGGTCCATCCTCTATTCCTTGGTAAGACCTGCTCCGACAAGTCCATCCACTTGACGTGCCCCGTGCTATCCATAGCTCAATCGATTGGAGCAACCGTGGATGTGGCTGTCTAGGAGAGAAATGATGAGTGGGTCACCTATGATTGTGTCTACTAGAATAGATTTGAGTAACTCTCTTTAAATTTATTTCTAGTAAAATTATTTGTGTAGGGGCTTTTGCCCCTCCGATTTCATAAAAAAAAGATTTGAGCAGTCCTACTAGAATAGTGAAAAAAACACCTTCAAATGAGGAGCCCTAAACTAAAAATTGAGGCTCTAATTTGAGGGTTCCGATTAGAGTCACTATATGTAAAAAAATGAATAGATAATAAAAATGAACAGATAAGAGAGAGTGCTCGCATAATTAGGCCTAAAAGAGATCGAACTAAGCATAGCTTTAATTGGTCGAGTTGAATCTACTAATTTGGTTCAAGTTTTTATTTAGAATGTGTGCTTAGTGCATGATCTAACTATGTTATCTTGTAGTGGCAGGTGATGTGTTGGTCGATATAAAGTCATCTATGATGACTTTGTTTATTTTGAAACCTACCGACTCAATCTTTTGGATGTGTGCTTTGTCCATAATCTGATTATGCTCATAGAGATGTGTATATGTGCATGTCCTGCCGAGAGTAATCATGCATGTTTAGAGCGTGCCTACGTTCTTTGAAAATAAACATGTCTTGTACGTTCTATCAACTTAAGAGATGTAGTTACTATAGTTGGTACACGGATTTAAGGTCCAATTTCTTTTTCAAAGAACGTTCTCCCGGCAAGGACATGCACATATTCACATCTCTATAAGCATAATTAGATCATGGACTAAGCACACATATGCTAAATCAAAATAAATAATGCATGCTGACTTTGTTTATTTCGAAAAAACAATGATCTCTGCTTATAGAGATATGTATATGTGAAAGTGTTGGTCAATATAAAGTAATCTATTATGACTTGTTTATTCTGAAAACAATGTATCTAAAAAGCCAAAAAAACATGTTATAATTTGAAACAGAGAAAGTAGTATTTAATATGCACCATGCCAAAAGGTAAATTATATATAAGAATATGTTTTAGAATATATCTAATGAAACTTATTTGATACTTCAAATATTATTGCCTTTTCTTGTGCTAAACTTTATCAAACTTTAGGACGGGTTTTATCTAGAATAACTGAAAAATCCTTGTGAAACGAGCATATCCAAGTATCGAGTATGGCATGAGTAACACGTTTGATGTAAAGGCGGTACGAAACTTCCATATTGAGATCGAAAGGGATAGCAGGTCGTGGACAATACTCCCTGGCCCATCCATACGGTTTTTGTTTAGAATTAGAGCCTTATTAGAGGGAACACAAACCGATCTTAGTTGTGGACAATATGTGCTTGTATATCTGATCGTTTCGTAGTCGTAGCTATAAATCCACGACTATCACGTACCTTGATTGTTTAGTAGCGATGTATGAAGTTCGGAACTGGAATCTGAAACAAGCAAGAAAGAATTTGGTCACTCTTTTCAAGCTCTTTGCCTGCACCACTCGTGCATTTGTAATTTTTTACCCCTTTCTACCTTATCAGTGAAGGAAAAAAAAAGGCGGGGGAATTACCCTACTGAGCCCTCAAAAAAAGAATTCGGTCACTCTCATATATCCAAAGCCATAATATGACATGTGATCCAGGAATAAAATGGTATGCCCGTATGCCGTGTGACCATTTTGAGCACTGCACCTCCGCGCCCGTCAGGTTTGGAGTTAAGAAAACTAGAGCTGCCTATTAGGTCATGTATACATATGATTTCATATGAATCACACAGAACACAACAGATTAGCCGTTATATGGATCATATAAAAACAGTCTAAATAACATCCAGTTGTTAAGTGGTACGCACGCCTTACAGCAAGAATTGTGAATGGATCGGATTGTGAATGGATCTTAGTGGATGACGTGAATTGTTGATGTGGATAAATATATAAATTCATGTTAGAGAATGATGTGGTTTGTTAATACGGATAGCTTGCATGAATAGATGTGTCATAATTATATACGTTAGTGGGTTACTGATGTGGATATCCTGCATATCCGAATAGAATTCTAGTGGGGTTTAAGATTAAAAGAGTTATAGATAGATGTAGATATCTCTACAACAGAAAAAAAATTATTTATAAGGTAATTTCTAGTGCCATATTTTATTGTACATATTCTTATTTTTTTCATAGTTTCATATGTCTACATATTTTTGATGTTATGAAATGAAATGGTTCATTCATCGAATAATATCTGTTAGTTCATATTCAACATAGGATCGATCTAGCAGTGGAGTCTAGTCGGGTTAGGTTCATCAAGATGTAGTTGATAATCAAGAACCTAGTCATAGTCTACCGGATGCGTGAGAGATTGGAAGAGGGAGAGAGAGGAGTAGGGCGAGAGGGATGAGGTGCATACCGAATACCTCGGTGGGTGGTGCAGTTGGAGTAGGGTTGGCCGGTGCAGCGGATCCCATCACGATCATTGATGGAGGCAGCGCACAGGCAGCGTCGGTCGGTGAAGAGGATGAAGACTACGACGTCCTTGGCGGCGGCGCGAACGTCGAGGGGCGGTGTTGGCGTCGGTGGTCTTCCCGTCGCTGGCAGCGCTCCTAGATCGGCTAGGGTTTCGGGATGTAGGTGATGAGGACTGGCGGCGCGACGAACTTAGGTATCCGTGCCGTGGCCTCCACCCCTCTTTTTTATAGCGCTGTGCGACGGGGGCCCACCAACCAAGTCCGATTGGGCGACCCCGATCAGGGCGCGAGATCAAGGCCCAGCAAGCCGTTGGGCCAGCTAGAGAGTAGGAGATCAATCTAACATTCTCCCCCTTGATCTCTCATCAATCTTAAAGTTCTTAATTTCTTTCTTCGTCTTTCAATTCTTTTCTTTCTTAATTTTGTTTCATTCCATTACAAATTTGCATATCGAGCGTGTTTCATCGTCACAGCAATTAATGCCATTAGACTAACAGCCACGACACACTTCTCTATTTTAAAATGAAATTCTTTTCTGGGCCCTTCTTATTCGGGAATCATAGGCTTTCCCTTAAACCCATGCCGGCTAAGTGTCCTCTGAACACATTGGGTGGTAAGCCTTTTGTGAGCGGATCCGCTAGCATTCTCTCTGTTCTTATATGCTCAAGACTTAATGCATGATCCTGAATTTTATCTTTCACAACATAGTACTTTATGTCAATGTGTTTGGCAGCACCACTTGACCTATTGTTGTGAGCATATTCTACCGCTGGGTTGTTATCGCAATACAACCTCATTGGTTTATGTATATCTTCTATTACTTTCAGTCCGGGTATAAATTTCTTTAGCCAATTCACCTGCCCCGAGGCCTCATAGCATGCTACAAATTCAGCATACATTGTCGAGTTTGTAGTCACTGTTTGTTTGGAGCTTTTTCATGATATAGCTCCTTCTGCGAGAGTAAATATGTATCCTGACGTGGACTTTCTTTCATCTCCCGCATAATCAGAATCTAAAAACCCCTCTATCTGCAGGGAATCAGATTTTCTGTATGTCAACATGAGGCCTTTCGTTCCTTGCAAATAACGCAAGACTTTCTTCACTAATTTCCAATGTTAAATTCCTGGATTCTTTTGGTATCTGCCAAGTAACCCGGTAACAAAAGCTAAGTCAGGGCGAGTACACGTTTGAGAATATTGCAAACTTCCAACAGCTGAAGCATACGGTACCGCTTTCATTTGATTAATTTCATATTGGTTCTTGGGACACTGATGTTTCCCATATCTATCGCCCTTGACTATAGGAGCAGGTGAGGGACTACACGCATGCATACAAAATTTCTTCAAAACTTTCTCTATGTATGCCTTCTGCGATAATCCTAAAACCCCTTTTCTTCTATCTCGGTGAATTTTAATTCCTAAAACAAATGTGGCCTCACCGAGATCTTTCATATCAAAATTTGAGGACAAGAATTTCTTCGTCTCCATTAGTAGATTGACATCGCTACTAGCAAGTAAGATATCATCTACATATAGGATCAAAAATATGTATTTTTCATTCCTGAACTTTGCATAAACGCAATTGTCCTCAACATTTTCTTTAAACCTAAAACTCTTAATTATTCTATCAAACTTCAAGTACCATTGTCTGGAAGCTTGTTTCAATCCGTAAATCGATCTTTTCAGGCGACATCCCATCTTTTTTTTTTCTTCTATGACAAAACCTTTTGGCTGTGCCATATAAACATTTTCTTCTAAATCCCCATTAAGGAATGCCGTCTTCACATCCATTTGGTGTAATTCTAAATCATAGTGAGCTACAAGTGCCATTATGATTCTGAAAGAATCCTTACAAGAGACTGGAGAAAACGTCTTATTGTAATCAATACCTTTTCTTTGTGTAAATCCTTTTGCCACAAGTCGTGCTTTATATCTTTCAACATTTCCTTGGGAGTCACATTTTGTTTTGTAGACCCATTTACAGCCTACCATTTTGGCTCCTTTAGGAATAGGTTCTAAGTCCCAAACTTTATTGGCACTCATCGATTTCATTTCATCCTTCATAGCTTCTAACCACTTTGATGAGTGAGCACTCCTCATGGCTTCTTCATAAGAAGTGGGATCACCCTCCATATGAAATTCTTCTGTGTTATAAAGTTCATAGTCATCAGGAATAGCTCGCTTTCTTTCTCTTTGAGACCTCCTAGGGGCCTCTGGCACTTGTTCTACAATGGGCTGTTGCTGCTCTTCCTCATGTGCGACGTTTGGTTCTATAGGCTCCTAAAGGACGGGTTACTCACGTTCGTTTATTGTCGGCACAGGAGAACTAACAACAGGTGTTGTCACTACAGTGTCTTGCACTGTTGGTGCAACAGCAGCAGGTAGTACAAAATATGGTTCTTCAACCATCGGAGTGGGCACATGTACCCGTTTTTCCTCAAGATTAATTTCTCGTGCTACCTTGCTCCCCCTGATCATATCATCCTCCAAGAACACAGCATGTCTTGTTTCTACAAACTTCGTATGTCTATCAGGACAATAGAAGCGATATCCTTTCGATCTTTCTGGGTAGCCAATGAGATGGCAGCTGACTGTCTTGGGGTCTAACTTTCCAATATTTGGGTTGAAAATCTTTGCCTCAGCTGGACATCCCCACACACGTAAGTGATTAAGTGAGGGTTCTCTTCCAGTCCATAATTCATATGGTGTTTTCAACACCGACTTGCTTGGTACTCGATTAAGTATGTGAATGACAGTTTTCAACGCCTCCATCTATAAACTAATCGGTAATGTGGAGTAACTTATCATACTTCTTACCATATCCATTAAGGTACGGTTTCTTCTTTCAGCCACTCCATTCTGCTGAGGCTCCCCCGACATGGAGTACTCGGCGACTATGCCACTTTCCTGTAGGAACTTTGCAAAAGGTCCAGGGACTTGGCCATATGGGGTATGTCGCCCATAGTACTCTCCACCCCGGTCTGATCGTACTACTTTGATCTTCTTATTGTGTTGATTTTTAACTTTAGCTTTAAATATCTTGAATTTATCCAATGCTTCTGATCTTTCTTTAATTGGATAAATGTAGCCATAACGAGAGTAATCATCTGTGAATGTTATAAACGAATCATAACCATCCACACTTTTTACAGGAAAAGGACCACAAATGTCTGTGTGGATTATTTCTAAGATTCATGTACTTCGTTTGGCATTCTTCTTTATTTTCTTAATATATTTTCCTTTGATACAATCAACACAGTGTTCTAAATCAGAAAATTCTAAGTGCGGGAGAATTGATTCTTTAACTAATCGTTCTATTCTCTCCCTCGAAATATGGCCCAAGCGACAATGCCATAATTTCGAAGACACATTATCAATTCTCTTTCGCTTCTTACTTACATTCATAGATAGGGAATCATCCATATTCTCACTACAGACATTGTTTACATTCTCAGCAAGAGATAATAAATAAAGTTTGTCTTGTCGAAAGGCAAGACCAACACATTCATTATTAACAAGTATCTTACATTGGCCATTACCAAAATGGCAATCAAAATAATCGTCATCAAGTTTCGAGACACTTATTAAATTTCTACGCAAAGAAGGAACATAGAGTACATCTTTAAGCCTAAGTATAAAACCATTCTTTAATTCTAAAGAGAGTTCTCCAATGGCTTCAACGTTGGCTTGCACTCCATTCGTAACTTTAATTGTTCTTTCCCCTCTTTCAGGATTCTCTTCCCATTTAATCCCTGTAAAGAATTTGCAACATGAGTAGTTGCACCAAAATCAATCCACCAAGTGGTTTTCGCATAATTCAAATACAGAGATTCATCTACAAATGCAATAGTTTCCTCACCTCTCTTTAGCAGAGACTTCAGGTAGAGAGAGCAATCTCTCTTGTAGTCCCCTCTTCATGCAATACTTGCATTGATCTTTTTCAGCACCACCAAAAAGGTCATTTGGGTGATTTTGATGATTCATAGGGGCCTTTCCCTGTGGCTTGGAAGAAGAGGAGGCATTATCCCACTGGGGTTTCCCCTGTGGTTTAGGATTCTTGTTCTGAAAGTGCTTTCTTTTGTTCTCCCTCACAAGGTTAGCAGTGTCACCCTGTAAGTTTTTAATTCTTTCCTCCTCCTGAACACACATGCCAATGAGCTTTTCGAAATCCCAATCTTCGGGCTGCATGTTGTAGTTCACAACAAAGTTTTCGTATTCTTTGGGCAAGGAAGCAAAAACCAGATGCATCAGGAACTTATCAGTAATTTTGAGATCCAAATCCATTGGTTGAAGCTTAGATGCCGTAGTGCGCATTTCACAGATGTGCTTTCTGATGCCACCACCACTGTATTTCGAAGTGACGAGTTTCTTGATCAGTGTACTTGCTGTGGCCTTGGTAGACCTAGTAAACTGATTCTTCACCTTTTCAAGGTATTCTTTAACAGTGGCACATTCTGGGATTGATCCCCTGATGGTTTCATCAATAGTGGCCTTGGCCACTAAGAGACACTTGTGGTTGGAGCCAACCCAATTTCTATGTTCAAGTTGATATTTCATCACATTATCTGCATGCTAACGCTCACGAGTAGCGAAAGCAGCATCAGCTTCATCAGCTCCCCTCACCAGTGCCACTGGTTCAACAGGACACGGGTGATGGATTGCTATATCAACCTCACCTAAGGCAAGCTCCACTTCAAACTTCTCCCGCCAAACTCGATAGTTGGTCCCATCGAGCTTCGGGATGTTGTTGATGTTCACAAAGAATTTTCCTCCTGAAATTCATATAAAAAAGAGTGAGATATATTCATAAATAAAATTACATGTCTTAACTTAACGTTGGTCAAATTAAAACATATACCAAAATTCATCTATGCAAAAAAATTCTACATCACCGTTGGGCAGAAGTAAAATAATGCATAATCTCATGAATCAAAATATTATAATATTGTTATTAACAACGTTGGTTAGAAAATAACAACACTATAATTTATCAATAAAATTATCAGAAATTCATATTCTCTCTCTCGAAAATTAAATTATCCCATTGGTTCAAATTTAATATGAGAGCAATGATTCAATATTCGCAGCGGAAAAATAAAACAATATCATAATTCAATTTCCAGAAAATCTTCAATTTTATTCTATTTTTTGAGCAAAATATCATTGGATTAAATTACAGAGAAAATTTGCTTCAAAATTTAATTTAAATTCATTCAAATATTCATCAAATTCAATTTCTGGAAAAAGAAAAATTTTACTGTTCATATCGGGCCGAAGTCCAACCATTCGGCCCAGGAGCCAAATCGGCCCACCGGCCTGCATCGCGCCCGCTCGTGCGCGCAGTGAACGCAGCCCAGCGCAGCGGCCCAGCATGCTGCTAGCGGCCCATTTTTTTAATATATTCATGAAATTCGGAATTTATATTCGAAAAGGGCACTGTGCACTTGACGGGCCGCGGCCATCCTTTCAGCCCGACGGCTGATTCGGCCTGTGAGCGGCAGGCGGGTGAACCCGCATGGGCCAAAATCGGCCCAGTTTCGTCGTTCAATCCTGATCATCCGTATTCATCTGACGGTCCAGAGTGGATTTCGGAGTAATAAAAACCCCCTTTTCCGCCGGCCCCCCAACCCTAGGGTCTCATTTTCTCCTCCTGCCTCTTTCTCTCCACAGCAGCAGCCGCCGCCTGGAGATGGCCATGTCGACCGGCGAGGAGCTGAAGGAGCGGCGCCGCTGTGGGCCCTCTTCGCCAGTGCTCGTGCTCCCTAGTTGGTTAAGCGCAGCGCCGTCGAGTAGGCCTCACTCCGGTGCCCCGAAGCCGCGCACGACGTGACCCGGTGCGGAGGCTACGCGTTGGCGAGGTCCTGCGTCCCGGCTATTCATTTCCTTCGTACGCGCTGGCCATGGAGATGGCCCGCGGCGAGGACCGGACGTCCGGGCCCTAGGTAAGGGAGCCATCGATCCGTTCTTGTTCTTGGTTTTTGTTCGTTCTAGAGTTAGGGTTCAACTGTTTCTATCTCGATCCAATCGAATCGGTCAGCTTCTGTGTCAATTGGTTTTCCCCAACCCCGATCTATTCTTCTGTTTTAGGGTTAGGGTTTCATTCCCGATCCGCATCGGATCGGTCGACTTCTTCTTGATTTGATTTCATTTTCTCAATCCAAGCACTAGATCCACTAACTAGTAGGCAACTGATACCATTGTTAGTTCATATTCAACATAGGATCGATCTAGCAGTGGAGTCTAGTCGGGTTAGGTTCATCAAGATGTAGTTGATAATCAAGAACCTAGTCATAGTCTACCGGATGCGTGAGAGATTGGAAGAGGGAGAGAGAGGAGTAGGGCGAGAGGGATGAGGTGCATACCGAATCCCTCGGTGGGTGGTGCAGTTGGAGTAGGGTTGGCCGCTGCAGTGGATCCCATCACGATCGTTGATGGAGGCAGCGCACAGGCAGCGTCGGTCGGTGAAGAGGATGAAGACTACGACGTCTTGGCGGCGGCGCGAACGTCGAGGGGCGGTGCTGGCGTCGGTGGTCTTCCCGTCGCTGGCAGCGCTCCTAGATCGGCTAGGGTTTCGGGATGTAGGTGATGAGGACTGGCGGCGCGACGAACTTAGGTATCCGTGCCGTGGCCCCCACCCCTCTTCTTTATAGCGCTGTGCGACGGGGGCGCACCAATCAAGTCCGGTTGGACGCCCCCGATCAGGGCGCGAGATCAAGGCCCAGCAAGCCTTTAGGCTAGCTAGAGAGTAGGAGATCAATCTAACAATATCATCTCTCTTCATTAATATAGTGTCATATTACTTAATGTCCATAAAACCTCCAATAAGATTGACCTAATGAAAGATAAATACATCCTCATTGTCGATCATTAATTACTTATACTTAAAAACTCACACCGAAAGGAGATATGAATTCCCTCTTTATCCAATCTCAACTTCCCCTTATTTCCCTTCACGAACCAAACAGACAATTGGAACAAAAAGGCAAATTCCTACAATAATTCACTTTATCAACTCCCGCCAGTAATTTCCATGTCCCTTCCCATACAGTGGCCAAACACACTCTTGAAATTAGAAAATTCTTCTAGCTACTGAGAACTATCATTGGAGAATCTTGTAGATCATCAGATTAGTTTCATCTATACCTGTAAAAAATCTCAACTCTCTTCAATTGTCATCACGAAACAATGCCACGATGGCAGCATGACGACGATATGCAGAACGATATATCTGGTCATTTCAGAGTGCCTAAAGAGTGTCGACACAGTTGATTCAAGCACCCGATCCATCAGCACCTCACAATCCTACTTCCGACAATTTTCTTTCCTGTTCCTAATACAACATGCAGATGTACCAAAACACATGCTATTCCTCTAGAGTAAGAAGAGCTTTGAGCTTTCTGTAACAAATAGGGACTGCAGTAGCAGATAAAATGTTTTAGACGAACAGTTACAGAGATGCAGATGGACTGTGCTCTTCTACAACAGCGCTGCTCAGATAGAGATACATAGGTGGTTTTCGATGACACTGCAGGAGCAAGCATCCACCAGTCTCCAAAACTAGATGATACTATTATGCAGCCGCCAGTCACCAAAACTAAATGCCACAATTACTGCGATTATTACCAGAGTCATTTAAGTTCTGCTATATTCTTGGATGAGGAGCTGCAGCTTGGATGATATCCATAATTTTGGAGATAAGAGGTTCAGACAAAAAGCCCTTGTGTTTGCCTCCAGAATTAGTTGGAGCCGTTATTCCGATTATTAACGTCTTCATTTGACCCTCTGCTATCCCTGGATGAGAAGAGCTGCATCTTGGACAATAGTTCACGAGGAATACGGATAGGATAGTAATCTTTGTTCAGGCAAACAGCTGTTGCCTTTGCCTCCAGAATTAGCTGCCATGAGAAAAAGGAAGTGGAAAGTTGTTATATATATGTATATTTTGCTGTATACAGAGATTACACATAAATGCATAAGTAACATGTAACTGTATGGGCTGACACAATCCCACACAGACATAACATTGTGGCAGAAGAGCTTAAACCCACGCTGTTTTCTGTTCTAAATGTGTAACTTTTTTGTTGTTGTTGTTGTGGGAGTATTCTGAATGTGTAACATGGTGTTCTGCATACCTCGTGATTAGGCAGCTTCTCAATGATGTGCTCAAATATCATTCGTACTCCTTTGATGCCCGCAAGCCTCACCTTAACAACAAACTTGTCGCCGCTCTACCAGCCCAGAAAAAAGAGGCAAATCAGAACCAAGAGAAACTACTATGCAGTGACAT
>CM041642.1:13911669-14022825 GCA_023333625.1 Bothriochloa decipiens | reverse complement strand
AAAAAAGAGGCAAATCAGAACCAAGAGAAACTACTATGCAGTGACATGTTCAACACAAGGTTTCAAGCTGAAATAATTTAATCAGATTTCTTCAATTTTGGTTTAGGAAAGGAGCGCATTACCCTCAAAGGGGCAAAGTACTTTAGGTTTAGCTCAGAGAGGGCCAGCGACTCCCCACTGCGTGCCACTGCATCTGCACTGACGCCTACACTCTCAAGCGCCTCGTGACGACCTGGTCAATTTCAAGGCACAGAGTCAGACAAGAATTAAATTTTAGAGAAGAAACCACGATGGCATATAAGACTGACTAATTATATTGGTGTTGACTAACACTCCATGCTAACTTCCGAGTTTGTAATATGGACAGAACTCACCATGTTGGCACTAGCTAGCATAGACTGCGTTGTTGACAACACCATGCTGGTCAAGTTCATAGTCACGCACCTTCATCTCCACTTCAAAAACCTTCTCCTCCAGCCTGACAATCAATGGAATTAGCAATTGTTCAGCATCGACCATCCAGAATCCATGTTAAAATTCAATTTGGAGGAGTCCAGTTTCTTTCAGGAGATTGGGTATCACCATCGTCCAGACGTCCAAATTATCAACATTACAGATGGAATCGGGGGTAAAAGGTGGTAGCTAAAGATGACAGAATGGCATAGCTAACGAGCAGCACGCATAAGTCACCACATAACTGATATGAATATGTGTGTTAGGAGATCTTCCCGAATAGCTACAAAATTGGACACGGAGATGCTCCAGAGCAAAGTGAGCAACAGAGCAAATTGGACACGGAGATGCTCCAGAGTAAATAATCCGACCGTATCTCAAAGTTTTCCCCCCACGTCCAGTGAACCCAGAAGTACATTCATACAAAGAAGAAAATTGCAAGAAGTATAGAGGACAGAGGGAGGATTTGGAGAAACCTCAAGCCGGCCTGGGGGCTGGTGGATTGGGCGGAGACGGCGAGGGGGCGGCACGCGCGCCGGCCAGCCGCGGTGGCGAGCGCCGCCCGGCGAAGAGGCACGGCCCGCCAGTGGACGGGCGGAGAGCTCCGGCGGTGGGAACGGCGGCGGCAGCGCGGGGCGGGCGGTGGGAACGAGGCGCGAGAATTGGTGATGCATTGCGGCGAGCAGGCCGAGGGCCGGTGGGCTTGCCAGCTTGACCGATGTACTAGTGGGCGGCCAGCCACCCAACCAACCAAACTAGGGGAGCATTCATTTTGTCCAACCACCAACTGTCCAACGGCCGCACCCGCGAAAAACCCAACGGCGCGCCGGGGTTCCCGAGGTAGCGTCCTAGCGACGCTTCGCTGCCCCTTCCTCCTCCGTCCTCCGGCAGCCCGGCGGCAGCCTTCACCAAAAGTTGAGCACTCTGACATCGAGCAGCGGAATACTTACCCTGACGAGCCCCCCGTAGGTGCGCAGTCTTTCTCTCCTTTTTTCTTCAATCCTCTGGAGGCTCGACCCCCAGTACACTTCAATCCGATTTCTGACTTTACTGAATCCTTTCGCGGGTAGTACTGAATTCCTGCTCTGTTCTTTCCCTACATGGACATATGCAGCAATGCAGAACATCCTTATAGGTTAATTCCATCCTTGAAATTTTATTTTTCAATGATGCCTTTACTACCTGAATAGCCTATAGTGTGATCCTTTGGTTGAAATGTTCCAGTTATTGATAATTTGACCCTGAAAGGAACATGATCTTTGATTTGAGATAATTGACATTGTGACCTTTATTTTGAGGCTGATGATTTTGGATTAGATAAGCCTATGCTGGTGCTGGGGACAGAACTTCTAGATCGGTCATTGTTCAGGAAGAATCACCTTTCCTCTAAACAGACAAGATGATCCACTAACATTTGTTGAGATATATCGGTAATTAACTGAATTGTCATGTTCTGATCTATGCATATATGCATCAATTCCTTAGTAGATTCTCATTTACATGATATACTGTTGATATTCAAGATGGCGCTGCTACCTCCTTCTGGAACGATGTGTGGTACATGGACGAAGCCTTATCTGAAAGTTTTCCGGCAATATTCAGTCACTGCACCCGAAAAGATGAATCTGTCAGAGAGGTTTTCATGTCAAATTTGGACGGGATGTTTGTTCCAAGACTTACCAACCAAGCAGCCTCTGAACTACAACAGATACGTGATATTGTTGCTCAAATTATACTCTCCCATGGAGATGATAAGTGGAAGTCCCCTTTCGACTATGGCCATGGCAAACTGGACTCATCTTCAATCTACAAATTACTGAAGGCAAGGCAGCAGGTGGCCGACCCCGTCTCACAGTTTATTTGGAAAAACTCGGTGCAGTTCTTCATGTGGCTTGCTTCAAAAGGAAGGATTCAATGCAAGGCCAACCTGATGAAGAAGAAAATTGTGCCAAATAGCTGCTGCGAGGTCTGTGGGGCGGCTGATGAAACCACAGATCACATCCTCTTCCATTGTCCCTTCGCCAACAGTTTCTGGACCGAAATCGGCTTGCAAACTTCAGAACAGCTTTCGGCAACGAACATGCAGGCAATCACCAGAATCCTCTCAGTGCCCCAAACAAAATACAATGCCTTCTTTGCCCTATGCTGCTGGCAGCTGTGGAAAAGAAGGAATGCTTTCATCTTTCGGAACGAAGTTCTATCCCTCAGACAAGTGATCCAAGCTTGTTCTACTGATGCGGCTGCCTGGCGTGCTAGGCTACCGAGAAAGCAAAGGCATGTCGCTGATTCATGGTGTGATTTCTTCCAAGAAATAGTGAACAGAATCATGTAAATCTTTCATTCTGTAAATTCTTCCCTACCTCTTTCGGTATGTAATTATGGACAAGCTCCACAAGTCAAATAATAAAATTCAGGTGGGGATTCCCCCCCGGTGAAGGTTCAAAAAAGATCCTCATTTACATTTTGTAGATGAAATATCTCGTGAAAGGGAGCAAGAAGCTGTTCTTGAATAGTAGCATTTTTTCTCTTTGATAACAGTGGCTAAGAAAAATGGATTTCCATGATTAAATTTATTTGAGGAAACCTGGTTTAGTGCATCTGCCTTGGCCCTTGCACAATTTTGACACTTTGAAATTTGATGTTTTTCCTGATATGTTTGATACTAGTAAGCTGAAGTTTGCGGGGGAGTCCTTACAATTCTTACTATGTTATGGGACTGATTTGGTAGTTAGTCATTTGAAGGATCTATTCTCTTTTAGCAATATTCTGTTAGACCATGGAACCAATGATATTACTTATATTTAGGAGAAGCATACTTGATCTGTCAGATAGTTCACTTCTTTTGACATATGAATTTTTTTTGGGAAAGGTTATGATTGAATGCTCAAATTATTGATACTAGAATAGAAGTGATCCATGCATACCAAAAACCTCCAGATGGATTCTATTAACTATAGGCTCTTTCATAAAAAAATTAGCTATAGGCTCTAGACATGCTTCTGCTTGCTAGTACTTTCGTTCAGTATATGAGCACAAGTGCAACTTTTTGAAGCACCTATTTTCCTTTCTACTCGTGTCATTTATGTTCGACTGTGGTGTTTTGTCCCTCTTATTGTGGATCCCTATTACTATGGTTCAGATAAGGTGGGGTTTTCAAAAAATTGCTTATCTTGTACACAGGGGGGGAAAATGCATGATATGTAATCTTGTCAAAAAAAAAGCATGATATGCAGGGTATGAAAAAAAAAAAAACAAAATGAGACAACAGAGACCTGTTTTGAGATGGAGGCTACAGGCTCGATATGAAATGATATACCTGTACATTTATCTAACCCATGTATATTATATATTTGATTTTGTGCCAAAAATTTGGGCATTAATAAAATACCTTTTTCTGATAATGCACTAAAATGCCCTTGAATATTGAATAAAGGCTGCACTTGCTGCTTCCCCCTCCCCCCTCCCCTGTAGTCTACTTTTTTTTTTCTATAAAAGAGTGAAGCGTTGGTTACTATAGTTACCATCTTGAAATAAATCATCACACTAACCATAGAAAATTCTTCAAATTTGCGTGGAATGTAGTTAGTTAAGCTTCTAAACTTTGAATGTGATGCTTACTATGGTGTGACTTCGTCTGCAATGCTTTATATCTGAGAATAATAGGTATCTACTCTTGGAATTGCAAACTATGGACGTGATAGGTTTCATGGTTTTAATTGAATACCCACTCCTTCATTTTCCTACTGAATAAAGGATTATGGTATAAGGTAGGGATGGACCAAAACATTACATTATTTGTACCATTGAGGCATTGACCGTACAGATTTGCTAGATTTGGACTTTGGAGTCAGAATTGATTGGCAAAAGCAGAAGTGTTAGGTTCGGAGTTAGAATTCCCGTCCACTAAACATCATCTCATTCTCATCCTGCAAATGAAACTTTAACTTCCAAGTCCAAGGTTTGTTCCTGCCTTCAAGGTTCCTGGGATGCTAGAATCCTAGAAGGACCAAGCTGCTGCATACCAGTCCTCTGTAGATTCGCAAATAATGAAACAGTTTGAATTGCACAGACAATGCCTCATATACAGACGTATAACAAACTCACTGCTCAGTGCTCACTGTCTAGTTTACACTTGTATACATGACGAAGTTTTGGAAACTACTGTAATCTTGTATCGAATGGTGCTCCACTTTGTATAGACGAAAGGAATCTTGAATCTGACTTCTGTGCTGCTGGGTCACTAACTCACTATACATATATATTAGCTCGTAAAATGGTGTTCTGTTCTGTGTTTGTGATGTACGAATAAATATGGTTTGCTGTAATCGATCTGTCTCGTGACTCTTGAATGTGTGTTTTCTTTCAGACATCAGCCGTGAGCCAGTGGTATCCGTTGACGAAGCTCTTGCCGAGGAAGGGGCGGGCGGCGAAGTAGTCGAGCTCCCGCGCCCAGGACACGCCGTGCACGGCGTCGACGCCGGGCCCCCAGTTCCTGTACATCCCGAAAAACGCCGTTCTGCACGCCGGTGTGGAAGATGCAGAGGTTAGTAGCCGAGGAGCTGAAAGGCACGGTATATGTATGTAACTGGTGTGAAGTGCTGAACACTTACATGCTCTTGTTGCTGGTGTGATCCCAGTCATCCCAGCCGCCTGGCGCGATGACGCTGTCGAAGTAGGTGTAGGCGTAGACGATGCGCGAGTACTGGCCCATGGCTCGCCCCACGTAGAGCCTCCCCGTGCCGGTCACCCGGCAGTTGACGAAGGCGAAGCCGGTGCGCTCGCACGGCTCGCGCCGCCCGTGCGCCGCCACCGAGCCGAACCGCTGCGCCGTCGAGTGCAGATCGCAGTCCTTGTAGAGGGAGCGGGCGTTGCCGAAGACGAAGTCGATGGAGCCCTGGATGTAGCAGTCGCGGAAGTAGTGCCGGCCGGCGTCGTCGCACAGCGTGTCCTGCGCGCCGTAGAACCCGCAGCCGAAGAAGAAGGCCTTGTCGCCGGAGATGCGGAACGCCACCGCCTGCCCTCCTTGCGTGCCGGGCATTGGTGCCGGAGCTGTGTTCTGCCAAAGACGACATTGGAAAGGCAAGTGCGTCAGCTAGCTAGATGCGCCGCTTGCATGGACCAAACGAAATCGAGCAAAATGCGTTGCTCGTCCCGCTGGCTGCCTGTCGCCGCCGAAGCCGTCCAACCTGCTCCAAGCAAAACCTCAACAAATACAGGGATTCAAATTTTTTCGAAAGGAACGAGACTTGTGACTCTGAGGTTTTGTCACTTTGCCTGCCCCTGCAGCGTGCTGCCACAGCATGATGCACCAAGCTTTTTCCCTGTGCGTCTCGTGACCTCGCGTACGAGTGTACGCTCGCGCCTTTCGTTCACCACCATGGACCACTCCATTGGGCAATGCAATCCATGCAAACGGCTGCTCACCTTGAAGCTGATGTTCTTAGCGTTGAAATAGTTAGGCCTTGTTTAGATGTCTAATTTTGGGTCTAAAATTTACTATGCAGAATTCTTATTTTCCGTCACATTAAAATGCCGGCACATGCATGAAGTACTAAATATAGATGAAATAAAAAACTAATTGTACAGTTTTATTGTACTTTGCGAGACGAATATTTTAAGCCTAATTAATTAATATTTAGATAATTATTATCAAATAAAAACAAAAAGCTACGGTGTTCGACAGTGCTAGAACAGTAATTCCGACGTTTCCCGATTCAGGAATCTAAACAAGGCGTTAGCGAGAATGGTTACTGAGGCGGTGTTGTAGGTGCGCAGCGGCTGCCCGTCGGGGCCGCGGTCGCTGGCCCGGTCGTGCCAGTCCACCACCGTCACGTCGCGCCAGGCGCCCTGGAACGTCACGTACGGCTTCGACGCCGGCACCACCACCTTCTCTCTGCACGCACGCACCCCCGCCGGCCCGTCAGTCAGGAAATGAACGAACAAAGCTCGATCAGCCGCAAATAAAGCGAATGAAACTCATGTAGCTGCTGCCGTGAGGATATTTTTTTTTCTCATAATAAAATACCATCAGCCAAGCATTGAAAGGGTGCGTGCATGAAAACTTGTGTATGTGACAGATCAGCTTTACCAAATCCCTAGACGATGCATGGTCCAGATCGACGGTGGGGGCCCTCCGAAAGGGTAGATCGGATGGAGACACAAACGTACACGGACCGGCGGGAGCGCCGAGATCGAGCAGGTAGCGAGCATGCAATGCAACAGAGCAAAGGCGGCATGCAAGAGCCGTGGCGACCGACACCCCCTGCAGGCTGCAGCCCTGCATGCGCGGCGTGCACTGCGCACGCCGAGTGGGAACAAAATCACTGCACCGTCCCGCCGGTTTGTCACAGCAGAGGCCCGAGAGACGCCACCGCAAGGCACGAGCAACTTCAGTAACCGGTCACACAGGGCAGCTCGCATGCGGCCACTGCATACTACAAGAGCTGCACTAATCGTCTAAACCACTCCACAGAACTAGACTGATCAGAGTAAACTAATCCGCGTCGTCGTCGAGAACCTTAAACAACAGCAACGATCCAAGAACGAACGTACACCCCGCACGCCGCACGCCCATGCACTGCGCGGTGCGCGCACATGCCTGCATGCACGAACGCGCACGCCGCGGGCGGGCGGGGCGAGGGCGAGAACAGCAGCCCAAAGGCAAAATGCCTCGCTTTCACCTCGGGAGGCGGGCGGATCGAGGTGGACGCCGCCGCGGCCCGGCCCGGCCCCGCGAATAGCAAAATCGATCGATGCGCCTTTTTTTTTTTTCTGTCCGTGCTACCATCGAGTATTAAAAGGCTAGGCCTTTTCATCGTCGTTCATCCTTGGTCTCTTCTCTTCTGGCTTCCGGGTCATCATGGGCACGCACCTCACTCCTAATCACGTCTGGTCCGCGCGCTCGTCGTCAGGTACACTACCCGATTTGTCTACCTACGAGGACCACATGCATGCAGAATGATGATGCATTGATGCTGTATGTAGAAGGGCCGGGGCCGGGAAATTCTCGCAAGGGGACGAGCAACCCGTACCGCTTCTCGATAAACGCCGTCTCTTGCTTGCAGGTCCAGGGCGGGGGTGACCACCGATGCACTGTACAGCGCTGCCGCAAGAGGCCAGGCGCGCGGCAGCTAGGCAAGCGCAACGGTCATTTGCCGGCTGCGCTCGTGAGGCCGCCAGCGCGCGCGCGCGCGCGGGTGGTTTGGTTGCCTTGTCGTCGTCCCGTGCGCGTGCGGTGCGGTGCGGTGCGGTGCGAACGGGGAATCGGGCGGCGATCCGCTGTGGCCTGCTACGACCAGCGCTGCGATGTGATGACCTGCTTGCGTGCGGTTTTTGTACGGTAGCAGAGCGTCTCGTTGCTTGGTCTTGCTAGCCTGGAGGCCTTTTTAAAACGTTGGGGAGCGCCGGATGGTGCCACGGCGGTCCGCAGGCGGCATGCAGACTCGGCGAAAATGACACATCGGACCAGGGAATCGCCGCTCCTCCCCGATGCAGACAAAGTCGTCGTAGGATAGCGGCACGAAATACTATTCCGCTTAAAACTGAACAAATAGAATGCACCACGGATGACGGTGGTGTACTGTCTCACATATTTTGCACATCTTTACCAAGTAGACATGTCACCCAATAGTGATCTCATAAATTGCAAAAATATCATCCTCTATATTATTACTGCAGAGAAGACTCGTATGTGTGTTGGGGCAACACAACGCGACTCCGTTGCTTGGGACCTGTCTTTTTCTCAGTTGATGACCAAAAGGGGTAGCCTCGTGTTAGTGAGACATGGAGTGAATGGAAGATGCCTACCAGCATTGAGATCGTGTACTGGCGTTGTTGCCCTTTAACTCACCGGCACCTGCATGGACTTGACCTACTGTCTCCATTAGGCGTCCCCTAAAGAAATTCTATGAAGAAATGACTTCCACCATATATATCCTCTTTTCAATCTCCTTTTCCTAAAATTGTTCTCAATCAAGGAAAAACAGCCCTCCCCTCTTAAAGAAAGAGGAGAACAACTCATGCACTTTTGCTTCCCATGCCCTTGATAGCCTCGCCAGAGGAGCCACACGCGTCTGCGAGCAAGATGTAGCTGCCGCCGTGTCAAGTCACCATTGTCGCTCCGGGCCACTGCCCCCCGCACTATGGTCGAGGCAAACAAGAGAGTGGCCTTGCTGGGCCAGCCATGCCACCATGCTTGCGTGTGCTCAAGGCAGAGTGAGGAGAGAGTGACAGGAAATAGAAGAGATATGATAATTATTTTCTTATAAGTCCCTCGTATGTGGGTTCCACACATAAAGGGTTGAAATTCTTTCAATTTAGTACAACATACCGTCACTGAAACCTGAAAACATTTCCCCCCCTCAATCCATATAGGGGAAATATATGGTGATAAAAACACACTCCAGCAAATTCCTTTTCTCGTTCTCTTTACCTAACTCTTTTCTCGTCCCTTGGAATCTATCCTCTCCAGGAAAGGGACACTACTTCAATCCCCATTTATGTGTGGTTTACGAGGGGGCTGACGTGGCTTGTGAGGAAAGAGAGGGACATGATGAGAGATAGAGAGGAGAGGAAATAAGAAAAACATATGACACTGGTACACGGGTCTCACATGTCACTAGATGGATCCTTTTTCAATCTAGTGCAGCACATTTGCCCTGTTTTTAAATTTTTTTTTTCTATCTAATATATTAATATTTTAGAAAAATAGATATTCAATGTGGAAAAGTATCCTATGAACAAAGTCGTATGTGTTAATATGATAAATGTACGTTGCTACTATTATGCTGGATAATCCAAGTCACATGAAATTTATAGTTGTTAATCAGCTGATACAGCATTATGCTTACATATTTACATAATTTGTGCATGATATGGTTGTGCAGAACATAATCCAACGCTATACCAATACATTATATTTTTGAGACCGCCAACACTGTTATAAAGACCATTCATAATCATAACATTGCCTTCAAGAATGCAGAAATCATACAGAATGCAAAGCATATATAGAGATGTATTGAAAAAAAAAGGTGTATTGAGAGAAGAGAAAGGTGCATAGGAAAATAGGATGACAACTATTTTGATACAAAATTTAAATTCTAAAGCGCTAACTATTTTGGTCCTATAGAAAGTAGATGAAATAACCACTTTCAAACGACTCATCTAAAGTTGAAAAGCAACCCAAGATAGTTTCATCTACGTAAACTCTAAATCTTCTCTCTTGTCATGTCATAAAAAAATATTTATGTGAAACCTATTAAATTCCGATGAAACTCACAACATTCTCACTGTGACTACCCTAAGCTAGTAGTACTACTCTAGCCTTTAAAAACACATAATTCTACGTCTGGTCAGAGTTAAATTAGCATAAGTTTGATTAAGTTTAGAAAATATATGGTCTACACGTGTGACTCTAGATAAATATACTATAAACATATATTTCTATTTTTTAAAGATAACGCTCACACGCACGTATATTTAATGATATTTATTCTATATATTATGTTATTTTTGGACTAGGATGGAGTGGCATTTAACTTTGACAAGAGACGACAGAACATTTGTCGCATCCAGTCCAACTGATGAGTCCAGGTTCGTGAACGGCGGAAGCTTCCCATTTCTGTGCTTTGTACGGAGTACTACCGTAGTAGCCGCCTCGCCTCCCTGACCGTGAGTCTGTATCTCTTGGTAAATGGAGGGTGCACACATGCAGCGACACGTCAATTGAATCACATCGTTCAGGATAAGCAGGTATTATAAGACGGATCCGGTGCAGTGACAATAGCCACTGCACATTAAACAGTCCCCCGGTCGTGAGATTCCTCAAAAAAAAAAAAAAAAAGTCCCCCGGTCGTGAGGAGGAGCACTGTTCAGCAATGTTTATCATTGTTCATGGAAGACATCTACAACACTGTTTATTACTGTAGCATCATATCCAGAGTCCCGAAATCGGACAGCCACGAATGCGTGCAGTCTTAGCTTACAGTGGCAACAACCACTGCATTTTATCTCCGTCACAGTAATAAAAAGAAAAACCGCTCAGGAGAGGTCAAGGCTATATATTATCCAACACAATATACCACGGTAAAAACAAAGTACTGTTTCTAACAGTGCACCATCTGAACTTTCAACCTTTTTCTCTTCATTGGTGATGGAACTGATCATATCAATTACAAACAAAGCCAAAAATGCCTTGGCTTTACAGAGGAACAATAAATCAAAATAACTAAAACCTGACCCCGGTCCGTTCCTCTTCAGTTCCGCACCAATTCTACCCCTCCTTTCCCCTTGTATATGTCACCTACATGTCTTAAGACAACAACAATCATGGGTTCCAGAGGTTTCCAGATGGTTCCAGAAGGTACAACAACTCTTGCTCCCAGGCTGCAGATTTACTTGTACAATTGAATTGGCCATCAGAATTTGCCAACGTGAATTAAGATTAGCTGTTCAAACTGAGCATCAGAAGTGATCAATCATATGTATCTGCCGGTGCCCACCTCAGTATAGCTTTGTGAACTCGGCATTCTGGTTAGGTTCTCCGAGCCTGAATGCATCCCTCTCAATCAGGACCTGCAGGGAGCTCATTGTCTTGACCAAAGATGCCCAGATCAAGGGTGCGCAGCAGAACGCATACGCAAATACTGCCAAGGCCCTGACGACACCATTTAGATACCAAGGGAAGGCCATCACCAAGAGTGCGCCGATCAATCCAAACCATGTTGTGAGGACGGTCATTGGGTGGAGGAGGAAAACGTTGATCACAATGGAAGAAAGAGAGAAAGAACCGAGCAAGTAGAGAGGCCAGCCAAGCAGTGGATGCGCGGTCCTTGGGATGATGAAGAATGGTATGGTGTAGGCAGCAAGTATGGACCAAGCTGCCACTACTCTGAGAAGGGAGAGCAAGAACATAGTGCTTTTCTCCATTCTTCTGTTGTAGCACATCTTGGACAAGCTAGGCCGCGCCAGTCGGGTCACTGCTATGACTCCAATGTACAGTGCAGCCTGAATTAACACTATTGGTATCTCCGATGAATACCTGTTTTGAATAAAATTAACATATTATAACAAAACCAACGTTCTGCATTCAGAAACTAAAAGTCAACATCCTTAACCCAGCATCCCCTACTTTGTGGAACTTTATATTAGAAACCATAAAAAAGAAACATGGCAACTTCTTGCCTTGTTCAACTCTATCCTAAAAGACAAAAAGGCATGATAATGCTCCCTTCCCCCCTCCCTCATCCATCTTTATTCTAAAGAGGATAGAATGCATTTCTTCGTGACATGTTACCAACCACGTCACGCTATAATAATGTGGACATCCTCGTGCCACCCTCTGTGCAGGAGGTGTTCGAGGCGGAGGTCTGTATTCCGATCTCTACGCTGCTCATCCCTGCTGGCCCGAAGCTAAGGCGGTCGCGGACACCGATCACCGTCCACTCCCTCAGGCGGAGCAGTCGCATCGCAGCAAAACCGCGTGCGGCAAATGCGACCGTGCAGGCGCAGAGGGTCCTTCTTAGGAAGCTAGGGGATGAGGTTCGAGAGGACGTGCCTGACCCGGACATTGAGCAGAAGTTCAAGGCCGTGTTTGGTGGCGACATGTCGAAGTACAAGCAACAGTGCTTGCAAATCCTCCTCAATGGCGGCTTCGATGTCACGGCCATGGACCTCAATCTGGAGGGCCTGGAGGATGAGATGGCCTGAGAGGGAGATTTGGACTCCTTTCGGTAGCAAAATAGTTTCAATCATGTAATTGTTTACGTGTCTGTTGGTTGGTGTAGGCGTTGGTAACCAGGGTGTTACCGGGCCTACAGTGCTGTAACAAAACTCTATTTCTGCTTAATGAAAAACGTGCAACGGCGTGGTCTCTAAAAAAAATAATGTGGACATCCTTATCTGGTTCTGTAGGATGTCACTAAGGTTAGAATTTGAGCATGCAATAGAAATAAGCGTTACAAAAACAAAGTAAAATAGACCACTCACCCTAGGTTTTCACGACGTTGTTCATGCCAAGAGAGCCCCAAAGGTAGAATTGGCCAAGACCACCAATACCATGGCTTAAACCATGGAGCACTCGGAAATGTAATCACACTGTTTGGTCCACATGGAATACTCCAGCGAAGCTTCAGATCTGAAAGTCTAGTCTGTTAGTCAGGACCAACAAAATATTTGAGAATGTGGAATAACCATACTGCTACAAGCACTCACAATAGTAAGAAGCATCCATCTGGTAGCCTAGAGGGAGGCGATAAGTGCCCTGAAGTTTTGTACCATTAGCTGGTGGATGGAACATTGGCTGATCAAGCAAGTCCGGGAAATAACTGGCAAGGAAGCCTTGGTCTGCACCATCTGGGTTTTCACGTCCAACCGCTAGCTCATGTAGCATGTTCTTAAAAACGTCCATTGACGGCTGGAAGCAAAAAAAAAAAAAAGAAAAAAAAAAGGTGCTGCTGAGGACATCGAGTTGAAAGGTAAAAACAAAAATTACACCAAACTCCTAAAGAAAGCTAATAGATTTCAGGTAAAAGAAGTTGCAATGAACTCCTGGAGTAGTGAACAAAATAAAATTTTCATTACTAAACAAGGAGTAACAAAGAATCAATCAATTATTATCAGAAGGCCATTAGATTTCCGCTATGCTGAAGTAATGGACATCAAAGATTGTCGCTAGTGCAATGTAGGTTTGTTCATAGCCATTTCAAAGACAGAAATACATATTTTCTGATCAGCATGAATTAAACTTTTTGCAGAAAATGGAATGCCCACAAAGTAAGTAACTCTACCTGAAGCACAAATAGACCTGTATGGAAGATACAGGGATTGATGAAGACAGCACAAAACTGACCACACTGAAATAACTCATCAGTATTTTGGAGGAAAAGGTTGTCAGAGTCAAGCATAACAACCCGCTCATACGAAACCAAGCTCCATGCATACAGCTTGTTTAAAGTCAACTTGAATCGCATGTTGAAATTTTCCTGTTTCTCGTAAGGATTTTTCAAATTCTCCACAGAGACCACCTTTACACCATCATCTTTCCTAAATAAAAGAGTTTCAATGCATATATATTACTAACAGAGGCAAAAACTGTAAGAAAGAACATGTCACTGAAGTAAACAAGTCCAATTTTGCAGGAAAATAGAACATTTCATTCCAAATAGATACTGTGGCTAAGTGTATGTTCAATTCTTAAAATAGGAGTATAAATTGTAGCAACACCCAACAAAAAAGCATCACATTAGAAAAGAAAAAGAATAAGGGATGCTCCATGCATTGTTTCAAAGAACACCGTCACACGATAAATTGACATGATGGCATCAACATTCATATTGCTACTTGACAGAGACAAATATTGATGTCTTTTACCTAATTGTTTGTTTCACTCTATACAATACAGCCACTATTGTCCATTCATGATCAGTAGCACTTTTTAGTGCCAACACTAAAATACGGTACTGCTAGAGTGCTATTTCCTGATGCCCACACCAAGGGTATAATAACCTCAACTTGTGCCATGTTTTGTGATACAGAAAAGCAGTAAAGTTACATTTATTATGTGCAAAATGCAATTAAGTTTCTGTTCTTTAAAGTTCACAATTAAAAATTTTTCAATATAGCAAACAATTGAAGATTTAATATTGTAACAAACAAAGAGGAAAGTTGGACCATTAGGATACCCCCAAAAAGAAGACAATATCCAAAAGACGAGCATCCATTTATTTTACATAGTAGTCCAACTGATATATTGGTATAGTCACACAGTCCCTATCAGCTAACTACTTACTAGAACGTGAGACAGTGGAAACCAGCAGGTCAAATATCACAACTGTTCAGTAAACATTGTAGATAGGCCAAGGCAGTAGTCCATTGAAAACATCATTTTATACAATATAATAACACAGTTACAACTGATGAAATTCAAAGGCCAGGGCTGGAAATTCGTGGCTCAAATCTCGTAGCTTATCAACAAATATCTCAACACTCACTTCAACAAACTTCATGGCCTTACTACTAAAGTCAACATGAAAGGGACCTACGCACTCAGAGACCGTTGAATTCTGAGGCCATTTCCAAAGATGTAGCCAAAGCACGAATACAGTCATCTCGCACTATCACCCAAAGTACAGGTCAGAACAGTAACAAATATCGGCTAGTCAGTGAAGTTCAGATAGTACGGGAGACAAGGGCAGCACGGTTTGATCCATGAAAAGAGAGGAATCACTTCAAATACGGCTGGAACACCTTATGGTCCTTATGCTTAAGGAAATGTGACGAACACAATGAAAACTGAACAAGGAAGGTGACAATCTACAATCATAAATACAGTGGAACATCAACCTAAACCATTAATTCGCGTCGAAGGAGTTGAGCAGACAACCAAATCGACCAAAGTTCGGCGTGGGCGCAAAGTTGACCCAACCAAACATGAAGATAACCACGGATTTTGCCCCCAAACTGATCGGAGCACAGCAAAGTTGGCATCAAACAAGGCATGGGCGTCCGTTACCGCACGCCCAGCGATCCAATTAAGTGCCACCCGGGCGGGAGCCGAGTGGCGCTCACACGCGCGCGCAAAGAGCAGCCAGAGAGCGAGACGGGAGGAGGAGGTGGGATGGGAGAGCTTACAGCGCCTGGACCCAGTGCGTCGGGACGTCGAGGGAGGCGATGACGACGCGGTCGGTGCCGGCGCTGAGCCGGCGCAGGGACCGCATCATGACGCGCGTGGCGACGTAGAACTCGTAGTCCCGCGGCGTGCCCATGTACATCATGGACGCGTACGCGTGCCGCCTCGGCGCCGCCGCCCCGACCGCCGCGACCGCGACCTCACCCTCCGCCGTCGCCGCTGCAGCCGCCGTCAACACCACCCACGCCGCCGCCGCGAGCCGCCACCACAGCCCCGCGGACCGCCCCATCCCCACCAGGAAGGCAGGGACTCGAACGAGCCCCACTTCCCAGCAGGCAAGCACCACCCTGAGATCTGGGTACGAGCGTGGACCCCTGGCAGGCCTTACCGCGCCGGGCCCCCGGAGCGTCCGCGGGCGGCCGGAGCTCGGTCGCCGGCTGGCTCTCTGGAGCCACCGGAGCTGTCGCACTCTCGCCGCCGCCGTGCCTCGGGAGCGGTGGATTTTTTTTTTCTGTCCTTTTTTTTTCTTTTTCCCCTCGATCTCCTTTTGATCTGTCCCGCTCGGATCAACGGGAGTGGGAAAAGGGGGGCAAGTGGAACTGGAGGGAGCAGTAGAAGAAGACGCGAGACCCCGAGGAACGCGGCGGTGCTTCGACGGGCCCGGCCTGCTGGCTAGCAGACCAAACCGGGTCGAGCGCACAGCACAGGCACAGCACAGCAGAGCTGAGCCTGAGCGCGAGCCGTCAGCAGCTCACCGAGTCACCACCACCTCCGCGTGGCCGTGTAGTATAATTTTAGGCGGCGTAGAAGGGTGGTTGTGCTTGCGCACTTCCGCTAATAATTGTGGGTCACGTGGAGCGCCAGTTGAATTTGCGTAAGCACGATGGGACTAATGATTGGATTAGGCCGCTGGGTTGGGCTTTGTCACAGCGAATGCACAACCAGGCCGGCATGGACGAAGCTGGCCGTTGACTGAGAAGAGGCTGGGCCAGGTCAAGTGCTGTGGCGTTTATTTTCTTTACTTTTCCCATATGGGCTTTGTGATCGGCGAAATCGTGACTTTCACAATGAGAGTTTTTGGATTTTGGGCTCGCAGGCCCGTCTCAGAACGAAATTCAATGGTCCGCCGTGGCCCGGCAGAGATACCAGCACGCCATCGGCGGCGGCGCGGGATGCCCGGATGCCGGCCCCGGCGGCCGCCTCGAAAGGGTTCCCTCTCCCTCCTGCTCCTGGCCGGTGTCCCCGCCCGCTCATGGCCCTCGGCGTCTCCGCCGCCTCGCGTTACCTTGCCTCAGTGCTCAGTACCCGCCCTGCCAGGATGCTAACGGCGTGCCGTGTGCCGTCGTGCCAATGCTCTGCCGCGGACACGGCAAGTGGTCGGCAACATCCTGTTTCTGCAGAGCTGCGACTTCACGAGGGATGGGAGTTTCTTCTAGCGCAGGTTCGTCGTGCGCAGTTACTCCATTTTCAGCTCTACTAGATGTGATACACATATGATTGACTTGATGAGATCCTTTTGTCCATCTTCTTCGAGTCCAAAGGCCAGGTGCATCACTTTTTAGCAAAAGCCTCGTTTGCGTGGCAACGGGTAAAATTCATTTATATTAACCAAAGTTTTTAAATAGCTAGCTATAAAAAATAGCGGCAGCCTCTCCTGTGAGCTAAGCACAGCTATAGCTGCCGCTATAGCGCCGCTATAGCGGCAGCAATTTGGCGTAGCATGTAACATCCTGGTGTTAGCCATGCATTATCTTGCATATCACGAGCATAATCATCTTATTTGCATATTCATTTATTTACATGAAATGATAAAATAAAAAAAATGTGCTTACCTTGATTTGAACTAGAGCTATATGAAAGGTTGATTGTTTAGGGTTGAGTGTTAAATGAAGTTTGTAGAGAAAATTATTTGGAGCAAAACTTATTTTGGGGTCATTTCATGAAAAGGCTTGGAAGTGGGTCAAAAATGTCAAAAATAGTTTATAAAAATGATTTTCTTTTAAATTTTAAATCCTCATTTTTGAAATTCAAATTCTAGGCAGAATTAGGTTTTGATGTTTAAAAGGGAAATGTTCTACTCATCAAAAGGAACATTTTATCTTTTACAAGTTTCTCCAAATTCGGATTATTTTAGAAAATATGGGGTTCATCAAGTTCTGCACGAATCTTGGCGCAGTGGGACCCACCCGTCGGCCTTCTTCTTCCTCTCTTCTTCTTCCTCGTGCCAACGGTGTCCGCGCCGACGCCGGCCGCGTGGCAGCCGTACACCGGGCGACGCCGCTGCCCGCTGTTCTGCCTCCGCACTCGAGCGCCGCACACCGATCCCGCACGCCGCGCTCGCCCGACCCCACGGCCGCTCCACGCACCCTCGGCCGACTCCACATGCGCGCCACGCGCTCGACGAGCTCCGACGCCGCGCTCCGTCTGTCCGAGCCCGAGCTCCAGCATCAAGGTGACCGGACCGCGTCACTCTCGGCCCCGCGCTCTTCTCTTTCTCCAGACGCGCTCTCGCCCCTCCTTTCCTTCGCCAGAGCTCTAGCGAACGCGACGCCAGCCATTGCCGCCGCCGCGAGCTCGCACGCCACCGCACCTCACAGCCTTGATACATTTTGCCCAGGACTCGCCAGGAGCTCCGCCTCGACACGAGCCACGTTCTGCGCACCTTCCCTGCCCTCGAGCCCTCAGGTAGAGGTCGAATCGACCATCTTCCCCTTCGCCGGTCATGGCCACCCGACCGCCGCGCGGTCCGCCGTGCCCAGCAACCTCTCTCTCCCTCCATTAGCTAGCGCATCGGGTTCGTCTGCTCGAGTAGAGTCGAGTGGTGTAGTTAATGAGACCGATTAGGGTTTGAGTTCGCCGAATTTTGGCCGTCCGCCGTCGCGGGTCGCGCCGCCGCTCGTCGGCATACCTCGCCGTCGTTGCTCCGACCGGCCATTCGTCTCTTTGGCTAGCTAATCCATTTCGCCTTGGTCTGTTGTGGCTGGTAGGCAAGTCCTTGCACCTCGCCGTGACCGTTTCCGGCGAGTTCGCCGTCGAGACCTCGCCGCCGTCCGCCGTCGCGCGTGGCCGCCGGTCGAAACCACGATATTTTCTTGCATTTTGTACACCGTTGAGTCCGCGCTGCTGAGATGAGTCGTTTGGTGGCCGTAGTGTCGCCGGAGACCTCGCCGCCGGCGAGATCCCGTCGGCCGGCGACCGGTGTCCCGCGGTGTCTCGCTGACGTGTGGGTCCCGTGGTGACGTCAGCATGACATCAGCACTGACGTCAGCGTAGGTTCGGTCTGGGTGCACAGTGTCGGGTGTACGTAGCAGAGTCGAGTCGCTGGGTACATGCCGGGTACGCGTAGCATTTTTAGTTCGGTTAAGTTTCGAAAATGGATTTTTTAGATTTTGATTAAACCTTTGAAAAATCATAACTTCCTCATGTTTAGTCCAAATGAGTTGGTTCAACTTGCAGTATTTTTCTTATGAGAAGCTCTATGCATGAAAAATATGAAATGTGGATTTTGTGATACTTTTCTGTATAGATTTATTTATCCGTATTAATTGCTTTTATCTTAGAAAATGCATAAGTAATTCCCTGTTACTCAGAAAAATGTGAGACCAAGTTTGTTAGTCTTCTTATGTCATGCTCTATCTGTGAAAAATGTTATGAGGATATGTCATATGTAAATATTACTCTGTCTAGTTATGGTGCCTATTTCCATTAGGTGATAAATAATTCATAATAAATAATATATAAGGAATTTATGCATGAAACTTTTTGGAGGATGTTTTATGTCAATCTAGAGCTAATGATATTCTGAGATCTATTGTTTGATATACTTTTATGTATAAAGTATTTTATGCCCGGTGAATTGTGCTGCCTTGTTATTTTTGTGTAGGATAAAGTACTTACTGTTTTGACCTAAAATTTTTATGGTAGTCTTTATTTCGTATGATTAAGCTTTTGTAATTTTTATAGAATTTTTTGAGTAGTCTAAAGTCATGTTGTAGTTATACCCTAATTTCTTTTAATAATAAATAATGCTTTAAAGTTGTTATTTCATGTGTGTAAAAATGCTTTTTATGATATTTGTGATGTGTGTGATCTGTTGTTGGTTTTGGTTTAGTAGAGGGTAGTGTGAAAAACAATAGTCGTTTATAATTCTTTTTAATATGTAAGTAAATTGTATACGAGGCTTGTTTAAGAATTGTCAGTAGAAGAGAATGCAGATGACATGTGCTTATCTTGTATGTTTCAAAATCATATCATTCATCTTAGCTGAGCATTCATTCACCATCACCATTAGCATTGTATTTCTATATATATATATATACATGGTATTCATACGCACTATGCATCATACAGGATCATCAGAGCTCGAAACGGTAATTCCTGGAATACCAGGAGAGGACGGCCAGCAGGAAGCTTTGGTGCGGGAAGTAGCAGCAGAAGAGGATCCCAAAGCTGATCTTCTGGAGTGTCCCGACCACCAGTCAAGCTCTTTCCTGAAAGGCAAGCCCCGGAGCATTCTCCCTGTGGTTTTTAAAATATCTAACTTGAGTCCCTTACTGGTTTGATGCATTAAGTTATAGGCGTTGTTTTATACCGTTGCTGCATTACTTATATTCCTTGCCACTGCTTATACTTCAACCCTGTTAGGTTCAGGTGCGATTATCTGCTTAGCCCTGCTTAACTAGATCGGTAGAAGTCAGGTGATTTCCTGTCATCCGCGAGTTATAGCTGGTGACTCAGAATGGTTGAATACATTGTTATCTTGGATAACCATGTGGAGATAATAAATCGAGACCGGGCGGGATTGGTGTTGAGACGGAACTGGAGGTTCGGTGGGGTTATCCCGTCTGTGTCAAACTAGGACCCAATCCTTTGTACGTCCTCAAGTCATATTGAATTTATGCCTCATATTTAGCTGGAAGGATAAGTCGTTTCGACCGCGAAGCTTAATTTTGATTTGGGCCGCGAGTCGACCTGCTGTACGCATCGTATTGGTGAAGATGGGGGACCATAGGTTACGCAGAGAGTAAGTCCGAGGTCAGGGTCGCCCTGAATAAGGCAGCCCGGCGGTTCCTGGATACGATGGTAAATGTTGATTCCGCGTTTTTCCCGAATTGAATGTCGATGATCTGTAGCTCACCTTAGCGGGTGAGTGTGGTTTGTGTGAGGAATACCCGCCAGCTGGTTAGTAATCGATTATAATCGCCATCGTTCTTGGACAGTGAACACTTGACTTGAGCAGCGACATCGTAGTAAGAATTTGAACAAGAGATGAGGTGGTTGAGCTGTTGAGATTAAAAGATACTCAACCGAAATTGGTTACTATTCTTGTTAAATAATTATTACCATGCTTGTTTAGTACAGGTGCTAATGTAGCATGATAAGGTTAATCAGATTAAAATACATTGCTAGAAGGTTCTTAATAATTGTTTCTTTAATGCAAGCTTTTCCGTAATTAAATGAGTCAGCTATCCTACTTATACAGCCTTGCATACTCCTTGGAGTCAATTTTATTTTTAGTTTATGACGGGTAAGTCTAGCTGAGTACATTCTCGTACTCAGGGTTTTATTTCTCATGTTTTTGCAGATGGTGAGATGTTTTATGGCTATTGTCAGAACTGCTTCTATCCCACCTTGGGAGATGACTAGACCTTGGGCATGGTCACTCTTCTCTACTTAATGCTTTTGTTGGATGTTGATCAAGAACCTGGCACTGTATTTGAACTAAGTGTGTGTGTGGTATTTGAACTCAACCGCTTCCGCTTTATTTGACATTTAAACTTGGTTTGTAATAACTTTATTCGAACTCTGATGTTTTAAACTATGTGCGAACTATGTACGTTGTGAATGGTGAACGCTAAACTATTACGATCTTGGTCATGCCAGAAAAGTTTAAAATCCTTCGAGATTTCGGTATGACTACCGGGTTTATTAGGTCTCAATCATGTAGTTTGCCGTCCTAATGGCGATTAATGTGCTTGTGCTCTAATAAATTGGTCGGTTCTGTCACAGCTGGCATCGGAGCAGGTTTAGCGTGTTACTGTTCATAAGTATTTAAAATAAAAGAGTTTTTGGTTTGCGAAAAGTATTTACAAAAAGTATAGGTGTATATAGGTGTTCAAATCTATGATTTTAAAAACTAGAGTGTGCCAGTGCTCATATCCTTTATGCCCAATAGGATTCAGGTGGCTTAATTAAGTACTGACTTGGGGGGGAATTGCATCATATTTTCTGTTTTGTCGTTGCCTATACAATGACGGAGTCGTATGGGTGCCATTCACTTGAGTGGTAATGTATGGATCAAATTGCCTCTATGCCTTGGTAAGTGTGAGTTGTGAGAGCATGATTGGATGCAATGCCAGTCTAGGGGAGTGCTTATTGATGCCGGATTATTCACATGTTGCACACATGTTTATATGAAGGTATCCCATGTTGGGACCGTCTTCTGGCGGTGTCGTCTTCTGCGCGACTGTTGGGGTAGTAAGTAATCGGTGTTTTCACCTTGTTTGGAAGGTGCGTGAATTTTTACGTTGAATTGCATTCATATGGGATATGGGCTGAAATGAATTTTCTGCAGGTACACTAACCGCGTGAACGGTAGAACGAAGTAGTTACGTATAATGAGAGAACGATGTATGCCACCGCATAGAGCGTTAGATTATTAGTTTATGAGGACGTATGTAACGTGCATGCATCATGGTTAAAATTGCTCATTCATACATTCATGGTTCCTTCCCTTATAAATAAATTGTCTCCTTTCTTTAAAATTATAACTTATGGGATATACAACTTTTGGATAGATGCCGAGAACCAAGCAGACTGCTCACAAGTCCACTGGAGGAGGAGTGCCTCGTGGTCCTTTGGCTGTCCGTGAGTCGGCACCAAGGGAGGTGGACACTTTTCTTGAGGAGCACGCCATGCCTAGCCTTCTTTGGAGGATTCTCTCCAACGCTGGGTACACGGTGGGCATGGAGCCTCACTACTACTGGGACAAGGATGACTTGGTGAACTATGAAGAGGCTCGGGTGGAGGTAGTTCTCCCACCTTTGGACGGTGACCCCCACTGGGTTGGGTGGTGCTATTTTGGTGCGGGCAGGACTGCCAAGACGGGTGCCACGTTTGCAGCTTTTGACGTGGTGGAGCACCTGATGCAGGAGATACCTCACCAGCTTGCCCAGGCTTTTCCTAGAGTGTTCCCCTTTGCTTACCGCCTTTCTAGGTGGCCACATGCTGAGAGAAACCCACTGGAGGCAAGCCCTGAGGAGGCGCAGGATAGCAGCACGCCTGCCATAAGTGCTATGTTTGCAGTGATGAGGGCCTATGTCAGCATGGAGACTAAGGCACTTCGTCTGAATGAGGAGTTCAAGGAGGCTCGAGCTGATGCACGCAAGGAGAAGCGTGAGTTGACACGTGAGCTTCAGCGCTCATGAAAGGATGTAGCCCGTGTGTCTCAGCATCGAGACAAGGTTGTTCTGGAGAGCCAGAAGATGGCTCAGGCTAGGGATGGAGCCTGGTCCAAGTTTCGTCGTCTTAGCATCCGTCAGCAGCAGGTGCTAGAGGACGTGGAGGACATTCATGCTTACAATGCTAGTCTTCACGAGGAGGTGCACAGGAAGCAGGAGGAGATCCGTCAGCTGAGAGCCGCCCTAGCAGCAGCTAGGAGGTATTTGAACGGTGCTTCTAGTGAGAGTAGCAACAATGGAGAGTAGCCTTGTTTATGATCGCTAGTCTCTAGTTGTTCTTTTGCGTTCCTGTCGGGTGGTCATGTAACCCTTTTGCACGCTATCAAGACTTTGATGTAATGTTGGAACATGGTGTTTGATGTGGCCATATCCGTACACTTATAAAAGTCCAGTGTATGTATGCTGGCAAAAATATGGATGTTGTAAGACGCTTTGTGATGGTTCAAAGTAATATTATTAGTGATGTTGTGATGTGAAAATTGGAATTATTGTGCCTCTATTTATTATGCGAATTTATTTCCCTCAATAAATTCAGTTTGGCATGATTTTTACATTCACCTCTCATTGTGACAACATTCACCTAATAAGTCTTATTGCTGAAATATCAGATGCCGGTTACCCGTAGTGGTTCGGGTGCTAATGGCAGTGGTGGATCTGAAGAGGGTGCCGATAACACTGCACGTGGTGTGCCACCCCCACCTCTGACTAATGCGGAGCAGCTATTTGCTCAGTTCTTGGGCAGCCAGCACAATGTGGAGCAGCTTCTTCGTGAGAGCCTGGCCCGTGATGTTCATCAGGGTCCTCAGCAAAATCAATACAGCAGCTTCAAGGAATTTCAGGACACTAAACCTCCTGTGTTTAAAGATGCTCCTGAACCACTTGAAGCAGATGAATGGCTCAACACCATGGAAGATAAATTTCGTCTTCTAAGGTTAACAGAAGAGTTAAAAGCGGAGTATGCAGCCCGTCAACTTGAGGGACAAGCAGGGACGTGGTGGAAGCAACATCGCACCACCTTTCTGCAGGGTGTTCCTATTACTTGGGACCGCTTTGCACGTGCTTTTCAGGGGAATTTCATTCCTTCTAGTTTGATGGCTATGAAGAAGACTGAGTTTCTGTCGCTCACTATGGGAACTCGCAATGTGAAGGAGTATCTGCACGCCTTCAATACTTTGAGTCGCTATGCTCCTGAGTTTGTTAACACTGATGAGAACAAGATAGCTAGTTTCAAGAGAGGCTTGAGTTCCAAGTTGATGAAGACCTTGAGCACTTCTGCCTGTGTTACTTTTAATGACTTTCTGAATGATTGTATCATACAAGAAAACAGTAACAACATTTATGCTGCCGCCAAGAATCGCAAGAGAGCTCATGAGGGAGGTGGTTCTTCTCAGGCAAGAGCCCCAACTGCTTTTCGTACTCTGTATCATCCACCTATGTCAGGTGTGAGATTCAGGCCCCCACAGCAGAAAAGGCATAACAATTATCCAGCTCAGAATCTGCAGAAGCATCACAGAGCATTCAAAGTTCCTGCTCCACAGGGGAAACCAGGACAGAGCAGCTTGACCGGTGCTAACAAGACACCTGTCAATGGACCTTGCTTCAACTGCAACCAGACATGGCACTTTGCTCGTTATTGCCCTTTTCCCAAGAAGCAGCAGGCCCCATACCAAGCTCGTGTGCACCACACCTCGATTGAGGAGATTCTTGCTGGTGAACCAGTGACTGTGGGTATGTTTTCTGTGAATCAAATCCCTGCCACTGTTTTGTTTGATTCTGGATCATCGCATTCTTTCATGAGTCAAGCATTTGCACAGAAGCATGATCAAAAGATACTTGAATTGAGCATTGAATACAAGGTTAGTTCAGCTGGGGTTGATATAACTACTAAGCAGATAGTTCAGGGTGCAACCCTAGACCTAGACAAGTGGAGGTTTTGGTTGAACTTGATAGTTCTACCTGGCTTAGGAGTAGATGTCATAGTGGGGATGAGTTGGATGAAATTCTAGGGTGCTATGATTAATACGGGTAATAGGATGCTATCTATCAGAAATCCTCTTGGGGAGGGTACCTTTCAAGTGCCATTACCCCGAAAGTTTAAGCTGGAGAGCGTATCCTATTCTACTCGTGTGACCCCTCTTTCCGAAAGTCCTGTCGTGTGTGAGTTTCTGGATATTTTTCCTAAAGAGCTTTCGGGTCTTCCACCAGATAGGGATGTCGAGTTTCGCATAGAGTTACTACCTGGCACCGCCCCAATTTCTAGGAGACCATATCGGATGCCACCAAATGAATTGGCAGAGCTTAAAAATCAGTTGAAGGAATTGTTGGACAAGGGTCTTATTCGCCCTAGTGTGTCGGAATGGGGTTGTCCTGCTATCTTTGTGAAGAAGAAGGACAAATCGCTATGGATGTGCGTGGATTATCGTCCACTCAATGCTATGACCGTTAAGAACAAATATCCGTTACCCCGTATTGACATTCTTTTTGACCAGTTGTCCAAGGCGAGAGTGTTTTCCAAGATTGATCTTAGGTCTGGTTACCATCAGATCAAGATTAGACCGAAAGATGTGCCTAAGACCGCTTTTTCTACCAGATATGGATTGTATGAGTATCTTGTTATGTCCTTTGGCTTAACAAATGCTCCTGCATACTTCATGTATCTGATGAATTCAGTCTTTATGCCGGAGCTAGACAAGTTTGTGGTGGTGTTTATTGATGACATCCTGGTCTACTCAGAAAATGAAGAAGATCATGCCGAGCATCTGAGGATTGTTTTAGAAAGACTTAGGGAATATAAGTTGTATGCCAAGTTTATCAAGTGTGAGTTTTGGCTCAAGAAAGTTCAATTTCTTGGCCATGTTCTATCTGATGAAGGAATCTCAGTAGATCCGAGCAAAGTACAAGAGGTTATGAATTGGGAAGCACCAACTTCTATGCATGAAGTTCGGAGTTTTCTTGGCCTAGCCGGATATTATCGTCATTTCATTCCGGATTTCTCAAAGATTGCCAAACCTATGACAAATCTGTTGCAGAAAGAGAAGAAGTTTGTCTGGACAGAGGAGTGTGAAACAACTTTCCGTACCTTGCGGGAATTGTTGACCACTGCTCCTGTTCTTGCGCAACCAGATTTAGGGAAACCTTTTGATGTATATTGCGATGCATCAAAAACAGGCTTAGGATGTGTGCTTATGCAAGAAGGAAGAGTCATAGCTTATGCCTCACGACAGTTAAAGAAGCATGAAGTGAATTATCCAACCCATGATTTGGAGCTAGCCGCTGTTGTGCATGCTCTAAAAATCTGGAGGCATTACTTGTTGGGTAACTTCTGCAAAGTCTATACTGATCACAAGAGTCTGAAGTATATCTTCACTCAACTCGAGTTGAACATGAGGCAACATCGATGGATGGAGTTTATTAAGGATTTCAATATGGAGATCTTGTATCATCCAGGCAAGGCAAACGTAGTAGCAGATGCGTTGAGTCGAAAATCACATTGCCATGCTGTTCAACCTTTGTTAGCAGATGGTTTTAGCCTCATGCATCTTGTTGTGCTGCGTAACATCCAAATTAGTTGTTCGCTTGAAAGCAAGAAAACTGAGTGGCGGAAAACTGATAAGGGTATAGGTCATATCAAGGAGAAGATGTTGAAACAGCCGCTCAAGCATTTCCGAGTGGATAAGAAGGGAATCTTATGGTTTGATGATCGTCTGGTCATACCAAAAGATAGAGAACTCAGAAATCAAATCATGGATGAAGCTCACTTATCAAAGTTATCTATTCATCCTGGCGGTAGTAAAATGTTTCATGATCTGAAGGCTCGCTATTGGTGGACCAAAATGAGAAAAGAGATTGCAGCTTATGTCGTACGGTGTGACATCTGTTGTCGCATAAAGGCTGTTCATTTGAAGCCAGCCGGAATGCTTCAACCATTGCCGATTCCTGAATGGAAATGGGAAGATATCAGTATGGATTTCATTACCGGACTTCCCACCACTCAAAAAGGGCATGACTCTATTTGGGTAATCATTGATTGACTTACCAAGAGTGCGCACTTTATTCCAGTTCGTACATATTATCGACCGCCTCAATATGCTGATATTTATCTCAGGGAGATTATCCGTTTGCATGGAATTCCCAAAACAATTGTATCTGATCGAGGATCTTAGTTTACCGCTCATTTCTGGGAACACTTGCAGAAGGATTTGGGGACAAAACTGAATCATAGTACCGCTTATCATCCTCAGACTTCAGGTCAAACAGAAAGAGTGAATCAAGTTCTTGAGGATCTTCTGAGGGCTTGTGTTTTATCATCCAAGGGTTCATGGGAGAAATGGTTAGCTTTGGCAGAATTCTCTTATAACAATAGTTACCAAGAGAGTATACAGATGGCTTCTTTTGAGGCATTGTATGGCCGAAAGTGTAGAACGCCTGTGAATTGGGTAGGACCTAGAGAAAGAAGATATAATGGTATTGACTTTGTGAAAGAAGCTGAAGAGCAGGTTCGAACAATTCAACAACACATAGCAGCTGCACAATCCCATCAGAAAAGTTATGCGGACAAGAGAAGAAGACCTCTAACTTTTAATGTTGGTGATTATGTGTATCTGAAGGTCTCTCCTATGAAGAAAGTGTAACGTTTTGGTGTTAAAAGAAAACTAGCACCACGTTATGTCGGTCCATATCAGATAGTGGAAAGAAAAGGATTGTAGGCCTATAAGCTCAAACTTCCTGAAGAGATGAGTGCAGTGTTTCCTGTTTTTCATGTATTCCAACTTAAGAAATGTCTGCGTGTTCCAATCGAAGAAGCCGTTAAAGTTAAAGACATTAAGCTAAGTTCAGATTTAACTTATGAAGAGAAACCTATGAGACTCCTGGATGTCAAAGACAGAGTGACCAGAAATCGTGTGGTCAGGCAATACAAGGTTTCTTGGAGCAATCATGATGATAGCGATGCCACTTGGGAAACAGAGGACTATTTAAAAGAAGTATATCCCGATTTCCATAAAGAATGGTTAGTCCACTCAAATCTCGGGATGAGATTTCTTTAAGGGGGAAGGAATGTAATACCCTGGTGTTAACCATGCATTATCTTACATATCATGAGCATGATCATCTTATTTGCATAGTCATTTATTTACATGAAATGATAAAATAAAAATGTGCTTACCTTGATTTGAACTAGAGCTATGTGAAAGGTTGATTGTTTGGGGTTGAGTGTTAAATGAAGTTTGTAGAGAAAATTATTTGGAGCAAAACTTATTTTGGGGTCATTTCATGAAAAGGCTTGGAAGTGGGTCAAAAATGTCAAAAACAGTTTATAAAAATGATTTTCTTTTAAATTTTAAATCCCCATTTTTGAAATTCAAATTCTAGGCAGAATTAGGTTTTGATGTTTAAAAGGGAAATGTTCTACTCATCAAAAGGAACATTTCATCTTTTACAAGTTTCTCCAAATTCGGATTATTTTAGAAAATATGGGGTTCATCAAGTTCTGCACGAATTTTGACGCAGTGGGACCCACTCGTCAGCCTCCTTCTTCCTCTCTTCTTCTTCCTCGCGCCGATGGTGTCTGCGCCGACGCCGGCTGCGTGGTAGCCGTACGTCGGGCGACGCCGCTGCCCGCTGTTCTACCTCCGCACCCGAGCGCCGCACACCGATCCCGCACGCCGCGCTCGCCCGACCCCACGGCCGCTCCACGCGCCCTCGGCCGACTCCGCATGCGCGCCACGCGCTCGACGAGCTCCGACGTCACGCTTCGTCTGTTCGAGCCTGAGCTCCAGCATCAAGGCGACCGAACCGCGTCACTCTCGCCCCCGCGCTCTTCTCTTTCTCCAGACGCGCTCTCGACCCTCCTTTCCTTGGCCAGAGCTCTAGCGGACGCGACGCCCGCCATTGCCGCCGCCGCGAGCTCGCACGCCACCGCACCTCACAGCCTTGATACATTTTGCCCAGGAATCGCCAGGAGCTCCGCCTCGACGCGAGCCACGTCCTGCGCACCTTCCCTGCCCTCGAGCCCTCAGGTAGAGGACGAATCGACCATCTTCCCCTTCGCCGGTCATGGCCGCCCGACCGCCGCGCGGTCCACCGTGCCCAGCAACCTCTCTATCCCTCCATTAGCTAGCGCATCGGGTTCGTCTGCTCGAGTAGAGTCGAGTGGTGTAGCTAATGAGACCGGTGTCCCGCGGTGTCTCGCTGACGTGTGGGTCCCGTGGTGACGTCAGCATGACATCAGCACTGACGTCAGCGTAGGTTTGGTCTGCGTGCACAGCATCGGGTGTATGTAGCAGAGTCGAGTCGCTGGGTACATGCCGGGTACGTGTAGCATTTTCAGTTCGGTTAAGTTTCGAAAATGGATTTTTTAGATTTTGATTAAACCTTTGAAAAATCATAACTTCCTTATTTTTAGTCCAAATGAGTTGGTTCAACTTGCAGTATTTTTCTTATGAGAAGCTCTATGCATGAAAAATATGAAATGTGGATTTTGTGATACTTTTCTATATAGATTTATTTATCCCTATTAATTGCTTTTATCTTAGAAAATACATAAGTAATTCCCTGTTACTCGGAAAAATGTGAGACCAAGTTTGTTAGTCTTCTCATGTCATGCTCTATGTGTAAAAAATGTTGTGAGGATATGTCATATGTAAATATTACTCTGTGTAGTTATGGTGCCTATTTCCATTAGGTGATAAATAATTCATAATAAATAATATATAAGGAATTTGTGCATGAAACTTTTTGGAGAATGTTTTTATGTCAATCTAGAGCTAATAATATTCTGAGATCTGTTGTTTGACAAACTTTTATGTACAAAGTATTTTATACCCGGTGAATTGTGCTGCCTTGTCATTTTTGTGTAGGATAAAGTACTTACTGTTTTGACCTGAAATTTTTATGGTAGTCTTTATTTGGTATGACTAAGCTTCTGTAATTTTTACAGAATTTTCTGAGTAGTCTAAAGTCATGTTGTAGTTATACCCTGATTTCTTTTAATAATAAATAATGCTTTAAAGTTGTTATTCCATGAGTGTAAAAATGCTTTTTATGATATTTGTGATGTGTGTGATCTGTTGTTGGTTTTGGTTCAGCAGAGGGTAGTGTGAAAAACAATAGTCGTTTATAATTCCTTTTAATGTGTAAGTAAATTGTAATACGAGGCTTGTTTAAGAAATGTCGGTAGAAGAGAATGCAGATGACATGTGCTTATCTTGTATGTTTCAAAATCATATCATTCATCTTAGCTGAGCATTCATTCACCATCACCATCAGCATTGTATTTCTATATATATATATATATATGGTATTCATACGCACTATGCATCATACAGGATCGTCAGAGCTCGAAACGGTAATTTTCGGAATACCAGGAGAGGAAGGCCAGTAGGAAGCTTTGGGGCGGGAAGTAGCAGCAGAAGAGGATCCCGAAGCTGATCTTCCGGAGTGTCCTGACCACCAGCCAAGCTCTTTCCTGAAAGGCAAGCCCCGGAGCATTCTCCCTGTGGTTGGCAAAATATCTAAATTGAGTCCCTTACTGGTTTGATGCATTAAGTTATAGGCATTGTTTTATACCGTTGCTGCATTACTTATATTCCTTGCCGCTGCTTATACTTCAACCCTGTTAGGTTCAGGTGCGATTATCTGCTTAGCCCTGCTTAACTAGATCGATAGAAGTCGGGTGATTTCCTGTCATCCGCGAGTTATAGCTGGTGACTCAGAATGATTGAATACATTGTTATCTTGGATAACCATGTGGAGATAACAAATCGAGACCGGGCGGGATTGGTGTTGAGACGGAACTGGAGGTTCGGTGAGGTTATCCCGTCTGTGTCGAACTAGGACCCCGTCCGTTGTACGTCCTCAAGTCATATTGAATTTATGCCTCACATTTAGCTGAAAGGATAAGTCGTTCCCACCGCGAAGCCTAATTTTGATTTGGACCGGGAGTCGACCTGCTGTACGCATCGTATTGGTGAAGATGGGGGACCACAGGTTACGCGGAGAGTAAGTCTAAGGTCAGGGTCGCCCTGAATAAGGCAGCCGGGCGGTTCCTGAATACGATGGTACCTGTTGATCCCACGTTTTTTTCGAATTGAATGTCGGTGATCTGTAGCTCAGCTTAGCGGGTGAGTATGGTTTGTGTGAGGAATACCCGCCAGCTGGTTAGTAATCGATTATAATCGCCATCGTTCCTGGACAGTGAACACTTAACTTGAGCAGCGGCATCGTAGTAAGAACTTGAACAAGAGATGAGGTGGTTGAGCTATTGAGATTGAAGGATACTCAACCAAAATTGGTTACTATTCTTGTTGAATAATTATTACCATGCTTATTTAGTACAGGTGCTAATGTAGCATGATAAGGTTAATCAGATTAAAATACATTGCTAGAAGGTTCTTAATAATTATTTCCTTAATGCAAGCTTTTTCGCAATTAAATGAGTCAGCTATCCTACTTATATAGCCTTGCATACTCCTTGGAGTCAATTTTATTTTTAGTTTATGACGGGTAAGTCTAGCTGAGTACATTCTCGTACTCAGGGTTTTATTTCCCATGTTTTTGCAGATGATGAGATGTTTTATGACCTTGGGCATGGTCATTCTTCTCTACTTAATGCTTTTATTGGATGTTGATCAAGAACCTGGCACTGTATTTGAACTAAGTGTGTGTGTGGTATTTGAACTCAACCGCTTCTGCTTTATTTGACATTTAAACTTGGTTTGTAATAACTTTATTCGAACTCTGATGTTTTAAACTATGTGTGAACTATGTACGTTGTGAATGGTGAACGCTAAACTATTACGATCTTAGTTGTGGCGGAAAAGTTTAAAATCCTTCGAGATTTCGGTATGACTACCAGGTTTATTTGGTCTCAATCATGTAGTTTGCCGTCCTAATGGCGAATTATGTGCTTGTGCTCTAATAAATTGGTCGGTTCTGTCACATAGCATCAGGTAACTCTTGGCGCTATAGTGCAGCTATATCTAGGTAGAGCTGTAGCACTGATCCACGGAGCGGGAGAAGCTCGGGTAAGAGGAAAAGAAAAGAATACCACCATAAAAGAAAATTGTGCCCTCTTGAGCCCTAAACCTAGGAGCAATGGTTTCTCTCCTTCCCAAACTGCAACCGCAACCAGTTCTAATTCAAACAGTGTGGTGGAGTTCAATCAGAAACTCTCCTTCATCCCTCTCCTTTTAAGGAGGTTTCAGAGCACCCAGTCACAGCTCGTCACAAGAAAGGATTGATGGTCGAGTCCCCGTGCATGAAGTCAGTGGATTCGAGTGAACTGACCGTACTACAAATCGACATACTTGAGGAAGCTTCTTACTAAACCAAAGAAAGGGCAGCTCCAGTTGTGTTGTCGATTCCCTTCTCCCGAGAGCTTTCACACTTTGGTGTTGCCGTAGCGCGCCCTACGGAGATGTACAAAGTCAGCAACCGTTTTGGGGCGCAAGCATAGGCAACACAGGACTGATGACGGGGTGGGGCGCGCAGTGAACTGGTTTTCTAAAAAGATTGGAAGATCCGGCCAAAGAAGGTGATAGCCCTGTTCATTCGTTCCCATGGTTCGATCCTTCCCAGTAAAACGCGGCGTGTTCGAATGATGATCGCTTTTACGCGAGAAAGGGGGACCACCCTCTAAGCCTAAGTATTCCTCAATGACCGATAGCGTACGAGTACCGTGAGGGAAAGGTGAAAAGAACCCCAATCGGGGAGTGCAATAGAGAACCTGAGATCCGATGCGAACAATCAGTCGAAGGAGCGAAGCGCGGGCGCACTCACTCTAACGGCGTACCTTTCGCATGACGGGTCAGCGAGGAAATGGGAACAACGGCTTAAGCCATTAGGTGTAGGCGCCATTTAGAAATCCTAGTTCAACTCCTTGAATACCGGATTCAAGATGTTCCCTCTTTGCATTTATTGCGATTCTTTCTCCACTATTATTCGAATTGGAATAGTCTTATTACTTCAATGAAATCCATTTTTTCTTTTGAAAAATGCGCTATAGCGTGCTATTTTATTATAGACAAGCAACATATGATACTTCATAAATTTTAAATTCATAATTGAATAATTGATAAAGATAGATTGATAACATATAAGTCACTTAACAGCAAACATATTCCCATGATAACAGGCTAACAACCAACATTGTCACTTAACAGGCAACATAGTCACTTGACAGCAAAGCAAACATAGCAACTTAATAGCCAACATATAGTCACTTAACAACCAAGAGGCAACATAGCCAACATAGTCACTTAACAAGTTAACAGGCAACAAAAGTCGCAGCAAAACACATTCGCTCGGGGGGATTGGCTTGAGAACGACTAGGGTTTGACTTCCAGTACTTGAGTCAATGCCTGTTTCCCTTATATGGGCCCTTACTGGGCTTTAATTAACTGAGCCTCTTCTTTTGTTGGTCTGCCACTGAAACACTAAATAGCGGCAATTTAGCGGAGCTACGGCGCTAAAGCCGTTTAGCGGAGCTATAGCGTGGAATAGTGGAAATAGCGCGGATAGTGGAAAAATGAACAATAGCATAGTGTGATGTTCTCCGAGCAGCTATAGCGCAAAAATAGCGAGCTATTTAAAACTTGGATATTAACAGGACACAGCTTTTAGTTGGTCCAGTCTGGATCAAAGCATTTGGCTGAAAGAAGTCGGATTCGATGCAAAAGCTTTTGAGGCTGATATCTCACCTGTACTTGATTGCACAACCACTGCCAGATAGGCCTTATTAAAAGCAAGGAGAAGAAACCAAGAAAATAGGCTATTAAACTTCATGCTGCAGCTACAGGGCAAACTGTTGAAAAGCTCACTCGAACTAATTGTCACAAAATTCGTTTGAAAAGCACCGCATCACAAATAATTCGTGAAAGAAGAACCCCAAGACGAAAAGGTCACATCCCCTGATCGAAGCCACTAGTTCATCAAAACCAATGGAGGGCCAGCTAGAAAGATTCATAAACTAGTTCCTGAACCCCACTCCAAAGTCCTAATCCGTATCCTTTTATTCCCCCGTTCTCAGCAGCTGAGCTGCGCCTCCACTAAATCCAGGTCATCATCACTGCACTTTGTTCGTGTGATGGTGTCATCGTGTACTTTGCTTCCAGAACCAGGAACCACACCACCAACCACTTCTCGCATTCTCCAGCTCACTGGTTCTTGCCGAGAAAAGGAAGTAGAAGATCGATTCTTTCTGCCATCACACTTGCTTTCCTGTTCTTCGTTCAGCGCCATGAGCAGTAAGCTGCTTCGGGTCTATCCCTCCGAGCTTAAGATTCTCTGTAAGTTCTTCATAGCTAGTTGCTTGGTGATGATGTTTTTTCTTGGCTGATTCTAGTCTTCCTGTTCCTGTTGCCATGAGAAGATGAGATCAAGAAGCAGCGATCTTGCTGCATGGAGCTGACGAACAGGACCGACCAGTACGTGGCCTTCAAGGTGAAATTTCCTGTCCTTGTTGCTGTTGCGAGCTGCTGCTGCTATAGCTGACGTGCATTGGGAGGGAGAATGATTGGCTTCGATGACCCAATACGTAGGTGAAAACAACGAACCCAAGGAAATACTCTGTGAGGCACGCCTGCGGTATACTTCTTCCCCGGAGCTCGTGCAATCTCACAGGTGCTGTCTGAGTAGCATATGCTCGATTAGTCGATTGATTGGTTAATCCGATTCAGATTGGCAATGAAGGGTTGGCATTGGCGCAGTTACTATGCAGGCTCCTATGGAGATGCTATCAGATCACCACTGCAAGGACAAGTTCCTTGTGCAAAGTGTCGTGGTGAGGGATGGGGCGACGATGAGAGACTTCCTGCCTGAATTGGTACGTTCTTTTGGGAGTTCAGATCATGTATACTGTTTAATCATGTACTGCTGGCGCAAAATATTAATGTTGTGATTTGCAGTTCGTCAAAGCGCCAGGAAGGGTGATTGAGGAGTTCAAGCTGCGCGTGGTGTACATTGCTGCTAATCCTCCATCACCGGTTCCAGAGGAGGAAGAAGAGGAAGAGGATTCATCCCCTCGGTCAGAGGTGATAATCTCTGAAGAGAAAAGATCGCCAGTATTTAATGCTGTATGTAATGCTACCGATGTTTGATGCTACTGTACAAAGGAAAACCTGACATGGATTATGTATAATGCAGAACGAAAATACCGAGTTTGTTTCTTTTGCAGGCACCTACTTATATACGGGCATCTGGAGAAGAACCTTCGTGTGCTGAGGTAACTCTTTGCAGAGCATAGCCGTCATTTGAGAATTTGTCGGATGTACTTGCTCATTTTGGTACAATGTCATCGTCACTTGTCATTATATTATATAACTTGTCAGTATAGAACTGTGATACCTAATGAGTAATTAGGTCACTTACCTTGAACAATTATTAGTTCTGTCCTTATTAGAGAGAGAGAGAGAAAAAGAGCAAATCACTACAAAAGCTTAGTTTGTGTCTGGGGTTAGGGTGTTCCTGCCCTCTCCCTTTTATGTATTTTCTTCTTCTTAATGAAATGATACACCCAGGTAATGCAGCTGATGCTAAAAAAATTAATGCTAAAAAAATTAAGGCACAGCTCTTCTGCATGATCAAGAAAACAAAATACCTAATGAGTAATTGTACACTTGAATAGCGTAGATAATTGTTTTCCAATTAATCCAGCATGGTTTACTGCCTTTAAATAAATACAGAAAAATACCAAGATATGTAATCCATCAGTTCACTCTGTTTTCTACTGTATGTGTTTGTTTTTGTTCAGGTTAGCTCTGTAAAATCAAGGATGGCGAAAGAGATGGAATGTGCAATTGCAGTAGAAGAAAAACTGAATCTTCAATACAAAATGGTAAGTTTGTCATTATAAATAGTTTGAAAACTATCAAACAAAGTTAACCATTCTTAATTGATGAGGACTGATTATCTCGGCTCCATGTAGGGATTTTTTTTTTATTTTCAATTTTGCATTGGCCACCAGGTCACATGTTTCATGTGTTTTTTCTCATAACTAGAAAAGTTTGTGTGAGATGCTGTACATGTGTGCAAACAGAAAGGACGTACTGATTCTGGTGCCCACACTATATACATGTCTACATTATAACAGCAACCTCCTGACGCGAGCTGATAACTTCTGAAGGCTGACGATCATAATACTATTTACAGTTTTTTTATATATCATGGAATATATGGCCCTGAATTTTCGTAAGGATTGGCTACAAGTATTTTACTGATAAATACATGAACGTCTGAACTCATTCTTGTTTCAGGAACTACTCGAAGAAACAGGATCATCTCAACAACAAGAGGGATTCTCACTTATGTTTGTAGTGTTAGTCTTCATGTCATCTGTGTTCATTGGACACTTGATGAATGACATCAAGGTTTAGGCATATGTATGTTTCCAACCACTATCACCATTGCACTCTCCACCGTTTGTTTCTTCATTCGCAGTTGAGTAAAGCTTCACTCTCAGTAGCACACAGTATTGTATCCAGTCTAGAAATAGAAAGGTTTCATCAAGAATCTACAGTTCAGAGTTGTATAAACCCACAGGGAATGGAATCAACACTACGAGAGGACGTTAAATGTCTGTGTCATATAGATATGCTCGACATACAACTATCGATAATTTCGTCACGTCGAAGCCAAATAAAAATATGACACAGCGAATCTGTAATTGTAATGCTTTTCGTCATGTCTACAGAACTGGAATTACTGAAAGTAACCCACAGAACCAAGAACGTGGTGCTCAATAGCGACACAAATCAGACAGACATGTAAGTAGCCAGCAGTTTGGCCGTCGAAGCAAGTTTTGTAGCAAAACAAGAGTACAAGAGCACCTCGGCAGTCGGCACGAACAGCGAACAGTTAAAGAACTACTAGTAAGATAAACCTTGCATGGTCTTGTTTACGTCGGAACAACATAAACACTGACATTGTGGTGAGCCACCGCGGCCAACTCCACCGCCAACCCGACGGCAACCACCGCGACGACGCCGGCTGCACCGCACCAGGCAGCAGCACTATGCCTCCACCAGCGCCGCTGGACGGCCCTCCTCCCCGTCTCCGCGGCGGCCTCGCGATCGATGTCGCGCTTCTTGGCAATGGCTTCCGGCGTCACCTCCTCGCGTGTTCCCATGGCCTCCCGCTCCATGGCAACAGCATCCGCCGCCTCCTCCCTGCGTGTTTCCTCGGTCTCAACCTCGGCGTCGTTGTCCTCGGCGATGACATCCGACGCGCCCTCCTCGCTGCGTGCTTCCACGGTGTCTTCGCGCTTGGCGTCCCCCTCCATCGCCTCCTGGTGGCACGAGTCGGTGCAGGAGCACGTGGACCGCGAGGACTCAGCCTCCTCCTCCTCCTCAGGTTCTCCGTCTCTCACCACTTCTCAGGGCATTTGTGATTTCTGCCTCACTTCTCACCACACCTCATACACAGTCCTTGAGCTTTCCTTTGATTTCTAAGAGCTGTGACTTTGTCATCCCACCTTGGTTTACTATCAGTTCCTGGCTGTAGAACAGGACCCATGATTCCAGGCTGACTATTCCCTTGGTGCTTGCCTTGATTTCTGTTGAAATCTCTGTTATGCTTCTTGAAAAATGGCTTGGGTTGAGCTTCAAGCAATGATTCCTGCAGAAGTGCCAAGGATAGAGCCGCATCAACTGTTCTAGGTTTGTGCAATGCAATGGCAGATTTGATTTCTGGATTCAGCCCTTGCGTAAACTTGCTCACAAAGAAAACATCATCATAGTTTTTGTTGTGAACTAACACTTTGTGCATGTGAGACTCAAACCTATCATAATACTCCTGAACAGTGGATGTTTGGGTAATGTTCAACATGTCATGCATGGAGTTATGATAGAGGTCTCTACCAAATTTTGCCTCTACTGCAATGCACAACTCAGGCCAAGAAGTAACAGGGTTTTTAGCTTTATAGGTTTGCAACCAAAGTTCAGCAGCTCCATGAAAGGGTATGGTGGCAAATTCGGCCCATAAGTGATAAGGAACATGAAACATATCGAAGTACTTTTCACACTTCTCTTTCCAAACCTTTGGGTTAGCCCCCTCAAATTTAGGAAAAACAGCCATAGGAAGCCTAACATGATGCTGATGATGTGTGTTATGCAGATGCATGTTGTAAGCAGTAGATGAATCTCCCATGTTAATAAGATGAGGTGGGGACTGAGGGAACTGACCATTGGCCAGGGGTTGCAGAGGAGGTATGACTCCTTTCACAAGCCCCTGTGCATTTGTTTCGACGCCGTGGCCCTTGGCCTGCTCCTCTGCCTCGCGCCTCGGAGCATAGGATGAAGTTGGAGGCGGTTGTGCCTCCAATGCTTCAACACGCGACGTGAGATGCTGAATGGACTTACTGAGCTCGGTGGAGAATTTGTCGACTTCTAGGCGCCAGCGATTGAAGGCCTCCATGAGCTTGAGCATCGATTTCATCTGATCGGAGAGCGCGTCGAGCTTGGACTCCGCGGTCGTCATACGATTGGTGAGTGTCGGCCCACGCGCCAGAGCGGCGATGCAGCGATGAGATCGACGGAAAGCACCAGATCGATCTGTGGATGTGGCACTGGCGAAAGTGTTGGCGGCGGGGAAGGTGGTGGCGGTGGTGATGGTGTTGCTAGGAAGTGGCACGGTAAGGTGCCCGGACCAACCGTGAGCTCACGTCGGCGAGGGAGAAGATGGCACCTGTGGCAATCTACTCGATCCTTTTACGGATCCGAGCAGGTAATAGGTAGATGGCTCCGGTACCAAATGCGGTGGCCCTTGCCGTGGAGGAGGTGGCGGCGACAGCGCACGGCGATGAGAATGGCGGCGCCGCCTGAGCACGAGTTCACGGGAAGGGAGAAATGAGAATTTGGGATAATTGTTTTGATATTTTTCGCCGACCTCCCGACCACCCACACAGCGAGTACTTAATCTAAAGTGCTGGGTTTAAGTCCGATACAACCAGACGGCCCATATGCCGGCTTACAGGCCCAATAACTAAAATGTAAAGTCAAATATAAAGATATAATACGCCTCCCAGAGCAGTGCCTGACACACCACCTCCTCCTCTTCCTCCTCAACCGGTTCAGGTGCGGCGATGACTGCTCGCCGCACCCACCGATCGAACGCGTCTTTGAGAACGGCGAAGCGCGCCTCGGCCTCGGCCAGGTGCACTGGGCGCGCCCCGCCGTGGCACTCCGCCTCGGCGGCCAGGAGCAGCCGGAGGAAGTCGGTCTTCGCCCTGATCCTGTTGCGGAGCCGCTCCTCCGCGTAGGGGCTCCGCTGCCTGGACGACATCGCGTTGTCGAGGCAGGCGCAGAGCTCGTCGAGCAGCCGGTCCACCACGGGGGTCACCCGCCGTCCCTGCGTCGCCGGCGGCATGTCCATTGGCGCGGCCCGCCGGTTTGCCGTTTGCGTGGGCGCGTTGGTGATACTGCGGTTTCGCAAGTGCCAGATCGAGTGCCCCTGGAGCGAGTGGTATCGCGGCGGTTTCCTTGTGGCTTTTAGCGCCCGCGCCGCGCCCCGCGGCTGTGTGAGGTTTTGAGGAGTTGCGATTTGCGAGGGGCTTCGCTGAACGTCCGAGTGCGCGCGCGCTTGGGGTAACTGGCTAAACGCGCGCGCTGGATTGATAACTTCATCTCATTTGATCGCTTCGTGGCATGTGAAGGTGGTGTGAGCGCACGGTTGTAGATGCGAAGTAACGGCAACTCTAGCGCAGGATCCAGTGTGAATGTTTCCTGGAAAACAATGCATCATTTCTTTTCCCTTTTTCTCTTTGTTTGAGGCCATTCTTGTTCGGTTGTTTCCCAGAATCTAAAATGCAATGACGAATCACTTTCAATGTACAGTTTTATTCTTTCATTTTATACTATATAGGAATCTAATTCTATGAATCATCTAGAGTAAAATGGACTCAACAAAGTTTTATCTACGTGAAACTCACATGTTCTTCTTCTTAAAAACGTTTTCACCCCATAAAAAATGATATACACTAACAAATAAAACTCCGATGAACAGCATTCAGACTAGCCTGACCAACGATGAGGGAAAATGAAAATTCGACGGCCCGCAACCCACGCCAGCGGTGTGGTTTTAGCCCATCATGAAATTCCCAAGGAGATCAGACAGGTGGGCCTTTATATGAGCTTAAGCTTAAATAGTCACAACAGTCCCGCCCAACCCATGTAAACCATGGGCTCAAAGACGCACACAGTAGTTCGCCCTGCCCAGCGAATCGAGCTCCTCTGAATGATGAACTCCGCTCCCCGATCGTCAACGACATCGTCGATCATCACCACTACCTTCTTATGGACCGAGATTTATTTTGGAATATGATTGCCTATCGCAAACCGCAGAAACTGGAACATGCGTCCGCCACTACAGCAATCTTGTTCGCTAGTTCGAACCCATCCAGATCGGCATCCTGCTCATCTCAAGCTCACATCACATGCATATGCTGACTAGCTAGCTAGCTGATCACAGGCACTGCATCGTCGCGCCTCGTTCCGGCCACCTATAAATACCGCACCCGAGCACCGTCTCGATCCATCACAAGCACCTAGCAATCGAGCCATCAAGAGCTAGCTCATCTCGAAGCTCACTCTGCTCTGTGGCTGTGATCAAAAGGACACACACTGCTGTGTGCAGCAATGGCAGGCAAGGCCTCACTCGCGCTGTTCCTGGCCGTGAACCTGGCGGTGTTCGCCATGGCCAGCGCCTGCGGTGGCAACTGCCCCACCCCGTCGAAGCCGACCCCGACGCCGGCCTCGTTCGGCAAGTGCCCCCGCGACGCCCTCAAGCTGGGCGTCTGCGCCAATGTTCTCGGCCTGATCAAGGCCAAGGTGGCCGTGCCGCCCACGGAGCCATGCTGCCCGCTGCTGAAGGGGTTCGTCGACCTCGAGGCCGCTGTGTGCCTCTGCACCGCCATCAAGGGCAACATCCTCGGCATCAACCTCAACCTGCCCGTCGACCTCAGCCTCATCCTCAACCACTGCGGCAAGACCGTGCCCATCGGATTCAAGTGCCTCTAAGCTAGACAAGAGCATGCTGGCGAGTTCTTGTGCTTGCCATTCGTCTCTTATTTTCTTTTCTTGGTGCAGGCTTCTTATCGTTTGCTACGTCGTCGTACGTGTGCCTGCTTGCTAGCTTGCTCTGCATGAGTACGTAGCCAGTTTGATGAGCAGCTTTCGCTTTTGTGTGTTTCTCTTTTTATGCAAGTGCCTCGTCCTTTCCATGGACAGTGTCACTCATCTATTTGGATTGCTATTCTTTTATTTGTATCCAACAATACGCTTTTGATGAATAAAGCTATATTTTATTCGAAATATTGTGCATATTATTCTAAAATATCAGATCTTATCATGAGCCATATGTCATTTTCAGACATATTTGCAAATTACAAACATAAGTAACTGAGGCAATAATCCATAACCACTTGAGACATGGAATTACTAGTATTCATGATACTGTTCATCCGTATGTAATTTCCAACTGACCAAAAACACTCAAAATCTCTAGTATCCAGATAGAGGGTGATATTTTTTATTTAGTTCTTCTTTGTTCCCGGTATAACTCTTGGAGTACTCCTAAGAAAAGAATATACAATAAAACATCACATCATGTTTACACTACAAGTAGGTTCATATATAAGCGACGATGTCAACATTCCAAGGTCCATAGTTACACGTGCAGTGCCTAAATTCTCACCTAGGTATATACGCAAACTATGAAACTGCAATCTATATATGATGATGTTAATCTACCAAGTGCTTCAATCCAACTAGTCTAAAGAACATATCCATCTACCCCATCCGCTGGAACGACTCCCTCATTGTGCTTCGCTCCACACAACGCCATGACGCCTACAATGGAGCTCCCCGTCATGCTTCAGTGCATCGAGGCCTTTGCGATCCCCATCAGTTATCAAATATCCTGCAGCAACGCCTCCATGGGCATGCTGGCTAGTTGCTTGCTCCTTATGATCGTGGTGGGCGTACGATGTCTTTGAGCTTGGTGTCAACCTCTCTAGGCTCTTCATGGAGCTTTGTGACATTTTAGTGTATAATAATAAACATGTATATATTGCAACGCTCTAGAGTCTAAATGGCTTAGACCCGCGCTACAAGATAAGCGAACCACACACTTCCGCCAACCTACTTGCACTTGTGTGCTCGCTCCATGTAGAAACAAAAATACGAATTTGGTAGTATGAACAGTAGAAGTTTTATTTGTTTATCTTTCCGAACGTCCAGAATAAGTAGGACTAACACTCACAATCTCACGTTAACAAGCATTCAAACCTCAGTATATAGGCCAAATCCAACTAGTCCAAATGTCATAAATATGCCACTAAATTACCATGTGTGTTCCGTTATGAACCGATCTGATGTGAACCCCTAAATTTGAATATAAATTACCTAGTTCTATTGGAAGATAATCTAAAATAACCCCTACATTTGCGTCTAAATTACCCATTATATTGGCATCTAACTTACATACCTCTGGCATTAGAAAAAAATAAACAAAATGAAATGAAATTATTACCTCTGACATTACACACTAGAGTTTTTATCTTAAATATTAAATCCCAATTTAGATTAATGACATTTTGAAGACATATGAGCCACAATTAAACACATATTAGTATCTCATAGATGTGCGATATATGCATGGGGGACTACGAATATGCATGGAAATTATATAGAGTAATTCGTAATAAATCCATCACAACCGAATACAGACTATGGAGTATTTGAGCAGTGTGTTAGAAAATGAATACAGAACAATTTCGTTTAGTTCTATATGTACTAAATTGTCTAGGAGCTTCTATGAGTCACTTATGTCTCTTAAGCTTCTAGCCCATACAGAAGTATGGTTAGATGTACTAGTATTTCTTTTACAAACAAGAGGAATTCGCCAACCGCACTCCATCGTCTCAAGTGGCTTTGGCTGTGAAATGGCTCAAGCGCTCATTGAGCGAATCAGAAAGTCGAGGCAACCGCCTCTACTGGAGTTGCCCATAGAGGATACGGCCTACGGACGTTTCACTTCGCCCTCGTTCCTTTCCAAAAGCAAGTGGATAGTGGCGCAGAACATATCTAATCCCGGCTTTGAAGGGTAGTGAGTATCTTGTCATGAAACGTCTGGGCCTATTTAGCGAGATCGATGTTGTCTTTGTCGACGTCTCGACCGTGCAGGAGTACGTGGACAGTTGTTCCCACCGGATGGTGACGTGGCGCCGCGCAAGTGGCACTACCGCTATCGAGCTGCTAGAGAATAGGCTTTCTAGCCAGTGTCAGTTTCGGTCGATATGTTCAGTGATAGGATAGCTTGCAGTACACTAGGAGGGTCCGAGCATTTATGTGCAATTTGATCTCTTAGGGTGCCAATAAGGCATGTTGTATTGAACATTTTATCTATCTTAATATAAAGACACGCAAACCTTTTGCGTGACCGAGAAAAAAAAAATAACAAAATTTTATAGTAGCAGAAGAAGGGGTGCACCATCGTTTGCTGGCACGCTTTTTAAGCAAATTTATTGGGACCGAGTCCAGCAGGTTTAGAGTGAGGGTAGGACAAGTGGTCTAGACAGTCCTTCTCTCTTTGTATCAAATAAAGAAATTACAACGTGGGCCCGATAGCAGGAAATCCTGTAGCTATCAATGAACCCCTCCCCCCTCTATTGCACAGGAGGTAGGGCCTTTTATAATGGCTCCCTAGCCCAAGGCTGAAAGTACATGTGTGCCCCCAACGGGAATTTCAAAACCCTAGACACCGACCCTGTTACACGTCCACCATTTGCTGACCACGCCCCCAGGCCGCGGCCCATCACCACCTGCGAGGGGCCGCTAAGCCCACTAATTGCCGTCATGTCTCCCAGCTTGGCTTGGTACAGCGTCAGGTGAGGGCAGTCTTGATCACCGTCTCTTCTACGCAGGGCCTCCGGGAGCCGTGAGGCTCTGTCGTATGGCCTCCGCCAGGCGATGGTCGACATCGCCCGGCCTCCGTCGTCGACTGGCCTCGAAACCTCTGCGGATGCTTTCTCCTGGACACCCAACCTCCGGTAGTAGGGAATGAGCCTCCACCTGAGCAGCAGTTGTCGCCACCGGATCTCTGCCATCAACCGGATTCATCTTCCCGGAGGCCGCCGCCCGAAGATCCGGCCTCCGGCAGTTCCCCTCTAGGACCTGCAAGCATGATTCAGGTTGATACAGTCGGAACCGTTAGTCAGACAAGAGCCAGAGGTAATAAGCTCCTCTGGTCCTGGGGCGCATCCCCAACATTCCCCCCTTGAGGGTTAGGTTCAGCGGAGGCGGGTCTAGCCGTCAATACGCCCCTAGCTGTGGAGGCTATGATTACCTCCGGCTCCCCCTGGCCCGTTGAACGTTGGATCGGAGGCTTTGCTTTTTACTGTTGTCTGTTTTTTAATCTTGTGTGTTGATTCAAGTCTATTAAACTGCTATCGTTCGATTCATGAATCGTCATGACCGTTCGGCTGAGAATTCGAGGCGTCGCATCGCTGCCTATATAAAGGGCTGGGCTGTGAAAACGACCTGTGCCCTCCTTTGCCTGCCTCTGCATAGGTTGCTCTGCTTGTTACTGCCTCCGCTTTGATTCGCGTAGGTTTCCTTTTTGCTTGCTGCCTCCGCTCTTGCCTTTGCCCTGGCATCCTATCGCCGTGGCACCTAAACGCCCATGCTGTGTGCATCGTCGCCCATTCTCCGGCCCCTATTCCTAGCTCCAGGGCGTCGGAGTCGGAGGCTTCCTTGGCCTTTTTGAGCAGTGCATGCTGGCGGCAGCAGAGGCCAGGGATCTCGAGGAGTCACTTTCTGACGTCGAGGCCTCCCCTAGGGATCTAATGCCTCTGAAGGTTACTTTTTTTGACTCGGAGGTCAGCTACGACTTTGGTCATAGCCGGATGACCCAGGTGATGGTGGATGGCCTCGAGGAGATTGTTGGCCATGGGCGAGCTCCGGGTGAAGAGATTGTTCCGTTGCCTGAGCGAGATGAGGCCGTTGTGTTTAGGGATTTCTTTACATGTGGCATTTGCTTCCCCTGCTGCAATTTTGTTCGATACGTGCTTGAGTGGTTTGATGTGCAACTTCATCACATGACCCCTCATGCATTTCTGAATATGAGTAAGTTTCTTTGGGCCGTCGAATCGTATGGTGGAGGAATCAGCATAAACACCTTCGCTGAATTTTACGAGTTGCAAAAACAGCCAAAGTATGTTGGAACAAGACTTGCGCAGTTTGCATCGTGTAGCTTCATGGCCAAGAGGAACCCTGGCAAGGGCAAGGAAAAGATTGCTATTTCTTGGTGTCAGCAGGGAAAGTGGGAGCCCGCTGACTGGATGGACTTCTGGTTTTACGTGAAGACTTCTGGTGCTTCTGAGGTCGGAGAGGATGGTCAGAGGATCATTACCTTTCCCTTCACCTCCGTTATGACCCGGATGGACCCGCACACCAGCATCAAGCCGGAGGCAACCGTCTCCGAGAAAAGGAAGTCCTGTTCCAAAGCATTTGCTGATGCTTGCTGTTATTCCAGAGGGCGGGACCTTGTGGAGGAGATGATTGCCTCCGATTTCTGGCCTTTGCTTGGCGGAAAGGATAGGAAGAAGTTTGTCCTGCAGAAACTGGACCTTCCTATTTTCGGTGTCGCTGGTGGAATCCTATGTCCGCATTTTGGGCTACAGCTCCCTGAGGGTCAGAGCAAGGAGGACTTTGTCCACGCCACTGAGAAGAAGGTCGTCGAGATACTTGGGGAAGTTTCTGAGAAGGAGTATCTTTCCTGAAGGTCTGAGGCTACTACCATACCTCGCCTCAACAGGGTCTTCAAGGAACTCGGCATCCACTACGCTGAGCGCGAGCTCCCTGAGAAACTGAAGAAGAAAAATGGGAAGAAAGAGTTCACTGCTACCGACGCTGCTACGAAGATCGCCGAGGAAAAGAAAAGGAAGGCTGGCGCTTTGGTGTGCGGGGGCCCAAAGAAGCAGAGAGGAGCCTCCGCTGAACCTGCAGAGATGGAGGACGTTTTTGAAGACCTCTATGACAAAGATAGGGATATTACTGTCAATCCGGAGATGGGGACTGAGTTTCTGATGGAAACTGATGCTTTGGCGCTGCTCAGTTCTGAGGGCCCGTCTCAGCGGTCTCTGTCGCCTGTTGCTTCCCCGAAGGCATCTCATGCCTTAGCAGCTGCGGGCTCTAGTTTGCCGTCGGTTAGGCCTGTCTCACCAGCCACTGAACCTATGTCTGCGCATGTTGATACAGCGCCCGCTGAGCTTTCCGTAAAGCCTTTTGCTAATGCATATCTGGACGCCAGCTCTGATGAGGATGAGTTGGAGGCCGGTGGTGCGGCTCGTTGCACTGAGAAGCCTGCGGAGATGGCCCCACTCCGAACGGAGGATATTGAGGTCCCCGAAGATGCGTACACTTCGATTCAAGGTAACATTCTTACTCGAAGGATGACCTATGTGGATTTCCTGACTTTGAAGGTTTCTTGTGGTTATGCCTCTGACGAGGAAGTTTCCTTGCTCGGTGAGCATGTGTATGATATATATATTTTTCTGAGATTTGGTGTTTTCTTGTTTCATTGTTTGACTTATGTTTTTTTGTCTGCTTTCAGATATCCTTACCGCTGAGGCCGCTCAGCCTGCACCTCCGTTGCCTCTGGCATCAGGTGTTCCTTTTTTCGGAGGAGCCGTTGCTGAGGCAGTGCTTACGGTTCGCGACCTCCGGTGGGTATAGTTGGTGCTGGGCCTCTCCCATCCGGTGGCTGCCCTGATGAGGGTATAGGTGCTCTCCTTGGCTGGGCTGAAGGTATTGGTCAGCTGACTGATTCCATGGGCGGGGACTTGTACCGGTGTCTTGCTGGGCTGCCGTTTCGAACTTTGATGGACGCCAATATTAACCATCATGTTATTGTAAGTTTGGTTTTATTCTCCGTTTGTAGCTATATACTCTTTGTCAAGTATCTGATTTGGGCGTTGCTATCTCTAGAGCGCCGCCTTATCCATGGCTGTTGAGACCAGTAGCTAAGCTGAACTGGTCAAGAAGGATGAAGCTATCAAGGTCTTGAAGGCGGAGGTCGATTCTCAGACCCAAGAGAAGGGACGAATGGCCTAGAAGGCCTCCGCTCTAGAGGAACAGCTATCAGCTTTTGGGGCTGAATCCGATGAGCTAAAGAGGTCTCTTGCTATTGCTAGAGAAGCGGAGGTTGCTGCCAAAGAAGCGGAGGCCACCGCCGTCCAACGTGCGGACAAAGCCGCTGAGATTTCCAATCTCCTACGGCAAGAAGTGGATGCTGAACGGCGATTGGCGGCGGCTCTTAAGTCTAAGGTTGAAGAGCTTGAGAAGGAGCTGACTGCCACTAGGTTGATTGGGCTAGAAGTGGCTGAATCTTATGTGTCCGCCGTCCGGGCATTTGGTGGTGCAATGACTCCAGTCGATCATGAGGCTTCTACCTCCGATGTGTTTTCCTGGATCAAGGGAAACCTCGCCAATCTTATTGAGTTTATGACCAGAGTTTCTGATTTCAGCGCGAAGACCTCCACCACCTATCTGTGCAAGTCTTTGTGTCCAAGGGCATTGCCCAAATTGGAAATTTTGATTGCCCTGAGCTAGGAGATCCCGCTGAACTTGGCAGAATGGATCATTTTGTTAAGACCACCATGCGCAGCTTTATGGAGAGGTTCTGGTCCAAGTTCGGTCAGTCGGAGACTGTTGCCATGGCCAATGTTACCCATGAAACGGTATGTATGGTTAGCTTTTCGTGTCTTTTGCTGTGAGAGTTGTATTTGCGATTCCCTTGTCTTATTTTTTGTCTTTTTTAGCAACTAAAGTATGGCAGACGCAGCGGTCACAGGCCGACTTCTTCTAGTGGCACTTCTGCACGAACCCGGGGATCTGCCGACGTCGGCGCCTCCGCCCCCAAGTTCTTCCTGCCAGCGCTGGGACTGATTCCCTGGCGGAGGAAGTGGCAGCGTCTCCGAGAGCTCGCATGGAGCCTCAAGACTTGACCTCTGTCGAGGAGGTGTAGAAATTTTCCTTCATTTGTGATTGTACACGTTTTGTATTTTGCTGACCTGGTGCCGTTGTGCACATGTAAAGAACAATTTATGTTACTCTTTGTAAAATATTAATGGCTGGATCATCCTACGCAGGTCTGCAATTTGGGGCCTGTGCAGGAGGTCGAGCCTATCACCTTTATGCGCAACGATGTTTACATTAGCGGCGAGCTGTGGACTTATTGGAAGTCGGTGTTTCCTAGGCTCTCAGTGGACGACATGTTTGATTTTGTTCTTAGCGACTTAGATGGCGCGCGTCCTAGTTTTATTCGCTCTCTTGCGTGGCGTGGTCCATCTAGACCTTTGTAATTATCCTTGTTTGCGCGGAGGTTTAGTGTTGTGATCGACATGTCATTTGCGAGGTTGCTTATTTCGACCTCCGCTATATTGCGGAGGCTGCCTTAATTAGTCGGAGGCCTTCGTGCCCTACTGTAAGTGTTACCTCTGGATGTGATTTCTGTTTTCCTCTCTAGAGGTTGTAACCACTTTGAGGCACATTTGTGTATTAATAACTTTATTGCTAGCCTATGGCGGATATTACAATTGTTGTTTCTCTTCGACCAGTTCTGGTGTTGGTCTTGTTGTGTTCGACTTTGCAGTCTTCAGCAATTTCTTCGCGCGTCCTGACGCTTATTCTGTGGAGGTAAGTTGTGGTTGATTTCAGCAGAGACGGGAGGACGTTACGAGTTCTTACACGGTATCCCCCCTTGTCTCCATTCAGATGATGACCCTGACTGGCTTGCTCTGCTGGCTTCCCTCTTTGGCATTGTCCTAGAGACCATAGTTTTCTCCGGAACATTTCTTTTGCCAACCTCATTACGATTTCTTACACGGTATCTCATTATTTTTGGTCGTACGTATGCGGGCGTCTGCCTCCATCTCCCTTAAGTGGGTTTTGGTTATGTGGAGTTTGTTGTGGGCGGTGTTTTCCTAATGCTCATGTGCGCAGAGGTTGAGCTCTACTTCTTTTATAGTACCCCTTGTGTACTTTGCGTATCCTTGGTATTTATTTGTTTAGCACCATCACTTGTAGAGGCTAGGTTACACAGGTACTAGTTTGGTACTTACTTCTTTTAATGATGGGTAGCTGTAGCTGGTTTAATGATGCTTTGGAGATCCTTATAAAAGGATCTATTCGCCCCTTGATTATTTTGGCTGCTTTGTTGTGTACATTATTCTGATGGTGCTTACTAAGAGCTTTTTTGAGTTGGTACTGTGTAAGGACTCGTAATGGAACAGCCTCGAAGATGGCGGCCGGCTGTGTTCTTATTTAGCCTTGCTGATGTAAGGATTTTGGATGCGGCAGTTGCTTGCGAATGGAAGGTGCAAAGTGGTGTGCTGACAGTTGATTTTAGAATTTGCCATGTACAAGCTGGCGTTGGAGGTTCACCTCCTTCTCTTCGTACCTAGTGTCTGTTGGACTTGATTGAAGTGGCCTGGTTTCCGGAGGCACAGGGTGGTATGTAGCCAGGAGGTGATAGGGGATATTCTGTAGTTTCTCAGGTTTTGCCTCCGTCATTGCTAGTGGCGGAGGTTTAAGTGCCGACAACCTCCGTTCCACTTCGATGTCTTGTGGTAGCAGATTAGCTGGGTGGGGTGGCTGGATACTTTGATCCGGAGGTCGTGCATTTTGGTCTAGTAGTTAAATTTGTGCGCTGTGCACATTGTTCCTGTTATGAGCAAGTTGCAAATAGCCTTGTCTGTTGTAAATATAAAGTTGAATAATAAATGATTGTGCTTTAGGCCTTGTCTCCGCTCTGGAATGATTTTATATGCTCCTTAATTTTTTGCAATTATATTACCTCCGTTTTGGAAGGTGTGTAGTGCGGAGGTTACATGACCTGTGAGTTCATAAATGGTACCTCTGCTTACTTTAGCACGTTGTTTCAGAGGTCACTATTGGCTAGTGTGATGTTTCTCTCTTTATCCAGTACTGGTGCCTGAATTGATTTACAGGTCTTCCCTCAGTTCATTTCGCAACTTGCCATTGTGTTTGCCTACCCCGATGCCTGATAAGACAGGACTTTTTTGAGGTCTTTTTGCATCTAGCGGAGGCTGGTTCATGCCTTTTTATTCATCCGCGACCTATGGTTGCTGTTGCCTGCCTCGATGCCTGATAGGGCAGGGCTTCGAGGGCTTTTGGTATTCAGCGGAGGCTATTTCATGCCTTCTTCATTCGCAACCTATGGTTGCTATTGCCTGCCTCGATGCCTGATAGGACAGGGCTTTGTTGAGGGCTTTTGGCATCTTGCGGAGGCTGTTTCATGCCTTCTCATTCTTTGGCAATCCATGGTTGTTGTTGCCTTCCTCGATGCCTGATAGGACAGGGCTTTGTCGAGGGCTTTTGGCATCTTGCGGAGGCTGTTTCATGCCTTCGCATTCTTTGGCAACCCCATGGTTGCTGTTGCCTGCCTCGATGCCTAATAGGACAGGGCTTTGTCGAGGACTTTTGGCATTTTAGTGGAGGCTATTTCGGAGGTTGCTTCATGCCTTCTCATTTTTCTAAACGGTGGCATGAAGTAATCTTGTGAAATCATGAATAGTTTTTGAATATTGCAACCGCGGTGCTGGCTGCTTTCTACTGTCCTAGGTATTGCTTTTCGGGGTCCTCTTTATAAATTCAGAGGTTAATTACATACGGTCTTGCCTCATTAAAAACCTCACCTCCGATTTGGAGCCCCTTTTGTGAGAAAAAGAGTGCAAGCCGTTTTTGCAGGAAAAGTAAATTGCAGGAATTTAAATCTAGGGACCTCCGTTTATAATTCTGTAGAGTCCTTACATTCTATGTGTAGTATTTCCGGAGGCTATCAATGTTCTAGGAGTGGGTTAATGTTCTTCCTTCTGTGTCTTGCAGATAGAATGACTCTTTTCTCCCTCCTTGCTTGGCTATAAATGGTCCTTCCCATTTTGGCTGTAGCTTTCCAATGTTCTAAGCGTTTGGCCTCCGCCCCATTACCCAGTCGCCATCCTTGATGTTTTTAGCGACCACTTTTCCATCCCTCCATTTCCTAGTTTGGCCTTGGTACTTCTCGATGTTGTCAATTGCTTCTAGCCTGTATGCTTCGGTCATCTCCTTGGTGTACTCTTCATCCTTTGCGAGGTTTTGTTTTATTGTGTGGAGGTCTGGTGTTTGATCTCCTCTGGCATCATTGCTTCTTCTTCGTACAGTAGCTTGAATGGAGTGAACCCGGTGGCTCTTGATACATTTGTGTTGTGATACCACACAACCTTCGGCGGTTCTTCTACCCATTTGCCCTTTTTGTGATCTAGCAATGTCTTGGAGATTGCTGAGAATATGATCCTATTCGACCTTTCCACTGCTCCGTTACTCTCTGGGTGGTAGACTGAGGCGAAGGCTACCTGTGTGCCGATGTTATTGCAGAATTCTTTGAACTTGTTTGAATCAAATTGCTTTCCATTATTGACTGTGAGCATCCTTGGAACCCCGAATCTACAAATTATATTTTGCCAGAAGAATTTCTTGACTGTTTCGGAGGTAATTGTTGCAAGCGGTTTGGCTTCTATCCATCTTGTGAAGTATTCTACTGCTACCATTGCATATTTGCTTCCGCCCTGGGCTAGAGGTAATGGGCCTACGAGATCCATCCCCCATCGCTGAAGCGGCCAGACCTGAGGTATTAGCTGTGTTTGTGCTCCCAGAGATGCCTAGTGTGGTGCAAAACTCTGGCATGCTTTGCAAGTTCTTACTATATGCAATGCGTCCTTGATATGCGTTGGCCAGTAGAACCCTTGCCTAATTGCCTTTGCTAAAAGTGCTCTGGGGCCAATGTGTGATCCACATGTTCCTGAGTGGATATCTTGTAAGAGGTCTCTGCCTTCTAATTCTATGATGCACTTGAGCAGTGGTTGAACTATTCCTTTCTTGCATAGAACTCCGTCTATTATCATGTAGTTCCTTGCCCGTACAGCCAGCCTTGATGCAATTGTTTCATCTGATGTTACATGGACTCCATTTATAAAATCAATTATAGGTTTCCTCTAGTCCTCTGTGTCTATTAGTAGTACCTCCGCAAATGCTTTTGTTGTTTTTGTGGTAGCTGGTAATGTCAATTCTTGGTAGAAGGTTCCTTCAAGTACCTCCATTAGATTTGCTGCCGCTTTGGCTAACTCATCTACCTCTGAGTTGTCCCTCCTTGGGATGTGCTTTAGGGTAAAACCTTAGAATCTCTTTTCTATACCCCTGATTACTTCTAGGTATGCAGCCAATTCTGGGTTCCTTGCAACATAGTCTTTCTCAACTTGTCCTGTTACTATCTTTGAATCAGTTCTGACCATGATGTATTTCGCACCAAGTGCCTTGGCCTTGCTGAGCCCTAGGATCACTGCTTCGTACTCTGCTACGTTGTTGGTTGCTTTGAAGCACAGCCTTGCTGCGTATTTTATTTTGATGCCCGACGGTGATATTAATACCGTGGAGGCTCCTGCACCTTGGATGCCCCATGCGCCATCTGTATACAGTGTCCATATTGAAGCCTCCGCTTTGTCTTCTGCGTGCTGTGAAGATGTCCATTCTGCCAAAAAGTCTGCGAGTGCTTGTGACTTGATTGTTGTTCTTCAGATGAACTTGATGCTAAACTGAGATATTTCTATTGCCCATTTATCGATTCTTCCTAACGCTTCTTTGTTACCCAGGGTGTCAGCTAACGGTTGTGCTGTTGGTACCAGGATTTCATGTTCTTGAAAATAGTGCTTAAGCTTCCTTGATGCTGTGACTACTGCGTATGCTATTTTTTTGACCTCCGAATAGTTTAGTTTTGCTCCTTGCAGCACTTCTGATACATAGTATACTAGGTGTTGTACGCTTTTGTTGTCAACTTCCTTTTCTTGAACCAGTACTACGCTAATCGCTCCTGCGGAGGCTGCAACGTATAGTAGCAAAGTTGCCTCCGCTTCTGGCGCTATAACCATGAGGTCTTTTGTGATGTAGTTTTTGAGCTGCCAGAATGCCTCCAACTGCTCTGTGCCCCATTCGAATTTGTCTGAGACCTTGAGTGTTTTGAAAAATGGTAGGCTTCGTTCTGCTGATTTTGAGATGAATCTGCTGAGTGCTGCTATTCTGCCTGTTAGTCGCTGTACTTCTTTCTTGTTTTCTGGTTCTCACACTATTAATACTGTTTTTGTTTTGTCTGGGTTTGCTTTTAGCCCTTCTGGACCAACAATGTACCCGAGCATCATCCCCCTGCTTACTCTGAAGATACACTTTTCTAGGTTCAATTTTAATCCTTCTTCTCTGAGGCTAGCGAAAGTTTCCCGGAGGTCATCCAAATGATCTCTGGTCTGCTTGCCGACTACTGCTAAATCATCAACATAGGCTATAATGTTTCTCCGGAGTTGAGCTTGCAATATAGATTGAATCATTCTTGAGAATGTTGATCCTGCGTTTTATAGACCCTCCAGCATTCTAACAAAACAGTAAGTTCCAAAGGGTGTTATGAAGCTTGTTTTCTCTTCGTCTTCCTTCCTTAGCCATATCTGGTGGTATCCTGAGAAACAATCTAACAGAGAGAAGCGCTTGCATCCCGCTGCCTTGTCAACTAATGCATCTATCCTGGGTAACGGGAAAGGATCTTTTTTGCAGACCTTATTGAGATCTATGAAGTCTATGCACATTCTCATTTTACCGTTCTTTTTTGGCACCAAAACAATATTTGCTAGCCAATCTGAGTACTTGACTTCTCTGATGACCTTGGCATCTAATAACCTTTGCACCTCTACCTTAGCCACAATTATGCGTTTATCGGACATCTTCCTCTGTTTTTGCTTCTTGGGTCTGATAATTGGGTTGAGGTCGAGGGTGTGTTCAATCACATCCTGACTGATTCCTTACAGATCTGATGCTGACCATGCAAATACATCCTTACTTTTTGCTAGTAGCTCTAACAAGTCATGTCTTTCTTCCTTCGATAGATTGGCACCTATGGTCACTTTCCTGTTAGGGACTGCTGCTTCCAAATGGTAATGTTATTATGTTTTCTTGCTCTGCCATGTTGGTTTTTCCAGCAGGCATGTCCGGAGGCTCCTCTGCTTCTACAATATTGATGTTTCTGTGTGCCTTGTAGATTACTTTCTCTATGTTCCTTGCTTCTTTTTGACTTCCCCGTACCATGATGATTCCATGTAATGCTGGCATCTTCATGCAAAGGTAGCTCATGTGTATTGCCACATTGAACTTGTTTGCGAATCCTCTTCCCAGTATCGCATTGTACTGATAGTAGATGTCGATCACATCGAAGGTGATGTATTATGTCCTGGCACAGTCCCCGTCTTTGAATGATACTGGTAGTGATATCTTGCCTAGGGCGTTGATCTTCTTTCCACTAAATCCAATCAGTGGGGTGTCCGATGGCTGTAGTTGGCTCCTGCTGAGTTTCATCTGGTCGAACACGTTCGCGAAGATGATGTCCGCTGAACTCCCAGAATCGACTAGTATCCTGCTTACCTCCCAGGCTGCTATGTTTGCCTTTATGACCATGGCATCTATGTGCAGATAGCTTTCAACTTGGAGCTCTTGCTCTGTAAATTGAATTGGCATCTTGGACCATTCTGTTGATTTGTACGCTCCCTGGACTGCCACATTGTTTACTAGCCGGAGGTGGTCTTTCTTTTGCTTTTTGGTTTCGAATTCAAGTGCTGAACCTCCGGCTATAGGTAATATCATGCCAATGGTTGGTAGTGCCGAATGCGAATTTAACTGGTTTTCCACCGGAGGCTCTGCCTTCGCAGTTGATGGTCAGGCTAGAGTATACTGTGAAGGTGCTGTTAATGCTTCATACTGCCTTTGTTGTGCCACTGGAGGTGTCTGCATTTGTGTTGATTCGATGAGCGTTATGTGCGGAGGTCTTTGATTGATGTAAGTTAGACCATTTTCTTTTCTGTTCTGGGTGTAGCCCTGGTGCTGCATTGTTTGCTGATAGACAGGTCTCCAGGCCTGTAGTGCTGTAGCTGTAGCCCTGGAGGTTGTTTGCAGCAAGGTAGTTTGCAGCCTCCCTGCTACCTTGCAGCTGGGGCTGTAGCTGTGACTGTTTGGTTTTCATCCTGTCAAGTGTCTCTTGGGCATCCAGGCAGTCCCGTGTGATGTGCCCTTTGTCCTCTCCATGGAAGAGGCAGTATTGCTTTCTTGGTTTTTGGTTTTTGCTCTAGTTCCTGGACTTGTTTCTTTTATTGTAACCTTGTCCCTCTTGATTTCTTTGGTCATAATCTCCTTTTTTGTCCTGAGTGTTCGGAGGCTGGCTAGCCTGCAAATTGAAGACCTGTTTGTGCTGGTTTTGGTATTATTGTCTTTGCTGATTCCTGTTTTCTCTTCTGTTACCATTGCTTGAAGACTATTTAGTTTGACCGTATGCTTCTTCTAATCTTTTGCAGAGGTCATTGTCAGACCTGCAATATTTTTCAAACTCTTCATGCAGCTGGGCCATTGTAGCTGGCTTTTTCCTTGTTAAATGACTAGCAAACAGGCCGATTCTAAGCCCTTTGATTGCTGCTTCTATGGCTACCCCATCTGGGACATCTGGCGCTTCAGTCCGGAGGTGTAGGAATCTCTGGTAGTAGTCTCTAAGGGGCTCGCCCTTGAGGTGTTTGTTGCTGAATAAGTCTGATGATGTTAGCGACTCGTTCATGTAAGCTTTAAAGTTTGCCAATATCTGGTCTTGTAGGTTCTCCCATGAGTATACCGTGCTTGGTTTTAACATTGTATACCATGCTAGTGCATCTCCTTCTGCTGCAATCACAAATGATTTAGCCGTTACATGATCGTTGCCTCCGGCGGAGGCTACTGCGGCTTCGAAACTCATTATAAACTATTTCGGATCTGAATTATCGTTGAACCTTGGCAGGGACACAGGTTTGTAACTTGGAGGCCATGGTGAGCTTTGTAGGCCTTCGGACAGTGATGATTTTGGGTCAAAAACTCTTGATAGTGTGGGTAGACTTGGAACTACGGCGTGCGTAACCTGCGCATTCATGGCTGGGGGTCGACCTACCATGACTGGTTGAGCGACCTCCGCTGGACCTGCTGTCGGAGGTTGCATGCTCTGTATTTCTGCTTGCAGAATGACCATTTGCTGCCTTATCTCGTCTGCTTGATGTGATGATTATATCATTCTTTGTGTGGCAGTTTGCTGCGCCCTTAACCTGTCTCTTTCGGCTTCCATGCGGTGCATCACATCTCTCAGCCTGGTCAACTCGTCGTCTTGGTTCTGGGCTGTCGGATGCTGCTCAGACTGGTCCCCCCTTTGCGCAGCGTTGTTGTTCTCTTCATCACCTCCGTCCTCTGGTGCGGAGGCATAAGTTCTCCGAATATTTCTCCTTGGCCTCCCACGAGGAGAGGGCTGCGGTACCTCCGCATCAGCGGCGGTACGTCTCCTCGCGGTGGTTTTTTTTCTGGGTGGCATTTGTGGGTGTTATCTCCGGCCAAACACAAGCGGTGGGCGCCAACTATTAGGACTGAGTCCAGCAGGTTTAAAGTGAGGGTAGCACAAGTGGTCTAGACAGTCCTTCTCTCTTTGTATTAAATAAAGAAATTACAACGTGGGCCCGATAGCAGAAAATCCTGTAGCTATCAATGAACCCCTCCCCCCTCTATTACACAGGAGGCAGGGCCTTTTATAATGGCTCCCTAGCCCAAGGCTGAAAGTAAATGTGTGCCCCCAACGGAGTTTCGAAACCCTAGACACCGACCCTGTTACACGCGGGCCCCTTAGGGGTAGGCTGGTCCACCATTCTCTGACCACGCCCCCAGGCCGCGGCCCATCACCGCCTGCGAGGGGGCCGCTAAGCCGACTAATTGTCGTCATGTCTCCCAGCTTGGCTCGGTACAACGTCGGGTGAGGGCAGTCCTGATCGCCGTCTCTTCTGCGCAGGGCCTCCGGGAGCCGCGAGGCTCCGTCGTATGGCCTCCGCCAGGCGACAGTCGACATCGCCCGGCCTCCGCCGTCGACTGGCCTCGAAACCTCCGCGGATGCTTTCTCCCGAACACCCAACCTCTGGGAGTAGGGAATGAGCCTCCGCCTGAGCAGCAATTGTCGCCACCGGATCTCCGCCATCAACCGGATCTATCTTCCTCGGAGACCTCCGCCCGGAGATCCGGCCTCCAGCAGTTCCCCTCCAGGACCTGCAAGCATGATTCAGGTTGATATAGTCGGAACCGTCAGTTAGACAAGAGCCGGAGGTAATAAGCTCCTCCGGTCCTGGGGCGCATCCCCAACAAAATTCTTCTGAACACTTGAATGTTCGAACTGACACAATTTGTTGTTCCGGACATCCTTCAGCATGTACCACAAAAAACTACGCTTCGACTATTCATGCAACTTGGGCGTCCACCATCATGCATGGTATGTACCTCCGTTGATCTTTAGCGCTTGAGCATGTTACTAGATACAAGCAGCCAACCCGGCCATATGATAAGTTACTAAATTAACTGAATAAATGTTCAACCATCAAGCGAGAACAAACATCAACAGGCATCGACCAATGCGGCAATCTTGGCCACTAGCGCTGTTCTACTTTGAAACTTATTTCTGGACTAGCACCAAAATATTCATGGAATAAATCCAGATCACCCATCTAATAATCGCCGTCACATGCATACATGCTCACGGGAATGTGAACTCACCAACAACTAATCGCTACTGCACCGATGGTTCTCCTATAAATGCAAGACTCAAGCTCCAGCACGAACCATCACAAGCGCTTAGCGATCAGTTATTATCAAGAGGCACACACCATACACAGATACACTCTGCTTTGCTCTAGTGATCAAGCAAGTTCTTCTTTCTCTACTCTGTAGCAATGGCAGGCAAGGCATCGGTCGCGCTGTTCCTGGCAGTGAACATGGTGGTGTTCGCCATGGCAAGCTCCTGTGGTGGCCACTGCCCCACACCGACCCCGTCCACCCCATCGACGCCGACCCCGACGCCTGCCTCGTTCGGCAAGTGCCCCCGCGACGCGCTCAAGCTGGGCGTCTGCGCCAACGTGCTGGGCCTGATCAAGGCCAAGGTGGCCGTGCCACCCACGGAGCCATGCTGCCCATTACTGGAGGGGCTCGTCGACCTCGAGGCCGCCGTATGCCTCTGCACCGCCATCAAGGGCAAAATCCTCGGCATCAACCTCAACCTGCCCGTCGATCTCAGCCTTATCCTCAACCACTGCGGCAACACCGTGCCCACCGGATTCAAGTGCCTCTAAGCTAGCTAGCCAAGAGCATGCCGGCGTGTTCATCTTCTGCTTGTCATTCGTCTCTCAGTCTTTGCTTGCTAGCTAGCTCTGCATGAGTACGTGCATCGGCGTAGTTGGTTTGATGCTAGCTTTCGCTTTGGGTATTTCTTTTTATGTAAATGTAAGTGCCTCGTCCTTTGCATGGACAGTATCACTGAACTATTTGAATTGTTATTCTTTCATTTGTATCCAGCAATATATGCTTGATGAATAAAGCTATATTTGTTCGAAACATATGCATCTTATTCTAATGTCAAATCTTATTATGAGGCAAAAATACACATTTGCAAATACACCTAGATAAAACATAGGTAACTGAGGCAATAATACATAACCATTTGAGACGTGGAATTTCTGATACTATTCAGCCGCGTGTAATTTCGAACGGACCAAAAACACTATCAAAATCTCTACTAGTAGGTAGATACTCCGTAGAAGGTGATCTTTTTATTTAGCCCCTTCTTTTCGTTCCCTATGATCGGTATAAATCTTGGAATCCTCCTAAGAAAAAAAATGCTAAAACAACAAGATGGTATATTATATAAGTAGGCCCATATAAATGATATCAACATTCCGCAGCTCATAGTTACACTTGTATTCCCTAAACTACCGTGTGATTCTCATCTAGCTACATAAACTATGACACAAACAATTAATTTAAATTATACTAGCACGTTTCATACAATTATGTAGTTGAGTTGTTGCTTTAGATAAATTTGAACATTGAAATTCATTTAAGTATGAACACTGTGTTGTTACAAAAACACTAACAAATCTAAATATTTTAAAGGTAAGCCAACACCTGGACACTAATAATATGACTATTTATGCTAATATAGTAACTAAATGCAGTCTATGACTTGTAAGTTGGAACTTACTATGTTTTTGAATAAAATACAAAAGGAAGGTCAAAATAACAAGTACATTAAACATTGGAGTTTTTACTTAAATAGTAAATCCAAATTTAGATTAATGACATTTTAAAGACACATGAGCCACAATTACACACATATTTTTGTAGATGTGCGACACACGTGGGCTATGAATTGCATGGAAAGTATATATAGAGTACTTGATAAATCCTATATGAGCATTGTGTTAGAAAAACAAACATAGGAAGAACACGAACATGATTAACGATTTTGTTTAGTTTTATGTACTAAATTATCTACGAGCTTCTATGTGTCACTTATGTATCTTAATCTTCTAGCATGTGCAAAAGTATGGTTAATTAGATGTATAGTATTTCTTTTATAGACACAAGAGGAAACCACCTAGCCAACATTCAAACAAAAAAGAACAAAATTTTAAAGGAGCAGAAGAAGGGCAACACACCCATCGTTGTTTGCTGGCACGGTTCTCAAGCAAATTCCTGCTCCAGAACTTTTTTTTTTTTTTGCGAAATTGCTCCAGAACTTGAATGTGTGAACTGAACAGAATAAATATTGATGCCGTCAAGTACCACAAAAAACTACTTCAACTCTTCAAACAACTTGGGCGTCTATCATCATGGCACCTATCATCATGTTACTAAATACCAAGCAGCCAACCCATATGACAAGTTGCTAAGTTGAAAAAATGATCAACCATCAAGCGAGAACAAACATCAACATGCATCGACCAATGCAGCAATCTTGGACACTAGTGCTGTTCTACATTGAAACCTGTTTATACTGGGTAGTTGGTGGAGAGTTTGACATTCCCGTAAGCATGCTTGCATGTGAGGGGATTAAGATGGGTGATCTGGATTTGATGTAGAAACCCAGTATTGCACAGATGTTTCTCCTATAAATACAACGCTCAAGCACCACCACGAACCATCACAAAGCGCTTAGCGTCAATTACTATTAATCACACCTTAATCACTCTGCTTCGAGCTAGTGATCAAGCAAGTGCTTCTGTGCTCTGTAGCAATGGCAGGCAAGGCCTCGGTCGCGTTGTTCCTCGCAGTGAACCTGGTGGTGTTCGCCATGGCAAGCGCCTCCAGTGACGCCGACTGCCCGCCGCCCCCGTCGACCCCGACCCCGACACCGGCCTCGTTCGGCAAGTGTCCCCGCGACGCGCTCAAGCTGGGCGTGTGCGCCAATGTTCTTGGCTTGATCAAGGCCAAGGTGAGCGTGCCACCCACGGAGCCATGCTGCCCGCTTCTGGAGGGGCTCGTCGACCTCGAGGCCGCACTCTGCCTCTGCACCGCCATCAAGGGCCAAATCCTTGGCATCAACCTCAACCTGCCCATCGATCTCAGCCTCATCCTCAACCACTGCGGCAAGACCGTACCCACCGGATTCAAGTGCCTCTAAGCAAACCGATGGATGCATTTATCTGGCACGCATGAGCGGGCCATGGCCACGCCAGCATTCTTATGGCCTCAATGTGAAAACGTTCTCTTGCTAATCATTCGTTTTTAGCCTAGGGTTTGAGACCATCACCTTTCTCTTTTTCCTGAACTATTTGGATTATTATTTTGTATTCGGCAATCATGTTATATGAATAAAATTACTTCTTCAGTTTGCAGTTTTCTGTCGTGTGAGTTGCATTTTAGCTGCAGCAGTATCACCGTAGACGACACTTTTTTGGGGACTCCATTGAGTAGTATTACTGACGACGGTCTCAATCTGTTTAAAGCCAGACGACAATAAGACCAAAATAATCTAATCTGATAATTTTCAATGACACACTCGATATTCGGCTATTGTGTTAAATTTATTTTGTGACATGATATAAAAAAATAGGAAAAATAGAAAAAGTCCAAATTACTCCCCATATATAAGGATATTGTCCCTATAATACTTAAACCAACTTTGTATTAAATTTAACAACCACCACCTCCAATAGCACAATTCCCCCAAATTATAAGAGCTTAAGTACTCTAGCCTAAATCTCAAGGACCAACAACAATTATGCACTTAAATCCGGCAGTCTACCTAGTATATTCACAAAAGACCTTAAATGTAATACTTTTACATTTTCTGACCACATATTGGGTTCTAATACCAATACATCCCACGCTTAGATTGCAGCGGAAATAATATTACAAACCAACGTGCTTCTCATCGTTGGTGAGATCACTGGTGTTGGGACAACGCCATTGCACTTGTCTCACTCACCCGCACATACCTAGGGGGAATACAACGATGTTTAAAGGTTGTAGGTGTTTTGCCATCGGCAATGGCAACTTGGTGCGCGGCGCTATGTCGAGACATCTAGCGGCGGATCCCATGAGTTCAGCTCAAATTCAAGCGGCTACTAGCTAGCGCAAGTGTGGACTCCTAGAGGTGAAGAATAAGTGAATGCAGGAACAGAGTTACTTAGAGCAAGCATGGCTGTGATGGTGACTATAGGCACATTGGCGGATCCAGGGGGCTGCACCCCCCCCCCCCCCCGGGGGGCTTGATTTTCTCTTTAGATTATTGTAGCTTTGCCCTAAATCCATTATTATTCTTCATCTTAAGCCTAAATCTCCATTAGTTAGCCTCCCCCCCCTCTCCCATGCTCATCCTATATCTGCCACTGTATAGGCATGACCAGAGCACGCGCACGACAACAATGTTCTGATCGTTTGATTAGTGATGCATTGAGTTGGTATAACAAGGAAAGAGTTAAGTTTGGTGAGTGAAAGAGAGATAGACCAAGGAAGGGCCGACCATGTGAGTTCGCGTGTGGCGGAAATGGTGACCAGAAGTGCAGAAATTAGTCTAACAGACCTTAACATGCACTGGCGGCTGTTGATGGTCCTTAACTCTCAAACAATTAGACCATGAATTTCCTCTAAAAAAATAATTTACATGACATCCACCATAGTAATAAAGCTCAAATTAATTCTAGAGTTTTGGTGGTTATGTGTATGCAAGAATGTACCTGGTAAAAATGAGCAAAAATGGACACTTTGCACGTTATGCGATAGGAATTTCACAACAATGCAAAGCAATATTATTGCTCCACCGGAAGCCTAGTTGATCCTTCTAAACAACCTGAAAACATAAGTGTTAGTTCTTCTTTGTGCAAAATCTTCAAGCTGATGTATTTTTCCAAAAATGATCTTTTCTTACCAACCTCGATCAATTTTAACTACTAAAGCCTTAGCAACCCTGCAATCTATTTCTCTTATAAAGATAAACCCCACTAAAGATTTCTCTCAACATGCAAGTTATCCATATCAACAATTCACTAACTAGTTACTAGCATATATAATTATGATAGTCATCTCTTCATCTAACATGCATTTAGTTGTCCACATCAATGTGTTAATCTATTTACCAAAATTAATTTAAGATAGTTTTATTTATTTAACCATAAATACAAATAGTCTGTTTTTTAATTATATGGAATCGCCATAGCAACGTGAGACGTATTCTCCTAATCTTCATCTTTTTGAAGCGAACAACCGTGCCCTTACATGTCAAAGAAAAATGCAGATTGACACAACAATAATCACAGGGTTGTTTTGAAGTCGCCGGTTGGCGCCCTTCGTCTCATAGCTCTTCTGTCATCTGATTAACACAACAATTTTAAAAGCCCGTTTCCATGGCATTCCATGTTACGAGGTACAAACCAGCCAGCCCATATGCCATGTTACTAAACTAAACTACAATCCACCATCAAGCGAGAACAAACATCAACATGCGATCGACCAATGCAGCAATCTTGATCGCTAGCACTGCTCGGCATTATATATCTGAAACAAATCAAGATCACCCATCAAATAATAATCACCGTCACATGCATCATAGTCACGGGAAGCTTAACGCTCTAATAATTTAGTGAACGTTTCCGTTCAAAAAATAAAATTCAGTGAAAGTTGCACCCATGCTTGCTCCTATAAATGGCACACCGAGCAGCATCCATGAACCATCACAGGCGCTTAGCAGTCGAGTTATTAAGGCCACCCAGCCTAATCACTCTGCTTCGTGCTTGTGATCTAGTAGTGTGTGTAACAATGGCAGCAGGCAAGGCCTCGGTCGCGCTGTTCCTGGCCGTGAACCTGGCGGTGTTCGCCATGGCCAGCGCCTGCGGTGGCAACTGCCCCACCCCGTCCACCCCGTCGACGCCAACCCCGACGCCGGCCTCGTTCGGCAAGTGCCCCCGCGACGCGCTCAAGCTGGGCGTGTGCGCCAACGTGCTGGGCCTGATCAACGCCAAGGTGGGCGTGCCCCCCACGGAGCCGTGCTGCCCGCTGCTGGAGGGCCTCGTCGACCTCGAGGCCGCACTCTGCCTCTGCACCGCCATCAAGGGCAACATCCTCGGCATCAACCTGAACCTGCCCGTCGACCTGAGCCTCATCCTCAACCACTGCGGCAAGAGCGTGCCCACCGGCTTCAAGTGCCTCTAAGGCTCTAAGCATGCTCTGCATCAGCCGCGAGCTCGTCGCTGCGTGCAGTGTAGCTGGATCTCTCGTTTGAATTAATTCAGGTTTATTTGGTTTGTATTATTCGTACGACTAGCTGGTCTGTATGCATGTGTACGTTTATGCTTGCGATGCTGGCCACGCACGTAGCTTTTGTTATTTGCTCAGCTTTGGCTTCCGCTGCTTGTATTGATTTCACACGTTTTGTATTCGATCGGTGTGTTTGATGAATAAATACTTTTGTCTACATGTTCTACATTCGTTTCAGCTTGTACCGTGTTCTTTATTTCTTAATGAGGTGCGTACGTCGTGAGAATTGCCGTGTGAAAACTTTGGTAATTTGCGCGTGAGGTGTACGTTATGAATACATTATCTATTTTATTTTTTTCTTAAATACACGAAAGTTTTACGTATCTTTGTATATCAAGTAGGAGAAATAGTTTTTATAAGGTGCCTAAGTGCATGGCGGGGTAGGTAAGATTTTACAAAACAGCCCCGCTAAAAAAGTTTTTTTGTTTTCAAAACCGTTAAAAAAGATTTTACAATACGAGCTGTCACCCCGGAGCCAAAGACTCTGCCACATCAGTGCTGAAAGTTGGACAGGTTCGATCTGAATAATGTGCACGAGAAATTGAGAGAACGGTAGTCGCAGCAGCTCTCCAATGATACACGCCGTACATGTACGCGCACGTTGCTGTACTAACTGGGACTGGGACATTCGTGTTCAGTGTTCTAGCTAGGTTCACTTCCAAGTTCCAACGGCTACGCCTAGGGATGGGAGATTGGCAGGCTGTTGCGAGGCGCTAGGCCACGGGGTTTTCTCTGTTTCTGGGCCTGCGGCCTATAGAGGCCACAACCGAGGGAGGATGGGCCGGCCTGTGGCATTGTCGAGTTTGGGTCGCGCTGGTATGGTCGGAAGACGCAGAGGCGGCCTGAACTGTCGATGGAGAAATACCTTCCTTTCTTCTTTTTTTTTTTCTTGTTCCTTCCTTGAATGAACAGTGGTGCTTTGCTGATGCTAAACTGGTTTTTTTTTTTAGGGAACTGATGCTAAACTGTTAACCAACTGAGCATGCAGTTAGCCGAGTTCTACACGGCCTAGCCCTAGTTTCTACCCTTAGGCAACTGGAAACCATCTATCTACGCACCGCATATTCGTCAGAGGCAAGGCAAGGACCATCGCACGCAGAAGCGCTGATGCTAAGCTGCTAACTAACTGAAGATGTAGTTAGCCGAGTTTTTCTAGTCTAGAAATCTACGCACCACGCGCATCGTCCGTCGGAGGCAAGGGCCATTGCGCAGAAGCTGCAGCAGGCGTAGGCGCGCAGCTCAGAATCGAAGCTCCCGGAATGCTCCAAAGCAACCAGAAACACATACACATACACACCAGTACAGCACACACCCACGGTCGACCACTCACCACTCCCGTCCCTCCCTGCAAATCCACAACCGCTCGCTGTTTCGACGAAGCGCGCGCGATAAGATCGATGGAGTTTGTAGACTGATCCCCCAATAATAATGGAGGCCGCTCTATAGATCCAGATCGGATCCTGTTCATGCGGCCGGCCATGGCCATCCACAAATTTGATTCTTCTCTATCGGTGGATGGCAGGCGCCGGCCGGTCGAAACGTATATACCAACAAAACCACGCATGGACCGTATACCATACAACCAAACCCGTGATCGCTGCTCGGGACGGACCGGGACGACGCCCAACGACGCTGCATACGACGGCAGGGTCCAGCTGGGACTAGGAGGGACCAGCTGGGACTGGGAGCTGCCTATAGGTAACCCTGACGAACGAGGGAGACTGGGACGCGTCAACTGTCGAATGAATGAATGATCGAATCCAATGGGCCGGCCTCGCCGGTCTTGACTGGTACTCTCGTGTATCAGTCAATCTTTTTTAATTTTAATTAGATTTGTATAAAATATATACAACATTTATATTTTTAAATAAATTTATTAAAAAATTAGACTTAAAGATCTTTTTAATAATACTGATTATTTAGCATAAGTATTTATATATTTAATATATAATTATCGATAATTTTAAAACATTGACTTTTTAAAAAGCGGGAACGACGTATACTTTAGATGCTTTAGATGGAGGGAGTACTCGTATGCGGTACCGCCGGTACGCCGGCAGTAACGTCCGAATGTCCGATCACCGTACAGTCATCCGCGGATCGGCGGACGAGAAAGCTGATGCCTTTGAATAGAGTTTTGAGTTGAGCTAGGCCGAGCCCCACGGCACCATTGAGCCAGCCGGATCTTCCCGACACCACCGTGGCACACAACAGCCGCACGTAGCTGGTTTGTTCGCTCGCACTGTGTGGCCCGTGAGCTCGTCGGCCGATTCTCTCGCTCGTACCTCATGGCCCATCGCCAGGCCAGCATCGCCACCTCTCCTGCTGTGTACGAGTAGTGAGCAGCTGGCGACGGGACGCGGACGACACACAGCTGGGAGGTTGCCCCGCAGACGATGGCGATGCGTCGGGCGCGTCGGCCCCCATTGTCCGGGCTAGCTTCCAAGCCATCCTCTCAGCTTTTTCCTTGCCGCGACACTGCTGCCAGCTCAAGCAACGGAACTGTACCGCTCCCCCAGCGCCCGGTGGGCCTCCATCGTCCACCTCCCACCCAGTCCCAGGCTTCCCACTCCCCACATGGGCTTCCTCTGCCTACCGGCCGGCTTCATCAGAGCAAGCGATGCAAAAGCAATTAGCTAGGGTAGTTAGTCATGCATGGATGATTACACTGCGTGGTTCACTGGCATGTCCACCACGTTCTCGTACTTATTGGGAGGTAGATACCCGTGCATATGCTGTGCCCAGCCCGACCTGTAGGCCTGTACAAATGAACAATGAACACATGATAATGTTTCTCGTCCGTATTAGCTGCACGTACTTTGACTAGTTAAAGTACATATCTGCTAGCTAGGACACGGCATGGGATAAGATAACTACATCTTGTTAGTTTCAGAAGTACTCGATCAATTCTATTGGGGTGTCCTTTTAGTGAGACCGAGGGTAAAATTTTCACTGCGCTGCCAAGTTTATTATGTGCTCTTTCATTTAACATCCCAAACAGATCGAGCTATACAACACTTATGGATACTGTGTCTGTGCCTAGAACTTAACACAACGAACAGGAATGAGACCCGGTATTGTGAGTAAGAGAGACTGCTGAGCAGTGAGCGCTACTGCACAAGCAATTTAGGAATGCTCATCCGTTGGGCTAGAGAGGTGGCCCAAGTATTCTGTGATCGAGTTGCATCAGCGGGCCAGGAACTGGACGTACTTCCTACTTACGAGCCAAAACATACAAATATATTATATATATGGTTAATAAAAAGGATATAAGTACCAAATTTTTACGTACGGCTGCATTTTGTTATCTCTTGTTACATCTACAAGGGACATACATAAAGAAGGGGTTTTTTATTATGATAATTGCTTTGGTCTAATTTTGAGATTTCTAATTAATGTTATCTTACCTAATTCTATCTATGCCTAGGGGATAATACCGGAACGAAACAATCCTTTCCTTTTTTTTTTATCATAGAGCAGGATCCATATGAAGCAAGGGTTTCATGTACGGTTTGGAATAGCGGTGAGAACTGTGATGTTATCTCATTGAATATGATTATCTAATAGTTCAAGTACAATTGATATAGTTGAAGCACAGTTCAAATATGGAAGAGATGTGAAAAAGGCAGATATGTGAACCAAACAATCATACAACTACGTACGTGCATACTAGCTCGAACCTTGATGGTGGTAAATGGGAGTCTTTGGACAGAAATGCATGGTATTGTCCATTTTCTTTTTTTAGGTTAGATTGCCCATTATCTTCTCACTTCTTATTATGTTTTTCTCTTTTTGGTTTGTGGAGTAGAACTGATACAACCACCACATCTCGTCTCAGTTGAAGATAGACACAACTTGTGTGTTCTAAGGTGGTATATGTGTTATCTATATAAATGCTTTTCAAATGGCATGTTATGAAAGAATGGACTATTACTATAACATTTCTAATTATTATGTCACAAATGACAGGCGGTTGCTGGACCACAGCTCGGCCTCGGTTGACCGTGAATAACCTAGGTTGGACAAAAGGGCCAATTGCCTCGGAGGCTAAAATCAAATCGCCTTGTAAAATATTTAGTAGTGAATGCTATTTTGGTGAGAGAAGAATTAATTTAGTTGTATCATCGACATGATATACAACTTGGAAAACTTGTATGGTCTTCGGAGCCCTATGGCGGCAGAGATGTAACAATTAATGGACTTGAGATTTCTAATAAAATACTATATACTAAGATATTATGTACTCCATCTGTCTTGTAATAAATAACTTTCTAAAAAATTTAGACTAATTAAGAACGCTGGCAAAAACACGCATATGTACACTTCGCTGTGCACGTTGGTGGGGCAACTGCTGGAGAACGACTCGGGCGCCGCCGTCACGACCGCGGCAGCCACTGTGGCCATCAACGCAGGGCCCGTCATGGAGGATGGGTCAGGGAGAGAAGTCGTGATGGAAGCCGCGGCGGCGCGGCTGACGTCGGGTGTCGCCGCCGTGGAGGCCGTCGAACGTGCCCCCTCCCTCATCCTGCTTACGGCCGAAGAGGGGGCACCCGAGGATGACTCGCACCTGGGCCAGGACAACGACGACTTGAAGGAGGGGGAGGTTGGGCCGGGCGCCGCTGCGTCGAGCGCTGCTGCGGTCCCCCCTCCATCGGTGCTCCCTCCCCTCCGCTGTCCCCTTCTGCCACCGCCCCTTCGGCCCGTGGCGCAGATGGATGGCCGGAGGACGGGGAGGTGGTCATCGTTGAAGATGTGTCGGATGACGACGACAAGGACGAGGCAGCTGCTCCCTCGCTCAAGCCCTCGCCATCATCCCTCTCTCCGCAGGCCACCCCCTTCTTCCCTGCCATTCGGTCCAGTGGTAGGAGCAAATCTCGGCGATGGGCGGAGGACTCCAGCGCGGACAGCTCTGGCGACGAGCATGTTTCGCCTGCTATGCGCCTGTCGTTCTTGGATGTTGCCCGTGGGACTCTCCGTGCCTCGCCTCCGTGGATTGCAGCGGCACCATGTCAGGCAGCCAAAGGGAAGGCACTCGTGGAGCCTCCTCATGGTCGGTCCAAGCGCCATCGCCGCCGACGCACCACCAACAACTCTGGCTTCATGGTGGACGCCCAGAGCACCGTGGCGCCGGCAACGCGCACCCGACAAGGCGCGCCCATGTCTTCCACGCTCGTCGCAGGGGGCAGGCCGCATCGCAGAAGCACCGTCCGCGGCACCACGTCCCCAGACCCAGTTCACGGGTCGACGCGGATGCCTTCAGGCTGGTTTAGAGTCATCGTCGCTGGTGCCGCCGGGGGCGCGATCAAGTCTCCATCCACCGGCCCATCCCGTCAATCCTCGTTGGCATGTGCTTCAACTGCTTGGCGGAGGACCATGTCGCCACCGTATGTCATTTTCCATCTCGCCGCCTTCGCTGCAGATGCGCTGGTCACCGTGCTAGGGACTGCAAGCGCGGCCGCTCACCCACGCGCCTGCCCGCTCGCGGCAGAGGCACCCCAAGAACCCACTTGGTGCATCCAGACAACCGCCGCACTTCATCGACCTGCGGCGGCGGCAACGACGGCGAAGCCAACGGTGGCGCAACTGACCCACAGCTTGGTCCTGGATGGAGTCCATCGGACCGCGATGCATCATGAGTCATTGTTGGTGAGATTCTCTGCCCGTTGTCCCCCGGAGGTGGTCCATGGGCCTTTGGGTCACGCTTGCTGAGGTCGGGTGGCCCATGCACCCCACGTGGTGGTGTGGACAGAGCCGCGCAGGAGACTGTGCCCGGCTCCGCTGGTACCCGTCGTCGGCGCCGGCGCCGGCGCCGCCGGGGCAAGCGGCTGACGAAGGCCAACGCCATCATGCATCCCCACGACAACACCACCACTGCTCCTGACCCGATCGCACTCGCGATGTGCGAGGGTGCAGTGCCTCCAGCCTGGATCGACCCAATGATCGATGAGCCCGTTGCCTTCCTCGTCGCCGGACCATCTTCACCACCACCCGCCATTGTCTAGATTGACTTCACAGATGGGGAGGCAAATGGGGTAGCTGGTGTGCATGCTGTGATTGCAGCCACCACGGCTACACCGCAGTTGCTTGCACTGCCTGAGCCAACTGGCGGTGCGGACCGCGGTGCCTTCGATGTGGCTGTGGAGCTAGACTCGTCGGCAGATACTGCAATCCTGGCCCTCTCTGGCTAGGATAAGGGCGGCCTTGGCCACACCTCGCCAGTTGAGACTACTGCCGTTGAGCGCTCTGACATGGAGGAGCCCGAGAGCCAAGGGCTTGGTGACGCAGCGGCGTTGGGTATCCTGGAGGTCGGGGTGTCGGTGGACGTGTCAGCGGAGATTGGCGCTGCTTCTTCTAACCCGGTGCAGGATGAGTTGGCCGGATCGCTTGGTGGTGTTCACGCGGTGGAAACGTCAGGGAGTGACGGCAGCGTCACTCCTACTGCCGATCCTGCCTCGCCTGTGCAACCCGTGCTGGTGGATGAGTTCATCGCCAGATTCAAGGCCCTGCTGCCGCAGCCCATCCTCGCGACTCCGCAACTCAGATCCACACGGGCTACGAGGGGTCGGGTACTTCAAGATGAAGAGCTGGTGCCCAAGAGAAGTGTGAGGCTTCCCGCGAAGAGCAAGTTCAGGGAGGCAAAGCCTGAGGCACAGGCAAGGAAGATTTTGATGAAGAAGCTGGACATGGAGGTTGAAACGCAGGAGCCGGACACGGCTTGGTTTGACGAGTTCCATGTTGCCTTCACACTTCCATTGTCAGAGCAGACCAGGAAGGCCATGGAGACATACTACCTGGAGAAGGGCTGATTCACAGCTGAGGGGCCAGCATTGGTATAGGACCAGCCGTGACGAGTCGTGGTCGCAAAATCGTTTATCCATGTAATACAATTGTTAAGGATCCAGTAGTTAGGTTTGCTGTTTGCTGTTTATGTTGATGATGGCTTCTCGCCACCATCATTCTAAGCCTATGTTATAGGTCTTACGACCATTTTATTTCTTTTAATGAAATACAGATATATATGCCTGCTCGCGAAAAATCTGTAACACTGATATTAGCATATGTATTAGGATGCAATGTCCTTTGTTTTTGTAGAACGTTTATTTTTAGAAAAAAAATAAACCCTATAAAGTTATTATTTATTTTAAGATGTAGAGAGTCAAACGTACGTGTCCGCACGTGGCTTCCGTCACATTGCGGACAGAGCCACACCAAACGAGGTCGCGAGGAGAAATGCTTCGGTACTAAACACGAACCAGAGCCGTTTTGACGTAACACAAGTACACAACCTAACCGGTGGAAGGGGCTCCCTTCGGTACCGGGAACACGAGAGCCGCACCAAATGAGAACTTGTGCATGATATATATCTTTAAAAAAAATGAGCAAAATGCATCGTACATTATCTTTTTCTTTTGTGTCATATAGATCTATTACCTTTAAAGTGTAGTTTTAGGTTAATTAACTTTTTCTTCTGTGTCATATAGATCTATTACTTATAGGTCCATTACCTTTGTTTGGGATTGACCGGGGGTCCAAATCTATCTAGAAGCAGATCGACATCCGAGGTGGCTCTCCACGGTGGCTGCCACCCGCACCTGCAATGCCGATTAGGTGCTATTTTTACTATTCATATTATAAATAAAAATAAAATAAACAAAATAATGATTTAATCATATTTAAAATATGTATTATATAATAAATAAATAAATAAAAGTATATAAAATAATATTAATAATAGAAAAAATAAAGGAATATCTTTGAATCCTATATTTATTGCTAAAAATTATATTTGAATATACTCCTTCATTTTTATATTGTTAATATTATTTTATATACTTTAATTTATTTATTTTATAATATATATTTTTAAATATGATTGAATCATTATTCATTTATTTAATGTAGTTTTTTATTTTTGTTTATAATATGAATAGCAAAAATAGCACCCAATGACAATGCAGGTTCGGTCGGCAGTCACGTCGGATGTTAACCTGCTTCTAAATAGATTTAGACCCGGTGAACCCCGAACAAAGGTAATAGACCAAAAAAATTATACTTTTAAAAGTAATGGACCTACATGACACAGAGAAAAAAAGGTACTGAACTCAAAACTATATTTTTAAAGATAATAGACCTATATGACGTAGAGGGAAAAGGTAATTGACTTGTGGTGTATTTTGCTCTTAAAAAAGGGATGACATGATATGTGAGATTGGGAGTAGTAGCATACGGGAGATCGAGAGCTCGTGCAAAATTACCTTATTATTATAAGGCCACCATGTGGTGGCTACATATACAGAAAAGGAGAGCTACATAAGATCTCATGTTTCTCCTATAAATACCCATACTCCCCTCCCTAAACCATCCCATCTCACTGCTAGCTAGCACAAGCATAGCCGTCTCTTCTTTCTCTGCTTCCAGTTATTATCCACGAGCTAGCAGTGTGCTGCAGACAGCTTGAGCCAATGGCATCCAAGGCCGTCCTCTTCTTGGCTCTCAACCTCCTGTTCTTCACAGTGGCCAACGCCTGCGGTAGCTGCCCTACCCCATCGCCGCCACCGCCGCCGCCTCCTGCTACCCCATCCCCTCCATCCAGCGGCAAGTGCCCGCTGAACGCGCTCAAGTTCGGCGTGTGCGCCAATGTGCTCGGCCTCGTCAAAGGCGAGGTTGGCAAGGTGCCTGCTGAGCCATGCTGCACCCTCCTCGATGGCCTTGTAGACCTCGAGGCCGCCGTCTGCCTCTGCACGGCCATCAAGGCCAATGTGCTCGGCATCGTCATCGATATCCCTGTCAAGCTCAGCGCCCTCATCAACTACTGTGGCAAATGCGTGCCCAAGGGCTACATTTGTGAGTAAGCTCCACGCGCGGTTACACGCTCGTGTAGCCGTTCACGTACGTGATTAAGCACGCACCTGCATGGCACACATGCATTGTGTATGCTGATCTCTTCTGTCTAGCTCATTTGTGCACCTTCGGGGGTTCTACAAACCTGTAGAAACATTCCGGCCAAATACTTGTCAATTCGCATGTATTATTGTCTCTTGTTGAGTTTCCATTTTATTTTGTATTTGATCATTTTTCTTCATAAGAGTCCGATATGGCGACATCTTCTTCTCGAAGAAAAAAGGAGTGTTGCATGTAGTTTTTATATTTATGAATCATGTAATCAATTGAGAGTCATTTGTTTGTATGTAAAATCAAGCACTTGAACTTGTAATAATACTTATTCAATTTGTTAATTGTTCCTGTCTTTTGGAGGAAGAACAAAGCCATTTGATTATTAATCTCGCATGATCTACTTTTACTAGGATTATCGCGCAACTGATTATATGACTCTCAACTAATATATGAAAAGTAAATATTTGAAACCTTAGATTTCAGTCGAAGTGACTAAAATCAATTATGTCCATATTACAAACCCCAGCATGCACCCCTCCCCCCTCTCTCCCTCTATTTTGCCTCTCTCAGCAATCCTACTTAGGGTCTATTTGGATCATTAATTAGCTAGCTCGCTCAAAGTGTTCTAGGGCATTATTTGGATCCACAACTAATATGCCAGGTAATGCTTTATGAACACCCCAACAACAGTTGTTTGTGGGTTCTCACTAGATAAATATACAGGTATTAATACTTCGAAGGGATTCAACAAATCCTTCTATGCATCCCTTAGTACGTGTTCCTACCACCCGAATAGACCTCGCTTCTAACACATTGCCTAGTTATTTCCTCTTTGTCACCCAGTTCTTTGGCTTGTTCATCCAAACCCCTAAACCATGGGGATTGAGAGGGACTGAAGAGGAGAATTTTGACATGAAGGGGATTGAATCCACCTCAATCCCTCCCAACCCCCTTGGTTCGGGGGCAAAACAAACAGAGCTAGATCAAATTGCACCAAGAGTCTCCTACAATGATGCATTGCAAAGGAGTCATGCTTGCCAAGCACTAGGAGCCAAACTTCTCCGTGAAATGACTGTGATGGTAGCATCGTCATCTTGCAAAGCCACCACATAGTGTCATGCTTCCAGAGTCCATTTGATCCCTTTGTAACCAATAATATATGAGGTTGAACTCATTTGATATATAAGCTACTCACCTCATGGATAGATGTGTTTTACATGTGACAATAGTGAGACGTATATAATTCAATAAGAAAACTAGCCTTTTAGTGTAGTTGAGCCGACACAAAAAAAAAACATTACCTTGGAGTATTGTATTCTTCGAAATATTACATTTGTTCCAAATGGGCACAAGCTCTAGTTTTGTATCTAGTCAAACTATTTAGCTTTGACAAAAACTATATTGAATAGTATCCATACTTATGAGCTTAAATAGGTAATGTTCTGAAAACATATTTGATATCATAAATAGTTTTATATTGGTTTATTTTTTTGTATCAAATAAGAGATAGTTTGACTAAGCGAATACGGATTATTCTAGAGTAGCAGTTCAAATATTTCGTTTTATTAAACAAAGACCACATTGTGGCTCAGCTCTAAGCCTCTAACGGCCTACGGAGAATTGTGTAGCCCGTGACTACGGGGATGGCCCGCGTGTACCTCCACTGCAGAGGTCCGGCCCTGTCAATTCATAGACCCGGAGCGGAGATATCGAGCTAGGCCCTTAATACAATGCGTATAAAACATTCTTATAAAACAAGTTATACATCATACTTTAAGATTTTTTTTCTAACATTTAACAAGTCAAGTCATCGATAATGGCCTAAATAACAGTTTCATCTAATAATTTCTTCTCAATAAATAATTTCTTCCTTTTCATTTCTCACTTCTAGATGCATCATCTCTTTTGGGAAACATTGTAATTAAAAAAAATTTAGGCCATACTAATTTTAGAAATTTTGGAAAAAAAAATCAGTATCTATCATACTAAACATGAGTGATACACGTATGGGATTCCTAATGCTCAAATTTAAATCTAAAGAAGTATAAAATAAAGATTGGAGAGAAGCAAATACTGAAGGCCAGGAGCAGGAAGCCACGAACGGTGTCAAACTGAGACACGGAGCAAATACTGAAGACCAAAAGCAGGAAGCCACCTTCTTACGTATTTGGGACTGGGCCCCCTGGCCTCAAGGGCCCTGTGCGCTTGCACTGGTGGCACCCCCCAGGGCCGGGCCTGCCGGAGGGCCCATGCGATGCAGCCAGTCCTCCAAGCCGAGACAGCGTAGTTTTGCACAATTGCACGAGCAAAAGCTGCTGGCGCGTGATGGGATAGGCACAATGCACCATGCCCGTGTCCGTTTAGTAGTCTGCTGAATGCTGATTACTATACTACTAGTCGGTTGTGTGGGACAGTGGTACTAATGGTAGGGACGTCGAGCAAACAGCAGCAGAGCCTGGGCCAGGCAGCTTCGGTGAGGAGGAGGGACGCCGATGCGCGTGGTTCCTGGGCCGGCAGAAGCATTGCGGCCCAGCAGATGACGTGGGTCGCGAGAAGCCCATGGCCAGGCGGCGTCGTGGAAGCCAGTCCCGCAGCAGGCCAGCAGATTCACTTGTCGAAAGAAAAGAAGAAGAAAACAAAAAACAGTCAGGCAGATAAACGCACGCGCGATCCGCAGACCAGACGGCCCGGGTACCCTCTCGTGTCAAACGAAGCCGCCGGCCGCGGCAGCGGCAGCGGCACGGGAGCGTGGGCGGCCAACGACGCCGCCGGACACGGCAGATCCGATCGACCGGCCGTGTCCCCCGCTTCCTTCGCCACGCCGCGCCTCCTCCCCAGAGATATACTGTACAGTATCTATCATCATACGTACTATGGACACGACCCCCGCGCCACGCCGGCCCGGCCGCCGCGACCGGCCATCTATCTCCGCCCCGGCGCGACGTCTTCCCACAATTCCCACCCCCACACCAAAAGGTTATCATCAGAGAGTAAGAAATAAATGCTGTCCACTTCGTGGAGTGTCAGTGAAGGACTCTTGTCAATTGTCACCACTCACGACACAGATCTGAATCTGAATACTCGCAAGGCTCTGGGCTTCGTTCGGAGCCGGCCTCTTAGGGACGTTTTGCCAGGACCTCAAGTCGGGACCGATGTCCGTAATTTCTGGAGTATGCATGCATTTGCATTCCCAGTTGCTACTGTCATGTCAAACACTAGTATACACGAGTACTAGATTGTTGGTAAAGAGATTACCGTAGGGAAGGGCACATTATCGGGAAGATTGAGGTGCCAAAGCAAGCCTGGGCATATTTTACTAGGTGCCCTGTAGGCCTGTAATATGGTTTTCGCTCCAACGCGCATATATGGATCCTTCCTCGTGTTTGCAACCAGGCGCTAGAGACAAAGTCGCAGAAACCAACGTTTATCTCTGTACTCTTGTCGGGTCAACGGTTAGTACAAACGTCCCTCCCTAGTAGCAAAGGAAAACGTACTACTACCTTGCTAGTAGTATTAATTTGGTGATCATTGTTGCCGCTTGCTTCGTAATCATCATGCCAAATCTAGTACAGTAGGAGTACCAGTAACATGCCAGTGTAACTATTGATCATGGGCAGGATTTTCTGGGCGTGGAATTGAACAATCAGGAGGCAGTGCTGCTGCCTGCGCTTCAGCGCTTTGTTTACAGTTTCGGCGTTTCGCTAGCGCTGCGGCGTGCACTGCAGCTGCCAGCAAGCTGTGAACAGCAAACTGCAGCACATACTCTCCTCCAACTCCCATTCTCCTCTTGCTGACTTTGGCCTCCTCTTTTGATGCTACACACCGGCCTACATTGATTTCTGCTCGACCAACATCGTGGCGTGCATGCCATGGCCTATCTGAGAAATCCAGGCTCGGGTCAAGCGAGGTCGCTGAGGCAGCCAATCCTACAAGCTTTTGCTCAATTCATTGATTGCTCCCAAAATACACTACGAGAAAATGGTGCTTTACATAACGGTTTTTGGTGACGTTCTAAGAAAACATTATAGAATTTCTATATTGTCTGTGACGATTCATTGCTGAGGTGATACTCCTATGACGACCGGTTTAGTTGTCATCACGATTGGATGTCACAGATCATTTTGGCACCTCTTTAATAAATCTTAACCATAAAGTTGTAGCTAATATTTAAAATCAAATTAATTACAACACCTAGGTGTTAGGCAACCGTTAACAATAATCACTGATGCAATAACAAAATTGATAAGAATTGTTGAAAGCTTTTTAGGTGGGATTCTAGAAAAGCCAAAAAAAATAGAAACAATTTCATAAATGCAAACAAGAATATAATTCTTTAGAAGGAGAAATAAAAAATATAAAACACCACAATTATAGAAAAAGGAATAAAAATAAAAAATAAAAAACATAGAGAGGAGAGGGACTAGATGTCGACACCCTTCCTCAACCGCGCACGTCTCCCTGCTCCTCCCTTCGTACTAAAAAGAGTGTTGCTATGCAGTTCTTGTCCAATTGTTAGAAAAATTGCGGCATCGATAGACAAGGGATCAGAATAAGAGATACATGCATGGAGAGATGGATAGAGATGAGACAAAGGTGGTGGATTGGGGGGCGTGGAGAATGAGATGACCTCGCCAATGGGAAATGGGATGACAGATAGAGAGAGTGTGAGAAAGAAGATGGGGTTGACATGTTAGCCCCACATGTCAGGGCCACGTCTTTCGATCAGTATGCCACGCTACCGATTCAATAGAAAATACTGACCTCGCAAGGTACAATTAGCAAATTAAAATTTTCTAGTCTCTAGACTATCTCTGAGAGTAACGAGACCTAGATAAGAGCATGAGACAAGTTCGAAGGCCTTATGAAATTTACTCATTATAGTCTCATATGTCTTGGCCATATCATCACAAAGTTAGCATGCCACACAACAGTTATTGTAAGTTTAGATAATTTGGACCTCACACGGAACAATTAGCAAATCTATGGTGCTAAAAATGCCTTTTGAGAATACTTGCAGAACTTCATATGGTACAACTAGCAAAATTTAAGGTGCCAACCATTTTTTTTGATGAGAAAACTAACGTTTATTATTAGCAGCAAACCTCTGTAATCAGAGTACAAAAGCTGCTGCTTACAGTTTGCAGAGCTTAAGCCATAGGGCAGCCATCAGCATGGTTTACATTTGAACATATAGTTTTGAAGGGCTCTAGGTTTGCAACATGTCTGAAGGCTTGAGAAGCTAAACAGTTACTAAAAGAAGCACGGGGCTAACCCACACATGTGCTATATGTGTGCTTTGAACGCTGCTAATTATTCATCAACCATCACCACATAGGAGTATTCTTAGTTTAGTGCTTACACTAATTCGTGATCATATATACATGATCTAGCTAGATGGACATATAAATAATTACTATAATATCACAGCGGAAAAGCACGTATATGCATGTATACATGTCTGATCTCTCTCATCCTGACCCAACAAAATCTCTAGCAGTCTAACCAGATTACTCTACCAACAACATAGCGAAATTAAAGTGGACCATACGCCAACAAAGACTATTGGCAGCCCATGCACAGAGGGCAGCAGCACAGGCCTTTGTGAGATCTTCTCGTCAAGAGTTAGCTAGGACTGGGAAAATCATGTACATAGGTCGCTTTCAATAAATACAAAAAGGATGAGTAGGAGGAAGAGTAGGTCACGAAATGATCCCGCCCGCGCATTAGTTGTGAGAAGGGGTATGTGTTCTTGGCCCGGCATAATCCAGATGAAACCCGGTGTCCTCCCGTCGAGAAAGCCGCTGCGAAACTGTAACGGCAGGCGTAGGCGTAGCTCGAACTGCACCAGCAGATGCTGCTGCTGCCATTTTCATTCCCTCCTTCAGCTTCGCATCCGCTTGCTGAGCCATCATGTGTCTGCCAGCCTCCATCAGCTGCCTTGACAGCCAACCGTCAGCTTTCAAGCCTGTTGCTGCCACATCCTACAGAAGGGAAACGAAACGGATTAAAGTATATGCAACCAAGATGAAACTTGTTAAAATCACAATGAATCTACTATCGATTGAAGAATAATTGATGACAAGCCACACAATCCTCAGCGATGCCAACCTTGCCTGCTGGTAGACGATGCGACTTGCTGCTGGAGCTGTGGACCTTTCCTTGGACAGGAAGACCTCGCGCCTCACACGAGCTGCTAGCAAGGAGAACAACGATGGAGAGGAGGAAAACGGCAGTGCTGTGCTTCATTAGCTGCCCTTTTGGAGCAAGAAGAGGAGAGCTTACTAGGCCGCTGCCAGACATGGCGAGACAAGCTAAAGCAGTAGAATGAGAAGGAACTCAAGGAGAAGAAGTGGATATGAAGGGAGACATGAGGGAGCCAGGCGATCATCTTGATGGCCGTGCGAGGAACTAGCCGAGGAATGCGCGCGCGTGTGAGGTTGTGAAGGAGCGTGGGTACACTAGCTCGGTGAACCGCCCTTGGGAATGCAATTATATACAAGTGCATGAACGCGGAGAAGGCGCATGGGTGAAGCCCGATGGTTTTTAAAAGCTGTTAGTTGTTCTTCTTTTTCCCAAGTTCTATGACACACCAGCTAGCTAGTAGCAATGTTTGTCTGCTTGGTTTACTCCTTTTGGATTGTTGTGCAGTGTTATGATTAACTACTCTTTGCTTAAATCTGGATTAGTGCCCTAAAGGCTAAGGATAGGTATGCTAGCTCCAGTTCCAGCACTAGTATTAGTTTTCATTTTTACGAAACCAGCACTATTAGTCAACGTTGCCCTGGAAAAGTTGATCACTTTCTACTTGCAACGCGAAGGCCAGGGAAATTTGTATGTTACATGGGAATATTGACTCTTACCTTTCTCCTTGAAGAAAAAGGAATTGACTACTCCAAAGCGTATCAATCTCTAAAAAAAAAAATCATTTCAGCAAGCATGTGCATCCAAGTCATTACAGGTGCTCATCCACCATATCAGTCCTCAGTCCGCAGTCCCACCAGTCACCACACAGCCATGCATGCTGCTACAGAGGCGAGCACACGGAGGAGACCTTTTTCTTGGGCCCGCTGCACTGGAAAGCCCGGGGATTTGCGCAGGCGTGCGTGGTGGGCTTTGGGCGTGAATGTCGGGGAAAGGGGCCACACGAGAGAGCGTGTACCGGACCGCCGCTGGTCGGAGTCGGGCGGCAGTAGCCAACCAAACGTCTGTTAGATCGTCCACGGCCGAATTTGTTTATGGGCTGACGTGATTTCGGCTGCTGTTTCCGTCGGTTGGCCGATGTTTCCTCTTTTAGCCGATTTTTCAGCGCTTAGAGCGGTCATCTGCTCATCTGTATTTCTGAACGCTACCTAAAACAAATTTCAAAATCTTTTTCCATTGATCAGAAAGAAAGAACCTAATAGAGCCTTTTTTTGTAATTTTTCAAATTGATGCTAAAAACAAATATGACCAACTTTGTCGTATCTAACATAATACAGAGCTTCATTAAGTAAGAAGAGAGACAGAATTACATTCAACTTAGATAAGGCATACGAACTGTTATGCTTTGACGAAGCCTTAAACATCATTCTAGCTTGGGAGCTTTCAAATTAAAATTCACTCTTGTATGCTACATTTGTGTTCTCCGTTATGCCTTTTAGCCTCAATATTTTGCTAACAAACTAAAAGCATTTAAATTCATGCTTCGGAAAGAAGTATTTGTCATGTAAAATTACTCAGCATCCGTGTTGAATGTTTTCATCAAGGATGTGTGTGTGGAGAAATTACATGACAAAATACCACTTTTCAAACAATGAAATTGTAAAGTTTTTACTATATGTTGCAAACAAATTTGGATCTAAACAATTTAACGAAAACTCAAACATAGCATTTTGACAAGAATTTTAATTTTAAAACTACAAAAATTATGATGCCAACTACAAGCAAATAAAACGGTCGGCATCTATTTAGAAACTTATAAGTTTTGTAGAGCATTCTAGATATTTTTTTTCTTGTAAAAAAATGATATTATTTGCTTTTGTCGCTAGTGTTATCCTAAATAATAAACGGTAAACAAGCAGTCACTTGTCGTTTAGCCACTATTTGGTCTATAAACACATACTAAGACGAGAGAATTGATCAGTTAAATGGCATAAATGATCATTTAAACAGAAGCAACATACTACTGTGTAATACTTAATTGTAGTATAAATAGACTAAATAACTATTTAGGTGAACGATGTTTACCGCCAAACAGTGATGGCACAAGGCCATGCAAGGGTAGGGGATGAGGATGGCCTCAACTCATGGAGGAAGTGGATGCAATACCATCCGCCCCTCCTTTTATTTACTGATCTGGCCTTCAATTATCAGTTGTAAGGTGTTTTGCCCTTTGTACTTGCCGTGGACTGTCTCACATTGCCTCCGCTATAGCCATGGCCCATGGCCTGCCTCGATTTCGCCTTTGTCACCGACTCCCTCTACCCTTTATCATGTCCCACCTTGAGAAGTGAATGGAATGGGAAGACACCTCTGCTAGGAGGCCTGGACGTCTTTACAATAGAAGAGATAAAGGGGCCACCTTGACAAGTGAGAGGGGTGCCAAATATCCTCTGACCAGGAATGTTTATTTGGAAGACATTTTTTTTATAGAAGAGAAACTACAATATGTGGTTCCTTCTTTTTGCTCTAAAAATTAGCTAACTAATTTTCCAGATCACTATTTTTTACACAACTGCATCTAGGTCCTTTGATTTTTATGAGGGGTGGGCTCCCTGCCTGCGCCACTAATTTTAGGTATCATTATTTATATTTATACTATAGGGAAGGATAGAATAAAGTGATGACTATTGATATACTTATGATCATAGTGTAACTAAGCATCAAAGTCTAAGCAGGGGTAAAACATGGTAATAATGGTATTGTGACACATACATAGAGTCTATTCTCTAAAGAATGATCCTAAGCAGGTAAGTTAATCATACATCATCTTGATTCCTTTGGTCCTAAAGAATAGATGAATGAATGCACAAAGTACATAGCTAATGTCTTGAATCCATGCCTAATGGAATCATTGCACAAGAGCACCCCTTTACAACTCACGGTACATCTCAGAAGTCACTGGGTGACTGCGAGAACAACAACCTCCTTTTCTACAGTAGAAGATGTTTGTTTCGTTCCACCGAGTGCATGTACTCCGACGTACGCGGGCTGGTCACTGGTGGGTGTGCAGTGCACTAATTTAATCCGGGTAAGACATGTCTTTTACCACTGTACTTCGGTCCATGCCGACGTGCACCCACTGCATAGGAGCAACGAAAACTAATTACGGTACTGTACATTATGTCTGTAAAAGCAGGACAGCGAGTCGTGTCGCGTCAAATCATACGTACAACTGCATCGTGAATTGTCCTCCTGGAGCCGTGCCTGCCTACCTTCTAGGTGACCACCACTACTCTCGACACACGTGAAGATTTTTACGTGCATCGTGCGGATGGACCTTTGCTGGTTTCGTACAAGCTTGCAAACAATATAGTAGTATCAGCAGCAATCGAGACCAGACGGATTTACTACAGGTTTTTAGAGCTAGGACATCCTGTTTTGAGGTTTCTTAGGACGTCCTGTTTTGAGGTTTCTCAGCCAGCCTGTAACATCTAAGATGTTAATACATAATTAAAATATTAATCATATATATTATCAAGTATAATCATTGAGCATCATAGAATAAATGTATATATTTTTTTAATATATTTTTTGGTGTTTGTTTATTACATGAAATAACGATGCTTAGGGTGTTTGTTTAATTTTAAAATCTTTCGAATTGAAATATCTCTTTTATCTCTTTTTCTACAATTCAAAATCCATAAAGAATTTTGGTATACTCTTAAAATATGGTTTGTAGATCTTGACAAGTACAATAATGATATTCAAAGTTTTTCAAGTTTTCATAAAGAATTTCAAATGAATTTAAAAATACAGTTTTTCAGCATTTATCCCCTTTTGATTTTAAACACATATTTCAAAATTTATGCATAATTTGGGAAAGCTTTGTATATGAAAAATGTTTGGTTTGAAAAGTTGAGCATTCCATAGTTTTGGATATTTTCAAGTTTTATTGAAAAATCAAAAGTAATTTCAAATATATTATTTCTAGGGTTTTATTCCCTTTTTGAATTTGAATTCATATTTCAAAACTAGGCAGAATTTTAAAATGTTTATTAAATGAAAATGGTAGCTCTTGAAAAGTTATGCAAATGATATTTTGGGATATTTTTAAATTCTTATGTAATTTCTGGAGTAATTTGCAAATTTTCAAAATGACATCACCTGCTACAGTAGAAGATGACGTCACCTTCACCTTCCTCCCTCACTGTCGTCGGCGTCGCCGTGGCCTCCATCGCCATACCGGCTTGCCTCCGCCGCCAGCTCGCCCCCGGACGCTCGAAACTTCACCGTCGACGTGTTGCCCGCCCATGCGTCGCTGTTGGCCTTTAAATACTGTCCGGCCATTGCCGTTTCGCCTCTTCTTTCCTCCCTGCTCGCCATTGCCGTCGACTTCCGTCCGCCACTCGAATTTGTCGCCGTCACTCCATCATTGCCTGCTTGCTCTTGCCAAAAGCACCGCTAGGTTCTTGCGCATCGTTTGAGCCTACTCGCGCCAGCTTTCGCCGTCCGAGTCGCCCTCACGCTGTCATCTTCTTCCCGGCCGGCAGCCGGAACACCGCGAGCCCGCCACCATCCACCGCTGCCGTGGTTGGTTATTTATCTTCATCATCTTCTCAATCGTGTTGTCCATTCTCTGCTGCTTCTCAAGCACACCTTGGACCACTCGTTGGTGCATAGGGGTCACCGGAGCGTCCATCTTGCCACCGGAGCGCGCCGCCGCCATCGACGCCACCACCTATAGCTTGCTCCACCCCGTCCCCAAGCCAACTAGCGTGCACATCGTCATCGTGGTGAGCTCCTGCGTCTGTCCCTGCCCTTAATTTCATCTCTACCGCGTCGTAGCCGCCGGCGTACTTGCTCGCCGCTGGTGCTCCGCCTTGTCCGCCGCCGCGCACGTAGCTAGAACAGCAACAGGCCGTGTTTTTCTTCTTTAGCTCGTGCATCGCGTTCGTGTAGCTGCGTAGGAGCTTGTGCTCGCCTCACCGTCGCTGGGGTTAGCTCCGGTGAGCCTTACCGCCATGCCCGAGCTCCGCCATGCTTCCATGGCCGCCGGCGAGCCTGCTGCTCTTGCTCCGCCGCTTCATTAGCTACCCCAATCGACTCGTCGTGCCAGGCTGAGCCTGTAGGGCCAAACCCCATCGCTGAAGACCTCGCCGCCGGCGAGATATCGCCGGTCAAAATCGTCGCCACCACCGGTCAACTCGGAGAGTAGTTTCCTTTTTCTTTTCTATTCAGAAAATGATTTAAATGCTATTTTCTTTGGAAAATCATAGTAATTCATGTATAGCTCCAAAAATTATGAAAATTTATATGTATGTTCTTTATGATATTCTCTACCTAGAAAAAATATGAAATGTCAAATTTGAGTGCTTTTTGGATAAGTTAAAATTAGCTCTTTTAATTAAAAAATGCATATTTAATGATTTTTAATAAATAAAATAATTGGCTTTTATTTCTAAAAATTATTTTTTCATTTAATTAGACCAAGATCTTTTTAAAATAAAATTTTGAGCTTAATTAGACAACTTTAGTTTTATGTCTTTATTTATGCTTTTTAATTAATTGATTAACCCTTTTAATCTTGCTTAATCATTATAGGATTATTTGACTTTGGGATTGATTGATTACCTTGGGTCGTTAACCTTAATGACCCTTGGCATCCTAAGTAATTATTTGAGCTTACCTTTATCATGTTTTTAGGGTTTATTTAATGTTATTTTATGTGCTTAATGAAAGTCTTTACATCTTGTTAGGGTACAACTTTATCGTGAAGTAAAGTTATACTTAAGTTAATTAAGTTGTTATGCTTTCATCCATGTATCATCATGCATCATGCCTTGAGCTCATCATTCTAAAGCATGCATCATTTCATTACGTGTAGTTGTTTCGAGAGTGAATTGGATCGTGTTGATCAACGTTCGGAAAGAAGCCATCCAACAAGAATGTTCGAGAAGGTGACATCCATCAATGATGTTGAAATCCTTATCCATGGTGTTGGTGCCATATCTAACATCTGTGATCCCGACGAGAACTAACCACCACTGCGACAAAGGCAAGCCCCGGATGCATTTAAACCCTTCTTTGATTTTATAAAAGTTTTATCGCTTCAGTTATGAAATATTGCATTAAGTAATAGGAGTTGAGTGATAACCCACCAATTGCATTACCTGTCTTATTTCTATATTCCTTGTTACCTGTTTTTGGAAAATTCTTAGTTATGCTTAGTCCTGCTTAATTAGTAGGTTTTCAAAAAGAAAAAGAATAAAAAAGATGAGGTTGGCTTTTCTTGATGGAATCATGATGGTAGTTAATAAATCGAGTCTGGACGGGTAACTTGTATTGGGAAAGGAGTCCTCTGTAGTGTTTCCGTCTGTTGATGCCCTAGGTCCCGTGTCGATAGTGAACTGGTGATATCGAGACTAGATAGCCACCCACACATGGTGTGGTATACTTATGGGGTTGAGAGTCCCATGTATATTGATATGCTTAGGAGTTTGAGTCTCTTGTATATCATGTGGTTGATATATGGCTGCGGTTGTTATCTCGATATATCGTGTCATCTGATATGCTTAGGAGTTAGAGTCTCCTGTATACCAGTGACCTAGGTCCCAGCTGGGTATATAAAAATAGATTCGAATCACCGTTGCTTCTCAGAGAAGAAGACTCAATCGGTGTTCATCATCGTAATAACAACTTGAATGATGTTTAAGGTTTAAGAATGGAGTTGGTTGATAATCTTGAGTTAGAGCAAGATAACTTTACTTTCTGTCAAGCTTTTTTGCAAAAATTCTTATCTCTTGCAAGCCTTACCTTGTCCCTCTAGCCTGTAATTCGTGAGTCTTCATCCCTCTTTTTTGTCGGGTCAGTCTTGTTGAGTACTTTTGTACTCAGGATTTGTTGAACCCCTGTTACAGGTGCTAATTGGTGTTCAAACCAAGTTCATGTCGGTGGGCTCGATGTGATCTGGTTGTCCTCTCTAGACTTAGGTGCTCTATCTAAGTTGTCTTCTGTAGTTCTACTCTGCTTCCGCAATTGAAGTTAAGTTGTAAAAGTTAACTTATTCATGTTTTGTAAATTTAATGTTATTATTCTTCCATACTCTGATGTATATCTTGTAACAAATATTGTAATGTTGGAGCTACTCCTTTGTTGATCCTGGTATGAGTTAAATGTGGTTTAATCGGGGTCCTTTGAGGACACCCGACTGGGCTTTTTAAGTTATCTGAAACATATGCATGGCTGTCAGAGGTTTTTAAGACAATGATAGATGCGTATGGGCTATATAATTTAGGAGGTTCTGCCACACAGCTTCAGCTGAAGTGTCGCACCTGCTAATCAAGGTCACTGGTGGCTAAAAGCCTGAAACATCTGAGGATGGATGTCCACGACAACGCACTTGCTTCAGCATTCTCGCCGAGTCGCCGAGACGTCCAAGTCCAGGTACCGGCGTGAAAAAGCTGAAGCGTCCGCCTCCCCGAGGCCAACGCTAGAAGTGGCAGTCTGGTACCCCCGCTAGGCCACGACAGCGTCGCCGCACGCACCCCGCAAGCAAATCCCATCGTCGCCGCCGCACGCCGGCCGAAAGCGGCTTTGGATGGATCGGCTCACGGCGGCGCCAAGCGACGCGACGGAACCCCTGGCGTGCCTTTTGAACCGACTTTGAGCTGCGGCAGCCTGCAGCGAGACGGGCTGATCGAGCGTGACGTTGTCACGGTGCGAACGAAGCAACGTCTAGCAGGCCGCGGCCCATCGCCCATGTTTTGTGCTTCCATATGGCCAGTTTGCCGAACATGCTCGGATGGTAACAAAAATGGCGAATGCAACTTCCAAACAGCTAGAGGGCGAGGGTACTACGTTTCTTCCGTTACACCTCAAACGTTAGTTTCAGATCTGATTAGCTCGTGCTTTGCCCACGTTCGGATGATCAGGGTGTGGAAGTCTTCTACGAGTACTCTTTATCCTACTGTCTATTCGCAATCTATTTAAACAAAAGCATGTAGCTATATATGGTATGAAAATGATGAGCAAAATTTTCAAAGGGCAATGAGAATGAGGATTTGATTTGTTTCTTGCTTATGTCTCAAAATTAGTTTTCAAATATGTTCAAAGAATAATGAGCCTGGTCTTTGATGCTAAACATGTTAGGATCGTCACACGCATAAGTATTTGTAATGCGGTCTTGCTAATTCGCGGGCGCGCGCCAGGAGCAGAACCAGCATGCGGTCACCAAAAGTTTTTTTTTGGCAAAAAGTAAATCCCGCAATTTTCCTTTTTTAGAAAGTTTTCTATTTATAGCAAAGAAAAGTTAAAGTTGTAAAATCAGCCGCATAACTTCCATTCTTGAACTTATACGCTTACCTTAGAACACATAACTTACGTGAACTAACACGTTACAAAGTTAGAAATATAAATTAGAATGCATAACTTACGTGATCTAACACGTTGCAAGGTTAGAAACCTAACTTAGAACACATAACTTACGTAATCTAACACATTGCAAAGTTAGAAACCTAACTTAGAACGCATAACTTACGTGAACTAACACGTTGCAAAGTTAAAAATCTAACTTAGAACGCATAACTTACGTGATCTAACACGTTGCAAAGTTAGAAATATAACTTATACATCTAAATTATCACACAACGACTGCAGTATATAGAAAAAAAGTTTAATTTTTTTTCGAAGCATATCCATGGGATCTAGTTTTATTCGTCTCGTCGCATAGAATACGTCGGTGCAAAAGAAATTAGAAATGGATACACGGTCTAAAAATTATAGCAAACTGAAATAAATGTTTTTCTTTTTCTTGCTGACATCAGCGCTGACATCATAGTCACATGCATTTCCTGCAACTCATCACAATCGGAACCGTTCGCTGGAACTGGAACCGAGCGCACGCACGCCAAAAGGGAATTGCGTTTGTAATGTATCAAGCAAAAAATGTATGTGAAACTTTCAATCGGACAGTGAAGATAAGATGTTAAAATTTATGTCTAGTTCTTCTTAGCCCATGTGTAAAAATTTTAAAAAAATCCTAAAGGTCCAAACACCCATGAGTAGAGGGAGAGATGGAACATTGATTTGTATCATATTATTCCTTCATATTGAGATAAAGATTCTTCTCCCTATATATATACATACTAATCCTCCTGCGAAAAGACAACAAAAGCTACTTTAGGAGTTCCTAATATATGGAAAATCGTAAGGCAGTCAATTAGCATTTCCTTTCTTGTTGTTCTGCCGCCATCATAGTGTCTATCCATCTCGACGTCTACATGTATCGATGTTGGGGAGAGCACCCTCCTCCTCCCTTGTTGCATCTTCAACGGGAACATTCGTCCACCCTCATCAACAACTTCAATCGTGGTACTATGTGGCATGAAAATAGCCACTAAAACCTCCATTCATAGGTGAGAACAAGTATACTATTTTAAATATTAAAAGCTAGCACGCTCGTATGGTAACTAGAATCATGGTACTCATAGTATGTACTAGCACGTTCGAATGGTCATGGTTGCGTATTCAAAAGTAGTAACTAGAATCAGCATGGTCGGATGGTTAGGGTTACCTATTCAGAAGTAGTAACTAGAATTACACTCATAATGCATTAGCACGTTCAGATGGTAAGAGTTGTCTATTTTAAAGTGGTAACTATGTGGTATGAATATAGACACTAAAACCTCCAATCATAGGTAAGAATAAAAGTTTTTCGGTACTCATAACATGCAATAGCACGCTTTAAAATATCTGGGATTGTCTATTTATTACTGGTAACTACTTGGTATGGAAATAGCCACCAAAAACTCCAATCCTATGCGAGGACAATAGTTAGTTAAATGTAAAAGCTAGTGGTTCAGATTGAAAAAAAAATTATCTATCTACAAGTTGTAACTACTCCGTATGTAGTATGGAAATAACTACGAAACCTGCGATAAGAGGCGAGAAAGTGTTTTCTATTAAATCGGAAGAAACGTGATGGCCATGTTGCGGCAACTAGAATCACGGTAGATATGCACTGTACAATCAAGTAACTCGAATCAATATAGATAAAGCACTGCCCAGGAACAACTAACCGTCAAAAGTTTTGCAGGACCAATGAACACGTACGAGGTCCACGATTTAAGTTCGCGGGAAACCAAACCAGGGACTCGTTAGATCGTGCAAAAAAATAAACCCGATAAATAGTACTATTTTCGTCTTATTTGATAAATATTGTTCGATCGTAGACCAACTACGCTCAAAAGATTCATCTCGTGATTTTTAACTAAACTATATAATTAGTTATTTTTTACCTATATTTAATACTCCATACAAACAGCTAAATATTAATATGATAAGAAGAGAATGAAAAAATTATAACTTTTAGAGTAAACTAAACAAGCCCACGTAGATAAATCCATCCCCATCCGCAGGAGCGGAAACATAGGGGACGCAAAGCAAAACCAAGCGCGCGCAGAAAAAAAAAACTCTGAAGCTAATAAAAACAAAACAAACGGCGAGGATTAGAGGGTAGAGGATGGACGGGGAAAGAAAGAGAGAGGGGAGATATGAGGATGCACACTTTTTAACCTTTTTTTATGTTAGGTCTTGTTTAGATCTCTGAAATTAGGGTTAGAATTTCTGTAGCGAAATTTCTGTAATATTTCGTTTATATTTGATAAAAATTATTTAAACTTTGACTAAGTAGGCTTAAAATATTCGTCTTTTAAAATATAATAAAACTATATAATTAATTTTTAATTTAATCTATATTTAATATTCTATACATGTGTCAGTATTTTAATGATTAATATGATGGAAATATAAATTCAAATTTGATGCACAATTCGGCGATCTAAACTTGCACGCATCCAGGGACCATGGCAGTGCAGTAGCAGAGAGAAAAGGTGGGGCCAGCTCCAACTCAAACAGTAGACGGGCAAGGACCCGTACCCGTAAACCTGCCGAACCCTACTGACATGTGGGGCCATTGCCCAAGAGGTTATGCTTCAGGTTTCGTTCATCCCAAATTCCCAATCCCACTCCCCCATTCCCACCAGCGGCCGCCGTCCGTCAGCCTACCTCCGGCCCTCGGCGCCTCCCCAACTCGCCTTCCCCACGACCCTCGGCTGCCAGGCACCTCGCGTCCCCGGCGAAGCGGCCGGCGAGGCTGCGACCCCGGGGACCCTGGCACCCCGCCTCCCAGCTCGCGGTCGCGCGCGGCTCCCCGGTCCCCGCCGTCGTCCCCGCGCGCTCCTCCACTCGTCTCCGCCCCTCGGGCCGCCGTCGTCCTCTGGCGGGCACGCGGGCATGTCCGCGGCATGCTGGTGGACCCGGCGTCGGTGCTGAACTGCAGACGGAGCCCGAGCCCGCCCTACTCGACATCGACGCTGTCGTCGTCCCTGGGCGGCGCCACTGCCGCGGGGGACTCGTCTTCCGGCGTGGCGGCGGTTTCGGACAACAGCGCCGCCGCCTCCGCCGAGGCCACCAAATGGGCGGCGCCAGGCGACCACGGCGGCGGCGGCGGTGGAAGCGGGAGCGGGAGGAAGGAGGAGTGGTCCGGCGGTGACCTGCCGCCCATACCGGGGACCCTGGACATCGGGTTCGTCGGGGAGGAGGGCTGGGATGCCGTGCTCGGCGACGCCGCGGCGGCGGCCGGGCAGGACCAGACATTCCTCAACTGGATCATGACCGCGCCGGGCGACATGGAGCCGCCGGCGCTCCTCGGTAATGCTGCCGGATTTGGATTCCCGTCCTCGGACCCGCTTGGGTTCTCCCTGCAGCATCACCCACTCGGCGGCGGCGGCGGCGGCGGTGCCTCGGCCGCGGCGCTGGCCTCCGACCTGTCGTCCCCCGGCGCGAGGTCGCTCACCAGAAGCAGCGGCAGCAGCAGCAAGGCCACTTCCACTTTCGGCCTCTTACCAACCGAGGCGGTGCTTCAGCCGCCGGCGGCGGCCACCACCATGCCTTTCCACGACGGTGGCGACATAAAGCCCCCGCTTCTTGGAGTCCCGTCGGCAAGTCTGCTCCTCAATCAACACCAGACGTCGCCGGCGGCCTCCTTCTTCATGCCGCTCCCCTCCTTCCCGGACCATCAGCACCAGCCACATCTCCCGCCCCCGCCGAAGCGCCACCACTCTATGCCCGACAACCTGTTCCTCCTCCAAAACCAGCTCCACCCGCCGCCGCTGCAGGGTCTACCACTCCCACCACTACATACCACAGCGCCCTTCCAGCTCCAGCCGTCGCTGCAACCGCCGCAGGGAGCGATGAAAACAACCCCGGCGGCGCAGCAACATCAACAGCTTCTGGACGAGCTTGCTGCGGCGGCAAAGGCGGCTGAGGTCGGCAACTCCATCGGCGCGCGCGAGATATTGGCGCGGCTCAATCAGCAGCTTCCCCCAATCGGGAAGCCTTTCCTCCGCTCGGCTTCCTACCTCAAGGAGGCCCTCCTCCTCGCGCTCTCCGACGGCCACCAAGGCTCCACCCGCCTAACCTCCCCGCTCGACGTCGCCCTCAAGCTCGGTGCATACAAGTCCTTCTCCGACCTCTCGCCCGTGCTCCAGTTCGCCAATTTCACTGCCACTCAGGCGCTTCTTGACGAGATCGCCACAACAACTTCATCCTGTATCCGCATCATTGATTTCGACCTTGGTGTTGGCGGCCAGTGGGCTTCTTTCCTGCAGGAGCTTGCACACCGCCGTGGAGGTGGGAACGTCACCCTGCCAATGTTGAAGCTCACGGCCTTCGTTTCAAGTGCTTCCCACCACCCGCTTGAGCTGCATCTTACTCGGGAGAACCTCTCTCAATTTGCTGTCGACCTTGGCATTCCATTTGAGTTCACTGCCATCAATCTCGATGCATTTGATCCAGCGGAACTCAGTCCTCCTTCTGCCGATGAGGTTGTCGCTGTTTGCATCCCTGTTGGTTGCTCTGCACGCACGCCACCGCTTCCAATGTTGCTTCAGTTGGTGAAACAGCTTGCTCCTAAGATTGCCGTAGCTATTGACCATGGCAGAGACCGGGGTGACCTCCCATTTTCACAGCACTTCATGAATTGCGTCCAATCTTGTATGTTCCTTCTCGACTCACTTGATGCTGCTGGCACTAACATGGATGCTGCCAGTAAGATTGAGAGGTTCTTGATCCAACCGAGAGTAGAGGATGCAGTACTTGGCCGGCGTAAAGCTGAAAAGGCAATGGCTTGGCGGACAGTGTTTACATCGGCCGGGTTTGCTCCGGTGCCGCTCAGCAACCTTGCAGAAGCACAAGCTGACTGCCTCTTGAAGCGGGTGCAGGTTCGAGGATTCCATGTGGAGAAGTGCGGAATGGGTCTGGCACTCTACTGGCAGCGTGGCGAGCTGGTGTCTGTCTCTGCATGGCGGTGCTGATCATGCCTGCCTCATCCATCGACCATCGTCACACCTACACCATTTGCAGGCATGTTAACCCTGGTAATATGCATTTTGTCTTGCAATTAAAAACATTGCAAAGGAACTATTGTCTTGGTTGTTCCACACCTCTGATTGCTTTACTTATGTTGGAGTATTAGCTAGGCCTAATGAATTTAGCAATCTTCGTGTGGTGTCTCTACAATGTAACATGTTGGTCTAGGGTCTCACAACACTGTTCTTGCTCTCATGGTTAGCCAGAGGATAATTTGGCGTATTTGTGGCAATGATGTTTGTCATTTTACTAGGTATAAATCAGATAAAAAACTGACATATGAACTGGATGTTTGGGCATATTAACTTTCTTTGCCCGGTAATCCGTGATTGATGTATAGATTTATAAAGTGTGGATCATGGACCATGCTGTTGTTGCATTATAAACTACATCATGCAAATGGTGTTGTGATAGCAAAGAGTGGTATGGTAAAGTTAATATGCTCTGAAAATTCGATTGAGACATCTGGTTCTCGGATGGCGTCTTTAGTTTAAATTGCTGCTACAAAAAGTAGAGTTAAATTTTTATATACCAGCCAAGCAGAATTGAAGTTGATTTGCGTGTGCTAGAGGAAACACTTTTGGCTTTGGAACATTCCCCGTTCTTGGCATTCCTCTCCTGGATCTTATTGCTATATATCAAGCTATCTGATTTTGAAACCAAAGGCATATGACATAGTGAAGCTTTCTTCCTGTGAAAGAAACAGAGAATATTAAATATGCCAATTGTATTGGCTTATTTTGCCAAACTTCTGTGTCTGAGGTATGGAACATTAGGGGTTCCCTGGTCATGCTGTTCTCTTTCCAATTTCCATATGCTAGGCTAAATAGCGAATATAGCATGACGAAACGACGGTTCTGACCTATAAACGGAGTACGTATATGGTTTGAAACCTAGACAAGATTGCTAGGTGGTAGAGTCTTTCCTATTTCAAGTGGAGGACAACATGAATGAATTCTAGACAAGCTAGAGTTGGTGGTTTCGCTGCACTGTCCTTCCTATTATTTTTTTAAGCATATGGCTTTACTAGTTTGTATAAATTCATAAGAGTGCATGCTTCATATGCAAGGAGAAGCTGCTTGCAAGTGGCACTTGAGGACATCGGTCGAGCAGCTGGAAATTGCTTGGTTTTGTCGACACACGTGCATATGATACTTGTGTATAGCGACTCCCGGCTTGCTTCTTTTTCATTCACAGAGACAGGCATTGAAAAAACTTCTTTTTCGCGGTCTGATTTGGATTTGTGTGATATACCATGTGGGGAAAATTTACTCTTCAACTCGTATTGTTGTTGGTTGAACTGTTAACATCTGTCCTGAAATCTACCCCAAAAAATAAAAAAGAGAGGGCAACCGACCTGCACTGCATTTCACGCTGTCGCGCTACAATTGCTCTCCATTGAAACCAACGCTGCTACCTGCTATCCACTTGCCAAACACAGCAATTTGCTTTGCATCTGGTATTCTGGTGTTATCACACACTACTGCTTCTGCCCAGGCACGGATTTACGCCTGCCTTGTAGTCCGTATGACCACTTACGGAGTACTACACGCCACTGCCTGTTTAGATAAAAACATGGCCATCACTGGTGTGTCACCCTCGGCTCGCAAATGGAAACCACCCCAACCTCACCCCCCCCCACCTTGGCCCTACCTGTTCCGTCGTTGGGCAGGCTGGTTGGTTCAGCTGTAGCGTCCGCGTACAAATCTAGGGGCCCGCCGGCCCGATCTCCGGACCACCGCGGGACGGCGGCTCGGCAACCGGCGCGCGGCCGGCGACCATCCCCTCCCCCCACTGGCGGTGTGGTCCAAACGCAGCGCTGTCCCTTCGCCCATAAATCCATTCGCACTTGCGTTGTACCGCGCCTCTGTTCGCGATTAATTGGGGGCCACCGGCAGGTTACAGTTTCAGTACAGCCGGGGCCTTTATTTCCGATGATTATTTCGTGGCTTGACCTCCCTCGATCACAGTCACATGGCCCGTGTCCCCCCTGGCCTGGCCTGCATGCGTTCGTGATCTCCTGCGCTCTGATTGGCCCCCCTTCTCGCAGCTTAAAGAACTCCCACTATAGCTCTCCCTGCAGGCACGCACGCTAGGATCAGTTTCAGCAGAAGCTGCCGAGTGCTGGCTGCTTGTTTGTTTTCTCTTGAAGCTTGCAAACAAATCTAAGATTTGAAAAACCCGCTAAAGGCTCCATGTTACAGGTGTGATGGATGGGGTTTGAGTTAGCTAGCTCCCTGTCTATCTGCTGACGCATACTCTATGCTATTTTTCTTTTGTTAATAGGCTCCTCACTCCGTGAGACTAAACAAACTGCATGAGAACGTGCTATCCGATCATGAGGCTGACAGCTCCCTTTTCTTTAAGCAAAGGGGTGATGGCGAGTCTTGGGTTAGCTCCAGCATTTGTTTAAGCTGCCATGCCACCCTCTTTCTCCCTAGTTCCCTACCTTTCCCTCCCGTCGTCCCGGTGTTGCAAACCCCCATCGCAATCCTTCGTCTCTCGCTGTTTGCTGCGTGCAATGTGCATTTGCATTTGCATGTGCATGTGCATCTGCACTGCGCTGCACCTCCTCCGCATGCCACTCTGGAGGCCACCAGGCTGTGGTGTGGGGGTGTGCTAAAGTCTCCTGCCCGCTTGCCCCTGATGGCTGCTGTCTTTACTTGAGCCGAGGAGGAGTCGAGCCGAGCCCGAGCGCCGACCGACCGACTCTTGAATTCTTTTTAAGCACCCCACTGCAGCTCCTCTGGTTCTGGGTCGGCGTCTCTGATCCCATTGTTTCATTGCTTTCATCTGTAATAATAATAACAAGACAACCTGTCCGTCCGTCCTCTGAATTGTACATCGAGGTAGCAGTGCTTTTTTTTTTAAAAAAAAAAAAAAGCTCACAGCAAGACCTGCATTTTAGGGCTCCAAATCACTCGGCCTACCAAGATCTCATACTTCATCGCCGGTGAACAAACTTTTAGAACTACTCCCCAAGTCCCACTGGGGCGCGTGTATAACTTTCTACACTGGCAGTCAGGTGTCAGGAGGGAGGAAAAATATACCGTCACGAAAATACTGTACTGTATCTGCGCTGCACTGCGCCTTTCCAAAACGACCCTTCATGCGAAAGTTCTTTGAAAACTCAGGATCCACGTTCTGACGCCGCCTCGTGATGCGCGGACGCAGCCGACGCGTCCTCGTCAGCGGCAGAAGCCAGGGACCCCCCCACCTCTCCCCACGGGGCGGGCGGGCCGGGAGGGAGAGCCCGGAGGGGAGGACGGGCATGGGCAGCAGAGAGGCAGACACGCAGACTGTGGGCGCGTCCACGACGGAGGACACGGAGCGCAAATGTTGCTGCACCTGCACGTACGTACTATGCTACCTCTGTTCTATTTTATTTGAAATATTTATATAAATAATAAAATAAATTAATTAAAATTTAAGTATTTTTATTTATAAAAGAAATTATAACAAAATAAATTATATTTATAAATATTTTTTTTAAATAAAACAAATAATTTAACAAGATCGACACGGAAACCAGGGTGACGAACCGAGGGAGTACGTCGCTCAGTCGCCTGCCCACGTAGTACGAGTACAATAGTGTTGGAGCGGCACCATCCACATCCAGTGCAACCTGCACGACGTCGACACGGACAGGCAGGCAGGCAGCTACAGGCCTGAGCTGCGCTGCATCGGCCACAACCACAGCCACAGTGAGCAGTGATGAGCCAGGTCCCTCTACCGCGAGGTGGCGGGTCCAGTCCAACAAGGCCAGAGGTGCGGCGAAGGACGACGAGGACCACATCCACCGCACTATGTCACCTCACAGGGACAGCCGCGGCGCTTGAACGGGTGCCAGCGGAGGAAAGCAAGCTGCACTGTGTGGCGCGCGTCGCGGCGTCTACTGGCTCTCCCGGCTGCCGCGGGGGGAACGCCTGCTGTGCGCGGCACGGCAGCAGAGTTACGCCCGCGCTTCGCACCAACGGCAGCGCAAACGAAAAGAAAGATGAGCAAAAGCCGCGCGAAACTTTGATCGGATCGGCCGCAGGACCGCCGGCCGGGTTTTTGTTGTCATCTCGCTGCGCCTGCGCGCGCGCGGGATCGTTGGATGTCTCGACTTGCCCCAAGGGTCTGATTGCGTTGCGTCTTGCGTCTTTCTCTGCCATTGTGCGCAAGGCGATGCGGTGACGCAGCAGCAGCAGCGCCGGCACACGGCGCGGCGCAGGAACACGCTAGGAGCCTGGCAGGCCCACGAGATCGTTTTGGACATTTCCTGCGGGGGCCGGGGCCGCACCGCAGGCGGGAGATGAGTGCAGTTGCGGATCCGTTCGATGCCCCAGGCCCCTCCTCACCGATCCGATGATTGGTGTCGAGAGATCGTGGTCGTGGCCGTGGGAGGATAAAATCTTCGCGTGTCGTGTGCCGTGCCTTGTCATCGTGTGTTGCTTGCGGCTGCGTTTGTGCCTTTCCTGGCTCGTGGGCAACGGACAAACAGAGGAGTGAGGCCGGGGGAAAAGCACCCCACGAACCGGGCCGGGTCGGTCGCTACGTTTCCTTGCAGGCTAGGGCACTCCACGCCACGGTCCAGGCCTGCCGCCCCTGCTACAAGCCATCGCACGGAGGCTGAACGCTGAGCAGCACGTCGCTCAGTCAGTTGCTGCCTTCACCAACCAGCGATCTTTGATCTTTCTCGTCACCGTCGTCGTCGTCGCGTCGATGATGATGAGATCTGGACCATGCAGGGCAGGCTGGGGTACACGCCAGCCGCCCAAGTGTCGGTGACGCTGGGCATCCCATCAGCGACGCACGCAGTCGCAGCAAGCGCACGAGTCGGACTCTACTCCTACTACACGCGACGTTTCGGCCTTTTCCCCTTTCCGTGACAGGGACGTGATAGGCGGCATAGCCGCCGTGCCGGTAGCCTATCTGTACCTCGCAATGAGGAGGGGCGAGACGTCGTCAGGTGGCTGGAATGGCCGCACATCGCGTCGACGGCGACAAGGGCTGCCGGCTGCCGGGCGCTCTCATTACTCATTTAGATTAGGGATGCCCAGAAATGGCAACGGGCTTTCAGCCTATTAGCTCAATCCCACCCACCAGGCCTCCACAAAAGGTACATTTTTCAATTTTCATAAAACAGTACCAATATTTACACCAGGAAATTAATTACATAATTGGAAACAGAAATGTTGATATTTATTTTATATAGGAGTAAATCCTACTGTCGCACCGTTCTGTTGATAGAATGATATGGTTACCGGCAGTTCGGCATTCTCTGAGCCTCGAGCCCCCGCCGAAATAGCCATCTCTGCGCGAATGCTCTGAATCTATGATGCTCACGCTCGTGCTGCTGACCTGCTGACGCTGATGCATGCGGCATGCCCTCTGCACTTTTTTTTTTTTTTTGGAGGGTTTCATTCAGCCGCCCTGCATTGCTTTATTTGGCGCTGTCAAAACCAGCGGTAAATATCGATACTGCGTCCCAAATAATCCTCTCAGGCCTCTTTTTCTTACTGTTTTGCCATTGTGAGCAAAAGATGCTTGTGAGTTCTGACTTCCAACAATAAGGAATGAACCAGCAACCTGAGCACTCAAATTTCTGAAATTGATGAAGCAATATAGCCCTCCGAAGCTTCAATAAACAGAGCACGCAATCAGATCAGGTGCTCCAGATCTTGGAAAGAATTAAGTAGAAAAAAAAGTGGAGGAAAAAAAATATACGAATGCAGTACTTGATGTAAAAAGAGCTTCGTTGTCCTTATCAAAGAACACTACATGCAGGCTTTTTAATCTTTTCGTTTTCCGAGAGAAAAAAAAAATGCGTTCCTTTGTTCATATGATTGATCCAAGGGGAGGGAAAAGGAGGTAAAAGTCGGGAGAATCTTAAAGTGGTCAGGCCCATCTATGCAATGTCAAGGGACCCCAGTTCTAAGTGCTTCTGTATATACTACGTGTGTTACATCTAAACCGTTAGTCTAGCGTCGGTAGTACGTGCAGCAGCGGTGCCTATCGTGGCGTCAAACATTCTCGTCGCAGAAGTAGCACTCCACCGTATCCCTTGCAAAAAGTGATGCAATAATACAGACTTTTCCTACCGAGAAAGGGCTAGAGAAAGCAGAGTAAAGTAAAGATAGGATAGATGCATATATGTACAAAAGTGACGTATACATAGCATGGTCCATCCATACACACGCAGATGGTCTTGAAGCTATGAGCTATAGGAGTAGCATACGTCCATCTCTTCATGCATAAGCTACCTCGATCATATAGGGAAAGAAAATAATTCGAAACAGGTTCGACCAAAGTTGGGGTGAACATGTCGATCCACTAGCCATGATCATGATGAGCAAAGCTACTACAGCCGTATGTCTTTTAGCTGACCAATCAGTGAGGAAAGGAGGGAGCAGCCAGGACAAGATCATGAAAGGGAATGTGAACATGATGCATGGGTAACACAGGTGTCTTAGACATTTGCTTTCCTACTGTCAATCGTACTGTGTTTTAGTGAGTAGTGATGCGTGCTCGAGCGCTGCTTTTGGACAGGGGAAAGTGGTAGTATAGTGTAACTGCCAGCTCTGAATCTCTGAAGATACAGAATTACAGATATAGAGTGCCAATTTTCTGGACTAAAACTGCATTAGATATATTTCGTAATCTTTTGCCCAGTGTTGAACGAGAAATGGGCAAAAAATATGGGGCCTAAAGACTAGTGCGCGTCACTGTGGAGAGCAAAGATATGCCAACCAAACTCCACCCCAATGCAAAGCAAAGCTGCAAAGCGACGTATTTTTGGCCTATAGCCTCTCGAAGCAAGTCACCTCCATGGCACGTACTACGTGTCTCGTTGCGTGTGGACGTCCCGTCCCTCTGCGCAAAAGTCGTCGGCGATGTTGATGAAAGAATGTGTGGGAGAAAGGATCTCGAAATACAAAAGTAACGTGAACCTGGAATGGCCCGAGGATTCAGATAAGCGAAGCGATGGAAAGGCTACCTCGCTGAACGGGGCTGCCGGAAAGGAAAAATAAAAGCAGAGAACTTTGCATGAGTTGCGATCGCACACGAGCACGAGTACACGGCCACACGACACGACTTGTTTGATATGCCTCGCTCCTGCGTCTGTGTTGCGTTTGCATATTTTGATGCGATTGGTTTTCAGAACCTACTAGTAGAAAGTAATTCAGACAAACAGAACACTTCCACTGAATCTTTGAGTCTAACAAATACTAGTATTATATATATTCAACTGCAGTTAGTGGCTGGATGCCCTGCATCTACAACCGGTCTGAAGTAAGTAATTCTTTTTCCTCCTTTCTTGCGTGATTGTGCGCGTAGAATTGACGCTGCCCTTTTTAAGAAGAAATCCTTCGTGCACCACAATCCAAAAAGAATACACCTACGGAGAACTATGCTCGGAGAGCTATGCGCGAGAGGAAGACAGAGACAAGGAGGAAGGGGCCCAGGCTCTCCCTGTCACTATATGCACTTCTGAAACATGGTCGCTCGCATTTCAAATACCGAGTAAGCATGATAAAATTAGTTACATAATACATTTCCATAATAAAACTATTTGAAGTCACAAATACTAGTAATATTGTTCATATAGATTTTAGTATATAATAACTATAAGTTTAGTTAAAATTAAGAAAATTGGAATCAATTCATATGTAGAATTATATTATTTTGGGGGGAAGGAGGTTTGAATCGGTTGTTTACGGTACAATTTTAGATAGAATATATATTTAGTCAATTCATTTTCAACTTGACTAAGTTTACGTTACTTCATCTTCAATTGTAAGACATTTAATATTTTTACATACATAACTTTTGTCATGAACTTACATATGTACTATATTTAAATACAAAGTGAAATCAATACACTTTGAAAAGAAGAAAACATCTTATTTAAATTAGAGCGAAAGTATATAGAGTAACTAGCGGAGTGATGATAAATAACAGCAACCAAGTCAACACCTAAACCTACTAATCTAAAGTTAGACCCGTGTTATCATATATATATACAACCGTTAGTTACGATATATATTATCATACACCTAAATTTAGCCGGACTTCAGTTAGACCATTGGTTCCTGAATTTAGTCGGACTTAAAAAGGTTTGATCTAAGACAACTCTAGCTTCTAGGAATTGACAGGCTATAGCAGCTTCTTTCGTGGCCATACTACTTTTGACTTATATGATATAACGGCAGCAAAGCGATAACCGATCTAAAAGACGATCAAGGCCGGATCATCTTGGGCCCTCGAGTGCCTGTCTTCGTTCTTATTCTCCTGCCACACCACACGAACCCAACCAGTCCCTGTCACTCACTCGCGCGGTCGCGGTCGCGCCTCCCTTCGAAATCGCCTTTTGCTTTGGCGCGCCCGGGTCAAACGCAGCGCCTTGCCGCTCGGCTCCGGCCAGTACCAGTACCAGTGTACCACCATGCCAAATTGCCAATGCAAATCGTCCTGCTAGCTCTCCTGTCATGCATGATGAGAACGTGGAGCCGGCGCGGTGCGGCGGCGCTTGGCGTCTTGGTTTCCGCCGGCGGGCGCGGCCATTTTCCTTGGTGGTGAAAACGCCCCGTCGCTGCTCGTGTGATCCGGGCTCCGGCGCCCATCAATTTGCTCGCTCGCACGCTCGCTCTCGCGGTCTCGCCATCGGTTCTTACCACCTGGCTTGGGCCTTTCCCGGTGGCGGCTGGTCCGGATCGCGCTCGCGCAACAGGATAAGGGCGGCCGCCCGCGCCGGCGCGCGTGCAAATGGAAGGGCAAGTGGCTGCGCTGGCGCCGCTGCGCAGGGCTGATCCGCGGAGCCGGACGCGCGCGCGTACGTGCGCCACTACTTTTTTTTTTGATACTGTGCGCCACTACTTGGAGATGAGGACGGGGGGCGCCGGGCGCGGCCGATAGCGAGAGCCGAGAGCCAGGTTGATCAGGCAGGCCAGGGCAAGCTACAAGCCAGGCGTGTTGGCTTGCACGTTGGAGCTCTCCGCTGGACCCGCAATACTGTACTATACAGTACCGACTTGGTCTCTTCTTTTTTTTTTTTGACAACACCGACTTGGTCTCTTCGTTTGGAGCGTAGCTGCTGCATGAGTGAAAAGGCGTAGTAGCTACTCTCGTAGGCTTGGACACTACGGAGTACCACCAAGCGGAGGAAAGGCGAGCATTGCTCGAGCACGACCAAGCGGGGCACGACTGCACGAGGACGCGCGGCGAGCTTTTGCTCTGCGGGGCTGTCCGAATTCCCAGTTGCTTGGACCAGCCCCGGTAGCAGTGGCACTACGTAGCCCGGCCTGTAGTGCTGCAAGCCAGTAGGAGCAGCTGGAACTGTGCTCTGCTCTGGTCGGCAGCAAGGACCGGCCGGCGTGTCGTGTTGGTACGGCGTCCAATCATTCATGTGGAAACCCAATGCGCGAGGCATGGGCGGCCACGCTGCCGTGCCCGGTGCCCGGCGCCTGGAGTCATCCGGCACATTATTTTGAATTTTAATCGATCGGTACAGTTTGAAGCAGCTAGCGGTGACCGCGTTGCTGGACTGGAGGCAATGCGGCTCCTCGATCAGTTGCTTTCGCCCGGGACGAGATAAGATTATCACTCATGAATCGATCTGCGATTACGATAAATAAACAAGGAGGTGGAGCAAATCTCTCGCCGGAAAGAACAGACAACCCCCATCCAAAAAAGGTTACGGCTAATGCGTGTCCAGCTACGTGCTTTGCCGTGGGCATCTCCGCATCTGATGCAGGAACATATTCGTGCCGGGCTTCACCAACAAGGCTGTTCCTTGGCCTGATCTGCTGGCTGCAATGCTGCTGCATCGCCAGTGCAGTGACGAGACCACGACGATGCATCGTCATGCCGTGTCGTCTCTCAGTCAGTCGTGTCGTGACCACAGTTGACTGATGTTTTCACAAGCGTGGCGCGCGTCAACGCGTGTGAAGAAGATGAGTGATTGGATATCCATTACGTTTATTTAGCAGGAGGACATCCATTACATATGGTGGGTGTGTCACAAGCAGAAAAAAAGAAAGTCCAGGCCCATTGGTTGCTAAAAACAAAAGTAAGCATGTGTTTGGATTGGGAGCCAATGTCACGCAAGAGCCCAAGTATACTACTGGGCTTAGAATGTCTGACTGCTGTACAGCTTACCCAATTGCAGCCCTTTGGACCAACACCCCAACAACAGCACCCCAACAGCGTACTGGGCCAATTTAGCATGAGGGTGATGATCAGTTTTTTTTTTTTTTTTTTTGAAAGACGAACTTCATGAGACCCAGTCACCAAATCCTCAACAAAGTGAGGTAAGTAATTGGCATATCACTAAGCCGCAATGGTATCTTGTACTTTATTACATGCATGTAGACATACACACACACACCTTACTATATGCAAATTCCTCATCAGCAAAAGCCTGAGTTCAGCAGTAATCCCACTCATAAGTCATAACTGATAGACGATAGGCATCATCCTGCAGAGTTTTTGTCTCTCTTCTTTTTCGATTTTGGTTGTTATAATGTCGAAAAGGTAACAAAGTTTAAAATCACAGCAGGTACACACCAATATCCCTCACCTCTCCTCAGCTATCAAAGTTCGCGAATACGGTATAAGTGAGACAGTAAAGACTGCATAAGCAAAGGGTTAAGGGTGATCTTTAAGAGAGCTCTGTCTGTACGATCTCCATGATCACAATCGGCGTTCCCAAATAGGACATTTCACAGCTAAAACTCATGTTTAGTTGTGGAACCTTGTACTCCCATTCTTGGATTTGCTTTCGCTAATACAAGCTTTGTACTTCCAACTTCCACTCTTGGATTTGCTTTTGCAAATACAAGCATTCATCCTCAACGGCAACTATATATATATATACACCATGATGAACAAGAAGCACTGAAGCACGCCACACCAAGGGGCAAAGATCCCACAGTTCCAGGACAGAAGCGCGCCTGCTCCCCTGATCAGGCCTAAACTCACAGGTGGTGGTGTTCTCCCTCCGCGTCACCACGAGACCACAGCCGGCGCAACTAGAAGCAATCTACGGTTCGTCCATGGAGGACACAGGCAGGTCGCTAGCCGCGGTGGCGGGCGTCCTCCGGGACTCCATCTTGGCGGCCACCTCCGCCATCACCAGCCTCGAGAGCAGCAGCCCCGCGACGAGCGCCGACACCATCAGCATCGTGAACACGCCGCTCCAGCTCCTGGTGGAGATGTACCCCGTCAGCAGCGGGCCGACGGCGGCGCCGATCGACCCCGTGCCGTCGATGATCGCCGTCACGGTGGCCAGCGCGCGGGAGTTGCCGTTTAGGGAGCTGTGCGTGCCGAGGTCCGCGGACACGGCCGTCGTGATCAGCGCGTAGGGGCCGTTCACCAACATCCCGGTGATGAACATGAGGACGATGTTCCACGCCAGCGAGACGTTCCCGTAGAGGCGGTAAAAGAAGAGCGCCGGTATCGCGGAGAAGGTGAAGCTCGCGGCCGTCAGCGCCCGGGCGTCCAGGTGGTCGGAGATGTGGCCGGCGAGGATGCCCCCAACAACGCCACCCACGTCGAACAGGGTTGACAGCATCCCGGCTTCGGAGTCTGACAAGTATTGTCCACCGATAGCTGAAAATAGGAAGAGACTGTTGATGTTAGTGTAAATAGTTCTGAACCTCCCCTCAAAAAAAAAAAAAAAAAAAGTTCTGAACCTGCACCTCATCGATGCAGTAACAGACAAAACCTCTAATTTTTTTTGGTATGATCTATATGCATCTATGGTATGGCACTGAATTATTTCAGAACTTGTCAATAGATTCTTGTCTTTTATAGACTAAAAAATTGTTTCAAAATAAAATAAAAACAATCTATACATTAAAATCAGAAGTCAAATTATTCACGCAGCAACATATCGCAAGCACTCACGTCATGTGTCGCTTTCTTCATGGTTTGTTTCAATCAAATACCTAACAGTACCTAAGCAGAGTCAGAAATAAAAAACATGCCAAGAATTACTATTTTCCCCTATACTAGTAAGTCAAAAAGCACCATGATTGCACAGTGCATTTCAGTGGAACCCAATGCAACTGGAGTGTTATGATGTTTAAAAAAAAGGGTCAGAAAGTTTGATTTGCACATCACAAAGGGCTTACAATTATTCAATACAAAAAAAAATAGGTAGGGGCCTCCCCTGCCGATTCCCTAAAAAAAAAAGGGGCTTACAATTTCAATTGCTAATTTGCTTTCAACACTAGTATATAATATCTCAAGCACTCATTCTAACTAGTGATGGGCATTGTATCATAAGGTTTGTAACTCTAAACATCAAAACATGCTTTTCTGATTATCCCAGTGTGCAATAAGGGTTCATTTCGTAAAAGCCAAAAAAAGGAGAGGCTGTGGTAACTGCAAAAATATAACTTGACAAACCTGTGTGGCTGATATAAAAGGGAAGCCAATACAGGAATGTATAGGCCACAAGCTTGCAGAAGAAAAGGCAGAGGGCGAAAGGAGCTACACCAGGAATTCTCCACGCCTCAATAAATCCAACTGCAACATCTGAGCGTCGTCGTTCCAACAAGGGAGTGTCCATGTCACTCTTCTCATAGTCCTTCAAATGGAGATCCTCCTGGATTCCAATCACATCAGGCCCAACAGGCAAGAAGAGGAACACCGTGAGCCCGACCAGTGCGATCATGATACCGGGCACTGCAAAGGACCAGCACCATCCATACTTCAGCATGGCAGCAGCAATCAGAGAGCCAGATATGTTTCCTACAGATGTGTGAGCATTCCATATTCCCATTATCAGTCCCCTCTTGCTCTTCCCAAACCAGTTGCCGACCACTGCAACCACTGAAGGCCATCCAGATGACTGAAACAGGCCTGAAATCATCTGCATGCCCAGAAAGTAGTAGAAGCTGTGTACATTGAACCAGTAGCCAGCTCCAAAGGCGGCAGTGAATAATCCAGTTCCTATCATTCCTATAGTCAGCAGGATCCTCAGATCCACCCTATCGCCCAAATGGCCAGCAAAGAACATGCCAATTGCATATACACCAAGAAAAGCCAAGTCAATCTCCCCAAGCAATACAGTGCCATCATCAGCGTTGAATGGAGCCCAACCGCTAGAGAGAGTCGCATTATTGCTCTCTGCACCTTTCAGTTTTTGAAGATAGAGATGACTGGGCCAATGCAACATACCTAGGTTTGTCTTAGGATCAAGAACACTCTTAACAATGCTTGTAGTTTTTCTAGTGGCATGGTAGCTGGCGTATGATAAGAACGTCAGTACTAGTACAAGGGCCTGGCATGATCTGAAGGAGATGGGACTACCCCGGACACACTCAAAAAGTTGAATTCCCAAGGGCTTTCTGCTACGCATTTTGCTTTTCTGATGACTTGAGGAGCCCATGAATGGAACTGAACTGATTTTTCCTGCAAAGATAGCTCAAGCCAGGAAGAAGGCCGGCCGATGTTATGAAATTGCCTTATCGGTGTCGGTGATGCCTGAAAAGGTCAAATAGAGACGACATCAGAACCATCCACAAGGTCATATATAAGAGCTGGCAATTTCGTTTTGTAATACTAAGTAATCCCATGACAATAAGGAAAATAAGCTGGATACCATTTTGTCGCCAAACGATAGCATAATAAATACTTCAACTTTTATATCATTATTAGGTGGGATGTTTTGGCATCGCTGTTGAGTTTAAATTATTATTATTGCAGATTTGCAGAACAGTTCCAAATTATCAATATAATTAATTCAGCAGAACTTGACATTAGCATAAGCATACACATACTTTTCCTCAAAAGTAAGCATACGCATACACCTAAAATTAAGCCTCCACTAGAATAGACATACTCCCACCAGATATAATAACAAGTATATTACTACCAAAAATCCATAGTTTTGTGATGTATATATCTAAATACCTATCTGTAAATAACTTGGCAGTATTAAAATCCTGTGATAGACTGCAGAAACTTAATGTAAATCGGGAGAGAACGTCAAACAAGGGGCAAAAACTCATGCCAAACATCTACGGAGTACATGAACATCAAAGGCAACACTGCTATTTAATCCGGTTTGCTCCGTACAGCCAATCGCAGGGAAAGGAACGTGCTTTTCACAATGGATTAAACGAAACAGCTGGTGGCTGAACTCAATGGGCAGAAAAGGCAAGGAAAACTAGTTCAGATATGCAACTCAGGGAGGGAAAGGAAGCATCAAAGGCGAGAAGGAAGGTACGGATAGCAACACACCAAAGGATCGTGCTCTTCATTCAGGGGAAAAAAAAGAGAGAGAGAAGAATAGGAAAGAAAGAAAGCCGGCGAGCCGTTACTAGCGCTCATCTCTCCGGTAACTGAAACTCTGAAAGCATGCTCAGGTAATTAATGGAACGGAGGTCGGGATGAGAATTGAGAAGATTGCAGTCGTGCCACCTTGAAGCTAGGACGAGCCTATAGGAGAAGTGCCCGCCGCCGCGGTCCTTGAAATTTTTCTAAGGAGACGGCAGAGCTGTTCCTTGCCGCGCGGAGGCGTGAGGGAGGCGGAGGAGGAACAGCTTTCCGGGCGCCTCAGCCGTGGCTTCCGAGGAGTTCCGTGTCTTATAGGGAAGAAGAAAAGAAATTAGAAATTCACAAAGAGCCTTTTGCCTGGCCGTGGTGAGCCGGGGGGTTTTACCTGTGGTTCAGGTCGTTCCCCGGTGAGGTCACACCCAGCAAGTCACCACGATTGTTTACTCTAAAACATGGTCTTGTTGTGTTAAGATAAGAAGATTGTCAAACTTTTTTTTTTATTTCACCATCAGCACCAGCTCTGCAAACCTCTGTAAACAAAGGTACCCAATAGCTAGGATTCTAGATTCTTGTACGTTTGGCTTAGCGAGCGTCTGCATCCAAGTAATTCTCATGAGCCTACAGCGCTGCTATCTCAACAGGTAACAAGGAGCAGTGACCTGCACTGTTGTATGAACTTTTGAGTTTTGAGCTACAATAGTAGCATAGCGCGAGGCGATCAAGCAGAGGAGGCTGCTGCTGCTCGTTATGCACACCGGTTCCTTCACCTAATTTTGCCCATCCGGTCGGCAGATTTTGCTGGCGGCCAGTTGAAAGCCAATGATAGAGAGAATATAGCGAGTGGATATTCTCCTAGGAACGGATATTCCCAGGCTTCCCAGCGCTAAACGCCTCCCTACCGGATCTTCTGGTTAAGCCCCACAACTGTAGGGCCCTCGCAAACACCATATCATGGCCGCCGGATTTGGCCCGGGGCTCGTGCGCATGCATGTGTGCTGTTTATTCTATGGCCAAATTGCAGCTAGCTACCAACATCGATAGATGCGCTGCTGTGGCTGATGACATCGGCCACAAACAAGATCTAGGTCGAACGCATCAGGCAGTAATTACTCGACGACGATATATCAATAGACAGCTAGTAGTAAATAAGTTTCATCCAATCCATGTGGTAGCAAGAAACATGGCACAAAAAAAAATTAATGAGAAAACACGAACCTTGCCGGACGAGGATCATCTCTGCATGGTCGTCGACGACGTGAATTGCTCAACAGTCGTTGATGCGCGGAGGCCGTGGCGACCAGCCTGCACATGATGGGATGCATAGATGAAGATTGAAGAGATGAATCGAGCGAGGAGCATGAGCGTGCAATCTTCAAGCGTCCAAGGGGAACCAGCGGAGAGTTACCTTGGTCCGTCGTATGGAGGGGTTCCGGAGGATCTCCATTGCTGTGGGGAGAGAATAGTAAACGGCCAGGTAAACCGAAGACGAAACAGCAGCTTTTGCCTATTTTATGTGTACGGACAGGCGAGAGAGAGTACTGACGACTCTATATTGTCGGTTGATTATATTTATTGTTCGCATAAATAAAAGAACATTGGTTACGATTGCAGCTGCCAAACCTATTTTGCATATATACAGCTTCAGATAAAAGCAGTTTATAAAAACACCTGCATGGAACATATGCTGGGATAAGGACTCTGCAGTTTATTTATCTGGAAAACCCAAAACGTCGTGACCTTTCTTATCATGGCACGACGTCCTAAGTCGCCGCTCCGGAATATTCTACGGCTGGCCAGCTACGCTCCATCTGCAGTCGGCAATGAACGATCGACCCTGCCGGACTGATGAATCGATCAATCATCCACCGCGCCTCGGGCCGTGGCGACGACAGAGGCAACCGCGCAGCGCGAGGTGGCACGGCCACACAACCACGCGCCGACGACGCGACGTCCAGTCCTACTCACTTCTACGTGCAATACCTCCTGGCCGTACTGCCACGGCGGCACGGCGGCGTGCCCCGTCCGTGGCCACTAGTTTTCTAGGCGTTTGGTTGGCGCACGTCGACCGTGGCGCGCGGGCGGGGCCGGCAAAACAAGTACTTGGACGAGAGCGCGCGTACAGGGACGTGGGACGTCGCGAGTCGCGACGGGGCCGAGCGGGCGCGGCGCGGCTTTATCTGATCCGGGCGCATGGAAGGAAATAGCTCGGCTGGCGTATCTGTTTCTCTTGGCGGGGGACGAAAGAACCACTACGGATCTCGGCGAATCCCCGGCCGGCTAGCTAAGCTAGTGGCGGACGCGGCCGGCGCCGTCGCGGTCTCGGATTGGACCGTCTCGGCAAAAGCAGGCAGGAAGGCGAGAGGCGCGGTTTTGCTGGTGCTTTCCTCTCTCTCTTGTGCGGGTGGAAGCAGAGGTTGGGTGCTGTGATCGCGACTGATCGACGTCCGACTTGCGCACCAATCGAACGGGCGAATTTCGTGTAGCCAGTTCACGGTGTGCATGGGGGCTGGCACGATAAGGAGACGATGGTTTTCTTATCTCTCCCGAACGGAGACGCATATAGGCTCCGCTTGATTTCGAACAATTCCTACACGATGGCATGGCACATACAGCCGTACAGGCGATGCGGGAGATTCTCTTGAGTTACCGAGGAGGTATCGTTGATGCTCTTTTTCGGTGGAGATCGATAATTGGCGCCTCGGTCTTGGCAGTTAGCAAGGGGAAAACCAGAGCGGTACGATCGAAGGAGATAACTGGATGCAAGAGGAAAATCAGAACGATAAGATCGAATCGAAGCAGATAGTTTGTCCATAGCAAAATCAGCTCGGTGCATACTTGGGACTTGTTTGGGTACATTTTAGTACATCAAAACAAGATCGAAATTTGTGGAATTAAAGTAAAAAGTTGCATTAACCTATATGTGGCTGAGCTTGGAAGCTCACCGTTTAAAGTTGGTGCTCTAGTCAATAAGACTACACCCCGTTTATTAGAACTTGTCGGCCATGGTAAACGTGTTTTTTTCTCATAACAATCAGCCAGCTTATTATCAGCCACAGAAACTATCAACAAAATAACCTGCACTTTTTTTTAGCAATTTGCAATATAATAATCTAAAAGATATAGACATATCCAAATTGCAACTTTTTTGCCTGCCTAAAATTTAAGATCTCCTATGAACAATAGACCAACTCGAGTCCCATGGAGATCTTAGATTTCAGCCAATCGATGAGTCAACTATCGATCTACTCGTGTGGTTGTAGCCTGTAGGTACTAGAATAAGTTTTGGGATGACATCCATGCCTAGGCGAATGACTACCTAGCAAGCATCGAGCATTGGATCAATTTTACGTCTTCTGTGGCATAATGTCGGATGTAGTACCATCGTGACAGGGTCCTTGTATAAGATAATGCAGTTACTAATTGTTCTAGTTTTATTGGAGTTGCAGAAAGAGCAAGATATGAGAGTGTTTGATCAATGGTTTTTGCTACTACCCGTAGCAACTGAAAAACCAAAGACAAGGCTATTGATGTGCATAATGGTCCTAAATACTTCAGACGGTCATGCTTTGATCCAATATACCAATGGAAACCAGTGAAGCGGCACGTGCTGTATGAACTTTGCTATCATACACATTGTAACTTCTTAATATTTTTTTTATCCCTCACTCATCAAAAAAATTATATTATATATATATTTTGTTCTTATGCACATCTCCTTACTCTCTTCATCAAGAGAAATATCACCTCAATTGCCGTTGTGCCAGGAATACATGGAATTCCCGTGGCTATGTGATGAGTTTTACTTAAATGCCTCTTGCATCTAGCATGATACACTTGATTAAGCAATTGTATGGTATGTAATGTCAACTTGCATATTCACATCTTTTCTTGTAATCAGATCGTCTCAGGATGCTTTGCTCACATCATCCCAATACCGTGAGAGCTGATTTCATGAGAGCATCAGCACTTAAATAATAACCCTACAAATCCTGGCGCGAGGTTTTCACCACCTAATATAAAAATGGAAGTATGAAAATGGGAGAGAAAGAAAAAAAATAGAAAAATGCAAAAAAAAAAACGTGTGAGAAAAGTAGAAAACAGCCCAGGAGAAGGCCCGTGCTGGTTCGCTTCCCACTGGGCCGAACAAACCCCGGACTGGCTACCGCCGTCCGCCGCATGCCCCGCATCGTCGTTTCGCCCCGCTTTGCCGGCGTGCTCTCTCTCTCTCTCTCTCTCTCTCTCCCCGCGACGGCTGGGTGGGCTACAACCTCCGCTACCACCACCGCCTACGCCGGGTGCCGAGGACTTCGTTGGTCTCTTCGCCGGCGACGAGCACCACCAGGTATTCTCATCCCTTCTCTTCCCTTCCTGTTGTGCGAAACCGAGCACCCAAACCCTAACTTATATCTATTTAGCTATTTGATACCTATACTGGCTTCGAACTTTTTTAGCAAAAATTATCGGGTGTAGTACATGTGTACATCCATGTGCCTTTGCTGGGTCTGCTACTTTCCCAAGCTCTAATGTAAGCTATTTGGCTATTCGTATTCCGATCTGATCTAAAAATTTAGTGAATACATGTATTCGTTTTGTTGGCAAAAATTACCCCCTGTGTTTGATTCCTGCTTTAAAAGTTTTGATTGAAGTGCTATATACTCGTATTCTGTAGATTTTTTGATTCGATACATGCATTATGTTCACTAGCAGATTTTCGTTTCGTTTGAACCTTCATAGTGGCCTATTGTACAGTGATTCTCATACTTTACTAGCGCTGTACCTTATTAAATAGCTGATTCGCCCTAACCTGCTGTTATATATTAGGCTGAGCTGAGGGTCTCCTTCAATAAAGAAGGCGAAGGACATAGATACCAGAAGCAACACTGAACTCATCTTGTTAAACCTAGTTTTGGAGTTCTATTTGCTGTTGGAACAACTTACACCAATATTATGGTGAGTTCATCTCCTCTCCTGTTGAGTATGTTATGCCAAATTAAAACCTGTCCATTCCATTTCACTTTTTTCCTCATATGGTGCCACTTCACAGGCAAACCTTGCTGATTCTTTTCTAGCGGATCTCGATGAACTGTCAGACAATGAAGGCTATCCTGTGAGTTAGTTTCTATTTCATGTAACTGTACTTTTAAGGGGGTTTACCTGGTTTTTGGCT
>CM041642.1:13883650-13896669 GCA_023333625.1 Bothriochloa decipiens | reverse complement strand
TCTCTATTATAATTAAAAACTTCTCTAAACATTTTTTTTAAATTAACGACTCACGACACACGATACAACGATGCATATTGAAAGCATGATGCAGGTCTTACACCCCTCACGCCCGCGCGCCCAGCTTCTCACGTTGCGAGCAAGGATCGAAGCCTGCCAACACCGGAAGAAAAAAGAAACATAATTTAAAAAAAATACCACACCGACACCCAACGCCTCACCGCCTCCTCTCAGATTGCGCCCACGACCTCTGCCTCCGATGACTCCGGCCAGCCAGAGCGGCGGCGGCCAGGCGGGCAACCGGGGCGGCCAGCACCCATCAGGTGCCTCGCCTAGGCCCCTCGCGCGCGGCGGTCGTCTGGGGCAGCGGTGGCGGGGCCCCCTCCACGCCGCTGCCTGACGCGTTGCGCGCCGCCGCGTTCACCACTTGTCCTATGATGCCATCAGACGTGCTGCTGCCTCCACGCCACCGGACGCGCAACCGTCTCCACTCCACACGCACGACGAGCTCGCCCTCACTCTTGTGTGCAGCCATCGCCGCCCATCTCAGAGAAGCTGTTGGAATGGCTGGGGGGCAGTGGATGATTTCTTGAACAGGTGAGCCCCTTTTCGATCCATCCTGTTGTCCTTGTCCTCTCTGTCAAATATCAATATATCCCTCCCTCTCTCTTCCTCACACAGATCCGCGGCGGGTGGGCTGGATCCAGCACGGCCTCTCCACCCCTGATCTGGTATGGCTAGCGCAAGATCTAGCGAGATTCTGATCGCAGGGTGGACGGCTCCAATGGCGATGGCGATGGTCTGCGTCTGGCATTGTCCCCATTGTGCACGCAAGTAATGTGTTCGATGTAATTCTACATAACAGATGCAATTTGGTCTTATGTCTTTAGGATCCACGGCTGTTGCTACCTGCTTGACTGTTGATGGCCGGCTGCTGCTGCTACTAGCTTGGCCTTATGATGGTGAGTACGTGCTGATGGCCGGCTATTGCTTGTGGGGCCTTTTGCAAATGAATCCTATCCTATTTGTCCAGATTATGCCTTTTGCAAGTTGTTCAGTATAGTCAATTAGCTTTGGAATTGATGTGGCACATAGTGTTAGCAGTGGAGTCAAGCTGGGGTTTATGCAGTGAGTGCCACTAGCTAGCTTTTGCAGGTCACAAAAATGGTGCAGAGAAAAATACAAAAAAAATTCTAGATAACTTCTGCAGAAAGCAGTAGGAGATAAAATTTTTTTGCCTTTAGTTAGAATCATTCGGCAGTGAGTGCCTTCGGTTAGCACAACCTCAGCTCATCACTATTACCTGTCCGGCAACATCTCATGCCAAGTGATTCCATTCCATTCTCCTGCATAAGCTAAATATCACATTAGACTATCCGGCAACATCTGATGCCAAGTGATTTCATTCCATTCTCCTGCGTAAGCTAAATATCACATTAGACTACCAATTTGTACAGGTACCATGCATTGTTTTACTCATTTATTTACGGTTAAGCTAATCGTCTTTCTGTTGCTCTGTACATCTGAATGTTGCCATTGTTAGTTTGATTATTGTGTGAGCCAAACTATATTCAAGGGGAAATTGAGTATAGAAGAAGAACAAGATTTAGTGCTAACTGTGTTGCCACAGTATTTCTGTGGCTGGAATCAGATGATACCTGGCTGCATGTTATCATACATTCAGTTTTTCTTGCAGTTATGAGTCTCACATCAGTGAGCACAGCTCTTACATAAATACTTCAAATTTTCCAATCTTGAAACAGGGGCCAATAATGGTGGGTGCTTATTCGGTTTGATTTCATAATGTGATACTTGGTATGGAATTCAGTTCTTCGATTGATACTCCATCTATTTTTGGCATTACTATAAACAAGCTTCCTACTGCCTCGGTGAGATCTTTGCTTTTCCTATCTTCGATCATTTTTTAGTTCAAGTTCTCTGTGTAGCTTGGTATTGTACAGCTAGGCTAGGCTTTGCAATAGTTCGTTGCTATGAATGCTTCAAAAATGAATCTGGCGCTTGTGCTGCTGATTGCTTGATTCTTTTTTTTTTTGCACAAGATTTGTTTTCCTAAACTACAGAACTAGCTATAAAATTGAATTAGCACTTGCACAAGATTTTTTTTGCTATGAATGCTTCAAAAATGATTCTTTAGAAACATGACAAGAATAGAGATACATGTGTATATGACTGAGGTGACAATGACATTGGTGCACTGATAGGATCAATGAGTCATTGGTGTGTATAGCTTAGCTGACAGTTCATGAGTTATGAGATGGGGATTTTCTTAGCTCTTCCTACGAGGTCGGTAGATGTTACCTTGTAGTGTACATGTAGCTTCTCACTATTTGTTCATTGGTTATGACTTCAGAATTTTATTAGCTCTTTCTTGGAGGTGCATCTATACTAGCGTCGCCGCTGTCAGGGAGCCCCCGGGCAAAAACCTTGACCAATAAGATGATTATACTTAAATTATTGCGGTTAACAGCTGATGTTTTGGTGCCATAATCTGTAATTTGGTGATTTGCTTCATTTAGCTATAATACTTCTTGTATGGTTCTGAACTATTTCCATTTGTCTGCAGCTCTCTCGGTGAGGAACTGACATTGCACACTCGGCACAAACAAAAACAAGATGACTTGATTCAACGTTTGGAGGCTTCATGCTGCGTCAGGAACTGGCTGCACAAATACATGATCTTTAGCAACCACTTCCATCTTGACAGTTTCTGTGATTGGGTTCTGATTACAGCTCATGCTCCAGTCCAATTGTTGCAGTCCTGTAAGCAATTTCATGGGTGATGAACTGCAGAAGAGAACTGTATCGATAGCCTCTTCTAAGTGAAGCATATCTGAGTTCGTTCTCTCGATCCCTCAACCGTAGCCAGTGATTCTTGTAAGAGCAGATATAAAACCATGTTCTTGTTATATCATCGTTTCATTCAGTGATTCTCGTAAGAGCAGACATAAAACCATGTTCTTGTTATATCATTATTTCATTGTCTTCGTGTGCACCCCTTAGATAAAAGTCATGGCGTTAGCACGGGCACTGTACTAGTGTAGGGTTAATGCGATGTTCCACACTGTATTTCGTGATTTTCAATAAGCACAATGTTATAGATATTTGTTGATGTTCAATAGAAATTTTTTTCTTCTTTTTATTTAACTCTAATTAATTACTTCACTAATTGAATTATTTTATTTTACATTTATATGATATTTTTTATGTTCACGTAGTATACACATAATGTTCTATGGTAAATTTAGTGATGCTCGTGTACTGTTACTATGATGTTCTACCGATGTACTTGCGATTTTCGGTAGTATACAATGATATTCTAGTTGCATCTTTTCTTCTCTTTATTTGGCGTCATATAGTTGTGATCATATATACAAATAAGATGATAAAAAACTAAATCATAATTTATCTCTCAACTAATCTAGCCCCAAATCCACAACCTATTTTAAGTAAAGACTAAAAAACAAGTATGAAGCACTTGGTGCAAAAAAAGACATAAATAGCAATTAAAACAATTATGTCGTTCTAGGGAGAATGTTTTGTTTGTTGTCCTTGCATAGAAAAAAAACTGTCTATTGTATTTGTCATAGTGCCGTTCTAGGGGAAATTTTGTCTATTGACCTTTCATATAAAAGAATTGTCCATTGTTTTTGTGTTTGTGCCGTTTTAGAAAGAAATTTTTGTGTATTATTCTTTCACAGAAAAATTATCCATTGTCTTTTTGTTTGCGCCGTTCTAAGGAGAAAGTTTTATCTATTGTCCTTTCATAGAAAAGAATTGTTTATTGTCTTTTTCTATTGTCAAGAGCTTGTTGAGATAACTAAAATGAGTATATTATTTGTTTAATTTAGAGCTCATATGAAATAATTACAAAAGCTTGAAAACAAAAAAGAAAGCGATGCTAAAAAAAACAACACACGCAGCATAGGTTCATAGGCTCGTCGTCGCACAAAAAAAAAGTTCACACGCTCATTCAGCTTCAGTGCTTCACGGAGCATCAAGCCAGCAGCCTGGCCCACTCGCGGCAGGTGCTGCATGCAGCAGCATGTGGCCATGTGCACCGCGTATGGAGCAGAAGAACGCGAGCACCAGCCCAACAAGGAACTGAAATTGGCCCACTACTACGCGACATAAAAAAATATTGGGTGGTCGGACGGCAGCTGCCTGCCACCCAGGTCGGACAGCAACACGCCCCTACAAATCCTGGCGCGAGGTTTTCACCACCTAATATAAAAATGGAAGTATGAAAAGGGGAGAGAAAGAAAAAATAGAAAAATGCAAAAAAAAAACGCATGAGAAAAGTAGAAAACGGCCCAGGAGAAGGCCCGTGCGGGTTCGCTTCCCACTGGGCCGAACAAACCCCGGACTGGCTACCGCCGTCCGCCGCATGCCCCGCATCGCTGTTTCACCCCGCTTTGCTGGCGTGCTCTCTCTCTCTCTCTCTCCCCTCTCCGCGACGGCTGGGTGGGCTACGAGCCTACGACCTCCGCTACCACCGGCGCCTACTCCGGGTGCCGAGGACGTCGTCGGTCTCTTCGCCGGCGACGAGGACCACTAGGTATTCTCATCCCTTCTGTTCTCTTCCTGTTGTGCGAAACCGAGCAGACAAACCCTAACTTATATCTATTTGGCCATTTGATACCTACCGGCTTCGAACTTTTTTAGCAAAAATTATCGGGTGTAGTACATGTGTACATCCATGTGCCTTTGCTGGGTCTGCTACTTTCCCAAGCTCTAATGTAAGCTATTTGGCTATTCGTATTCCGATCTGATCTAAAAATTAGTGTATACATGTATTCGTTTTGTTGGCAAAAATTACCCCCTGTGTTTGATTTCCTGCTTTAAAAGTTTTTGATTGAAGTGCTATATACTCGTATTCTGTAGATTTTTTGATTCGATACATGCATTATGTTCACTAGCAGAATTTCGTTTCGTTTGAACCTTCATAGTGGCCTATTGTACAGTGATTCTTATAATTTACTAGCGCTGTACCTTATTAAATAGCTGATTCTCCCTAACCTGCTGTTATATATTAGGCTGAGCTGAGGGTCCCCTTCAATAAAGAAGGCGAAGGACATAGATACCAGAAGCAACACTGAACTCATCTTGTTAAACCTAGTTTTGGAGTTCTATTTGCTGTTGGAACAACTTACACCAATATCATGGTGAGTTCATCTCCTCTCCTGCTGAGTATGTTATGCCAAATTAACACCTGTTCCATTCCATTTCACTTTTTTCCTCATAATATGGTGCCACTTCACAGGCAAACCTTGCTGATTCATTTCTAGCGGATCTGGATGAACTGTCAGACAATGAAGGCTATCCTGTGAGTTAGTTTCTATTTCATGTAACTGTACTTTTAAGGGGGTTTACCTGGTTTTTGGCTGACCTGCTGTAAACATTTTCAGGAAGAAGACAATGCAGAGGAAGCCGGTAGAGAAGAAGAAGAAGATGATGATATGCCTGACCTTGAGTCTCTTAATTATGATGATCTTGATAGTGTCTCAAAGTTGCAGAAGACACAACGCTATAATGATATAATGAAAGTATGTAATGAAACCTGCCCCCAATTTCTTGAGCATGCTTGGTATTTTACATAAATTTGGCTTTCATTTAGTTTTTGCGGAAGTAGAAACTGCATTAATGTGGTTGTAGGAAAAAATGAACAATAGGTTGAACAATGCTTTGCACTAGGGAAAATGAACAATTATCTTAGGTTGTACAATTTTTACATCTTTAGCATAGGGTTCCAATTTATAGGTCATTTGGGCTTTTCTAGATGCACCACTTTTATTATGTATATCTAGATGCATAGAAAAAGCTATGTATCTAGAAAAAACTAAAACATTGATGCATTGATGGTATATCTTATCCAAGCATTGATGCATGTGTCTTCAAGTGAGAATAAGTATCTGTGATTATACTCAATGCCACACTGGTTGTGATTATACTCAATGCCACACTGGTTTGTTCTAAAAATATGATGCTGTTAGTATATTTGACATTCAACCTCTTTATTGTATGTTTGCAGAAAGTTGAAGAGGCACTTCAGAAAGGCACTGACTTCTCTAATCAAGGTTTCATCCTGGAGGAGGATCCAGAGTACCAGCTTATTGTTGACTGCAATGCTTTATCAGTAGATATTGAGAATGAAATAATCATAATCCATAATTTCATACGGGACAAGTATAGGTTGAAGTTTCCTGAACTGGAGTCCCTTGTTCATCACCCAATCGATTATGCCCGTGTTGTCAAGAAGATTGGAAATGAGATGGATTTAACACTTGTAGATCTGGAAGGGCTTTTACCTTCTGCAATTATAATGGTTGTTTCAGTGACAGCATCAACAACAAGTGGGAAGCCTCTTTCTGAAGAAAATTTGGAAAAAACCACTGAAGCATGTGACAGAGCCCTTACCCTTGATGCGGCAAAGAAGAAAGTGCTTGATTTTGTAGAGAGCAGAATGGGGTACATTGCACCCAACCTTTCTGCAATTGTTGGCAGTGCTGTTGCCTCCAAACTGATGGGTACTGCAGGTGGTCTGGGAGCACTTGCAAAAATGCCTGCTTGTAATGTTCAGTTACTTGGTGCTAAGAGGAAAAATCTTGCTGGATTTTCTACCGCCACTTCTCAGTTTCGTGTTGGCTATCTTGAACAAACTGAAGTATTTCAGAGCACCCCTCCAGCTTTAAGGACTCGTGCCTGCAGACTTATTGCCGCAAAATCAACTCTGGCGGCAAGGATTGATTCAATTAGAGGTGATCCAACTGGAAAAGCTGGGCGGAACTTGTTAGAAGAAATTCGTAAGAAGATTGAGAAGTGGCAAGAACTGCCTCCTGCCAAGCTCCCAAAGCCACTTCCAGTTCCGGACTCCGAGCCTAAAAAGAAGAGAGGGGGTCGTCGTCTTCGAAAAATGAAAGAAAGGTAAGCTAGCCTAAGCTTCCCAAAATAGAAATATGTGCTGAACAATTGTTGTGATTAATTTTTTGTATTTATTCAATTGTTATGTTTCCTTGTGAACTTGCCAATGCAGATATGCACAGACTGATATGATGAAGCTTGCAAATCGAATGCAGTTTGGGATTCCAGAGGAGAGTTCACTAGGTCAGTAGCCTTGCTCTGATTTTATGCTATCTGGTTGATAATTTTTGCATGCCTTACACTGGAGAACAATTACCCCTGTGGCACAATGACATTTTGCTATCATCAGGTGATGGCTTGGGGGAAGGTTATGGCATGCTTGGACAGGCAGGGAGTGGCAAGCTACGTGTCTCAGCTGGACAAAGCAAACTTGCTGCTAAAGTGGCCAAAAAGTATGTTATATTTTTTCTTTCTCCAGTATAATATTTGGATACCGTTTTCACAACACCTGCATGAGATTGAGTCTAGTGCAAAATCTTCTTTCCAATTTTTTGTTTTAAATTTGCAAGGCAAAAAATTAGTGAACACACTTGATGACAGGTGTCCTCCATTGCAAGATATGATGGGTCACAATAAGAAAAGCAAAAATAGATTTCTACATGTTTTAGTCTGATTCACAAAGCTTGATATTTCAATGTTTCTCTTATCTCCCATTCTAATAGCAAAAATTAGATTTCTGCATGGTTTGCTCAGTCGGTTTTTTTACACATGTTTAGGCAAGTTAGACTGCATGTGTTGTGTATCAGGCACAATTACTGGAAATCAGTTCCATTATCCTTTGTCATTGTGTGCTCTTGTAAATGTATTACTTAACTGCACAATGTTGCTTGTATTTGGAATATTTGTCTTTCACAATGCCCTATGCTGTAACCTCACTTTGATTCTATGCTGCCTTTTGATGTCAGATTCAAGGAGAAGAGCTACGGTAGCAGTGGTGCAACTTCAGGATTGACATCCAGTTTGGCATTTACACCAGTTCAGGTGAGACTTGTTTCTTGAGTTGTCTGCATGTCTGTTTGAGGGTCCGTTTACTTTGCCCATGTTTTAAGACACACTGAAAAGATAGGGCAACGATTTTTCATATTCCATCATGGTTCGCTCCTATGTCAGTTTATACCTTGCAGTCTCTAATTAATCTGTCATTTTAACTGTAATTAATTATATGCTGAATATCATGCAGTTTCCTTTTATTCGAAGTTAGGCTGTGTAATCTTATAAGCTCCATGATTATGTAGCATGACTTAGTTTGAGCATTTTCTCCTGAGGTTAATTGGTAGGTCACACATGTTTGGGTGCATTTTGACATATTTATTCACATTTGGTAGCCCACTTTTGTTTAATTTCTAACACCAATTTAACAAAAGGTCCATGCTGATATAGGGGTATTTCTCTCATGTTCATTTCCCTTTATGCAATGCAGGGAATAGAGCTGTCAAATCCACAGGCACAAGGAAACCTTCTTGGAGGCGGAACTCAAAGTACTTACTTTTCTGAGACCGGCACATTTTCAAAGATCAGGCGGATGCAATAGAAGCTTCTTCCCATTGCAACCATCACATCTCATTTGCACAGCATTTGTTGATATCCTTGATGCACTGTAACCCAAAAGTTAATCTTGCAATGTTGAAGAGAGGCAGAGACTTAGTATAGCTATTAGTGATTGCTTCAAGCACTTACTCCCAGGATGTTTGCGACCGAACCTGAGCCATATCGGTTGATGGGTCTGGTATCTCATATCGTGCGATGTTCCATGTAAAGTGCCGCTTTCTGGTCACGGGAATTAAGGAGAGGTAAAAGAAGGTAGATGCACAGGAATGCTAGAGTAACACTTCGTACTGGCTGACCGCTGTCACTTCTGCTAGATGATATTTTAATAAAAGAATTCAACAACAAATTTAAATGTCTTGTTTTATTATGCACTGATAGAGTAGTTTTTTTATTTGTCTCTGTTAACTCAGTTCTCCACCGAAGCTGAAGATGTTAAAATGTTTGGTAAAACTTCTTTGAGAGCCACCAACTCAGTCCTTCGGATATGCTTGTGTAAATACGGGTGAGTGCGTGCGTTGTGAGCAATGATGATGTACTATGTAATTCTCAAAGAAAAAAAAAAGTTTTGTGCCTGGCAGAAGTTGAAATTTGGTTTGTATTAGACGACACGACGTGGATAATACTGATTCCTGCATCATCCTACTCAGCCTGAAATAGAAAGGACAAAACAGGACGTTCCGCCCTCACTTTGTCCTGTACATCGAACTCTCGAAATGGACAATAAATTCGTCCAGATAAAAATGGTGAACAATATTTCATAGCTTTCCAGAATTTCTTGAGCCGGAGAACTAGTCAGCTCTTGAGATACAGATCAAAAAATTGTAAAACAGTGATGTTGCAGGTTCATAAGTGAAAAACTTCAACCCAATATTTTGAACACTGATGGGCCAACAGTCACAACATATTCATTTCAGGTAAAGTGCTACATGGACTGAGCTACAATGTACTGTACTAAAAGACCACAAAAAAATGGGCTGCAAAATTGTGTACAACAACTTTCCACTCATTCTACAAAATCTTCTGAGATTTTCACTAGGCTACTTCTCTTCTCTACCAAATCCGTTGGTTTCTTCCTCGTCTAAGTGACCTAGCCTTTGCACAACCATTGTAACCCTCAATTCTGTACAAACGGCGTCTACCACGCCTTCCCTTTCATTACTTTACTACTGTCTATGATAACTAATAGATGGCAAATCTGGAAGAACATTGAATCTTTGCCACGGGTCATTACTGAAGTAGGCCATCACCTTCCCAGCCAAGCCGCAGCATCTGATCCACTACCTTCAAGCTCAACTACAATATTACAACTCTATTAGGAAGAAAGTTCAGAGTGATCTCCTATGCAATTGCAACATTAATAATTATATTAAAATGTTTTTACACAACTTCTTTAATATTTAGTAAGCATGAAAAGTGAATATATTGATTTCATCAAAAGCATAATCCATTGCTAATTAGGAATCAAGGATGCTTACAGCAGGATCAGTAAAGACTATAAGCTGTTTATCAGCAGTAGAAACTAGAAGATTTGTGTTCTCTTTGTTCAGAGCAATTGCTGTGATGTCCTGGCCCTTTGCCAGCTTCAGAGTATGAAAAACCTGTCAGAAAAAAGTTTTCTGGTGAGGATTGCACAAAGGACAACAGTGAAGGCGAATCCAAGTTTTTAATGTTAACCTTCAGTTTATGCAGATCAACAAAGCAGATTGAAGGCACGTGAACAGATTGGTCAGTTTCAGATTGTTCAGAATTCACTGATACATCATCAGTGCCATTGGGTCCAAGATCATGATCTCCAGTTTCAGTGCTGCTACACTTGTAGTTGTTGAACGAAGATGTTCCAATTAAAGCAAAATGGCCATCTGTAGAAACATCGATGCAACTAACTTGTCCAGAGAAAGGTAATAGAACTGAGGTAGCAATAGGGAGTCCATTGACAGTGAAGGTAGATAATGTTTTCTTTGTTTCATTCCAAACCAAAATGATTCCTTGAGAAGATAAGCCTATTACATGTGCCTCAGCGACATCAAGCCTCCTTATCAGCCTGCCTGTGCGTAAGGAATGTAGAAGGACGCCACTTGCATCTGATGAGGAAGCAACAAGTCCCAAGTCAGGACTAACAGAGCAGCAGGTTACTTCCCCAAGATGTCCTCTCATTACATGCATTGGACCTTCGACTCGACGTCTCTTTGTTTCTGAGAGGCTACTAGTGCTGCCAGAGAGAGGACTGCGTGGTGTTGTTGGTGTAGTCGGTGGAGGTTCTTGAGCATTTTTCTTATGTGAGGAGCCTACCTGATGAATCCTCCAGAGTATAACTGTGGTATCTCTAGACCCTGTCACAAGGTAGTTGCTATCAGGCGACAGCGCAAGGCATGTCACTGGAGCAATATGTCCAGAAGCAGTTTCAATCGTCTTCGCTCCATCTGGGGATATCAACTTCAATGAACCATCAACGTGGCCACCTATTATTGAGCAAAATGATTTTTAGTTTTATAAGAAGATTTATGGAAAGACGGCCAACTAATGAAATATAAGCTTGTAATTACCATAGCACACTCCATCAAGAAAACAAGCAAGTTCAGAACTAGTTATATAGCTCAAACGTAATGAGGCCGTTGACTGCCTGCCTAAAAGACTTCAAAGGAAACCTAACTTTTAATTTATGCTGTAGAGGGAGAGTTGCTGAGTACAAGACAAATTGCAATTGATATAGGAAACCATATTAGCAGAGTGACCCTTGTTCACCCTGGATTGTTTCTTCTGTAGACTTAGTTTGAATTTGGAATATTGAAGCAGAACAAAGCATCGCTTTCTATGAATTCCAAAAGTTGGGACAGTACATCACAAAGAAAGTGGAATGAGAAAAACGAATGAGGAGCTAGATCACACATGTTACCAAATATAAATAACAGAAAGAAATCTATAAAGATAAGTAGAGAAAAGAAGCATTCACCAGTAATTATCTCTTTGTCACATGTAACAGCAACAACTGCTGAACTGCGGATTGCAGAAGCAGCAAATGCTATAGCTCTTGGGAACCCATAATCTTCTGCAGAACCAGCAGATCCTTTGAAAATGCGCATGAGTGCGCCACTGGTTGAATTTGTGGAATTTCTACCATGATGAAAAAGGAAAGGTGTTCCCTGACCATCTGGAGTATTAGGCTGCCATTGGTGAAGTGCCACATGCGCCGCTGGGGCATTTACATCTACAACTACTATAGAGTCATTTGATACAAGCATAGCACTGGCAGGAACATTGCAACGATCTGGATGTGGAAGCGCGTAGGATTTAAGTTCACTTGGATTTCGGAATATTGTCTGCACAGTAAATTAAAGGGTCAAGCTTTGCCAAATACTAGTGAGCCACATAGTCTATTATACCATGAATATGAAGTATCACTGTGCAAGAATGCTTAGTAACTGCTATACTGTATTTAGACGGTAAGTACTACTATATTATATTAGTAGTTACTTAAGCAGCGCAAGAACTGCCAGAAGTGGTAATCACGAGAATGACAAAGGAAATAGAGACGATGGACAATACCTAGATGGCTAGGTCCATATGTTCAAGAAATAAACTTACATCTTCACTACCCAAGTTCGAATCCTGGCCAACTAAGATTTGGGTGCCTATTTCTTATTTACAATGGAACCTAGTTCCTTATAAGTTGGGTTTTTTAAACCAAAATGCAACAAAGATCAGATTCATAGAAAGAATTTTGCATTTCCATCCTTGCTTTGCTTCAGTGGATTACCCCAAGAGATATTGTTATTTCTCAGTTATCTGTGCATACTAGTCCAACTATATCAACTAAAGTATAGATGACTAATCCCATCGCCATAAACAATTCACACGAGGAAACCAGCTTCAGTGATAAAACTGTCCTCAACACTTCAAATGGAGTCACTATGATGGTTCGCTGGTGGGTTCCTAGCAACACAATTCTTCATACCGTACCTGTAGTAAATTTGACTGCCATAGGCTAAATATGGTTCTAATCAGGAACAATGAAGCGGGCTAATGATCAACTGTTGCCAGAATAGGCTAGCAAATACAATGGAAGAAAAATTTCAAAAAAAATACAATGGAAGAAATATATTTAAATTTGTTGCGACTAGTTCTCAAATCAACTCCTGGAATTTCTCTTTTTAATACGAATTGCTTAATTGCCATTGACACACCAATTCCACCAGCAATCGGCCTACAACCCTAACATAACTTATATCAGGTTAAACAACAAAAACGCTTCAACCCAGTAATACTGCTAATATTAAATTACCTGTAGTTGTAAGACCTCTGCCAATGGCTTCCTCTTCATGTGAGGGACAGTCAGCAGTTGAGATGGTGTTTGTCCAAAGTAAGCTATTTGATCTTGTGTAGCTCGCCGTTCCACCTAAAGCATTTCCAGAAAAACATGAAAAGGTAACAAAAAAGCTACTAGGAAACCTGTAGACTAACTTATGCACCCTGCTACTTACTGGGTCTGTAATTTTGTCAATGTCAACAGTTCCTTCATATGTGATGTAGAAGAA
>CM041642.1:13870945-13883250 GCA_023333625.1 Bothriochloa decipiens | reverse complement strand
CTGCAAGGGATAATAGTAGTTAGTACAGAAATCAAATGTTGTGATAACCAAGTATGCAACTGGACAACAACCAAATATCAAAATTGCAGGCCTCATAATTGAGCAAGAAATGACAACTTTGTGTTTCCTAAGTATTAGAACAATTGAAAAAAGAGGATTGCAACAAACCAAGGTTATACAAAGGGTAAAATCACAATTAAGACACAAAAGTTTTGACTGATGCTGGCAAAACCATGCACATATATAACCTTTCGACTCCTTTATAGTCTGCTTATTACAAATTAATCAAGAGTTAAATACGGCCCAGAGCACCTGTGCACTACATAATTCACATTGCATATCCAGTATTCTAAGTAAACATCGGATTCATATCTACTAAGAAGATATACCGTGCCAGCGCTGGAGTAATGTGAACCATAATGAAATTTTGGGATGATTGGATCCTCGAATGTAGAGTACCGTTCTTGGAACTTCTTTAGACGTTCAGGGTTTAATGCTCCAATTGGCTGCATCAAATAACACAGGCTGTGATTATAGACTAGCATTACCAAAAGGCAAGAGCAACAAAAAGGTGAAGATCAACCTTTGAAAGATCTCGATACGACGAAGGATCATCCAGATTCAACACTCGTGACTTGTAATCTGCTACTACCCAGGGGAAAACAGGGTACTGCACAAGCAGAAACAATATTAGGACGACAAGTCGCTAGATTCAACCAGAAATATGAAGTACATAGGATACTAACCTGAGTAATGTCATTGTAACTGCGCCCAGCCAGTGTGTTAAGTTCCATTAAGTACTCAAAATTGCTGATCTGAACAAATTAGACATAGTTAGATATCAAAACTGTTGGAAACTGGCTGGCTTGCAAAGGTGAGCAGCACCACACTCACACAACACTGGGGCCGGAGGTAGAGAGAGGAACAGGGTTGAGCACAGCACACACAAGTGCAGCAACTGAACTGAACAGCATTCAGCCAGCTCTATTACACGGTGTATATACAAGTCCAGCCAACTACAAGTATGGCTAGTACACCTACTTCTACTATAGCCACTACTTGGCACTATTGCCAAACTGCTACTACTGCCCAACCTCTGCTGCAGCAAAAGATCAGAAGCAAACAGCAGATTATCTTACATAAACTACCAACATATTGCATAGGACAATGTATGTGTACCTCCCAATTAGCCCAGCGCTCCATCAACTGAGTTCTTTTAAGAATCTGCTCAGCTCTCTGAAATAAAAAAGGAGAAATGACTACCTATTATTACATATTGACAATGCGGTCTTGGGTTAAAATGCTCAGAACACAAACCTGGGTAGCTAAAAAGATGTCATTCAAGTTAGGAGGTTTGGTATGAACAATGGCCCGATAAGCGTTTTTACGGGCATCAATATCCTAGAGCAAGGAGACATGAATTTAAGATAGTTATTCAGATGCAACAGGTAACAAATTAAAATCGTGCGATAGTGTTTCGTTAAGGAGGTACCCCAAAGTCAAAAAAGAAATTCGACCTATCTACCATGAATAATTCCAAAGCACTTCGACGTAGCAAGTATCTGCAACAATTCATTTTGACCAACAAAATGAGTTAACGGCACACATAAATCAACTATACTGTAAGATAACAAGTCACATGTAGAGTGTGATTTACTCATCCCAAAAGAGAGAAAAAATAAATGAACTTGATGATGGACCAGAAGCAATTTATAACAATAGCACCTGATCAGAAAGTAAGGTTTACCGTCTGCTATATATCTGATGAAGTGATGAGATCAACCAGCTTCGATCTTTATCTTGTTGATCATATTGGCCACTAGTCGATGCGGCATCATCAATGTTACTGTCATTTGAACGCTCATCAATTATGAAGTTAATCCTCTTTGAAGTTACCTGGGAACAAATTAAAGGGGGCAAATGACATACATTAGAAACTAAAGTGCAAGTTGAATAAAAGCAGATTAATCGGTAAAAATATAAAACCAAACATTCCAACAACAAAATTTGATAACGATGACTGCTAGTTAAGAGAATCACAAATCAAAAAATAGAAATGTTACTTTTTTTTGCAAAATCCAGAGATCAGAATATAATATATATCATGGTAAGTAGCATAGATAATTTCACAGAAGATACATGTAACATCAACGGTATGTCAGACAATGTACATGAGTCTTTTGTGTTTTCAGCTCAAACATGTTAAATTTAGTACATGTATCAGTGAATAAATAACCACCAGAAATTTTACCTACTTTGTAGCACACTGAAATACCATTAACCTACTTTACTGACCAAAATGAAATCTCGCCGAGAATTGTTGAGATATTTGTAACTAATGCACCACAACTTTTTCATGAATTGTGTATAATTGCTCTAGAACTACAGAAGTTCACTGTACTGTTGTCTCAGAATACGTATGAGAGCTTGCGTATCTTAGCATTAAGAAGGAAGGTCACTGTACCATACTACATAATACTCCATCCATCCCATAAAACAATTCGTTCTGAGGGTGTGGAGCCTTTTCACAAATGAATTCATTTTCAGTGGTCTTCTGTTTAATGAGACAAATTTGCCCACGCATTAACGCATGCAGTCATGCATTAGTGACTCTACGTCTACAGCGAGCGGCCTGCAGCGCGCAGTTAAAAAACACGGGCTAGTGCTGCTGGCAAGGTGCACCATGCAAAAATCGCCAAAAACAGCAGGAGAGAAGGATCGAACGCATGCCAGCTCGCCTCGGTAACCAGACGTAGATATTTGTCAAATGAATGCCCCGGATGCTATTGAATAGGGGCAAACAGGGGAAAATAGACTATACTTAATCACTCCTTGGTATCCTTAAATCATGTCCAAAACGAACTTATTTCTGGGATGGAGGGAGTGTTGCACAACACCAAAAAGTTCATATTTATATATATAATAAAGAGAAAAACTCCAATATTGTGCATGAGTTGTTGTACCAATTCACACTTAGGTTATGGTTTATGTTAGATAGATACAGCTTCTCCTGATACTATCTGCAATATGCATTCGTATACTGAAGGTGAAATGTGTAATTAGCTAATTGGCATAAACTGGTAATCTTCAAATAATGGAAAGAAAACATTTTAAATTATGAATTCTTATGAGAAGACGCTGATGGCAAACACGTCTAGAAAACACTTACTTGGAATGTTCCATGAACAACCTTCAATGGCCGCACCATCAATGATGGCAGTTCAACAATAATTCTCTCATCAGCTTCACTAGGCACATAACTAGGTGCAAGAACTGTAGATCTAACCAAATTCCGATCAGCAAAAATGTCAGAACTTCTTGAACCTATCGATCCTTTTACCGATTGTTGATCAACTGCTGAAGAATGTTGAAGCTGATCATCATCAACACTGCTGCGAGTAGTGTCAGTTTCTAACTGCTCATTTTCCACATTTCTGTCATCCACTGACATGGCATCAGCCAGAATTGCAGAAGCAGGTGATGGAAGAGTGCTTGTTAATGAAGAATTAGCATCCTCAGAGTTGTGGTCATTTGACTGTGCAGAAGTACTAAGAAGCTTCCGGTCCTCATAATCAGCAGCTGCACCTAAATGATCACATCCCTTGTAATTTCTTTTGATAAATCTTCTCATCCTTGAAGAGCTTTCAGTAAAATCTAATTTCCAGAAAACCTGCAACACAGAGTAGTAAAATTGATTATTACATATACACAGTAACTCGCAGGTTCAGATTGTAAAAAAAAAAAACAGTGTGCTGTTTCCATGATGAAACAAAACAGGGAAACAGATTAAAAAGAAATTATTATCAGTACGTACACGAACAGGAGTGCACAGATGTTCAAAAGGTCCATATAGTCTACCCATCTCTGTTAGGCAATGAAGAAGATGCCGCCATGCTCGAAGCCCTGTTGAGGCACGATGCCGAACTAACACATCAACTAGTGTTTGCCTCTCCATCTGCATTTTCATAATCTTATATGGCATAAAAAAATTATATAAATAACTAAAAAAAGTGTTCCAAGTTGATTTACCTCAGCTCGTTGTAAGTTTCGTGCTAGGGCCAAACAAGAAACAAGAACTGCGACATATTTGTATGAAAGGGCTGAAAAATCCCTTCCTGCAACTGATTTAGAGTCAGCTGATTGCAGACACTCCACCCAAGCTGCACTCATAGCTTCTGATGTATTCCACCTCTTTGCACGCTCGATATCGCCTGAACTCCTCCTTTGTCCTGATGTTGCCATAGCTACAGCACTAAGGCCCCTTCTTGAACCAATCTTAGCGGTCCGCTCAAGGTCACGAGCGGCTGCCAATGCGGCAGCTTTTGCCGCTGCCTTGTCCTTTGGGGTGGACCCAGGCTTGTTTGCTGCTGTTTCTATAGGCATCTGGAAACTCGAGAAATTCTGTAGTTTTGCTGCTGCTTTGCGCTCAGGCAATGCTGTGTCACGCTTATTCAAGGTATTCCTAGGAGGTGTTCTTGTTTCTGTCCCTGAGGCACCAGCAGCCATCATGGCCAATGCCATCGCAACTGGTGGTGATGCAAAAGCAGCAGCCCAACCAGGCGATATCATCAAAAGAGCAGCCTGGGCTCAAAAGAAATGAGAGAAAAAAAACTTCCAATCAATACAGTATTCTCTGGAGAAGAAGACATGATAACATATGATATTAAGTTATTAATCTTTAAACAAAACACGACTAGCAACTTTTTTTTCTAAAAATTCCTCACAAGGATTGTCATGCTAAATGACACAGTGTTTGTCTTGAATATCGGGCAAAGAGATCAGTTAAATATCAATGTCCACAACAGCAAATACTATGTTTAACAGTTGTCCAATAAGAAGCAAAATATAAAGCATGGAGGATTTTTAACAGGCTAGAACAAACATCAGAACTTGCGACATACACGTAATACAAATTATGATAAATTTCTAGGTTTCACGATAATCAGATTACTGAATTAGGTGAACATGGACAAAAAAAAACATGCTGTCTCCATATATTTCTGAGTTGCAGCTTTTCCTAGTTTAAGTGTGAGTAAAATAAGCAATTAAAATTGCCTTCTTGATTTGTCATCAGTATGCCAGTGATACAGAGTTTAGGAATAGCCTCCAGGGAGGCAGCAAGTACCTCAATGGGTAATGCATCTGCTGCCAAAGCACGATCATCAGCAATCAGTGGATTTTGTCCATCTGAAGAAGTAAGCTCATGAATACCAGCCAAAAGGGGCCGCCATCTTCTAAGAATTGCTATAAACGGTGGTAAAATCAGCTCAATATATTGTCTCCTTAGGGGTTTCCTGTCCCTGCCAATAGCATGCCATACCTGCATCAAGGGTAAGATAGTGCAAACTCTTATGACTAACAAATAACAACTTTTTTATATTCTCCGAATAATATCATTACAAAAATACATGAACATGAGAACACTAAAAGCTGAATATGGTATGCTCATTTATTTACAAAGCTTCCAAGGATGCATTAATATAATAGTGTTTTGGCCAAAAAACTTTCCAAAAAACTTTCATCTGAATATGGTATTTAGATGAGCAAGTCAGGCACGTATATATATAGCATAAAAGTCAAGGGATTTAGGACAGGCCAACAAAAACTTCCAGTTTTATCCAACATGGAAATCTTCACTTGAAAATAGAAAGCAGGAAGGATGTTAGCACATAATATTGCCATATTGAAGATAAACACTGTTACTATACCAGATTACACATCAAGAAAATGGTGGTTAATAGTCTTCTTATCTACAGCCTTGCCCCACTGAGAAGAGGTTCTGATCATAGACAGGTTTGGTAGGCAAAGCCCTTTATAAGATTGATCGACTCTTTTTCCAAGAATTTCTAAGCAAGGCTAAGGCTACCTTTGTATACCAGGTGCAGGGCTATCTCAATTAGGAAGATATGAAACAGACTACGACAAGGGATAAGGAAATATATTTTTAAAACGGAATATATATGGCGCCCTCCTTATCTGGAGCCGTTGTCTCATAAAGTTAAAAAGGAGTTCTATGTTCAGTGTACTAGTCTACTAAGTTGCATGACTTTAAATTCATTATGAGACAAATTACATGATTAAGTGATAATGCAAAAGAAACTCACCTCTGAATAGAGAATAGAGGAAGCAACCAACACTCTCTGTCTCTTAGACTCCGTTATTGGCATATTGAGGATGGGGCCAAGCACACTGTAGGGCCACAAGATTTAGGAATTAACAAAATGGCCACCCATGATCAACTAAAAAGCCAAATCATATAGTATATTTAGCTGCATGCAGTGACTAACTGCATCCAAAAACCAAATCTGATGGGAAAGGCAGAACCCTCTCCCTCACCCTCATGTGGAAATGTGGAATTGGAGCGAGCAAACAATTATTATTAAAAAATTGTGCCAACAGTTGCACCCAAAATGTTAAGCAGATGGGGAGATGTTGCCAGTTCATTTATGCTTCAACAAAATATATGAAAGCAACTTGCTTTGAAGTTCTGATTATTAACTACTCCCTCCATACTTGATGTTTTAGGATTTTTAGAACAGATTAGTGCTCAATGGAACCTACGTATGTACCCCTATTTATTGAAGATGACCATGCTAATTAAGGAATAATGCACTTACTTAAAGGAATGCACGGAAGCATGCAGGCTGCAATCTCAAGCTGATATAGGCCTAATCTAGTGTCCAAGAGCTAAAACATCAATTTTTCTGGGACGGAAGGAGTAAATTACAACAAATACTCCAACTCCTAACAAAGACCATTAGGACTTCTTTTTGAGAAACCATTGGCAGTTTAGCATTAGCACAGCTACATTGTGTATTGTGTTAATTCAGAACAAGATGAGCTGTGAATCTGACTTGCTAAATGATGCAGTTACCTCCAAAGAAGTGCAGATCGAGGTTTTCTTGTGGATGAATAACTGTTGCCATCAAATGGCATCATGCTTCCAGCCTGGTGGTCCATTCCTTCTGATACCACCTCCTTTATGCTAACATCTTTCGTAAAAGCATCGCCTTCACCATTGTCATCCTCCCTCATCGAAACAAGAACCATTCTGAGCATGCAAAGAAATGGTTGATCACTATCCAGCAACTGATAGAGGGCAGTCATTACCCCCATACCAGGGCCAGATCCCCCTCCAATACCAAGACCACCACCAAGTCCAGATTTATCTAACAGAAGTGCCTGCAGCACAGCAACTGATTTCTTCACAAGTGGAAATTCAATCCAAATCCCATTTGAATCCTTCTCTAGAACAGATTTCCAAGATTCCCAACCGCTTCCACCACCACCAAATATATCAGATTTGGGTGGAATACCAACACCATACCACAAACGGCTCCGGTACTTCCAACTTTCTCTAAGATCAGCTATGCAGCTCCCATAAGACACAAATGCATGCTTGACAGATTCATAAGGTTCAGCTGCTGTTGCTGCTGTAAGACGTTCCATCACAGCAGCAGAGATTTGTCCATTTGAATCAGCCATAGAAGTAAGCAACTGTTTCAATCACAGCGGACAAAAACGAAGAAAGAATTCATAAGAATAAAGTTCAACTATCTGTCGGCAATAGTCTATCAGCATAAGCCATGACGGCATGAAGCAAATGTCAAAAGTAATTATTTTTAATTATCACTAGATACCAAGAAAAATGCAACGACATATAGCAACCGTGTGTTACATACATCCAGAGGAAGGCCACCAGCATCACTGGACAAAGATGCCCGTCTTGAGGCCCCAGCAGCCATGGGTTCTTTACCAGCTGTGCCCAAAGAATTTGAACGACTGGCAGCCAATGAAGCCATTGTTGTGGAAGATGTGATGCTATCACCTGTAAGGGATGTGCAAAAATGTTGACCTTGTGATCTCAGATGATCTTCCACAAGCATCAGAATAACTATTGCATTTTCTGCTAGTGCTACTGAGAGATGAGCAGCATTCTCAGCTTGAACTTTTGCTTCTTCAGGAGACAAACCCTCAGCTGCAACGCCAGCTGCAGCTGCTGCAATTACTTCAGTCTGTTGGACATACAAGCAAAAGAAAGACATTACAGAAGAATAGCCACAGAACTCGGGAAAAAACTACCACATTGCAACAATGTGCATGATGATGATGAAATAAAGTAAACGATTCAGAATTACAACAAATATATTACAGTTATCCTCTAGGATCAAACAACTACAAATTGAAATGTGGTTGAGTGTCAGTACTCCTGACAACATAACAGAAAAAATGCTGTTACATAGCAGTGCTACTGCATCTAGGTGCCACCATCTTGTTATTCTTGAGCAGAGGAAGTAGGGAATGCCGTCAAAGCTACCGACTCTAATTTTTCAAAACATAAGAATAAGAATTGCCCATAACCATCTATATAAATCATTTGTACCTATTCCTATTTTTCCCCTAATAATATAGAGAAGGATTAAAAACGTTTATTTTATAGGAAGAGACATAAAAAAACAAAACATGAAAAAATAACTATAGAAAGTAGCAACAGTCGAGAAAAAAAAAAGTAGCAACAGTAAGAGATATAAGAAACAACTGCCAATACAATGTATAAAAAGATCCATGCTTAGGCAGATCATGTCGAGAAAAGGATTACCTGAACTTGAAGCTCCCTGGCAGAAAAATCAAGCAGGTCACCCAACAATCTCCTTTTAAAAATAGGTAATGATTCTTCGCGCCTTAAAAAATAGAAAGTAGAAGGTTGTCACAAAAATGCAGGGCAAAAAGTCCCAGTAACCAAAAAAGGTAACAGTAAACATAGTGCAGAGAAAATAAATAGTGTTGCCTAAAGAGTTTGAGAAGTAAATCCTAGGCCTTTGAGTGCAGATATCTTAGAATGAAACTCTGGAATTATTTCTTGAACAACTACCCTGATGTCTAGCTAACCTACAGATATTTAAGAGTGAAGGGACCACCTGATCCTTTGGTCTCCAGTGCTAGATCCTCCAACCATTGAGAGCCACTCCGCACAATGAATTGTTGCCTCCACATCCTAAATAGTTGCGGGGAAAGGACAAACAAGATCTTATGAAAAAACAAATGAATTTGGCTGTGATACAACCATCACAAACCTATCCACAAAGAAGGGATGGGTAGATGGCCGTGACACTATGAAACATGTATGTTACTGAGGATGTTCTGCTTAGAAACTATCTTGCCTTCCACCCATCTTTCTGTCGCATTGAATGCTCCAGCATTATAATCAGGAAATTGTGTATGAGGTCTTCAATCTCACCAATGCTTACACCATCAGCATTTTTCTTTGTGCCCATCTACAGTTTGAACACGAAAAAAATACAGTTTATGTCATCTGAACTTGATTCTTGTTAGAAAAACAAGATATAAGCCCTGTGACACTCACCTCATGGTTAGAAATTAAAACCTCCAAAATCCATTCTGGCCACTCTGCAATTGAAGTAATTGTAGTTCTGTTATCTAGATGACTGCAAGCCAAAAACAGAAGATCCTGAAACGACATAAAAATATTTTGACACCATAAGAAATTAAACAAGATCTAAAAATGAAAAGTAAAAAAACATACAAGTCTTAGTCTGTAAAGAACAAAGAGCATATAACAATGTAGCATAGTACAGGTGAAAACAAATGTGTAGTTGTCTGGGGTGTCAAAGATGCCGTTAAGACTTTGGCTGACATTTAGTGATATAAACAATCAAGTTGATGGAGATGTAAGGCATCCAGATATTATCAACACTGGCATGTAATCCTAAGATTTCAAAATATACACTGGGAGTAGTTTAAGAATGCAAACAAAGCTGACTAACATACAACATAATTTCGAAATTGGTAGCTTCCACTATCTGCCAGTAAAAAACAATATTACAAAGAGAAAGGCAAAACTTATTACTATACACAGCACATATGAAAACAAAGTAGCTTTGACTTTGTTCAAGAGTCAAGACTTATAGCCTTGACATAGGATTATGTGGGTCTTCTTTAGATAAGTTCTGTTAATGATGTGCAGTTCTCCTGTTCAAGAAAAAGTCCCTACTGCATTATTCTATTAATAACCTATAATATATCTTTCAGTAAGGACCCTCGTCTACTTTCCTGATAAAAAGGTAGATTTGACATGATAATACAAACAATGCAACAATTCACTGTAAGGCAATGAAAACAGACCTGTATGGCACGAGCTTGGAATGCCCTAGATGCATATGGAAGCGAGCGAAGTAGAACCAGTAAAAGTTGGATATGTTCAAAACGGTGTCCAGAATCATAAAGATTAAGACTTTCATCAGCTGATGAAACATTAATCTGCATTCAAGAACATGGCAAAGTTCAATCAAAAAAATTTGAACTGTAAATAAACAGTTCATCAATAAAACTGGGAGGAAGGATTAGATCATTAAACTTGAAAAGTTTTGGTTGTTTGTATGCTACTATATAAATCAAAATAGTAAACATATCAAACTGCATATAACAAAAACCAAATTAAAATTAGGTCCCAGCCCCTCATTTAGGCAGAGTCAATTTAGCATTCCTGCTCATTTTTATTTGGACGATCATTAAAGAACAGATCAATAGATTATTTTGTTATTATTTCCTATCACTTTCATTTGAAGCATCAAATTTAATAGGACCAGACCAATATGTTAAGAAAAGGATTATTATACTTCACAAGAGGGTTGAAAGAGCTACTATCTTTAATTAATTACATGAAGCCAACCAGTGTAGGTAATTAAATATATCCAATTATGTAGCGTTCAGAAAAACTACATACTGCAGCAGAAATCAAAGCCATATAGACATTTGCTGTCATAAGCCTCCTTGGGGCTGTTTGGAATGCCTTTTGCAATGCAAAAAGTAACAATGATACTCTATCTTCTGACATGGTATTTCCTTCTTCATTAAGTGTGGTCTGATTAGCACCAGGTATATTTGGACTTCCAGCACCAGAATCAAATTTCAGGTGACCTGATCCAACTAGAGCACCGAGAATGTGAATAATGCCAACAACAATTCCATCACCTTTGTCAACATTGTAAACATTATTCCGGACATTATCAGAAGTAATTGAGAAGCTAATGCCACCCAAGTTCTTCAAGAGCCCATTCTCAGAACCAGTCACTTTACTTCCAATATTTGAGTCCAGCATATCATTTGCATTTGTGGCTTCATGTTCAGCAGCTTCTTCATGGAACACAGTTTCATGACCTTCAGCTGATTGAGTTTCATCAACCTGACTTCTTGTGTCAGCACTATCAGCTTTTCTGTTGGAACTTTCATCCTTGGGCACATTATTTTCACTAAAATTTGCACCAGAATGATCCAAAATATTTTTATTACCCGCTTTAGCTTCCCTTTGTAAAAGAACAAGTAGTGCTTCCACACCACCACTAGTGATAAAGGATTGAGAAAATAAGTTGGCTCTAGAGATGTTAGGCTGTACAATCAACCTATATATGAGGTGCAATACCCTTGCAACCTGCCAAAAAATACATAATTAATAACCCTGGTAGTAAGACATGGAAGATTTATGCATTTCCCATTCAGATTATTCATAGCTCAGCAGAAAAAAAAAAGGATAGATAGCACTGGTGAAAGTTTGAAAAAGTTCGCCTAGTAAGCAAAGTCCCAAGTACCTGATTAGGCTGTGGGCAGTCAACAACAAATCCAATCAAACAGCGGACATCATCTGCGGCTGTTGTTGAAGATGCTGCTCCTAACAGCAGTTCAATAACAACCAAAAGTTCATCAACTAGAGCATTCACTTCACCCAAAGATCTCTTTGTTCCAGTAAGTGCAAAGTTATCTATTGAATCCAGTTCCTGAATTACCCAGTAGCACCTTCTGCAGCCATCAAGAAGCATTTGCATGGCTTTGGCATCTCGCATGCAAGCAGACTCTGTAAATACCATGTCTGCAAGAGAGGACAGAAGCTTCTTCTGTAAACCATAATTACATGAACTCCATAGATTTAGGTCCAACAGCAAGCTGCTGAAAAGCTGCACTTTAAGTTCATGATTATTTCTTTGAGACTGGCACAAAGATACAATGGCAGAAACAAGCTCCTCATCAGTCAGTGCCTCTTCTCCACTTTCCAGCTTTGAAAGAGCTTGCAACAGATAATGTAAAACACGTGATAAAAGCTCTGGTGCAAATGTCCGGCATAATTCTTCATTATTTCCCGGGTGCTGAATAGCTTGGGAAATAATCCTGAAAACTGGAGCAGAAAGGGAAACAGTAGCAAGAGATGATGGCAAGTCCCCAGGTGTAGGCTCAAGGCTGTCCACATGCACATTGCCTATGGTTAGTGGAAGTAAAGCCATTGGGCCCCCATA
>CM041642.1:13823849-13865945 GCA_023333625.1 Bothriochloa decipiens | reverse complement strand
TGCACATTGCCTATGGTTAGTGGAAGTAAAGCCATTGGGCCCCCATAAGCTAAGGCCCATAAAGATTCTGCAGGTCGCACACGAGATGAGACATGAACCAATCCAAGAACCTCCGCAGGCCTTCGATGAGTGCCTAAAATTCAACAGAATAAGGTACCAGTTAGATACTTAGATCATATATAGAGTATGAGAGACCATGACACAATGGCATCCAGGTGTAGCAGGAGCAACAAGAAATATGATACGCTGGTTTCAATAGCTTCGCAACCTATTAAATGGTTCAGTGGTTTTCAACATTTCTTCTTTCCTTTAAAACATTTTCAATGGTATTTTCAGATTTGGAAAGCAAAGATACTAACATGGATCATAGACTAAAATTAATGAACTCAAATAAGTGGTAATGCTTGTGCAGGTGCAACAAACAGAATATAGTCAACTCTAAGTACAGAGGGAGGAGATGTGGGGAGTTAAAACCTGATGAACCAGAAGGTGAGGCATCTGGGCAAAACCGCCCAGTGAGAAGACTAGGATGGTAAAGAAGATGCAAGCTTCCCCCGATCTCATTGTTGAGTGTAAAGCTCTCTTCAGCCATACTCTTAACATGATCATTAGTTGCCTTCCATGGCAAGCCTGCGCCATTTCCAAAACTGGGCAGTGTATCTCCTCCTCGGGATGCTAGCCGTCTCATTCTGTCTGGCCCAACTGGTTCCTTGAAGATGTAGACAGGCCCCATTTCAGCAAATAATGGGCATTGCCGCCTGCGCCTCTGCAGGCCTGCAATAGTTGGCGGTGGATTTGTCCCAACGCAGCAAAATGCGAGTGGTTTCGAGATACGCGGAAACTCAAAAGGACAGCTCTCATACAGGCTACCATCAACATACAGCCTCAATTCGCTATCACCCTTTCCAAGCAAACTATGCTTGTTTGTGTGCTCCAGCCCAACAAAATACCAGCACTGAGGCTTGAACGCATATGTGAAGTGCAAAGAAGCTTTCTTACCCCTGCCACCCACACTCTCCACCACCAAAAACTGGCCATGAAAGTAGGCTTCCACGCCCTGGTTATCTGAAGAGAGAAAGCTGAAAAGCCGGGGCATGTGTGTTGTTCCTTCTCCCGCAAGGGCACTGGCTGCCGCAGCAGCTGACATTGCTGATGATTTTCCAGATGTTGCCGCGGCAGCAGCAGCAATGGCTGCAGCAGCTGTTGCTGTGCTAAGCGTATCCGAGAATGATTCTATATATATCCAAGTGGCGAACCCATATCCATTTAAGAAGGGCCACCTGCTGTCACCAGGGCCAAGCAGACCAGAGCTCTCCCCGTCGAATTCAAATGTCACAGCAGGACCTTTAGCTTCCACGCTGCCTATGGCCTTCTCAAGTGCTAGCATAAGTGGAGTGGCCCAGCTCGTTCCAAGTGCCTTCCTAACCAAATCAAGCCAGTAATGGAGGTCCTTCACACTAAGCGAATGTCCACCCAACACTTGAATGCACTGAAGCAGTGGCGTCCCGTCCCATCTACTACCCTGACCCATTTCGACGAACAGCTTCTCCGCGGACGCGAGGAGGACAGCCAGGAGGCCCGCGGAGGAACACATGGCACGGTTGCGAGTACAGGCGCGGAGGGCGGCGTGCAGACCCGCGGCCGCACGAGTGCGCGGCGACGGCTCGTCGTCTTCGGGGAGGTAAGGCAGGAGCTCGGCGGCGACGACAGCGGCGCGCGAGGTGGTCATGACGGTGGGAGGCGCGCCGGTGCCGGTGGCATCGCCGCCGCCTGCCTCCTCCGCACCGCCCATGGTGCCGAGCAGCACGTCGACGACGGAGTGCGCCAGCTCGCCCTGCTCCCGGGAGACCACCTCGCGGAGGAGGTCCGCCCCGCCCGCGATCGCCTCCTCCACCGCCCGCACCACCTCCCGCGGCGCGTCGGCCGGCACTCCGGGCCGCCGCCTGGGCCGCGGGGACGGCTCGTAGGGCGTCGCGGGCGTGGACGGCATGCCGGTACTCATCCCCGGATCCGACACCGCCTCCGCCTCCTCCTCCTCCTCGACGACGACGCCCGCCTCGTCGCCGAGCGGTACGGCCGCGAACTGCTCGTCGGAGCCCTCCTCCCGCGGCGGCGGCGCCGGGGAGGAACCGGACAACTCGCGCGCGTCGTCCGCCATTGCTAGGACTTCACTCCATCGAGACCAATTCCGAGCAGAGTGCGGGGTGTGGAAATGCGAGCGGGAATCGGTCAACGGAAGTGAAAACAGCGGGCGCGGCGTGAACTGGGAGTGGGTGAAGAATCGGAGCGGGGAAAATGGCAGCGCGCGGTGCAGGCGTAGATCTGGAGAGATCTACGAGGCGTTGGGCGCAAATGCGTGCGGAGAGCTGGGTGGAATTTAGCGGCGGTGCACGGCGAGATCCGAGAGGCGGAAGCGGATGATGAGCTTGACGAGGAAGGAGGTCAGGATTCAGGACTGGAGGGGAGAAGACGTGGCGCGGCTCCAGCTGGGTTCAGGTTCACACGCCTTCACGGGTTTGCGTTCAGCGTTCGCGCCCCTGTGCGGTGCCCCGGCGGTCGGCGCGTCGGCGGGTCTGGGGCTTTGGGCGGAGTATATAGTATAGTAATTAACAAATTATAAGATTCCACGGATAATAAAGATCACAAACATGAAACATCAAGGGATGTACGTCACTGACTACGTGCAACACCTTTGTGGCCAGTTAATTGATGCGTTCGGAGAGGATCAGCGGCGGCTCCGGCCGGACGGCGCCCCGTCACCGATGACGAATGCGACAGCTACGAGCTTTTCCCAGAAGAAGGACAAGGACGTACTACACCAGGTATTTGTGTCGCCATGCAGAGGCACGAATTGGTTTGGTTCGCCAGGTAAGTTTGCTACGGAGTACACTAGTATGTACGGAGTACGTAATCTAGTACGTATTGAGATAAAAAAAAAGTATGTACGAATTGGTCAGAGCACATGTAAATGAAACCATGCGCCGAGATTCGAGCATTCCCTGCTATCCAGTTCGATGACTTCGAAGGCCACTGGAAGCTGCAAGTTGGCTCCCAGAAAAAACTGCGTTGCCCGGCTGTCTACTACTCCTGGTCCTGTTACTCCTGTATATATAGCCCGGCAGTCTTCAGAAAGCTGTACGCAGCTGTAACTAGCACATACAGTCATACACTCGCGTTTCACACGACCTGAAGCTAAAACTAAAGCTGTCGTGTGGCAGTTGACACGATGGAATCGGTTGCCGTGGTGGCCGTGCCGTTCCCGGCGCAGGGCCATCTGAACCAGCTGCTCCACCTGTCGCTGCTGCTGGCGTCGCGGGGGCTCCCCGTGCACTACGCTGCGCCGCCGCCGCATGTCCGGCAGGCGCGCGCGCGGGTGCACGGCTGGGACCCCAGGTCGCTCGGCTCCATCGAGTTCCACGAACTGGCCGTTCCCGAACCACCTCATGCCCATGTTCGAGACCTTCGCCGCCGCCGCGCGCGCCCCGCTCGCGGCGCTCCTCCGGTGCCTGTCCGCCACCCACCGGCGCGTCGCCGTCGTGCTCGACCGCCTCAACCCGTTTGCCGCCACGGAGGCGGCGCGGCTGGGCAACGCTGAGGCGTTCGGGCTGCAGTGCGTCGCCATCTCGTACGACCTCGGGTGGCTGGACCCCGGGCACCGGCTTATCAGCGTGTACGGCCTCCAGTTCCTCGCCCCCGACGTCTGCACGTCCAAGGAGTTCATGGATTTCGTGTCCCGGATGGAGGAGGCCGAGCAGGGCGCGCCCGTCGCCGGCCTGGTCATGAACACGTGCCGCGCGCTGGAGGGCGAGTTCATCGACGTCGTCGCCGCGCAGCTGCCGTTCCAAGGCCAGATATTATTCGCAGTCGGGCCATTGAACCCACTGCTGCTCGACGCGGACGCCCGACGACTCCGGGACAGGCACGGCACGAGTGCCTGGAGTGGCTCGACAAGCAGCCGCCGGCGTCGGTGCTCTTCGCCTCGTTCGGCACGACTTCGTGCCTCCACGCCGAGCAAGTCGCCGAGCTCGCCGCGGCACTGAAGGGCAGCAAGCAACGTTTCATCTGGGCGCTGCGCGACGCCGACCGCGCCGACCTATACGCCGACGAGTCCGGCGAGAGCCGGCACGCCAAGTTCCTGTCCGAGTTCACCGAGGAAACTCGAGGCATCGGGCTGGTGATCACCGGGTGGGGGCCGCAGCTGGAGATCCTGGCGCACGGCGCCACGACGGCGTTCATGAGCCACTGCGGCTGGAACTCGACCATGGAGAGCCTGAGCTACGGGAAGTCGGTGCTTTAATTGCTGGCCCATGCACTCGGACCAGCCTTGGGACTCCGAGCTGCTGTGCAAGTACCTCAAGGCAGGGCTCCTGGTGAGGCCCTGGGAGAAGCACGATGACATCATCCCGGCGCAGGCCATCCAGAAGGTGATCGAGGAGGCAATGCTGTCTGACAGCGGGATGTTGGTGCGGCAGCGGGCCAAGGAGCTCGGTGAGGCGGTTCGCGCCTCCGTGGCCGACGGCGGGAACTCGCGGAAGGATCTCGACGACTTCATTGGCTACATCACGAGGTGAACGAACGTATGACGACGTACCCATGCATGTGCGGAAAGAAAAACATATATATCTGGTGCTTCCGACGGTTGATCGGATCTTGTTTGAATCTTTCACAGCAAAATTATTTTACTCTCGAAATTCAGAAAGGATATGCTGTGTCTGTCAGAGAGATAAGTATACGGAATTTTCTTTCCTTTTTTTTTAAACATGCATTGCGCGTATCTCGTTAAGGGAAATTAGAATTCTCTTTACGTTCCGACTGTCCTAATAGCGAGGTGCCAAGAGAAATAGACAAACAACACATAAACAAAAGGCGCCGGCTGGAACGGCGGAGCTTCGGAGGTCGTACTGACTACTAAACCAATTATGCGACAGTGGTGCCCAGGACGACCACCCTAATCCGGCGATGGCCAGAAGTCCCGCGGCGGTGCGTAGCGCGGCTGACTAGAAATAGGACCCCCATGGCCTGCTTTCGAGCGGACAGGCTTGCTGCGGCGAAAGCTTTGTGGAACTCGTCTTCGATAGAGGAGTCCGGCATGTTGGTGGATGGTTGTCCAATCAGCTTGCTTAGCATGACCCGCCTGGCCTGCAGCTCCGGATTCGGAAGGCGGTATCCCGATTTTTCCGCAAGGCGGGAGCTTCGACGCGGCATCCAGTCATCATCTCTTTGCGCTCTTGTCACATGTTCTCGCGCGCGTGGTGGGGATGAGAGGCTCCTGCAGAGGTAGACACAGAGAGTCGATGAAGGCGTTCATTGCGTCGTCGCTGGACCCCTGAACGTCTTTCACTCGTAGTCGCTGCACCTCTGGCCGTCACGGCCAGCAGCGCGACATCATCTAGTACCGCCTCCAGGCACCCCCCGACATCGTCTGCCGAAGCCACTAAAGGCACACCACGACAGGTGTAGGGGTTGCAAGCGTTGTGGCAGCTGAAGTGGAAGCTGTCGCACGCGACAGGATGGGGACCTCGACATCTTTCGTCATCACGTCCCCACCCGCCAACCCCATCGCCTCAGCAGCCAGTGAAGCGCCCACTGCTTCGATGTCGTCGCCAACCTCCCCAGATTCATCGGCCGCGAAGCAGAGCCGAATCCTCCGTGGCGACGATAGGGGTTCCAGCCGCGCTATCGAAGCAGCTGCCGGGGTGGATGGGCACACGACGAGGGCGGCAGCGAGCTCATCAAGCATCGGGTCCATCCGAACGGGGGTGCTCGTATCCACAGGGCTGGAGTGCAATTGGGTCGGCGCCGGTGGCGGAGTTGTCGACGATGATGTTGACCCTTGATCGCATGCTCCGGTGCCCCCGGCGGCGTCGACGATAGACTCCATTGGCGCCCTCCACAACCCCCTTTGTGGCCCCATCCGATCCACCGAGTGGGGCGCGCGAGTCACGAATACAGCTTCAAGGTATGGACACGAATACAGCTATTAAGGTAAACCTTACCTTTGTGGTTGGCGGTTTCGATCCTGACTCGTTAATATTCTTCCATCTCAAATTCTCAATCCATTTTCACAATTCAACTCGTGTCTGCCTTCCTCGTTCTTTTCCAATAAATACTCTTTTAATAAGATCATCTCTATCTGCTATTTTTCCCCCGAGTCCAAGGGGACTATATTAGTTAGAATCGACATAGCACATTTCTAAATTGTACATAAAAAAATCGTGAATAAAAAATGCACAATATTCTATTTGAATTCTTCCATCATCTTCTTGCTTGGTGGCTTTCTTCGATACAAAGGATGCTCTAGATGAATAGAGACTCGTTTTTGAGAAATCTAACATGGATTACAAAAAGAGTTCAAGCGGGAGAAAGAAAGAAGGGGGAGGAAACGGGGAACAGGGGAGCAGGGCAAGTACTAATAAACTCAGGAAACAAAGAATGAAACAAAATACAGCAGTGACAAGACTGCTAGCAGCACTTCTAGGAGAAATTTTCGAATAGAGACTCGTTGAATGTCGGTGCCAAAGTGTAGCGCTGCTGAGTCCAATGATCAATCCTAATGCCATAGGATCCAACATTTCAGAACAAGTAAAATGTATATAAATTGATGAAACAATATCGATAATTACATAATTGTCCTTGTTGGGATGGCCACAAAATTTGACGGTCTGCAGAGCCCCGCTTTGTGCACGCGTATATTGTTATTTTCACCGATTTTTCTTCTTATTATTGCTATTAGGTTTGCGTTTGTATATTACTCCGAGGAGCATTCAAAGTCGTATAAGGACAAGGGGAGCTGTGCCAAATTGATTGGTGATGCTCTTGCTAATAACAAATATTTATTTGTACGGGCGCCCCAATTCCAACTGTTTGTTTTTAAAAGATGGCAAAAAGATTTATCAAGATTTTATTAGACAAATAAAAAAACATAAAAAAATTACAAACCACTTTCCACTCTGCTCACTCCACCCACCACTACTGCTCAAACTACTACAAAATCTACTCACAACATCGAGAACAGCGGAGCGAAAAAAGACGCCCAAAAGAAAAAAGGACAAAAAAGAAAAACCTGGCCTTGGACTACTACCCCTTTCGACCAGGGCAAAAGCGTCAATTCCTCCGCCTCCCCGTCGTCCATCGTTAAGATCGCCAGGGCTCCTCCTGTTCTGTGTCTTGCGTTGATTCCATCGCCATCTTGCTCTGCCTCCTCCGATGTGTGACGTTCCCGCCGTCGCCTCCGCAATGCGGCGCGCGCTGGAGCGATGCAACAGCGGTCCAGGGTGTCCGTGCGGCGGAGACTGTTCTCCCCCTTCCTCCCGCGGCCCGTCCTCAGCTGGTGGCGCTACCGCCAGCGGTGATGGATCCGCCGGCAGCTCCTCCGGCGGAGGCTCCTCTGACGGTAGTTCTTCCGGCCGCGGTTTGTCCCACCCATCCGAGACCGACGAACCCTCCTCCGAAGCCAGCTCAGAATCCGAGGTAAGAGTGACCCCGGGACCCCGCCCGCCTCGGATCAAACCTAGCTTTTCTGTGTACGCTGATTCATTCCCCCCAGATTGCAATCTCATTTTTCCCAAATCTGTAGGCTTCGAGTGATGCAGAGGTTCCTTACGGTGTCCCAGTTCAGGAGTGGGAAGGACTCGAAGCAGTGGACATCCAGGAATGTGACCATGGACTCATGGCCGTCATGAAAAACTATTGGGGTGGGGTGAGACAAAAGTCGTCGTTTCCTTGGTTGTCCCCTGCAGGTAAGAATTGGATACCTGAGCCATTGCAAAATCGTCAACGTGATGCATCTTGCCACTAATGGTTAATTCCTTTCTCTTTTTGGATTGTTGCAGGACGGTCAGTGCAGCTATGTCCATTGGCTCGATGAGCTATGGCCGGTCAGGGCTCAGGCCGCGCTGTCAGCTCTCTGAGGGGAGGTGAAAACCACCCAGCGTCGCGTTGATCGAGTGAGCGAGTCCCTTGTTGCAGCAGCGAGGCTGCAGGTGGACGCCTCCCAGAGGATCGAGAGGCTGAAGGAGGATGCAGCTCGCACAAAGAGGTTGGCCGAGCGTATCTGTACCTCATACCATAAGAGGACCGTGTATGCAGTCGTTGACAAGGCAAAGTTCCTGAATGTCATCTACTGCCTGGTGGGCGTTGTCTTCCTCCTGATCGCTTGGCTGTTCCTCAAGGTGTAAGTGTGCCTGCCTGCCATAGTGTTTGTATTTTGCTTGGAGGCATAACATGCTTTTGGTGATCCTCTGATGTTTCTTGAACTAGAGCTAGGTTTACTTTTGTTGCTTTTGTCGATGGTAGGATGTAGATACCAGTAGTTTTGTGAGAAATGCCAACCGGCCTTGGTGGTAGTTAGTGGGTTTGACAGTGCCCTGTCATGGATGATGCTTAATGTGCCTTGTGCCTTGCCATGGTTTGTAAAAGTTGACAGACGTGCATGCTAGTTTAATGGTACTTGGTAGGTTTCTGAAAATACACCTCTGCCCTCTCTGAATCATAGATATAAGATTCGCCCATTAGTTTCTATGTTTTCCTTTCAATCCATCCGATGGAGGAGGGAAGATTAGGCTCTCTGGTACTATTGAATATCCTCTTTACATAATAGTGCCACTTGATTTGGTTGCAACTGCTTCTGTTGAAAGGTTCTTCTATTACGTTCTTTCCAAATATTCCACCAGAAATATATTATAATTCCATCAAAATTTCTTATTTGATTTTTATCAAACTTGGTTCTGCATCCACGCCACACTTTATGAATTGAGCCCGTCATGTCCACTGTGTCCAGTACTGTTAACTGCAAATATCTCTTGATCTCTTCCCACACTTGTTTCGTGAAGTGGCAATCTTTGCATAGATGCATTGGGGTTTCAGGTTCTAATCCGCAAAGCTTACATATAGGATCATTAGGCCAATTCCTCTTTGCTAAATTGTTGGCAGTTAAGATCTTTTTCTATAGGAGTGTCCATGCAAAAATCTACACTTTGGTTCAGCTTTAGCCTTCCAAATAGGCAGTAATATGAGTTTAGAGAAGGATCCCTCAAACTGAATTTGGTATGCACTTTGGGTGGAATACTCTCTATTTTCTGTCCATCTCCAACGGATTGTATCTTCTGTGTCGCTATTTAGGTTTGTGATGCTGACTCTTTCCCATAGGAGGTCCACATATTGATGTAGCTCCTCAGGTGTCTGGATTGGAATAATATGCCGCACCCATCTGTTGTCCTGCATGGCATTGAACACCGTTATCTTCCTTTTGGATTTTTGGTATAGTAAAGGTGCTATGGATTTAGCTGTTGCCCCGTCTATCCAAGCCGAAGTCCATCTCCTATGTTGACTACCGTCGATGCCGCAAAGAGTTCTCTATCTTTATCATCACACGGTAGGTCCAACTCAGTCCACGCTCTATCTTTATGCTTCCACTTGAACCACAGCCAACGGAGGCGTAAAGCCCTGGAGAAATGTTCTAGGTCTAAGATTCCTAGTCCACCTTTCTTTTTTGGCCTGCAAGTCTTCGGCCAGTTCACAAGGGAGTGACCCCCGTGGACCTTATCTGGAGTCTCTCCCCTCCATAAGAAACTCCTCCTTAGCTTGTCAATTTGCTTGATTAGCCATTTCTGTTCTGGAAATGCCGTCATATGGTAAATTGGCTGCGATGACAGGACTGTTTTGACAAGGGTCTCTCTTCCTGCCGTGTTCAACATTTTTCCCTTCCATCCTGGCAGCCTCTCACCAATTTTATCAATCAAAGGCTGTACCTCTACTTTCCTTAGCTTTCTTGTATGAAGCGGGAGACCCAAATACTTCCCTGGGAATTTACAAATCTTGCCGGGGAAGTTTTGTAGTATGTGCATTACACCATCTTCTCCCAACCGAATAGGGTAAATGTCCGTCTTTGTCATGTTAATCTTAAGACCAGAACACTCCCCAAAGAAGATTAGGATCTTGTTCAGACTGTCAAGATCTGAGGCTGACGGGTCTACAAAAATGGCGGCATCATCTGCGTAGAGTGAACACCTTAGCTTTGCTGCCTTTGGTAGAACCGGTTTAAGGAGATTTTTCTCCGCTGCTAACTCAATGATGCGTTGCAGTGGGTCAATCGCCAAAATGAACAACATCGGCGACAGAGGGTCGCCTTGTCGCAGTCCTCTGGCATGTTTGATTGCCTCCGTTGGTTGTCCATTCACCAAGACCTTGGAGGATGCCGTTCCAAGTAAGACCGTCATCCAATCTCTCCACTTGGTGCTAAAACCTAAAGCCTGGATAACCTCCAACAGAAATGCCCATCCTACAGAGTCAAAGGCCTTTGAGATATCCAGTTTAACGAAGAGTGCCGGTTTCTTCTTTCGGTGTAGTAGTTGGATCACCCGCTGTGAGTAAATGAAATTGTCATGTATACACCTTTTTTTGATGAAAGCGTTCTGAGCTGTGGAAACCAGATCATTTAGTCTTGGTGACAAGCGGTTTGCAAGTAGTTTCGTGATTATTTTGACCACACTATTTATCAGGCTTATCGGTCTATAGTCAGAGATAGTGGCGGCCATCTGGTTCTTTAGGAGCAGTACAATATTGGCTTTATTGATCAGGTTCAGTCTTGCAGTTCGATGGGCATAAAAACTTGCCACCGCTTGTGATAGATCCTCCTTGATAATCGGCCAGCATTTCTTGTAGAACAGTCCTATGAAACCATCTGGCCCTGGCGATTTCTCTGCCGGCATTTCTTTTATGACTCTAGCTATCTCCTCTTTGGTGAATGGGGCATCCAGATCATCAAGCTCATGACTTCTGTACCCAATGGACTCCCAGTTTATCGCTCTGGTTCTAGTGTTTGGGGTACCCATGATTTCTGAAAATTGTTCTTGTACTAACTTTGATTTATCCTGTTGAGAGACTACAATTCCTCTACGGCTCATCAAGGAGGGTATAAACATTTTCCTTCTTCGTGCACTGGCGTGAAGATGGAAAAACCTGGTGTTGGAGTCCCCGTGCCTGATCCATGTGAGACGGGAATGCTGTCGGGCCCTACTCTTTTGGACTGCTGCCATGCCAAGTGCCTTGGTCTTGAGGTACCGTTTGAAATTTTGCTCCTCATGTGTCAGGTCTCTTTCTTCCTGTGCCCGTTCAATATTTGCTAGTGTAATGTTCAGAATTGCCCGTCTAATCTTCCAATTGCTAAAGTTTTTCCTCCTCCATAGTTTTAGTGCTCTGGCCGTGCGTGTTGGCTTGACATGCAGGCGTAGGATAGCATCTTGTGTATTGACAGTACCACTCCAGGCCTGTTGAACCGTCTCTAGGAAATCCGGTCCTCTGATCCAGCTCGCTTCGAACCTGAAACCTCTGTAGAATTCATAATTCATATCACCTTGAAGAAAGAGTGGGCAATGGTCTGAACCCAATGATGCTAGAGCTTGAAGGTGTGTGCGTTGAAAAATATTCAGCCACTCTGCTGAGGTAAAGAAGTGATCAATCCTTGTCATTGTAGGTCTCACTTGTTCATTACACCAGGTAAAACGTCTCCCGTGTAGTTCAATTGGTACCAGGTATAAATTATCAATCGTTGCTTTAAAACCATTCAAGAGAGAGATTTATGCGGTTGTTATTTTTGTCCTGAGCCCTGTATATAAGATTGAAATCCCCCAAAAGCAACCATTCTGATAGCATGTGTTGTTTCAATTGTGTTAATTCCTGCATGAAGAGCAACTTATCTGCATCAGATTGCGGGCCATACACTCCTGTGATTGACCATTTTTTGTTTTCTGCCAACATCGTGATCGTTGCTGAAATTGCGTTGGTCGTGCTATGGCAGTTGTCAATTGTGAAGAATCGATCGGACGTCGTGAGTAGAATCCCACCTGATGCCCCAACTGCCGGTAGATAAACCGCGTTCTGTACCATGTCATTTCCTACCGTTTCGGCAAGTAGGGTATTGGACCATACTGCTATCTTAGTCTCCTGGAGGCACACCACCGATGCACCCGATGACAAGATTTGATTACGAACACTCGCCCTTTTGGCTCCGTCATTCAGGCCTCTCACATTCCAGCAAATAATATTACAATCTTTTGTCGCCATATAAAAAACCTTGCAACGACTTGGAGAAACTCAGCAAATAATCAACTAAGAGTTCATTACCACAAACACTGCAAGGGCCACCAGCCCACACACCATATCTGCTCTGTCGGCCCGATGACCGACAGGCCATGGTTCGAATCCCTGTTTTAAGGTTACAGGCCACATGCTGGTGACACCAGGTCCACCAGATTCTCAAACGAAGTCCACTAATGATGACAAATAAAAGGAAGAGCCCGAATGGCTCGCCACGAAGGGCACTACTATACAACGGGCCCACGGCCCATCCTTCACCAGAAGGAGACACTAACATGGTGATGAGAGCTACTTTGTTTGGAGGCCCATCAGGCTTCCAGACCCACCTGGGCCGCCATCCTCTGACTGATGCCGCGTCCCTTGGACTTGCCTTGCTCGATCATGACCTGAATCGCATCCATCTTGGGCTTTTCGATCGGCCTCTGGAAATGCAGACCCTTGTCATTGATAGCCAGCTACTGCTGCATCAGCTTGAACGTCTTCGTCAGTGCCTTCTGTATCTCTTCAGCCTCATTGGCCTTGTTCTCCTCTGCCACGATGACCTTGTCCTCCACCACCCTGGGCTCTGTCGAGATCTGAACCTCGTGCCTGTCAGCTGGCTCTGCAGCAAATGGCATCACATTTGGTTGAGGGAGGTAAATTTCTCTTTGCAACAGGTCCTCTACACGGTCACAAAAAGAGGAGGCATGAGGCATTATGTTGTTACCCTTGAGAGGAACACACTGTCATCTGGAGTGACCCTTGCTGGAGGCTTGAGCTCGGTCATGACAGGATCTGCGAACGACACCTTCTTCGGCTTGTCACCCTTGCTGTTGTTCTTCACCCTCTAGAACTTGATCTTCTTCGTCGCCGCAGGGGGGCCGCTGCCACCCTGCTCCTGCCACTGTGCCACCTGGAGGAGCTCAGGCAGTCCTGCACCCCACTCCGGCACCGCGGGTTCCTGACCCAGCTGGCCACAGTGCGGTGACGGCGAGTGCCCTGTTGCAGACGCTCGCGGTCATAGTCGTAGTCGTCGTCGTCGTTGTCGTCTCTGCTCGGACAACGGCTCTGGTCCCTGTTGTGCTGCCTCCCCTGACGCTCTGGCATACGCTCGCCCACCGTATCTGGAGCCCCATAGGACCAGACCATCTCCCTGACTGGGTTGCAGTTGACGTGTCCACCCGTCCTTGGGCGGCCCTGTAGAAAAGTGAGATCCTGCACGATCTCCAGATGGTTGCGCAATAGGAAGACATGAACACGCTTGGTGTCGACCGGCTCGTCACGATGGGTCGGCGCCATCGGGAGAGGGACAGAGGCTGGTGTCCGCTCCTTGTCCGGCTCGGTGACGGAGAGCCAGACCTCGTTGGGGATGTTGTTGGGGTTGCGGCACCACGCCCACAGGTCGAAGGTCCTGGTCCTCTCGCGACGGTGCGTCTTCTCCTCCAGGTAGTGGATGGCGCAGCTGTCGCCCAACGCCTATGCCGCCACCTCAGGCGCCCAGCAATGGATGGGGACGCCCTCGATCCGCACCTTGACGCGGAAGTCCCAGGTGTCGTTGGTGGCGTGCAGGCGCTCATTCCAGGGGGCGAAGTGGAAGTGGCGCCCCTGCTGATGAGCCCCCCACGGTCCAGCACACGCTGCCTGATGTCGGAGTCGGAGAAGATGCAGAGGAACTGCTCGGGGTAGTGCTTGACGATCTGAAACTGGCCGTGGCGCAGGTCGAGCTTGGAGAGGAAGGCGTCGCTGAGGTGGTACGCCTCGGTGTCGTGGCTGTCCGAGGTAAGCCAGCAGACGACAGCCCGGTCGACAAGGTCGTCCCGACGGCGCTTGATGGATCCCGTCGCGGAGACCGCGCAGTAGGCGCGCGTCGGCCTCGCCCGGGGATCACCAGGGTACCTTGCCGCCATCGGATCCGCTCCCAGGACCACCTCCGCGAAGGAGCGGTGATCTCTTGCTGCTGAGTGGTTTAGGCGCTGTGGCTTGTGCGTTCCTCCTCGCTGTGATGCTGAACGGTCCCTTTATAGTGGGGAGGGACCGTCCCCTTCTTGCACTGGTGAGCTCTGTGTCCAGGAAGGGAGCATTTCCAGAAAGAATTTATTCTGTTTTGTTTAAACTCCCCCCAAATTGCTAGGGGGTGCACCAGAAAGAGTACTTCTACCTCTTTGAGCTCTAAAGTAATCAATTTGCTTCTGTAAATTAATTTCCCAGTCAACTATTCCAAACCTTTGGCTATAGCATGTCTTGAGCTAGGATATTTGACGATGAGATATGGATAGACTTACCTTGAAACATTTAGGGTATAATTGAGACCGCTTTACTCATTTTTTTTGAGCTCCGTAACTCCGTTCCACGTTTGGAGCAGAGTTTGTGAACTTTCCTAATAAACAGGCCTTACTTCATGACAGACATACTTTCAGTATCTCTTTTATTAAATAAATATTTTTTAATAAAAATAATAGTGGTTAAAGCTATATTTTATAGATCACGTCATATATATGCGAAGTGTGAATTATTAGTGACCGGAAGGTATATGTGCAACCAAACGCATTCTAAAACCAAGTCAGTTAAATTTTGCAACAATTCCCTTCGAAATGGCACTGCCTATACCAGAAGACATATATTGTACCCTCAGCGACAAAAGCAAGGATCATCAACATATATGCCGTCTAAATCTTGGACACAGAAGAAAAATAATGGTCTAGAGTAGTTTACATGGAGTAAGAGAACACTGGCACCGGCGGTAGTGCAAAAACGGCACACACGGGTACACATGCAGGCAGGCAGAGACAACACAGCAGCACTGTTCCGATCTGGGGCATGGATGTCGACGATCACGCGAGCGGCTCGATCGCGTCTTGTCTTGAGAGACTCAGAGAGCTCGCGCCTTGACGATGTCCATGCTCATCTCGCTGGGGTCGGTGGCCTGCAGCTCCAGCTGGATGCCGTCCAGCTCCCTCTTGAACCGGTCCTTGGAGCTCGCGTACAGCATCTTGCTCCTCACCCTCGACGTGTCCGGGGACCTGGGCGATGCAATGCAATGCATATATATATATATATATATATATATATATATATATATATATATATATATATATATGCATTTCGATCGGCAGTGATTTCGCATACACATGTACGGATCGAGATGATATCGATACGGCGAATTGAAGAGATCATGCAGCAAGCATTAGTATATACAATCGGACGTACGGTCTCGATGTACATTCCATTATTACATACCAGGAGATGAAGAAGATCTTGCTCTTCTGGCAGTTCTCGTCGGTGGTGAAGTCGAAGTCGAAGACGGCGTAGCGGCACTCGCTGTCGGGCATGGAGCCGGTGAAGTCGTCGTAGGTGTCGCCGGGCTGCCCCAGCCTGTCCACCACCACCTGCTGCGTCTGCTCGTTGATCTTGAACGTGATGAACCGGAAGCTCCGCTTCGACTTGAGCTCCTGGAACTTGAGCTTGCACTCGTCGCTCACGGCCATCCCCGACGCCGAGTTCGCCTGCGTTGCGTTGCATGATTTGTTATTTAATTTGCCACAACAAACAAGATCCACACGCGCGCATCACCGTTGGAAAATTATACGTGTGAAATGAAAGATCATCAAGTGCTCACTCACCATGCTTGATGGGTTCGTTCTGTTTCCACAGCCGGGCGGGGCTCGACGGTGGCGGGCGAGGAGGGGACGACGGGGAGGCGGTGCGCAATGGCAATGGCGATGGCGATCGCGCCGAGACGGGGGAGCGAAGGTTTTCAAGGCCTGGAATAGAGGGAAAGGGAGCAGGCGAAATATAGGAAACGGGACGTGAGGCCGGCGCCATGCCGCCACGTTAGGAGGAGGAGGCCGCGCTTGACCAAGCACGTCCCCTCCTTCGTGCGCGGCCGGTAGCGGCGCGGTAGGCATGCGCGCCATCGTCGCTTCAACACAACACGAGGAACACTAACCGTTACCGTGAGCTGTGACAGCGAAGCGACATGGCTGGCTTGTCATCGGATTCACCTTTGCTAGTTTTGGCACAACATGAGGAACACAATTCTCTAGCGTCCGAACATTAGAAGTAAACACAGATTGCCACCAGGACGGCTGGTTTATCTTGTGCTCTTCAAGGGGCGAACAGGAAACACGTCAAAGTAAAACCGCATCTTGATGGGTCATCTGGATGTGAAAACTGAGCAAATCCCATATTGTAATCGTTCTTCTACTGGTTTTTGCATAACCCAATGCTAGCCAAACAATTAGAAGAACACTTAGGGGCAACCAGAGGCGTATGTAAGTTGGTAAATGTACTCTCATCGTCATCAACGTTACACAACCACTTGATAGTACAGGGTTGTCCAGAAAGATCATTTGTATCTTAAGCTAAAACAAAATTTCCATTCTTTAACCAAAGAATTTAACAACTTTAGGAGTCTGTTTTGCTTTTGTCTTCACACTGGGGCTCTTCTCATCGCTTCCCGTCCCTTTAGCTGGTTTTGAACCTGATTGCTTTGCCTTTTTTGATTTGGCGGGTTTTGGTTCTTCTTCATCAACGAAATCGTCTTCAAGGTCATCTCCACCATGGTGAGTGGCAGGACCTTCCTGATTGTGCTCTTCCATGTTGACATCTGATATAAGAAAAATAAATCAGACATTAGCTATTCTTATTCCAGCACTGGAGAACTACAGAAGTTCAATTGAATTAGCAGGTCAGCTTAATGACCATCTCAATGTAATGCAACAAATTGGAATTTATTTCAGCCAGCCCTCAACAATTTAACAAATAAAAAGCAAACACCATCCATCCTCACAGTGTGATACCATGATACGCAGCATAGACGCTGATACAGAATTGCTATCCAAAATTAAGAACAAATTAATTATATTCCTTCCTGAATCATCATTCCATGAAGATGGTAAAATTATTTCCATTTTCAAATATACCAGACAACAGTATGGTCCATATTCGTATAGACCATTACAAATTTACAATACGCAAAACACGTGTCTGCTTACTGCAGAGACTGGACAATAACAATAGGCAGGTTGAATATATAAATCAATCATAAGAACATTGCATATGCTGTTTCATGCTCCAAATCTCGATACCGTGTAAAATAATGATATTGCAAAGACACGTTAAGTAGATTTTGGGTCTGCTTACCATCATCTCTGGAGGATGTCCAATCTCGCTTCCCTTTATTCGGACAATGTCTGGCCAAGTGGGTAACTTCTCCACATTCCTTACAACAGCCACCCTGAACATAGTATGGAGTCGGAGATTTCAAATTAATAGAAAAACAAAACAAATCAAGTAGAAGCAGTCTCAACATTAATTAAAAAAAATGCTTCAACATTAAAGAGTATTGATGTCTGAAAACATGATTTTCATCAGATAGGTCTGTGCAGGACCACCAGGGGATGGACTTAGGAGATTATTAGAGGGGCTTCAAATTCAATCAAGAAGTGATATGAGCTGTTCATTATCTGAATTCTGAGCAAGGATAACCATCAGAGCGAATTGTAATAAGTTTACTGGATTTAAAGGTAAATCGGATAGAACTCATAGAAAAAAATTCTAAAGTTCCTCCACTTAGAATCTTATCAATCTTCACCATATATTTGAAGACTTCCCAATCCATTTGTTTGCATGATGCACCATTATGCAAAACAAGAAAGAAAAAAAACTCGGTTCTCAAGCTGGAGGTGACCACAACAGATTATAGCAACTAAAAAGAATGATAATGTGACAAAAAACACTTCCATTTATGCATGAGATCTGTTAAATTGCACGCACCGACCGGTTCAACCCAAAAGCTTAAGCGATTGGGAACAGGTGGGCAATGCACTTATACACACTTCAACACCCCCACTCAAGAGCAGCCAGAGAGAGGCACAAACGTGGAAATAAAGGGGCAGAGGACCTAAGTAACCAAGTGAACCCAAAAGCTTAAGCGATTGGGAAGAGGTGGGCAATGCACTTATACACACTTCAACAAGAGCATGATATATTGCTTAAAATAAATTATTGCCACATAATTGAAGCAATGCCTTGCATTCGCAGTATCATAATTGAGAAGGCATGAGCGAGTATCATAAATTACCTTTGGATAGATGCCATGTTTGTTTTCAGGGCAGTTCTTGCTCAAATGTCCTTGCTGTTTGCAGATAAAGCAGCTTGCAAAATTCGTCCCCCCTGCAGACAGAAACCACAGAAGAAAAGGTAACACCGCTAGCAGGCATAAAGTAACAGAAATGCCTACAATGGATGCACGAGGATTACCATTCTCAATGGGCTTGGGGCACTTGGAAAGAGAGTGTCCAGATTCACCACAGTTATAGCAAAATTTCTTCAAATTTCCCTCGCTTTTGTCAGGGCAGTTCTTCAGGCTATGGCCCTGCTCCCTGCAAAGCAAGCAAATCTGAAGAAAAAAACTTGTATTATTATATTTTTCAAGGAAAGCAAAACAGATCACTTAAAATGAAGCTATCATTTATGAAAGCAACAGACAGAAAAATAAACAGTTAGAATCACTAAATTAAACCCAGTAATTAACAAGAGCATGTGACAGCACGAAGCTTCCAGTTCATCATATAATCACTAATCAACATGGCACATGTTCACCAAAACTTCAACAGAGAGTTTACATCTAGCAAGTATGTGCGAGAAGTTGCCCAACAACAGTCTTAGACTATTGAAAATCTCATCAATCATCATCATCCAATCATGCCCCATCACTTGTTCGGTTCTAAACTTCTGAAAGTTCTGCCCAACAATGACCCCCCCAAAACACTTCCAAGGTCAGGTACAATGCTACATCATTCAGCGTCCATGGAATCTTTGGCTCACCCTAAACAAAACTATCTCAAACTAATAGCATTACAAGGTTCTAAATACGGCGCGTCTATTTCAATGTTACTTTTGTCGGTTCGTACCTTGTTCTTTTCCCAGACGGCCTTCTCGGGGCAAGCCTTGGCGACGTGGTCGGTGGACTTGCAGATGAAGCAGCTTTCCCCGGGGCGCATCCCGGGAACCCGCAGCGGGTGCTTAAACCTCCCCGTGCCGGCCTTCTTGGGCTTCTTGAACGCACTCTTCTTGTTCTTCTTGCTCTTCTTTTTGGGGCCGTCGGCAGAAGCGGCGGGCTGTGGAGGGAATAGGCCTGGGTTTGCCTCCCGGAAGCGCTTCCGCGCCTCCCGCTGACGCTTGTTCGCCATCTATGGCCACGCCGGCTCTTCCTCGCGCTTGTTTGCTATGGCTGGTCTTCCTCGGTGGCGGCGGCGGCGGCGGGAGGGGAGAAGCGTGTGGGCACCGGAGCAGGTCGGAACTCGGAAGGGGTTCTTTCGGGTGTAAGGGGCGCTTTATGATTCGTGCTTTCCTACTAGACCGACGGATTTCTTACTGGAAGTCATTTTACCAGCGCAAATCTGTCGAGGTTTTTTTCTGTCAAAAAAGGAGTAAGTACATATCATCAACGCAGAATCGATCGATTGCTATCGCACAAAAACAAAAACAAAACAGGAGAATCGATTTGAAGAACATTTGGAGGGGACAACTGCTGCCCCCCGAGCTTTTATTTCTCAGACATGTCGCTGCAACTGAATGATCCATTGATAAACAGAAAATGAGTGTACGCAAAATCTTTCTCGATAAGATCACAGACAATATCCTGTTTGCAATGAACTGTTCCAAGTTTACAAACGTCTTGCCTAAAACTAGTACATTTGAAATTCAAGGACAATGTCATTGGTCCTACTCCAATTCATTGCTTGTACAGAGACTCCCAAAGAGCGCCGAGGTCAACATTGCCTCCTGAAACAATTATCCCTATCTTGCTACTCTCGTGCCAAGCAGAGCTTTGCTTAAACTCATCGGACAGTGCTGCGGCCAGGCCAATTGCGCCACTAGGCTCAACAGCCACCTTCAGGATCTCATAGCACATTTTCATGGCGTCCACAATGGCAGCGTCATCCACAACTATAACATCGTCCACCAAGTCACGCACCAAAGGCCTAAAATACAGAGATCAAATGTACCAAATTCCAAAAGGAAAATAAAAGAAAAAAAGTTGAATATGAACGAATGCTGAGCTTAGGGCACTCACAATGCAGACTCTATCATAGAATCTAAAGCTATTTATTACCTCGAACAGTGTGGACTTAGAGTCTAACTAAGACCTGGAATCTTATTTTTTCTACCTCTTCTTTCAATAAATATGTTGCCACGTCAGCAAAATACCATAAATAAGGGGGTAATAAATTGTCTTGGACTCTGTGATAGAGTCTTGCATTGCAAGTGCCCTTAGAAGTGGTCTAGAGTATTGCTTCGGAAAACTTGATATAATGAAATATAATAATTCTTTGTGAAAGCACCTCTTGTGTGGCAGTGGAGCTGTGGGTGCATGACATCACGACTCTACCCATTTAGGGTTCAAGTCCTGGTCCACATGTTTAAAAAGATTAAAGACTATGTGCATCCCTTGTTGGTGTAGATTAATTTCATTATATAAAAAAAATACAGTGCTCCTTTCACTTCCAGTATCATAATTCTCAGTGTAACTGGAAGTTCTACCCGAACAACCTAACATTGAGTATTGGCAGTGTTGCAAATCAGTCCAGGAAATTAACTCAAGAAACCTTCTGGCCAAATAACATTTTCACCAACGTGCCAACAAACAAGGGGGGCATTTTAGAAAGGTTCAAAAGAATAACAAATCAAGCAAAAAGGATTATGAATATTTGTTGCAAATTGATTTACCATGTTAAGTCACCAAGAAAAGCTCGTAGTCCATCAGCAATGGTGTTTGTGGAAGCCAATGTGATGATCTTTCCAGCAGCCTTAGACTGCGCAGAATCATCAGCCCCTTTAGGTTCTGCTGCCAGAATGCGTATCGACGGGTTTATGGCCTTTGCAGCAAGTGCCACACCAGAAATTAAACCACCGCCTATAGTTCAGCCCAAAAAGAAATGCTAGTTTAACAACGAAATTATATCATTTACATCACAAAAAAAGTTCATGTAGTACATACCACTAATGGGAACAATTATCGTGTCAATTTCAGGAACTTGCTCCAAAAGTTCAAGAGATACTGTACCCTGACCACTGAAAATCATAACAAACTGCCATGCATTAAGAATTTAAGAGACATATCAGCAATGCACAAAGTGAAACCTGAGAAACTGGTTTGATTCAGAAAAGGTTCATATGATACCAGTATTTTTTTTTTTGGTTAATATTTTACAGTACACAGTCAATGGGTTAAGCAGCCTTTTTATATCATGTCATTTTGCTTCCTTTTGTGCCTGTTTGCACAATCAAACTTATGCCCCAAGTTCTTTCATTTCCCTACCCACATTTCCTGAGATCTGCAATCTTCTATAAAAACATGGTCTTATTTTTGTCTAAAAATAAAAAATGGGTATTCATTTAGAACAAATGGCCCAACAAGCAAAATAAAAAAGTTGGTTGATGTGCTAACATCAGAATCAAGCGACTCCATATCCCTGTAATCATTTCACTAGAAGAATCCATTGGCCCTGAAGTCAACATCTGATTGAAATTCTTCGTACATTGGACATCACGACATCCATGGTTCACTAGTCCTCAATATTCCAGGGAGGATAAAGGACTCCACAAAGGTGAACTGACTGCTAAACCTACATGCTCTGTCCTTCAGTAAACTGCTAATGAACCCATTTTTTTGGGCACATTGCATTCAAATCATAGTGATCATCGCCCCCCCCCCCCCCCCCCCCCCCAAAAAAAAAAAACCATCAGTTCCAAATGCTGAACTGATTTCTCAGGAATAACAGGGAGATAAGTCAAGTTATACACTAAATCCACCTTACCAAAGCAATGTCTAAGCCATTGTGAAATAAAACAGATAAATAACCTCATTGAATGTTGGACACATCTCTAGCTTTATGGATATAGTAATATTTATGTAATATAGGAGTTAAACGAAAAAGAAAGTTTTTCATGACCAAAAGTCGAAATCGCACCTGATAGTGTATTTATTATTGAAGGGATGAATAAGAACAGCACCAGTCTCCTCCTGGACTCTTTTACAAACAGATTCTCTCGATTCAATGCTGACATCACTCCAGATAATACGACCACCATAACGCTTAACATTTTCAACCTTACACGCTGGTGCATTTCTTGGAATGACAATGTGTGCAGGTATGCCACGCAGCTTTGCAGCCAAAGCCACGGCGGCGGCATGGTTCCCACTGCGAAGAAACCATCCTACCATATCAGCACCTTTCTGTCCTACAGATGCCTAGAAAACGTGCAGAAAGAACAATGAAGCTAGCACCAAACCTGCTATGTGTCACAACGCCCTTTGATGCCTGCTCCTCGTCAAGTGCGAATATCGAATTCGAAGCACCTCGGATCTTGAATGCGCCCCTACATAACATAGTATTTCCCCATTGAAAAAAAACCCAGTACAGTACCAAATACAGTGCATCCCAGAACTGAATAACAAGAAATCGGTCAGTAACCCTCACGCTTTCTGGAAGCACTCGCACTTGAAGAAGAGCCGCTTCCCCACCAAGGCATCGATGGACGCCGACGACAGAACGGGCGTCCTGTGGACGTAGGGCGCAATGCGTGCCTGCGCCTCCCTGATGGAATCAATGTCGGCAGCATAGCCCTGGCGTCCCCTGCTGTCACCGGCGCCGTCTCTGCTTCCCATCAGGCCTAGTACAGAGAATCAGTTCTATATATACACCGCTATAAGTGCCAGGCGATTGAATATAGCACGGGAGGGAAGGTTCAGTTGAGACCCCCAAATTTATTGGAAAAAAAATAAACTACGCTACTATACTAGAGCTCCAGCACGCCACAAACTGGGTGAATTGGAGTATCCGTCCGAGCAGGAAAGATTTCGAATCGATTGGTTGCGGCAAAGAAAAGATCCTGTAGAACAAGACTGGGAAGTAGAAGAATCCCTGGAGAAGAAGTAGGGCTTTCTTACCAACAGCAGAAGACACCAATCGAGGTCCGGATCGCCCGGTGATTGTAGACCTCGCCTCTCCAGTTCGACACTACGCGCCAAGGACTAGCAGAGGAGAACGAGGACAACGACTGCAGATAGAAAGTAGAGGTTTCCGAGAGGATGAGGAGGCCTCTCCCTGCGTGGCCCACTCAGAAGACTCGGCCCATTAGAGGCCCAATTTCACTCGACCTGTGTGCTCCACAGGCTGTGAGGCCGACGGGAATGTTTATCACTTTTCAGAAACCAAACTGATGCAGAAGAATGAATCCTATACCTCTGAGATCAGCAGATAGTGAGGGGGAAAAGTGAAGTGGTTTGTGTAGGACATGGCATGCACGAGCACCGATCAGTTAGTTGGCACCGTACAGCAGCAGTGGCATGCCGGCACTGGCGTCTCTCCGGCTGGTACAATATTGCACATCTTTGGGAAGAGCTCTTGACTGACCGGTGGATCGGACTTCCAAATCGATGTAGGACGCGGAAGCAAACAATCACATGCATGGCTACACTTACTACCGAGAGCAACTCCAGCCCACCTCCTAAACAGGCTTTTATTCTAAATCTAAAAACTTAATAAAAAAAAATCAACTTCAATCCACCTCCCAGCCCATCTTTAAACAGACTCCTATTTCAAATCTAAAAACTTAATAAAAAAATCAACTTCAATCCACCTCCTAGTTAGACTCTAATTTTAGGAGACATCTTCAAATTTAGTTCCAGCCCCCACCTACGGGAGCCTCCTATCCCCTCCCCGACCCGTACGCGGTCACACCCAGACGCCGCCACCCCGCCGCCGCTCCTCCACCGCCGCCACCGCCACCGCTCCTCCACCGCCGCTACCCCGCCGCACCTCTTCCCACACGCGGCCACACCCCGCTCCTCTCCCCCGCCGCCGCTCCTCCACCGCGGAAGCTTCTCCCCACCCCGCCGGTCACCGCACGGAGCACCGCCGCTCCTCCCTTTGTTCGCCCAGCAGAGGGAGAGGGCAGAGGAGAGGGGAGGCGAGGCCGATCCGTACTCCGCCATACTCAGCAGCAGAGGGGACGCGAGGCAGAGGGGAGGGGACGCGAGGCCTCCTTCTCGGTACTCAGCAGCACGCGACGCCGCCGGTACAACGCCGTCGCTGGTGCTCGCCGGTGAGTAATCCACCCCCACCTATCCATCGGTCATCGCTTAGTTCCTCCGTCTTCGCTAGGTGCATAGGCTAGTCTGAACTCTGAATCATAGCTGGACGCTGGCATGCTTCAGGATGGACGGAATGCAATGCTCCCCACTATTGATGCGCCCGTCAAGAACTTTGTGAAGTTCACCCAACTGCAGTGGCAGTGAAAGTACACAAATTAACTTTGCAATGTATGAAAATATAGTTTGAAAGATATGAAAGAGAACCTAGGGCATGTAATCAGCAATTAGCACTTAGCAGGCATGCACAAAACTGACAAGCAAGTAGCATAGTGTTGATGTTCCGTTATTACCTGTACTTGTTGCTTGCTGTAAGCTGTTTACATGGCTGGCTGTATCAAATTGGATATCAAACTTGACTTTTCAAAAACAAAATGTCATTCAGCAATACCATCGCACTTGAATGGACAGGAATGCCTAGATACAAATTTGATTAGAAAGTAGTGACGCTATATTCTTAGTACAGAGGGAACTGGAGTAAAGTTATTAATTGTTAAGGTGATTCTTTGGTAATTTGTTTTGCAAAATTGTACCCTGTCGTGAGGTGACTGAACTGACTATGGGTAGCTGAAGCTGGAACTAGGTCTCTGTTTCTGTTTGGGATCTGAGTTTTGCTGGTGCATACATAAGCTTGAGTTAGCTCCAGATAAGGCAAAATTGTTGTTTCGTCGGATTGTTGGATATATTCAGAGCTTGTGGTTTCAGAAAAATCCTTTGTTTCTTTTCCAAGCTCAATGACTGACAAAGATTCAAGTTCCAGGATTTACTACGTGATTTCCTGGAGGCGCCTTTGGTTTATCGTTTTAATTGATTATTGTTTCCATTGGAAGCACCTTTCTTTTCAAATCAAATAATTTGGTCATCTCGAATTGTCACCTTGTACTCACTGAATCTGAACAATTAAAATAACAGGATGCAAATTTCATCAGTAAGCAGCTGCAAGTCACACGAGAGTGCACTGCGCATAGGACACACCATGCACCTTGACAGAATCACCTTTCAATCAGAAAAGAGATGAACAAAAAAGGACTCTGCTTCAGTAGCACATTGACAAAATCAGAGTGTACTCCAGCAGTGTACATTGACAAAATCCAGAAGCACATTATACTGAATTATACTGAATTGGTCTTACATTTGCAGAATTCCATACATGATAATCCAAACTCAAAAGGCAATAACTAGATCATCACCACCAGAATACAATAAATAACTAGAATCTCTAACTACCTAGAACTATGAATTGCCCACAAGTGCTCTACAAGGTCATCCTGAAGTCGCTCATGTAGATCAGATTCGTCCTCTTCATCCCACCGTCGACGAACTCTGCATCTGCCATAGCAACAAAAAAGGGAAAAAAATTAACACATGAAAACAAGGTCTCCGAATGTATGTAGTACATTGCTACCATCACTCTACGCAGCAAAGTTAAAAGGCAGCAAAAAGGTTTGGATATTAAGACTTCTCATGATCAACAGATCAGGTTATTGCTTAAGCGCCATATCATCACTTTGAGTTCCACATGATATTAGCAAAGTTCCCTTGCACATGAGACAAATGTATCACACTTATCCTGTTCTCCAGAAACTCAGTATAGGCATGCATAACCAAAAAGCATGTTCTGGTTTTCCCCCTTTTTATTACATAGGCTGTGTTTAGTTACCCAGAAATCATCCTAAAATTCACTATGCAGAATTTCTATCATCCGTCACATCAAAATGTCAGCACATGCATGGAGTACTAAATATAGATAAAATTAAAAACTAATTGTACGGTTTTGTTGTAATTTACGAAACGAATATTTTGAGTCTAGTTACTCAAAGTTTGGACAATTTTTACTAAATACAAACGAAATACTACAGTGCGCTGAGGTGACACGAGGTGACGTTTCTTTTCAAAATTCGCGGGAACTAAACACAGCCATACTTGCAGCAACTATTCAACAACCAGGAACATGGAAATAGAAGACAGACTTGGAAGACAAGGATTATATAGCCATTGCATGGTACATTCATTACACGAGTTCTAGCACCTCATGGCAGCGGACCTCATGGTACAGTCATTACAAGACCAACGTGCAGGCCATGCAATAAAGAAGGAGGCGAACCGAATCAGGGCAGGGTAGCGATTTTTACCTCGCAAATTCCGGGGAGGGAAAGGGGTTCTTGCGATCCTGCAACTGCGAGCAAAGGGAACGAACGCCGGGCCGGACCGCTCAGGCTTCCTCCGTCTGAGGCCGCCGCATTTGGCCGTCGGCGTCCAGGGCCGCACCTTGTGCCCTTCTTCTTGGCCGGCCTTGCGCGGCTGTGGCGCTGCAGGGGCAAGGCGGTGAGCGGAGCAGGCCGCGCGCGGGAGGGGCGCCGGTGCGGGAGGGGCGCCGGTGCGGGTTGGGCGCCGGTGTCGGTGCGGGCGGGGTGTTGGACTGGGAAGGACAGGGTGTTGGGTTGGAGTTGGATGCAATTTTGGATGCTTATTTTTTGCAGGCCAGCATGTAAATAAGAAAAATAGGGGCCTAATTTGCATGCTTGGCTGGAGTTGCTCTGATATGATAATGATAATAATCATCATCGTCCTTGTCTCCCACTTGTACTAGAGTAGTCACTTTTGGGCTTTTGGGGCGCTGACTTCACGATCGATTCAGATGGAGACGGCGAACTAGCCAGGTAGTATCAGTACCTTGCCTTCGTACTAGGAGTACTAGGTAGCGCGCATCTTCCCGTAGTCCACCATATATGCGGTCCATATACGCATGCAAGAGCGGACCTTTGTGATCTGCACTGCATGGAGCTTTGTTTAGGTTTAGGACAAATCGCGTGCACGCATGAAAAAGAAAATAACTTACCGCCCATCAGATTCTCCCGTATCAGAAAACGATATGCCCAAATTCCTCTTTCTCCCTCGTGCCCCGCACTCAGCCACCAATGTCCAATGGCGCTGCCACCAATGTCCCGTTATAGTTCTCCCACACCAAATTAAACAAATCAAAGTAAACGCTTAATTTTATTCAGTTACAGTCGCTTTTCATTCCCATTACCGTTTACGTTGCCATTGCCAAACTAAACACTATATATAAACACTACCATAGTTCATTCATGGCTGTTTTAGCTGGACATTTTGATCATGACAGGCTGCAGTGTTTTGTCAGGCAACCCCCACTACCACACAAATTTAAGATTGCCACGCAAAGATTCATACGGAGGATTTATACGCGCGGCATCCCAGACGGGGCCGTGGCTATCGATATGATTGAGGAGTTTAAAGGTTTATTAAAACTTGCGCAAGTGAGCGCATAAGCATGGCAAACATACCAGCAACATCGAAATGAGACAAATCAGAGAGAAAGTAAATTATGCGAAAAATAAAAGGCGCATATATAAATGCATATGGGATGGCGCACGATTGGTTCAGGGAGATCGGTCATCGGTGCACTATACAGAGTACAGACGCAAGCTGACAGGCAGTGAGGTTGGATCATCCAAGTTGACATTTTTTGTTTCAAGGGCTTGCTGATGCTCCAATGGAGTACGACAGTGGGAACGGACAGAGTGTCAGCAGACAGTGTGTTCCCTTACATGGCATTTCTTTCTTTCTCTATTGCATTCATGTCCCCAATTTATATCAATACTTTGTTTTCCATCAATTGTTCTTTGCTTACCAAGTCGTAAAAACAGCTCAACTCCAAAAATGAGATAAAAGGATGTCTGTATACTTGTTCGCACGGTCCAAGTACATTATTCTGGAATTCTTCTTAGTTATAACTAGTTATAGTGTGCAGATTTTAAAACAACAACATATATTATGGAATTACTACCGATCTCTCTTCCAAATTATAATTTAAACTAAAACTTGCGCAAGTAACCTTGAGCGCTACTACATAACAAAGGCGTGGAAGCCCGGCACTATCTAAATGAGATCATCAGGAAGAAAGCAAAACACCATTTGCGAAATAAAAGGCGCGTCATAAATGCATATGGGATGGCGCAGGTTTGGTTCCTGCTCTCGAAGGAGATCCCTCATGGATGCACGTTGCACAGACGCAAGCGCAGAGGTTTTTGGATTATTCAATTAAGCATTTTCTGTTTCAGGACGTGGTACTTTGCTGATGCTCGGTTTTTTCTTTTTTGTTCTGTTTTTCTTTCTTGTTTTGTGGAGTTTTTTTTCTTTTTCTTTCGTGTAATAAAATTAGACGACGAAGCTTTCGTCGTCTCGTTAAAAAAAACTTTGCTGATGCTCGAAGAACGGAGTACGACAGTGGAAACTAACGGACAGTGTCGATCAGCAGAAAAATGTGTTTCATTGCGTGGCGTTTCTCCCTTTCTCTATTGCATTATTACTGTCCCCGGTTTATCTCTTGTCACCTGACGACGTTGCAGTATATCTTAGTTATTGCAAGGTCTACGTGCCGCGCGGAATGAGCTTTCAGAAACGTTCTCAGTGTCGACATTATGTGGCATGCGAGATGACATGCAGCATCAGCTCCATTCTGAATTGACTGACACAGCTCACGCTATATGCCTTTGATTGCTAATGGCGATTATGCTTCGTAAGACTTTTCGGTGTCTCTAATACCCACTAATGAAGATCTACACCTAAAACACCAACTCACTGTAAGTCGATCGGTTCTTTTATAATTTTTAGTTACTTAGTGCAGATGGTCCTTTCGACGGTAGAACCGTCTTCTCACTTCCAGGTGACAGAACCTACCAACAGACGAAGCTAACTTTCGGGTGGCAGAGCCAACCTACGATGAAGTCTAGATCTTTATGATCTCGGGTGGTAGAGCCTACCTTCGATGGATCACAACTTATACACTAAGTACCTAGAAACTATATGGCCCAACCAGGAGACTATCACTTGAAATGAAACTTTATTTCAACACAACAATTTTACACAAAGAGTGGCTACCTAGCACTTACGAGGACCTCTCATATCATGCTCTCATGGAGTGGCTCCCTTGGTATGTATCACTTTTGCTTGTATGTGGCATGGCAAGGGAGGAGCCTCTATTTATAGGCCTAGGGGATCCATGGATTTGTATCATGTGTCCCCCTTTTAGAATATTCCTAGATATTATAATTTTTCTAATTTATTTTACTTCCTATTCTACACTCTTTCATACAAATATCTTAGATCATGAGAAGTGTGGAATATTCTAGAATCTTGTCTCTCTTCCTGCACCTCTTATCTTCATGCGTCGTGTAGAACCTTTCAGAAGATGGCCTCCTCCAAATATGATGCTTTGTGAAGAATACTCCGAAAAAAGTTTGGCTTGCTTCATTTTACACTCCCCCTCAAGACAAACTTCTTCCAATGCTTGTCTTCCAGACCCTTCTGAGCTATTCTTGAAACTCTTCTGTTCTTCCCTTCTCGAGCCACGGGCCTAGCCTTGCACCTTTTGATTGAGCTATAAGTGGAAGGCTCAATAAGACACAGATTTGCATACCTTGAATTAGGCTTTGGCCTTCTTGTCGATCTCCGTAGACCTTGAGCGGGCTCTTCTTGCTCTGCTTCCTATGGCAGAGGCTCCTCTTCAACTGACCGATGTACTCCAGTCTTTCAAGGACTCTTCACCTTTCTTCGTGACTCCTCTTTGTCTTCACTTGGAGTTAAAGTCTGTTCTTCCACTTTCTCTGTGGATTCTTCTGGAATTTTCTCTAGATCTTGAGATTCTGGGATCTTAATCTTCTCGGAAGACCACCAAGCAGAAGTTTCATCAAACACCACATTTCTTGAGACATGAATCTTCCCTGTGGTTGGATCATAGCATCTCCAACCTTTTCGTGCATCATCATAGCCAACAAAGATGCATCAAATTGCTTTCTTCTCAAACTTACTCCTTAGGTGATCGAGCACAAACACATAATAAACACAGCCAAATACTTTGAGATGGCTTACCACCGGCTTCACCTTCCATAATAGCTCATGTGGTGACTTGAATTCCAACTTAGTTTGTGGTAGCCTATTAATCACATAGGCTGTTGTCCTCATACACTCGGCCCAGAACCTTGCTGGTACATTCTTGGCATGGAGCATACTTCAACAAGTCTTCACAAGATGGCGATTCTTGCGCTCCGCTACTCTATTTTGTTGTGGAGTATTGGGACGAGTTAATTGCCTTCTTATTTTATACTCCTTAAGATAGTTGGTGAACTCATTTGATAAATATTCTCTCCCATTATCAGTACGGAGGCACTTAATTTTTACGTTGAGTTCACCTTCTACCTTCTCCTTAAACTCCTTGAATTTTGTGAAAGCTTCAGACTTCTCTTTCATAAAGTAAACCTAGACGTACCTTGAGAAGTCATCAATGAAAGTCATCATGTACCTCATACCTCCAATAGATATTTGCTTGACTGGGCCAAAAACATCCGAGTGTATGAGCTCCAATGGTGTCTTGGACCAATGTTTTAATTCCTTGTATGGCAACTGATGAGCCTTGCCATACTGACAATCAGCACAAACAATATCTGTCCGGATGTCCACTTGAGGAAGTCCCTTTAATACTTGCTTCTGGATCATCTCCTTCAGCTTATTATAGTTAACATGTCCAAGACGCGCATGCCAAAGATCACCCCTCTCATTCCTTCGAGCCTTGTCCACATAAGCAGATTCAGCGGAGAGGACATAGACCGATTGTCTCCTCATTCCTTCCATGATGGGTGTGCCAATCACCTTTAATTTTCTAAAAATTGCCACACCTTCCGGCCCAAAGAGCACATATTTTCTTTCTGCTGTTAATTGAGGGACCGACATCAGATTCTTCTTCAAGCCAGGAACATGATAAACTCTATCAAGTTGGAGTTGCTGAGTACCATACCTTGGAACAACCATCTTTTCAACATGAGAGATTGATAACTCTGAGTTGTCTGTCATAAGCACAACTCTCCTTCCTTTATAGTCGGTGATTCCCTCCAAATTTTTGTCATCACTAGTCATGTGGTTGAAGCACCCATAATCAATGATCCAATCCTCCTTGTAGTTAATTATTGGATCAGTTGTTGCTGCAAAAGTATGTGCATACGAGTCCTCCAACTCATCTTCCTCAACACTTTGAGAAAACCCAACTTCAACATCCTATTTTTCTTCACTAGTGTAATTTTCCTTTTTCTCACTTGTGGTGGTGGCCACATTCCCTTCAAAGCGCTTCTCATTCTGCTTCTCATTTCCTTCAAAGCGCCTCCTTGGAAACCAGCATTCTCCAGAAAAGTGACCCTTCTTACCACAATTGAAGCATCCATCCTTCCTTGGTTGTTTTTGTTGGTTTTCTCGTCGATGGGCTCCCCCTGAATAGCTACTTTTCTCCTTTGGGTGATGCTTGCCACCTTCCATTCATCTTGGTTTCAACTTTCCTTGCCTCCTAGGTGGTCCCTTCTTTTTGCTTGTGAAGAGAGCCTCCTCTTCTTCCTTCATAGAAATGTCTCCCATCCTCTTGGCTAACTCCTCCTGATTAGCCAACAAATTTTATAACTCCACCAATGAAGGTTGAGTCGGCCATCCACTCACTGCGGCTATAAACCCATGATATTCGGGTCTAAGGCCATTAATGATGATTCTCCTCATGCGGGCATCACCAACTTTCTCCTCCGGTGCCAGCTCGGATATCTCTCGACATATAAATTTTATTTTTGTGAAATATTGACCAATAGACATAGTTCCTTGAGAGATACCTGAGAGCTCCTTTTCTAATAATTAGAGACGTGCTTCATTCTTCTTCGAGAATAATTTTTCAAGGGTCTCCCAAGCTTTTTTAGGCTACCTACATCTCAGATATGCTCCAGTAGGTCCTCCTCAATAGTTGTCTTCAACACGAACATGGCCTTGCCGGCTTTGATACGCCATTTCCGCAAGGCATCGCCACTCTCCTTTGATGGAGGCTCCATTTTGGTGCCCGCAACAAACTCCCATAGGTCTTGTCCTTGTAGGTAAGACTTCATGCAGGTCTTCCAATAGCAATAATTGTTACTGTTGAGCTTCTTAATGTCTCCTGCACTAAAGAGATCCGTCATATCAACGGACACCCGGTGTCAACTACGCTTGGTCCTAGACCAGCGTTCCTTCACAGTCCCGGACTGTGAACTCTGGCAGAGTCTCCCCTTAGTGCCTTGATGTTGCACAAAAAAAACCCTCTTCCTGACGGCCCCGGACCGTCACTGCTCTGATACCAACTGTAAGACTTTTTGGTGGCCCTAATACCCACTAATAAGGACCTACACCTAGAACACCAACTCACTCTGAGTCGATCGGCTCTTTTATAATTTCTAGTTACTTAGTGCAGAGGGTCCGTTCGACGGCAGAACCGTCTTCTCACTTTCGGGTGGCAGAGCCTACCAACAGATGAAGCTGACTTCCGGGTGGCAGAGCCAACCTACGATGAAGTCCAGACCTTTATGATCTCGGGTGGTAGAGCATACCTTCGATGGATCACAACTTATGCACTAAGTACCTAGAAACTATATGGCCCAACCGAGAGACTAACACTTGAAATGAAACTTTATTTCAACACAATAATTTTACACAAAGAGTGGCTACCTAGCACTTACCCCTCACACCTCTTATATCATGCTCTCATGGAGTGGTTCCCTTGGTATGTATCCCTTTTGCTTGTATATGGCATGGCAAGGGAGGATGCCTCTATTTATAGGCCTAAGGGATCCATGGATTTATGATATGTATCCCCTTCTAGAGTATTCCTAGATATTATAATTTTTATAATTTATTTTACTTCCTATTCTGCACTCTTTTATACAAATATCTTAGATCATGAGAAGTGGAAAATATTCTAGAATCTTGTCTCTCTTTCTCCACCTCCCATCTTCATACGCCGTGTAGAACTTTTCGAAAGATGGCCTACTCTAAATATGATGCTTTGTGAAGAATACTCTAAAAAAAATTTAGCTTGCTTCATTTTAACATGCTTTCTCCCACAGGTTAGAACTCAAAAGCAACAAGCTATATATAGCCTCAGAAGTCCACGCTAGCTGTTCTAAACAAATCGATGAGCTGGTAACGGAAGCACAGGCGTAAGTGGACTGATGCCTTATTGCCAGGTTATTTCTCTCGACACCGATGACACACCACCACGCGACGTAAAAACAACCGCCTAATTTACCACGCGATCCCATTCTGGCCAGTTAGTTATGCGGATTTGACTTTGTGACATGGACATCTTGAGTTGTCCGTTTTGAATTTGCCAGGTTTTTAAAACGATGGTAAGAGGTGGCCCTTTCTTGAAAGTGCCATCAGCGCACGTATTTGCTGCGTTGTTACTGGTGAGTATTTTGTCCAGATGGAACCGGCCCCCTGGCTTAATCAAATTTGATTTGACTCTGTTTTTAGAACCCCGGCTAAGTGGCCGACCCAAGAGTGTTAATTCAAAACAAATTCGTACTGTGAGACTTTGCATCGTTTCAAGATACGTGTCATCCAAGCTTGCACGCATTGCTTGCAAGACACTTATATCAAATCAAAATCGAAGTCAACTTGGAATCGAAATTTTATGTTCATGCTACTATCATCATCCACACCGGCTTGCACGCATTATTGGACAAGCTAGCTTTGACGTGTCGAGCATTTCGAAGTGGAGCAAAATTCAAAATTCAAAGGCCAAGCAAATTTGTATTGAATATATATATCTATCCCGTTCACGCGTCCAGGTGCATTGTCCAATTTGAAACGCATTATATTGGAAAAGCTAGCTTTGACGTGTCGAGCATTTCGAAGAGGAGCAAAGAAATTCAAAATTCAAAGGCCATGCAATTTGTATTTGAATGGATCTATATCCCGTTCACGTGTCCAGGTGCATTACCCAATTTCAAAGTTGGAAACCATAAACGCTGCGTGGGCCAGTGTGTTCTAGTTCTTTCTAGCTATAAAACAAGCAATCACTCTCGGCTTATCACTGTGACCTATCAAATAGCGCCAATAGTTGGGATAGCAGTTACTTCTAGTCCTCACTAGTTAGTAAAACTTATCTAATTTGGGCTAAAAGTAGCAACTGATGATGAAAAGACCAAATAACCCGCTAATAATGGTGCTAAAAAAACATATGGAGGAAGCATAATATAATAATTTCAAGGGCAAAATTTTTAGCAAGAATTCAGCTATCTATTAGTTCATATGTTAGCTCATGGCTAATTCAAGCCAACTAATGCTTAGAGTTAATTGTTGTCTTAAGACCTCCGCCTGCCGAAGGTCACCATGAGCAGTGAGACTGCGCTAGACCTCGATCCTCCTCACCTTGTTCATGTTCGCTCCGTGCTTGCTTTTGTTCTTTGGATTCACCGTGGCCTCACACGTCTGCAAGACTTGCACATTACCGTGGTAGGCTGTGCCGCTAAGGAGAAGGGCCTTGTCGATATAGGACCCATAATGGGTCCACATAAGAGTTATCAAGAAGTAGTGGACCTCTCCATGGCCCACGACGACAAAAGAGCAACACTACATCTACTCTAAGAAGCTCAAGATAGAAAATACCTTCTAGACACCGTCTAGGACACCTTATTTGTATCCGACTAGGACTAAAGCCGCTCCTCAGCCTTTTCTCCCTATATAAAGAGAGACTGAGGGCACCCCTTGTAACAGAACACATACACAATCAATCCAACGCAAACTAGCTAACGCTGACGGACATAAAGGTTGTCGCTCATTTACGAGGGCCCGAACCAGTATAAAATCGTTCGTCTCTTGCATCAACCGCCGAGTTCTGCACACGCCGAGGAGCCCGGACAATAATTGTCCTGTATATCCCCGTGGTAGGCTATCAGTAGTAAAACCCCAACAGACCTGTGATGCGTCCTGGCAGCCCCGGTTCGGCAATTCGTACTCGTTGGCATCCAAAACCGCCCGCTATATGTTGGATGAGGAAGGACAAAAGTCACATTGAGTGTCTCACTGGCTTCATGGATGAACGGTAGAGTCACGTACGGGTGCCAACGTGATGGAATGCTAGGTTAGGTTCATCTTTAGAATTTCAGTGGTATTTACAGGAACAGATTTTCCAATGGTATTTTACAATTGTTGTGACCTTTCGATGCTACAAAACCAATTTTCTCTTTGGTTTTTGGGTTTTCTAGTGATCATTAATGGAACGGAGGAGGTTGTCAGTCTCAAAAAACATGATTAACAGAGGCAGAAGCAATAGAAAACGGCCGTCTCCATTTAATGAATCATGTAGTTGTGAAGATCGTGTCATATACGTGTTCACGAGCTAGCACCACCAGCAAATGATAGTTAAGGTAGTTTGGCATAGTTTTATCTATCTCTCCAACTCCTTGCTATAATATATATATAGTGTACGGAGAAACACTGCTTGTTGAGTCTACTTAGCAATATGCAAGTTTTGTCAGGAGCTTTATTGGTATCTGTCTATATCTTAGTACTAGTAGTGATTGAATGTTGAATGTTTTTGTTCGTATCTCTCCATATATATTGTGCTGATTGAATGCTGAGTATCTCGAGTGATACCTACAAATTCAGTTTAAATTAGGTGCAATGACCAATCTCCAGGATGCTGTCTTGGCCATCTTTCACAACTAGCCATAGCTACAGCCACATGGTGAGAAAACTTACATTTTATAAGCACACATGGGCGCAGGTTGATTGAATTGATCCGTTTACCGTTTCCAAATATGGATGCTGTGTTTTTTTTTCGCAAAAAAAAAAGAGAAGATGTTGTGTAGTAGTGTATATTGTAAGCTTCGAAATCAGCTCCATTTCGGCTTTTCCCCGGCCCATTAAAAAAAGAACGATCTTCTCCGCGATTCGCTGAGGGTTAGTAGTTGGGTGCATCCCATGCTTCCACGCTAGATCGCTTCTCTATAAATGCGGCCCAAATCAATCGCTCGCTGGCAACGGAAACCCGGCGGCGGAATGGCGAGCACTCGGGCCCTCTTTCTCTCGTGCTTCCACGGCGGCGCCGCCGAGGTGAGCCGCCACCTCGCGCTGCGGCCGCGGTACCCGTCTAACCCGCGGCGGCGGCGCCCTAGGTCGGCCGCGGTCGCCGGCGAAGGAAGCAGTGAGGGTGGAGGAAGCGGCGGCGGTGACCTGGAAGCCGCGAAGGGGACGGCTGATAAGGACGACGAGGAGGAGAAAGTGTCTCTGTTCGCCGTGACGGGAATGACGTGTGCCGCCTGCGCCGGGTCGGTGGAGAAGGCCGTCAAGCGGCTCCCGGGCATCCATGACGCCGCCGTCGACGTCCTCGGCGGCCGCGCGCAGGTCGTCTTCTACCCAGCCTTCGTCTCGGTGAGTATATATCGCTCGTCTGGTTGATTTATTTTGCGGTGTTGCCTTTTGGTACACGGGTTGTTACTTTTTTTTTTCTTTTCGATCGATATGAGATGATGTTTCCAGATGATATTTATATCAGATCGATCGCGGTTCCGTTAAATCCGGCCTTTTTTTTTATGAACGCGCTTTGCTTATTAGAAAAAGTTTGGACAGTACAAACACACGCAAACCATCTTGAGCAAGCTGCCAAAAGTGGTAGCACTGAAACAAGATGATCACCCAAAGGAACTAAAGAGCGTTACATCCTTTATATATGCTCTTTTAATGCATACTGAAACAAGATGATCACCCAAAGGAACTAAAGAGCGTTACATCCTTTATATATGCTCTTTTAATGCATATATCTGCAAACTCATGCGCCAACTTTGAGTGAAAAATGCTCTCAAAAAAATATTGAGCGAAAATTTTGGTCATGCAATTTTGATGAAACACAGAGTTCGAAATGAGGACGCCTCATGCAGATCGTGCTGTGATTTTGATGTAACGCACGGCTCTATCTTTTTTTTTTTTCTGAAAGCAAAAGTGGCACGAGCTCATCTGTTTATCCATTAGCCCAGGAAATGGACAGAAACGAGCGAGAACAAAAGAACTCTCAGCCCAAGAGATCACAAAATACCTTTTTTTTTTCGAAAGCGTGGCTTGGCACATGCTTTATTAAGTGGAATGAGGAAAGTTTGCAATCTCCAAGGATGGTCACGGCTCTGATGTCAAAAATATTTATATTTCTCTATACAATTTGGTCAAACTTGATATGCTTTAACTCTTCAAGATTTTTGAAATGACTTACACATTAATTGGAATGGAGGGAGTATCTACAAATGTTTTAAAATTTCTAGTGTTAATTAAAAAGGACAGCCTCTAGTTTTTTTTTTCTTTGAGAAAATGGAGTTGAACTCTGGACCTATAGCCTGTAGGTCACACGACATCTCTCCTACCGCTGTGCTATGCGCACGTTCTCAATCCTCTACACCACAACACTTTAATATTAATGAACTATATGCAGGAAGACATGGAGAGTCAAGCGCAAACTTTTATGCACTCATGTGCCAGTTTATCAGCAAAACGTTTAGTGGTAGTACAATTTAGATGTGACAGAGAGCCATAGATTGGAAGCTTGCTATTTTTTTATGCAACACAGAGCTGTGGATTGGCATGCATGTGTCATCTACTTCATAATTTTGATCGAATGTAGAGCTGGCACACTGCATACAGTTAGTTCCCTATTTAACATAATGAGTACGTGTTTTAAGGAAATAATTCCTGCAGATACTGCTGTGTTTAGCATTGCTAGATGAAGATTTTTTGTGGCCTTAATCAATTCTATGCTACATAAGTTGATAAATGATAACTGGAATAAAATGACTCATCATGAGATGTTTTAGAATGTTAGGTTTGCTTCAACTGTCAAGTGATGTGTCCCTAAGGCATGGTTTCCCTGTTGGAATTTGGAGACCCTTGAACTTGCTTCGTTGCAAATACTGTGATGTTCATACTTCACAAAAGCTGCAGGCTTAGTGTAGATATGGGTTTTCTCTTAAGAAAAAAATGGTGATTTCTGCTTATAGTCTATTAGTTATCAACCTCAAACTCTGAGCTTTTACTTCTAGACAGAAGTTGTAAGGAAATCTCTACCAAACATGCTTTTATCAAGTTATTGTTGATTTTCATCCTTTTTACCCCAGGTATTCACACATAACTGAATACTGATAAACCACCATAGTATATCTGTTTTCTGCCCTGGTTTTTGTTACATATAACAGTCTTTACCTTTTGTTAAGCTATATTTCTTAATCTGTTCAGTTAGTGTTCCTTTTAACCGTGTTCCTAAATGATTATATAGGTCGCTCAGGATGAAATAAATTGTCCTATTCAAGAAAAAATGTCACTCACGTCCCCATAATTACTTTCTTTCATCAGTGGCGCATTTGGGGATGCAAAGTTGCAATCCTGTCCCCCATTATATAGCACTTTTCACTAGTATATGTTGATATTTATAAAGCAAAAATGGATCAAGTCGTTTTCATGTGGTGTACATGGACATGTTCTAGTTGAATTATGAGGGTTGCACGGTTCATCTCTGGTAGGACTACGAAAAAGTTTCATTTCATATTTCAACCTAGTACGTGGTAGTAGGACTAGGAAAAAAGTTTCATCTGGTAGGACTAGGAAACACACTTGCTTGATGTCATCTTGTTGGATGCATATATGATTTTATCGGTGCCAATCCATCTTACCTAAACTTCAATCAGTAAATACGATGGACTAAATTTCATTTATTGAAAACGGTAGCAAATGAGATACTGAGATACTACTACTATTTAAGAAATCTTTTTATCTGTCTATTTGGCTGAGCTGCTGCCATGAACAGGTGTCAGGTCTACCCCTGAATATTATTTCTTATTTTGCACATTTCATTTTACATATACACAAGAAAATATTTATATGTACACTTATTTATCATTTACATTATTAAACACCTAAGACCACACCGGTTTCCAAAGAAAGCATTGGTTTTAGTTGTTCAGAACTAATCATGGAAATTGTACTGAGGTTGCTTGGATTTCAAGGTTTAGAAACAATCTTTTGTTAACAATGTTTAGAATCTAGCAACCTAAAACCTTGTCTATGTAAGAGAGGATGAAACTAACATAAACAAAATCGATTCTGTTAAGGTCAAAATATGACTTATGTCAATAACTACTACTACCTATTTTTAAACAAAACCACCTTAATGAATTGAATCATATGAAATAAATCTCTTTTTACTTAGTATGATCCAAATAAATTGGTCAACACAACTTTTAGTTTAAGAGTGGAGTCCATTTAAACACTCAACCCTCCTTGCTCCCCGCCCCCTCCTTCCCGCCTCATAGGAATCATGCCTTCTCCAACCTTTGAATCTAAGAAAAATACCCTCCCTGACCATTTTAAAGTAGTTTCTAATCATTTGATATGGTTTAATGAAATGGTAGTGGAAGCCCACATGTTAGTGGTCTTATTCTTTCTCATGTAAAAAAATTATAACTTTTTCATATGAAATTGATGAAGATAAAATTTATATCAAATTGTAGAGCTCGACATGATCTACAACTTTAGAAAAAAAATAGGGCGTACCCAGTGCCGTAGACTCCCGTGCTGTGCGGGGTCTGGGGAAGGGATTTCAGCGCTAAGCCATACCCGCACATAATGTGCGGAGGCCGGGGCTCGAACCCTGGACCTTCCGGTAACAGACGGTAAGACACTACCGCTGAACCCTGGATCTACAACTTTAGAGTTGATAACTTTTCTATTTAAGATCATTTAGATGCCTAAATATTCATTTAAATTATCCAATTTTGAAATTCAAATTTTTTAACTGCGGATGTATATATGGTAGACACCAAAGATTAGATATTAACATAATCTACAATTTTATAGTTGACAATGTTTTTTATTTGAGACTATTTAAGTATGCAAACATTCATTTTAAGTTATAGATTTTGAAGTTCAAAATTTTCTCAATCTGACCTACAACATTGTACTAGTTGGGCAGACCCGGTGCGAGGCAGCTCCCACTTCAGTGGGGTTCTAGGGAAGGGTTTAACCGAGGCCAGCGGCCTCACCCTTGCATATTTGCAGGGAGACGGCGTCGAACCTAGGACCTGGTGCTCAGTGGGTGATACCTTTTTATTTCAAACAATTTAAATTTCTAAATATTCATTTTTAAATTATCATATTTTTTTGAATTTTCAAATGACTCGGATAGAGAAATTCTCTATACCAAAATTATAGTGCTTCACAAGATCTAATACTTTTTAGCGGAATTGTTTCATTTGAGACCGTTTAGGTGCACAAATCTTCAATAAAATATGACATCATTAAAAAAGATCACATGTGGGGCCGACATGCCCAACGTCTAATCCTGCTTTGAAATGGTCAAAGGGAGTATTGTACCCTCGTATGATTCCTGGTATTAGTTGAGGGAGTTTTTTTTACACTTGGGAACAAGTTCATGGTGTAGAAATGGACTTTACTATTAATTTAATAAAAACCTAATATTGGTTTTTTTGGTGCCATCATAAAACCTTTTTTGAAAACTAATCCCTAATATAACTGCAAATATTGGCCAATATGCTATAAATGCTGTTTTTTTTTGAACCATGGGCTGAAATTCATTTGATACTATAGATACTTCAGTAATTTTTTTCTCGAACACAGATACTTCAGTAATTTTACACCATATTTTAAAAATGTCCGTGGCTATGTGCCCGTGCTGTTGGATTTCGCTTCATAATACAATAATATTTAAAACTTGTGTTCGTACATGGCTCTTAACAGGAGGAGAAAATTAGGGAAGCAATCGAGGATGCTGGTTTTGAAGCTAAGCTGATTAACGAGGAGGTCAAGGAAAAGAACATTCTAGTGTGCAGGTTACATATAAAAGGAATGACCTGCACGGCCTGCACAAGCACTGTAGAATCTGCCTTGCAAGCTTTTCCTGGTGTTCAAAGAGCTTCAGTTGCGTTGGCTACTGAAGAGGCAGAGATCCATTATGATCGCAGGATTGTTGCTGCCAGCCAACTTATCCATGCAGTGGAAGACACTGGCTTTGAAGCAGTACTAATCACTACAGGAGAAGATCGGAACAGGATAGACCTCAAATTAGATGGCCTTCTGAGTGAGAGGCTAACAATGATTCTGAACAGCTCTATCCAAGCCCTTCCTGGCGTGGAAGACGTAAAGGTCGACACTGAACTCCGCAAGATCACCGTCTCGTACAAGCCTGACCAGACAGGTCCCAGGGACCTCATTGAAGTAATCGAGTCAGCCACTTCTGGTGATGTTACTGCATCGATATATGCAGAAGCAGAAGGAAGGGAGCATCACAGGTATATGGAAATCAAGCGATACAGGCAGTCTTTCTTGTGGAGCTTAATATTCACTATTCCCGTGTTTCTCACTTCCATGGTGTTCATGTACATCCCTGTGCTGAAGGATGGGCTCGAAAAAAAGGTAGTCAACATGATGGGCATTGGTGAACTATTGAGGTTCATTTTATCAACACCAGTGCAATTTGTAATTGGCCGCAAATTTTATACTGGTGCTTACAAGGCAATATGCCATGGCTCACCAAACATGGATGTCCTTATTGCTCTAGGGACGAACACGGCTTACTTCTACTCAGTTTACTCAGTTCTTCGAGCAGCAACCTCTGAGAATTACATGTCCACTGATTTTTTTGAGACTAGTTCTATGCTCATATCTTTTATCCTTCTTGGAAAATACCTTGAGATCTTGGCAAAAGGAAAAACCTCCGAGGCTATTGCCAAGCTGATGGATCTTGCACCGGAAACTGCAACACTGTTAATGTATGACAATGAAGGAAATGTGTTAGGAGAGAAGGAGATTGATAGCAGGCTAATTCAGAAAAATGATGTGATCAAAGTACTCCCGGGTGGAAAAGTTGCTTCTGATGGATTTGTTATCTGGGGCCAGAGCCATGTGAATGAAAGCATGATTACTGGAGAATCACGGCCAGTAGCGAAGAGGAAGGGTGACACTGTAATTGGAGGGACAGTGAATGAGAATGGTGTGCTCCA
>CM041642.1:13772290-13814132 GCA_023333625.1 Bothriochloa decipiens | reverse complement strand
CCAGCTCTATGAGAAGTACAAGGACCAAGGTTTGTCCTTAATCCATTGCTTTTGTGTATTAAGTGCTGTTGTAATGCTTATCTGTTCTCATGGCCATATGCAGTATTGGTTTTTTTTTTTTTTATCAACCTATCAGTTGTTCATCGATTTATACGATTCCGGTTGTTGGGGATTCTAATTGGAAGTACAATTGCCAATTTGTGATCTATGCAGGCTTTGAAATCCTGGCTTTCCCATGCAACCAGTTTGGCGGGCAGGAGCCTGGTACCAATGAGGAGATTGTGCAGTTTGCCTGCACACGCTTCAAGGCTGAGTACCCCATCTTCGACAAGGTAAAGCTCTAGTCTTCTAGCTGTTTCTCCCCAACCAGAGTAATGCATAGCTGTCTCAATGCAAAGATACAGTTATGTAACTTAGCAGGATGATGTGAGGATATCAGTGATGTGTGATGATCCTAAGAGATTCATGTAGAATGGTCTGTTATGGAGTAGTTCTGACTTCTATCTCTTATTGCTTGTCAGGTTGATGTCAACGGTAACAATGCTGCGCCCATCTACAAGTTCCTGAAATCTAGCAAGGGTGGCTTTTTCGGTGACAGCATCAAGTGGAACTTTTCCAAGTTCTTGGTTGATAAAGAGGGACATGTTGTGGATCGCTATGCTCCAACTACTTCACCTCTGAGCATTGAGGTAAACTTTCAGCGCTGCAATTCACATTTGCTATAAGCACTTAACTAGTATGCTGTTGTGATATCATTATAACGTTTTTCTATAATCTCTGCAGAAGGATATCAAGAAGCTGCTTGGGAGCTCTTAAACAATATCTGGTTGGAAAAATGTATAAAAACCTGTATGAGCATTGCTCTGAGCGCTTAAATATCGAATAATGTTGTGTTAATAAAGTAGTGCTCTGTATTTGAGAGGTTGCAGTAACTGTTCTATTTTCCTTGCATGCACTCTGTACTTGTATATTACCTTGGAATGGATTCCAATGCTGTATCAGTTCGCTGCCCCATTTTTATGTGACAGCCTGCAATTTTATCCCTCAAAAATCTATCAAAATTTTTAACCATTGGGTTGGAATTGCTATTTATCTGTCAGCAGATACATGTGCAATTCTACTGATCCTACAGCATCACACGTTGAGACTTCTGCCAGTGGTTCGAAGCATCTTGCATCATTAGAATACAATTGTAAACTGTAACAGTAGGATGTGTTTTGGACGAGCTTTGGATGCGTTGCAGCATAGATTGAAGAGGTGGGAGAGAAGATGTTGCACGTCTGGCCAAAATGTCTATTACTTTCCCGCATAATGTTAGTATCTCCAGCTTCGGGTTGCTCGTGCTCTGAACAGGACCCTCGCTCTTCACTTACTTCATATCCAACTATTGATAGCCGGCCTAGTTTCAAGGGGCTGGTCACTGCTGGCACATTTTCAGTGAAGGTCACTGTTGGGGGTTGGCTGAAACCGGTGGCTCACTTTTTCTAAGTAATGGGAAAGAGGACTGAAACCTTGGCCTTCATACATCACCGCGTGATGCCTGTTTAGCATGAGAAGGAAATCATGATATTGAGATGGATACGGAGATGACTCTATGCAGTAACACATTGATGCGGGATGAAAAAAGCGCATATCAGGAAAGACTAAAATGCAATGTGAGAGAAACTCGTTTCACGTCTTAGAAACTTATTTAGGTATTTTTATTTAACAAACATTTATGATACGAAGATAGAATATTTTATTTTATTAAGTATAGACGTTGTTCTAAGTTCAGTGAACAATGTTCCATCTAGTAAGAAAAATATTCTTGGTCCTTGCACTTTTCATCTTGTCATGTAAGCAACGAAGTCGTCGAGGTCCTTGCGCGAGGACCCGCCCTCGGCCACGGAGGCGCGAACGGACTCCATGAGCTCCTTGGCCCTCTCCCGCACCGCAAAACCTTCGTCGCGTGCCATCACCTTCTCGATCACCTCGCGGATGGCTCCCGCAGGTGTCACGGCACCGTGTTGCTCCCATGGCCTCACCAGGATCCCGGCCCTGAGGAACTTGCACACGAGCTCCGCCACCAGCGGCTGGTCGGAGTGCATAGGCCAGGCCAGCATCGGCTTCCCGTGGCTCAGGCTCTCCATGGTCGAGTTCCAGCCGCAATGGCTCATGAACGCGGCCGTGGCGCCGTGCGCCAGGATCTCCAGCTGCGGCGCCCACCCGGTGATCACCAGGCCTATGCCTCGAGTTTCCTCGGAGAACTCGGCCAGGAACCTGGCGTGCCTACTCTCCTCAGCGGATTCCTCGTGCACCACGCCGCGATCAGCGTCGCGCACAACCCAGACGAACCTCTGCCTGCTGTCGCGCAGCGCCGCGGCGAGCTCCGCGATCTGCTCCGCCGGCAGCGAAGACGTCGTGCCGAACGACACGTACAGCACCGACGCCGGCGGCTGCTTGTCGAGCCAGTCCAGGCACTCGTGCCGCGCACTCTGTCCCGCTGCCGGCGCGGTCATCACGTCGACCAGTGGGTTCATCGGCCCGACGGCGAAGACCATCTTCCCTCGGTACGCCGGGTCCCCGGCCACCAAGTCGTTGAACTCGCTCTCGATCGCGCGGGACGTGTTCGCCACTACCCCGGCGAAAGCCGGATTCTGGCCGTCCTCCTGCGTGCCGACGATGTACTCGAACTCCCTCGGCATGCAAGCGACGGGGTGCGGGGCGTCGACGCCGCGCGCGCGCAGGAGCCGCTGCCCGGCGTCCGTCCACGCGGCGTCGTAGGACGAGGCCACGCACTGCAGGCAGAACGCCTCGCCATTCGGGATCCGCGCCGCCTCGAGCGCGGCGAAGGAGCTGAGGCGGTCGTACAGGACGACCACGCGGCGGTGGCGCGCGGAGACCCTCGCGAGGAGGGCGGCGACCGGGGCGCGCGCGCCCGCGACGAAGGCCTCTCCCATCGAGATGAGGTGCGTCGGGTCCGGCGGCGGCGTGGGGTACGTGGGGACCTCGAGCTCGTGGAACTCGATGCGGCGGAGCGCGTCGTCACCCCAGCCGTGCACGCGCGCGCGCGCCTGGCGGACGTGCGGCCCCGGCGCCGGGACGCGAGCTGCAGCGACATGTGCAGCATGCCGTTGAGGTGGCCCTGCGCCGGGAACGGCACCGCCACGACGGCAACGGATTCCATGGACATTTCCGATTTGGGTGGAGCTTGTTCGAGTGAGCATGCGGTGCCTCGATTGGCTGCTTCCAAGTATATATGCGGACGAGAACATATACTTACTCCTCAAGTTCCCAGATGCGACATGCATGCACGTGCGCAACACGAAACTTGACCCCGGACGCCGATGGTCAGCCTCAGGTGTGTGCCGAAACTTCGAAGATCGTTTACTTTACCAGTCTGGGTGAATTGGAAGTTTGTTGACGTGTATATCACGCATACGTCTGGCAAGTTTGGACATCTCCAGGATCGGCCCGTCTGAAACTCAGGAATTTCACTACAATCACATGGTAATTTTTTGACCGAATCACATGGCAATTTCGCACAGATCATTTCAATTTCATAGGAAAAAAAACAGTAGCAGGTAAAAAGTTCCCATAGTGACTTGGAAAACCTTTTACCAGTCTATGTGAACTGGAAGATGGTTAACATGTATATCACGCATACCGCCCTAGATCATTTCTGATTGGTTAATTTTGGCTAATATTAATTAGTTGTAAGAGAAAAATACTATTGAATGACTGGCTGAAAATATTGATAAGTTGAAACAAATAGGACAGATCTTTTCTTGGTTAGGTGACAGGACTAGTTAGTTTAGACATTTTGTACAATATTGGGCTGTCCAAAAACTCAAGAATTTCACTATAATCACATGAGAATTTTGCACAAATCAATTTTAGGGGTGTTTAGTTCCCCATTTCACCTAAAATATTTTGGGTTTTGGACCAATATTTTGCAAAATGAAACTGAAGACACCTATTTTTTTTGGCAAAAAGTGATCTATTCTTCATTTTAGATTTTGGCATCAAGCGACGCAAAAAACCAAAAAGTGGTGCAGCCCACACCCTCTCCCATGAAAATTTTAGCATTTTCATGGAACTAAACACACCCATGAAAACTTGACATTTTATTTCATCAATCTAACATAGTTGTCATTTTGCATTTTATGGGACTAAATACACCCTTAGTTTCATTAAAAAGAGTATACAGTGTAAAGTTCCTAGGAACAAGCAATACTGGTTGTCAAGATGAGCACCGTTCGAGTCGGAAAAAAATGAGCACCGTTCACTTGTTTCGAGTCGAAAGGAGCCCATAACAGCCCCCTAAACCCATCCGGGCCCATGTATGCTCGCACGGCCGCACCTGCGCTCTTCTGCCCTCCTCACCGGAACTGAACTCGCTCCACTCCCCTCGTCGGCTCCGGCCCCTGCGCGCGGCGTGCCTCTACCTCACAAAATCAGCCATGGCTGAAACTGGAGCCGCGCCCAACCAGCTCAAGCGCAAGGCTCCGGCCCCCGCCGCAACCGCCGAGGACGAGGCAGAGGAGCTGGAGAGTGAGGTAGCCGATCTGGACCGCCGCACCCTCGAGCATCTCCGCGGCACCGCCACGCGCCTCCCCGAGGCTGCCTTCTCCCGCCTGGTCGCGCTCCGCCCGCCCGTCCGCCTGGGTATGTCCCTCTTCCTTCCTGCCAAGCTATTGTACTGGGTTTGAGACTGCTCCGCCTCTTGTGTGGTGTGGCGGTGATGCTATTTGTGCTCCATACATTTGTTCTTGAGGGGAATACGTGAAGAAGTTGTCGCATTTTTTAGGACTATTATTCATGGAGAAGCAAGGCCACCCGGTTTTGCGTGATTACATTTCGGGGCCAGGGTGAAAGTGAAAGGCTAGTCTAAACAAATGTCGTAGAGGGTCTTTGAGGGAGAGAGAAAAGGTGGAAGACATTTAGTTTTCTTGGCACGACAAACTTGTGAACTGTTTTCAGAGTCCTTTTTTTCCGAGGAAAAGAGAGTCTATTGCTCAGCACTTTGATTACAGTCCGGAACAATGATATGCTCAATACAAGGCAGTACTGAGAACCACCAACAGTGTTTCACTCTCAAAGCCAGTTGCGCAAGCTTGTGAGCAGCACAATTACCCTCTCTTCTCGTGTGGAACACTTTCCACTCAGCTGGCTTACTACTTGTCTGGATTGCTTCATAAATAATAAAGCATATCTTAGGTCGTTCCACGTTTCATAAACAATGTACCACTCATTGTGCATCGCTTTCCATCTGAATATAAGAATCTTGTGTGGTGTCTAGGTCAGCTGATGTTGATTGAGCTCCTCCCAGTTCCTCCGCACGGGTTCTCCTGGCTAGGTGATAAGCACTCCTGACTGAGAAAAGGCCGTTCTGCTCATAATGCCATGCAAAGAAATCCTCCCAGGGAGTGGAGGACTAGAGGGCAGCTTGATGCTCATTATTCCCTGGGCATTCACTGGCCAGAAGAATCTATTAAGTGTATTCTCATTCCGTTCCATCCTGCTTTGATCAATGGGCTGATGGATCCACTTTAAGCAACATGGCCATCTCTTACCAATCGGTCATAAGTTCCAGACACACCCACTGGTCTCCATATACGAACTCGGGTCATCGATCCAACCCTCCAAATCACTCTCCTTTCTTCACCAACTCCAGCCCATGCACAATGTCTCTCAATGTTGGGTACTGATTCACAAGGAAAGCTGTGTCTAGGAGGTTGGAAAATATTTTGCTTTCAGCACTCGCGCACACAAGCTATCTGGCCTATCCAGCAGTCACCAGACCTGCAACCCTATCAGAGCTTGGTTGAAAATCCTTAGGTCTTGGAAGCCCAGCCCTCTGTCACCCTTTGGCTTGGTGAATTTGTCCCATGCAACCCACTGAGTTCTGCGCACTCTGGCTAATTCATTCCACCAAATTTTCCTGATGCTGCCTTCTGAGTCCATCGTTTGCCTATGGATGTGGTGTTGACGTCTAGTGAATTTTGGTATAGCCAGTAGCATGATCTACGTGGCATGCCCACTGCCCAGCCCCAGCGCCGGCTTCAGCGCTCAGGAGTTGGAGGCTCTGAGTGGGCGGCGGATTCAATGCTTTGGTGAGCTGCGGGCTGCATTGAAGAGTCGTAGTTACTCCTGTCATTATAAATTACAGTTCACCTTTTTTGTACTAAATCAAAATTTTAAAACTTGGCCCAAGTTTATAAAAAAAAACCCACCTATATATGCGTCATAAAATTAGTTTCATTAAATTCTTCATAAAAATATATTTTGATTTTGCATTCATTTAAACATGTCGATGGTACTATATATATACTCCATTTATAAAATTTTGTCAAAGTTCGAGAAGTTTGACTTAGAAAACAACCAAAGTGAACTAGTTTTGAATGTTTATTATCTTATTAAGTACTAGTTATGCTTGCACTGATCAAGTACGTTTTGAAATTTAAAATGCCCAATCTTCATCCGATGTTGCTAGTTTTTTATTTACTATGTGATTCTCCGCGCGTTGCCGCGGAAATTGAAAGAGTGGCTTTGAATGAATTCTCCAAGAACCTAGGTTGGAAAAGCTGAATTGAACACATAGCAAAATCAAACTGAATTAGATAATGCAGCAAACAAAGTCACTAAGAATAACTAAGTGGATCTATTAAAAGTAAACATCCTCACATCCCAGGTTAAGGCCAATGTGGCGGATTTGCCAAAGGTGCTTGAGAAAATAAATGAAAGTGTTTGGTGGAATGCTGTAACAGATTCATGAGAAGAGATAGAAAAACGATAAATGGAATCATCATTTACTTTTGATGGAATATTTAGAAGGAAAGAAATGGAAGGACCTTTCAACAAAAATCTCTACAGCCATATCAAGTAGCTCTGCTATGCAAAGATGATATCCATCAATACCAGCTTGCAACAAGACCGATCAACAATGTAGAGTAGTCTTAGTGGTCGAAGTTTGGTTGTCCCTGGGAAGTTGTGTCTTTCTTGTCTTCTTCAATTCAGTAGTTTGGTAGGTTGAGTTTGTTTCAGTAGCTTAGTGGCGGTGGTTTGGAGCTTGTGCTCCAAAATTCCTTTTTCTACTTATTTCTTTTTTCATCGTCCAATAAAAATCCGGCAAAACATTTGCCGCCTTTCTAAAAAAAATAAATGAAAGTGCTGCTAGATGTGAAAAGGTTAACAAATTGTACATTACGAACAGGGGCACTCATTGATCCAACAAAACAGCGACCCGGAAAGACTTACGACGCCTCCGAGGATCTCCGCATGACCGCATGCCGGCCAAGATCTTCCGTTCTGAATATTCCAAGATTCTAGTGTTTGTTATACTGTAATTGTCAGGTCAATCAAAGCAGAACTACTTTGCGCATCCATGTTTCTACGATGACCAAATCAAACGCAGAGGTCACTGGTCAGCATGTTTACATCGTAATCCCTCAGTCTCAAATTATAGTTCGTTTAATTTTTTTTAACTTTAAGTTTGATCACTCGTTTTATTTAAAAAATTTGAACAAAACTAGTTAAATTTAAATTATTTTCGAAAATCTTTTGTTAATAAAAAAACAACAACAAAAGAAATGATATTTTGAACAAATTTTTGAATAAGCCGAGATGGTCAAACTTAGGATAAAAAAGTCAAACGAACTATAATTTGAGATAGAATAGTACTTACTATACTAGCACTCTAGAGTTCAGATTCACCAACCATCAGTCTCTAAGAAAAGGAAATTTTATCATCGGTATAACAAGTTGCAGGAATAATGCAAACGTAGTGCCAGCTATCAAGTGGAAATTTTATCATCGGTGTAGCAAGTTGCAGGAATAATTTCTTGAAACAAACGTCCTGCCAGCTATCAAGTGGATTGAGTTCGCGGTTGCCCTGCAAAATTGTGTCTCGTGGATGGTGCGCCGGCAGCGGGCAGTGCGGCATGTGGCACAGCGTCAGCACTGCATAACCGCTGACTGCACCGCAGGACTGCATCGTTGCTGCGAGGCTGCACGCCTGCACTGCATGTCTGCATATATCGCACGCCGTTGTATTCAGCCATCCTCCCGCTGCACTGGGAGCCACACATCCGGGATCACCAGCAGTAGAGTGCACAGCCATCCTCCCTCTCGCTCCCCTATGGAATCCGTTGCCGTGGTGGCCGTCCCGTTCCCGGCGCAGGGCCACCTGAACCAGCTGCTGCACCTGTCGCTGCAGCTCGCCGCGCGCGGGCTGCCCGTGCACTACGCGGCGCCCGCGGAGCACATCCGCCAGGCCCGCGCGCGCGTGCACGGCTGGGGCGACGACGCGCTCCGCCGCATCGACTTCCACGATCTCGCCATCTCCGAGTACGCCTCCCCGCCGCCCGACCCCGCCGCGAGCTCGCCCTACCCTTCCCACCTCATGCCCCTGTGGGAGGCGTTCATCGCCGACGCGCCCGCCGCGGTCGCGGCGCTCCTCCGCGGGCTCTCCGAGTCCCACCGCCGCGTCGTCGTCATGTACGACGTCATCAACGCCTTCGCCGCCGAGGAGGCCGCGCGGCTGCCCAACGGCGAGGGGTTCGCGCTCCACTGCACCGCCGCGTCGTCCCTCGTCCCGCACATGCCCGGTGGGTCGGAGCTCCTGCGCGACGTGCACGGCCTCGACGACCGCCCCGTCCACTTCTTCGTGACGGAGGAGTTCCTCGAGTTCATCGGCACGCGCTCGAGGACCGCGCAAACTATCCCTTCCAGCGCCGGCGTCATCATGAACACGTCCAGCGCGCTCGAGGGTGAGTTCGTCGACTTTGTCACCAAGCAGCTGGCGGCCGGCGGCAAGAAGGTCTTTTCTATCGGCCCGTTAAACCCGATGGTCGGCCCCAGCGCGCACGGGCTTGGCGCGACGCGGCATGAGTGCCTCGGTTGGCTCGACAAGCAGCCCACCGCGTCCGTACTCTACGTGTCGTTCGGCTCGATGTCCTCGCTGCGCGGCGAGCAGATCAAGGAGCTCGCCGCGGCGCTGCGCCGCAGCAACCAGCGTTTCATCTGGGTCCTGCGCGACGCCGACCGCGCCAACGTATTCGCGGACTCCGGCGAGAGCCGGCACGCCAGGTTCCTGCCCAAGTTCACCAAAGAAACGGAGGGGAGGGGGCTGGTGATCACCGGGTGGGCGCCGCAGCTGGAGATCCTGGCGCATGGAGCCACCGCGGCCTTCATGAGCCACTGCGGCTGGAACTCGACCGTGGAGAGCCTGAGCCACGGGAAGCCCATCCTGGCGTGGCCCATGCACTCCGACCAACCGTGGGACGCCGAGCTGGTGTGCAAGTACCTCAAGGCAGGCTTCCTGGTGAGGCCATGCGAGAAGCACGCCGAGGTCATACCGGTGGCGACCATACAGGCGGTGATCGAGAAGATGATGGTCTCTGACGATGGGCTGCCCGTGCGGCAGCGGGCAGCGGCGATCGGCGAGGCCGTCCGTGCGTCCGCGGCGGATGGCGGGTCATCCCGCAAGGACCTCGAAAACTTGATCGCTCACATCACAAGGTGAGCTGAGATTCTGAGAAAGCAGGGCTGAGAACGCCTCAAGAGTCAAGACTCAAGTAGTGTTTGTTCCCCCCTTTGTGTTTTTCCCCCTTTCAAAAGGAGATGTACTGATTTCTAGTGGTAGCGTGAAAGCTCGTTGTACTGAACAAATTTGAATCCCCCGGTTTCAAACAAGCAAATAGTAGTACACCACTGCTCCAGCATGAAAGCTCGCGAGGGGTGAATAATGGAGGTAATGGCACTATGGCAGTATGTGTAGGCAGCGTGCAATACCAAACTGTCCACTAAGCATGGAAAATGTCCGGACAGGACCAACGACAAAAGAGTCATATGCCAACGGCAGCATCAGTTACGCAAGAATCCAATACAGGAGACGTCTCATGAGTGACGATCACGACCCTGACACTGTATATAAAACGAAACTATGTATTCATTGTTTAGCCTTGTTTAGATATATGTGTATCGATTTAAATTCACATGTGCTTGAGTGGAATTTATTTTAGTTACACTTTAATCCACTCTAACATATGCAGATTGAGATGAACACATTCATATAAGATCTTAAGGGCTTATTTAGGTAAGAATTTCATAGCCTATAGAAGTTGTTTATGTCGTGTCCAACAAGCTCAATACATCATTTAGGTCTTATTTATGTATTTCTATCTCAATCCATGTATGTTGAAGTGGATTACAGTGAAATTAAACTAATTTTTATTTCAACCCACTCCAAAACAGCAACACATGTGAATTAAAGTCGATACACATGTATCTAAACAAGGCCATAGTAATATATAGATATATGATGTTGGTATGGTTTTGTTTTTGCACTAGTCAATCTAACTTACTTGGTGTATGAGTATGACAAAGATTTATTAGTTGGATTCCCTCAACAAGTATAGAAAACGTTTCTTTTTCACCGGCCATCAAGAATCAACTGGCCAAGGAACTTGTACACCACCTGACATGAGAGGCTTGGTTTTATTGATCTAGACGAACTAAGAGAACATCTCACGCGTTGCTGCGGAAATCGTTGATAAAATTATACTATTTATATTTACTAATATATTAATAAACATGTATTGGATGATTTTAGCATTCTAATGTAGATAACTAAATATATGTTAGTAAATGATATGGTTTTTTAATATAATAACTTGAATAAATACATAATAGCATGCGCTAGTGGAGGCATAATTACATGTGCTACATAGTAGAGTGTTAGTGGATGCTGATGTGGACACTTTTTATGGTAAGAAACTTGTCAGTCGTTTGAATTTATAGCTTTATACAGGAGTTATAGATTTGCTAGAGTGTCATGCGCCTTGGCATCTCCAAGGGTCCTCCTTAACTTAGTTCCAATTCCTTCTTCGAAAAAAACCATGTGTGTGTTCTAAAAAAAATCTTCTTTAAATACTTCTCCAACAGAAACCTCAAATTTGGAGGAGGAAAAAGTTTATTTGTTTTAGTATACCACAAAACATATAGGAGATCTAATAGGAGAATTGTTGGACAGTGATGTTTATCAAACAAACCTTAATTTTGACTCTTAGCTAGAGATCAGATAGGGGAACTCTTGAAGGTGCTCAAATTTTGAGTATGCAATGCTTATTTACCTTCTGAGTATTTCGAATGACAATTCATTGTCATGCTTTAAGATATCTTGAGTAAACCTTAAGTTCATAATAATATCTCGTTCCTGCAGCCCTTTAAGCTCAATAGGGTAGTAAGGTTTATTCTCTTTAGGAGCACTGTAGTGCTTAAGGAAAGAAACAAATTCATCTCAAACAGACTGATCAGTAAATGGCTGCTTGGTAGACTGAGTTGTGGGCTGCTTCAAGAACACGAGGGTAGATGTGGACTGTCCGACAACTCTAGGCATAGAGTTTGGTCAGTGATCTAGTATACTACCACTTGAGACTTCGTCCTTGGTAGCATCAATAAAAGTTATGAGTGACTCAATGAACTAGAATCCTCATAGAAGACGATCTCAAATCCTTGGTAGGCGAATGACCTATGGGCCTCAAGACTCGCTCCCACTTGTTACCAACACTCAATCTTTCATAAGCCTCTTTCCGATGAATTTCTCTATAGTATATCTTCTAAGTGTCTTAAGTGATCATTGATCGCCTCTATTGTATCTACTAAGTCTTTTTTCAGAACTCAAACTTTTATGTTTCACATTTCTATCGCTGTTACTGATACCATATTTGGCTCTACGCTTCTTGCCTTCTTGAGAACTTAAACTTTTATGTTTCACATTCCGATCACTTTCACTGCTACCATCGTCCGCTCTGCGCTTCTTGGTTGTGTGTGGTGAAGGAGCATCACCACTTGGGCCAGCATCTAGTACATTCTTCTTCCCTCTCTTGTCATTGCTTGTGCCATAATATCACACCTTCTTTCTTTGTTGCTTGTCGTCGCTGCCAGCATCTGCCCTTGCTGCCCTAACCTTCGCCTCTGCCGCCTCCACTGCCACTAGATGTAGCTGGTCCATCCTTTTCCTTTCTTGTATCCTTCCCCTTCCCTTTACTACCCCTACGCATCTGCCTTCAGAAAGATGTGTCACTGCCGCGCCTTTCGCTAAGGATTGCAAATTTGAAATGTGTGGGAGGCGGCGTCGTTGTCACCAGTTGATCGACCAACCAACTAGTCACGTGTATTGGGCTTTGATAGCCCATCTACCGCGAACAGGCCAATTACGTGGGAGGATATGTGCGTACCGGAGTGGGAGGCAGTCACGCGCAGACTAGACATTTTTTTGGTGCTGGTTCACAATTCGGTCCTGCCGCCTAGTCCACACTGCGTCCCACCTCGATTCTGATCGTGCTTCTCCTAGAGGCTCTAGAAAATAACACATGGCTCTACTACTCCCTCGGTTCTAAATTATAAGTTTATTCTATTTTTTAAGTCAAAACATCTCAAGTGCATGAGAGTGTGGTTTTCTTAACTAAAAAAAATGCTTTTGTGACGTAGAGGCGTCGACGTGTCAATCTCAGTTAGAAAAACTGACATGCATTCAATCCAAATCAACAAATCTGGTTCTAGTTGTTTTTGAAAGATGAAGTTTGATCTGGTTTACTACAATTTTTATTTGGATTGTTATGTGGTTATATAGACATAGATTGTACTTGAGGGTAGCAAATTTGTAATTTGAACTTTCCCTTTTTTTTTTGTAATTTGGACATTCTCCTACGTAGTATCTAAGCCTCTCTACTGCATGCATGGGAATAACCTGATCAGTGCTAACAAGTATATGTTTACGCATTCTAAACCCATTACACGTTTATTTGTAGCCACCTCTCTAGGCTCTGTTCTTGTCCTGTGTTGCTTCAGATTGTTCCCCATCCGGCAGCAAAGAACGAAGTGATGACAGTAACAACATGGATAACAAGCTTCAAAGTATTTTTTTTAAGACAAAAGGTTTCCCCTGCTTTTATTTCAAAAGCCACAACATCCAAGGTTCTGGTGGTCTGAGCGCTTAGGCGCGAAACAACAACTGGAAAAACTCCTCATGGCTCACTTAGAGCATTACACGATATAGAAGCCGAATCAACCCTGACACTTATAGAAGGCACATCCAATTGATCCGACTATGATAACGACGCCGTTGTCCTCCACTCGATTTGGGGCAGACGCTTGCTGCATTCCTCCATCTTGGCGATCAGCTCCTCCAGCTGCCTCCCAGTTTGTTCCTTGTACAGCGGTAGCCATCCCCTCAACATCTTCGAGATCCTGACGAACACCATCTTCATTCCCATCCACACCACTCCCTGAAAACACAGCTCGTTACGCAGTTTCCAGATAGTCCAACAAACAGCAGAAGAGACAATATTAGTGATTAAGTGATTTTTGCCAGCCACCCAGAATCTGGCACAGAAACATAGGAGCTCCCAATGTCTAACTGCAAAAGCAAAGCAATTTGTTTCCAAACCTCCGTCGCAATACAGCACTCAAACAGAAGATGACTAATAGACTCATCATCGCTACAGAACAGACAAGAGAGATCATTAAGTGCCCTTCTCCTATGTAAATTGTCTCTAGTAAGGATCTTGTTTTGAGACACCCCAATGAAAAAATTGTACCCTCGGTGGAATCATCAGTTTCCACACCGCCTGTACATAGATGGGGAAAACCCCTCTACAGTTAACCACAGCATATAAGGACTGCACAGAGTATTTTCCTTTAGGGGAATAAGCCCTTATAATTTGATCTTCATCATCACTTAAGGTGATATTTTCGACTAAGCTACATAACTCGAACCATAGCTCCATTTGTACTTCAGATACATCCCTTGTAAAGGAGAGCTTAAGCTCTTGACCATCCCAGACATCATGCACAGTCTTACCTTGCTGCTCATTGATAACATATAGTGGCCAGAAAATAATCGCTAAGCTGGTGTTCCCAATCCACTGATCCTACCAAAACCAAATTTCAAAGTATTCAATAAAATTTTAACTTCCACTAGGCAGTTGCGGTTATCACTTTGTGATATGAGCAATGAAATCATCAAGGTCTTTGCGCGATGAGCCGCCGTCAGCCAGGCAGGCACGGACGGCCTCTCCGAGCACCTTCGCTCTCTGGCGCACAGCCACTCCATGGTCAGAAAGCATGGCATCCTCGATGACTTGTCTGATGGCCTCCGCCGGAATCACCTCGCCGTGCTTCTCCCAGGGACGCACGAGGATGCCGGCATTGAGGTACTTGCACACCAGCTCGGCATCCCACGGCTGGTCGGAGTGCATGGGCCAGGCAAGGATCGCCTTCCCGTTGCTCAGGCTCTCCATAGTAGAGTTCCAGCCGCAGTGGCTCATGAAGGCCGCCGTGGCGCCGTGCGCCAGGATCTCCAGCTGCGGCGCCCACCCGGTGATCACCCTGCCCCTCCCTTCGGTCTGATCGGTGAACTTGGACAGCAGCTCCGCGTGCCTGTTCTGGCTCTCGTCGTCGTCGTCCGCTGATTCGTTGCCGCGGTCTGCGTCGCGCAGCACCCAGATGAACCGCTGGCCGCTGTCCCGCAGTGCCGCCGCAAGCTCTGAGATCTGCTCCGTCCGCAGCGACGACGTCGTGCCGAACGACACGTAGAGCACCGAAGCCGGAGGCTGCTTGTCCAGCCAGTCCAGGCACTCCTGCCGCGGCTTGCTCTGCGTCTGGGCGTCCGCGCGGAGGTCGAGCAGCGGGTTCAAGGGCCCGACGGCGAAGTACTTCTTGCCGTCGGCGGCCAGCTCGCCCGCGACGACGTCCATGAACTCGGCCTCGAGCGCGCGACACGAGTTCACGAGGATGCCGGCGCCAGGCGAGATCTCCTTGGTCGGCATCGCGCGTTTCGCGACGTACTCCCTGAACTCGCTCGACGCGCAGCGCGCGACGTCGACGAACGCCAGGCCGCGCTCGCGCAGGAGCCGGAGCCCGGCGTCCGTCTTCCCGGCGAGCGTCGACGCCGCCAGGCAGTGCAGCCCGAACGCCTCGCCGTTGCCGTTGGACAGGCGCGCGGCCTCCTCGGCAGCGTACGCGTTGATGCGGTCGTGCACCACGACGACGCGGCGGTGCGAGGCGGAGAGCCTGGCGAGGAGCGCCGCGAGCGGGGCGCGCGCGCCGGCGGTGTAGGCCTCGAACAGCGGCATGAGGTGCGTGGGGAAGGGCGAGGGAGCTTTCTGGTCGGGCGGCGGGGAGGCGTACTCGGAGATCCCGAGGTCGTGGAACTGGACGGAGCGGAGCGTGGCCTCGTCCCAGCCCTGCACGCGCGCGCGCGCCTGGCGGACCTGCGCCGCGGGCGCCGCATAGTGCACTGGTAGCCCCCGCGACGCGAGCTGCAGCGACAGGTGAAGGAGCTGGTTCAGGTGGCCCTGCGCCGGGAAGGGCACGGTCACCACGGCGACTGACTCCATCTGGATCCCCTTCACCACCACCAACGGCGGTGAGCTGGTGACCAACGCAAAATGAGCACCAAGTCGGGCCAAATATATACATGCTGCAGTTAGCATGTGCCCATACGGCCATACTGATCGGTTTCTGCACGTCTCAGAAGTAATCCACGCACTGACGCACACACGCTGATATTTTGAATTCGTTTCTGTCCCCATATGCGGTTGAGCTGACTGGACGCAAGTACCAACCGCAGTAAAGAATACCTTCAACTAAGGAATCCCTCCCCTGCACCGTTGGATGCGTACTCTATGGGATAGAAGCACATGGGCAAATTAAACTTTTCTGCAACGGAACATAGCAGCCCCTAGTAAATAAATTCTCAAGCGCCGCCTATCGATAGACGTGACCTGTTTTGAGCTGTTGTCCAATGGCCTTTCTGCATGATAGATCCGTCAGATTTCGCTAAGCCAGTAGTAGGTTTGTGGATCGCGTCACTGTCCATGTCAGTGTTAGTCCACAAGCAAAAACTGTCCAAAAAATATTTGAAAACGTAAGTAATTCGGGTTTTTTTTCGCCATAGGGTAAGGTAAAATTCATACTCGTGACGACAGTGCTCGCCGAGGTATCCATGCACGTTGATAGTACCAGGTTTTGTCACCGTCGTCTCTACTTTTAGTTAATTTTCATGGTATGAAGGAGGCAAAAATAATGACTGATACTTGCCTCTCGATATGGAAGGAAGCAAGAAAACACACTCGAAAAAAATAAAAAGGGGAAATTTGTTTATTTGAGCTACAATTTTTAGGCTTTTAAGTCAAAAAAATGTCTTTCTTGCTTTTGTTTTTTTAATAATTTTTAGCTTCTTAGCATAAAAAAGCCAGAATAACTTACTAGAACATATTTTTTTAGTTTTTACCTTTTAGTTTATTTTCTTAGAAGTCAAATTTATACTGTATATATTTTAAAATAGACTTAATAAGTTGCTTGTTTGTTTTAGCTGTAAATCACGCACATTATGTAAATCAAGCAAAAAGCTGATATGTAGTATGAACTAAAGTGCATATTACAGTTTTTTTTCGAGAAATAAGTGCATATTACAGATGGGCTGATCAAGAAACAACTCCGGCCCACGCTTCAATAAGACTGGTATATCCAACGAGGCTGCATCTGATTAAGAGGATATGCGGCCCAAGGTGACCGACCTGTAGCTGTAACGTGGCAGCCTTATCGGCGGCTACGGCTTACAATCCACAAAGATGGACATTTTTTGTGTGGAACAAGATGGACATTTTTTTTTGTGATGTAGAAAGTTTGAACTCCCAACTGCTTTGAACCAGGTAACCAGGTTACGTAACCAAGTCCAACCATCGCACCATGCGTGTGTTTGGCTAAGCTCTTCCCATCGACTGATCCAACCCACGGGCCACAGCAGCATCAAAAACAGTCGACAGACATTGACTTAACAAAAGTATCTTACACTTTTATAGAACAAAAATATAATAGTTATTTATCTTAGCATACAAACTATCCAAAAGCAATACACTATTATATTCAATTAGAATCCAGAAAAACATTACTTGCTATTTATCTCTTAGGCAAGTTGTCAACTAGACAATACACTATGACGAGTAATTAAAATCCACTAGCATATGCAACTGTAATATCTATGTCAAAAAAATAAATAGACATTTTATTGTTTACGTCATCATATATACCAAGCAATTCACTAATATGTAATTCCTGCAGTAACGCGTAAGATATATGCAACGCGAGTAGCGAGGAAGGCAGGCACGATTTGAGTTGTGAAAATAAAGTGAAAAAATCGAGGTGGACGAATGTTGCGGGATCCGCCAACATGAAACCGCCAACCACAAATGTGAGGTCTACATTGATACCTTCATCGTGTATTCGTGTACATGTCATGAGGTGGACATAAAATTCTGTATACTATATCTCTCTGACAGACACTACAATATATCCTTTCCAAATTTCGACAGTAATATCTTTTTGATGTGAAAGATTCAAAGTGATCCAACCAACAGCCGAAAGCAACAGATGTTTCACTTCCTTCACATGACAACATCACGTATGCCTCGTCATACGTTCACCTCGTGATGTATCCAATGAAGTCTTCGAGATCCTTACGGGAGTTCCCGCCGTCGGCCACGGAGGCACGAACCGCCTCGCCGAGCTCCATGGCCCGCTGCCGCACCGCCATGCCGCTTTCAGACAGCATTGCCTCCTCGATCGCCTTCTGGATGTCCTGCGCCGGAATGATGTCAGCATGCTTCTCCCAGGGCCTCACCAGGAACCCCGCCTTGAGGTACTTGCACAGAAGCTCCGAGTCCCAGGGCTGGTCGGAGTGCATGGGCCAGCAGAGCACCGGCTTCCCGTGGCTCAGGCGCTCCATGGTCGAGTTCCAGCCGCAGTGGCTCATGAACGCCGCCGTGGCGCCGTGCGCCAGGATCTCCAGCTGCGGCGCCCACCTGGTGATCGCCAGGCCGGTGCCCCGAGTTTCCTCGGTGAACTCGGGCAGGAACTTGGCGTGCCGGCTCTCGCCGGACTCGTCGGCGTATATGTCGGCGCGGTCGGCGTCGCGCAGCACCCAGATGAAACGCTGCTTGCTGCCCTTTTGCCAGCACAAGATTATGCTTCTGCAGGCCTCTTTTGCCTGTGGGCCCACACGTTCTTTCTCCATTTCTTGCTTGTCCAGCAGCATCATAAGTTAATTATTATTTCTAAGTTTCCAAAGGCAGAAGTTATTATATTTATTAGTATACTCCATTGCGTTTATTACTTAGCCAGAATTTTCGAACATAGTGCAAAGAGTCGCTTAAATGTAAATAAAAAATATACTCCCTCCAATCCAATTTATAAGATATTTGACTTTTTAACCCTATCTTTGGCCACTTGTCTTATTAAAAAAATTATACAAATATTATAAAATTTAAATTATTCTTAAAGAACTTTTATTAATAAAGCATGCCATAACAAAGAATATAATATTTTATACAATTTTTAAATAGGACGAGTGGTTATATTTAAGATAAAAAAAGTTAAACGTCTTATAAATTAGAATGAGAGAGTACTAGATAGCACAACCCACAATTGCCGTGAAACAACACAATTGAAGAATAAAGCAGTGGCTGGGTTGTTTTAAGTTTTACGTGGCCATTTCTGTTGAAACATACTCATACAGTCATACACTACCAGTACACAACTGGTTTGTTTTACTGAAATGCCGATGGCTTCAACGAGACCCACGTGCCATAGCTTCCAATAAAAAAAATGGTCTTCCTGAAGTCGAAGCAACTTTGCAATTCGCACATAGGTTCGCTACAGTCAGAGCGACATGGACATGGTTACTCGCTCATGTGTAATCGGTATCACGTTGCGGTTAAATAACGAACCAGCAGGTGCCTTACAAAAAGGGAATTTTTCGTACTGTCTTGGCCTTATCCAGCTTGTGCCGAGCGCTGACAGTGACAGGGCTAGTCAAAGCCCGTTTTCGCTTGTGTATGTACCATAAGTGACAGAGCTCAGATGGAAAAGGAAATGCAAATGAAGAGGGAGACAGGTAGTACGCAATAGAGTTATCGAATGTAAAACAAAATAATGAAGAATTTTTTTATACAAAAATCGAGGAGGATTGATGTTTCTTTGAAACTCTGATGGCGGGCATGTACAATCAAGCATGATTTTTCTAAAATGACACTCTCCGTTTTTAAATATACTTTCGTGCAAGCTAATTAGTTGATCTGAGCGTCATTTAAAAAATGAAGGAGATAGTGTCTCAAACCAAGGCATGTCACGCCATTATCACAAGTGTTAAGACTGTATATTGCTCATGAAGAACTCACTTGTAATTGGCTTTTACTCTTTCCTTCCCTAAATAATTAATTCTTAGAATTATTTTTAAGTTATTTTTTTAATATTTAACTAAATCTCTAGAAAAGGGACTATAAATATTTGTAAGTGTATTGTGGCAGAACCTCCTAAATTATATGGCCCACACGCACCTGTCATTGTCTGAAAGACCTCTGACAGCCATGTATGTGTTCCATACAACCTAGAAAGCCATGTCAGGTGTCCTCAAAGGACCCCGATTAAACCACATTTTACACTCATACCAGGATCAACAAAGGAATAGCTTCAACATTACAACATTGGTTACAAAATAGATATCAGAGTGCGGAAGAATAATAATAACATAAAATTTACAAAATATGTATAAGTTAACTTTTACAGACTTAACTTCAATTGCAGAAGTAGAGTAGAACTACAGAAGATAACTTAGGTAGAGCACCTAAGTCGGGAGAGGACAACCAGATCACATCGAGCCCATCGACATGAACTTAGTTCGAACACCAATTAGCACCTGCAACAGGGGTTCAACAAACCCTGAGTACAAAAGTACTCAACAAGACTGACCCGACAAAAAGAGGGGTGAAGACTCAGGAATGCAGGCCGGAGGGACAAGGTAAGGCTCGTAAGAAACAAAGACTTTTACAGAAAAGCTTTTGTAGATCAAGTTTTAACTCATCATTAGTTATAACAGAAAATAAAGTTGTCTTGCTCTAACTCAAGATCACCAACTAACTTTATTCTTAAACCTTAACCATCATTTAAGTTGTTACTATGATGATGAATAGAGATCGAGTCTCCTTCTCCGAGAAGCAACGGCGATTCGAATCGGTTTTACCCAGCTGGGACCTAGATCACCGATATATAGGAGACTCTAACTCCTAAGCATACCAGATCATATGATATACACGGGCTCCAACCCAAGAGTATATCAACCACACGATACACATGGGACCTCTGACCCACAGTGTATCGATATACGTGGGACTCAAAACCCACGGTATATCACACTATTGTATGTGGATTTTCTACTCTCAATACATGTAGTTCACCAACGAACGGGACCTAGGGCATCAACAGAAGGAAATACTACAGAGGGACTCTTTTCCCAATACAAGTTACCCGTCCAGACTCGATTTATTATTATCATCATTATTCCACAGGTAAAACCAACCTTATCTTTTTCATTCTTTACCTTTTAAAAAGCCTATCTAATTAAGCAGGGCTAAGCATTACTACGCATTCCCAAATAAATAGGTACAAGGAATATGGAAGTAAGACAGGTAATGCAATTGGTAGGTTTTCACTCAACTCCTATCCCCTAATGCAGCATTTCATAACTGAAGTGATAAAAACTTTACAAAAACAAAGATAGGGTTTAGATGCATCCGGGGCTTGCCTTGGTTGCAGTGGTGGTTAGTTCTCGAAGAGATTATAGATGTCAGACTTGACACCAACACCAGGGATGGTCGATACCAATCATCATGGATCCATGTCTCCATCTTGAATGGTATTTTCCGAAATGTACCACGATCCAACTCACTCTCGAAATAACTACACGTAATTAATGATGTATGCTTTAGAATGATGAGCTCATGGCATGAGGGCTGGTAATGAATTGGTGAAAGCATAACAATATTAATTAACTAGCTAATTATAAACTATTTAAAAAGCATTACATAAGATAAAATAATTATTAGCAAAAAAATACATAACTAAATCATACAACATCTAACATGCTTGAAATTTAAACTACAGCCTAAACATAGCATCAACAATATCTCATCAAAATTTCAAGTCATTTGGAGCTACACAACAAGAGATATGAATTTCTCTCTTTTCAAACATTAAATAAAAGGTATAAAACATAATTAATTATTTTACTACTAAACATGGCATGTTTCATATTTTTAATAAAAACTAGGCATCACAAGGAGAACAATAAAATTTGGTTCACCAAAAACGGAGTTACGAAACTCCAGATATGAATTTCTAAAATTTAAGAAAAACTATTACAAACAGGTCCTTAGGGCACTATTCACCTGAGTCATAGATTCTGCAGTTAGCCCTTCCTTTTTATCGAATTTGTGCGCGAGGTCCCTTCGCGAGTAGACAGAGGAGTTCGTCAGGGCTCGTGGTTTCAGCTGTGAGTTGCTCGTCGGCGGCAACGGAGAGGTGGGGAAGCATCCCGAGGCTCGTGTGCATCCACTAGTGTCTAGAGCTCGACCGAAAGTGACCCGTGGAGGTGTGGCCACGTGAGCCGCGGCCATGGTAGGCGACTGCACGGCGGACCGATGGCTAAGGCATCGCAGAGATGAAATCAAGGGCACGGGCACGACCAGAAGCTCACTAAAATCAGGATGCGCTAGCAGATGAAGTCGGAGACGAGGTAGAGCTCGGGGTCGACGGTGATGGCAGAGGCGGCAGCATGAACTGACGGCAACGAGAAGATGACCACGCCCGGGAGGCACAGGCGATGTGGGAGGCTGAGAGAAGGCTCAGCGCGTGCGCAAGGACAAGGCGAAGATATGGCTAAGATGAAGCGAGTGAAGATAGAGCGAACGAGGCTAGTTTGGCCGGTGAAGAAGAACATGGCGGCGACGGCGGGTAGAGGAAAAAGAAGGAAAACGGCGGCCGTCCTCCGGTATATAAAGAGCAGGGACGAGGTGAGGAGGTGTGTGGCGGCTTCTAGAGTTTGGCCACGACGCGCCTATGTGCCCCCGCGATGAGAAAGCGCGATGGCGCCACGGCGACGCCGGCGATAGTGAGAGCAGAGGAGAAATCGAACACGGCAGTACTGTTCATGAAAATTACAGAACTACCACTCGTCAAAAATTACAAATTACTCCAGATTTTTCATAAGAACTTGAAAATATCCCAAAATATCATCGACATGATTTTTCAAGAGCTACATTTTTATTTTAACATCGATTAGCAAATTCTGCCTAGATTTTGAAATATGAATTCAAATTCAAAAAGGAAGCAAAACCCTATAAACAAATATTTGGAATTACTTTTGATTTTTCAATAAAACTTGAAAATCTTAAAAATAAATAGGATGCTCAACTTTTCAAACCAAACATTTTTCATGAACAAAGTTTTCCCAAATTATGCATAATTTTTGAATTATGAGTTTAAAATCAAAAGGGGACAAATATTGAAAACCTGTATTTTTAAATTCATTTGAAATTCTTTGTTGAAACTTGAAAAACTTTGAATACTACTATTGTAAATATCAACAAGATCTACAAAAGTGCTTTTTGAACTAACCCAAAATTCTTTGTAGATTTTGAAATATTGAAAGGGGGTAAAACAAGGTTTTGAGTAGTTTTTGAATTATCAACCAACTCATCATTTCAATAACACAACTAACCTACAAATGTAAACTTATTTTAGTTAAGACATATCATAGTTGACCTAATACACAAGATTGCAAAGTACCATAGGACAAAATAAGATTTTAGTTTATTTCAACTTCTTGCAGGAACACATAAAATGATAAAGAAACTTTAAATAACCCTAAGCATCATCATTTCATGTATAAAACAAAGTACCACATAAAAGACATTATTAAAACATGAATACATTTATGCCATGATGCTCAATGATTATGCTTGATAATTTATTTGATTAATATTTTAATTACGTATTAACATCTGGGATGTTACATGTATTAGAGAATGTAGACTAAATAAATGACCGAAGAGAAGAAGTTGACAAAGCAAACTAGCTTTGCACCAGACAAAAAGGGAGAAATGAAGATCAAACCAAGCCTCCATGAGTGAAGGATGAACAAGGGTCATAGCACCTACATCATACATATAATTAAGATCAACTTTTTTTACATGTTTATAACATATAGGGCCTGCATTTTCATATAAGATCCCACATGTTTTACATGTATACCACACAAGGCCTGCATCTCCATACAAGAATCCCACTCTTTTGACATGTATGCATCATAGGGCCAGATATGACTCAATAGATAAATAACCACAATAATAAATATATAGACTAAAAGAACAAGAGTTCAAGCATAGTTGTCACTACTGTAGACTTCAGACTCCCTTTGCCATTAGGTTGGGACCATGGTGTTATTAAGTACAGAAAGCAAGGGGGATCTGGACCAACAAAACACACATCTAACTAGTAATACTTTTAGCACATAATCTTGTTTAACATTTGACTACAAGCAATGGTAGTTGCAACTTGAATGTCCCAAGTCACCGTTGAGCATTGTTTATACTGAGCAATGCCAAAAAAAGGCTCTGGCTCGATAAAGATGAACTACGAAAAGGAGAAGATCGAGGAGATGCATATCCGAGGCTCCTCTTGCTCTGCACAATAATGTTATAGTGATGGAGTCAAAGCCGGTAAAACCCCCTCCAAATGGGCCTTGAGTGTGCCGTCTCTTGTTTGCTCTACACCATTTGCCTTATGAGTTAGTTTACAGACATGTTTGATAGACTAGACTAGTTTTTTTTTGTGAATCGACTAGGACTAGTTGTTGGGAGTTAGTTTAAAGAACTAGCTAGATTAGTAGATGTAGATAGTTAGCTAAAAATTAGTCAAGTAGTTGTTAGTCTATGTGTGTTTAGATCCCTAGATAATGTCTCTAGAGATTTAAATAGACTAGAGTACCCATTAATTTATTTTACTCTTCATTTATATTAGAAAGTTGGAGTTAATTGCTTCACCATGCTCCATGTTATATTCTTTTTTTTTACCGAAGTCAGCATAGGAACCTCATGCCTATTTTTTTGACATGGCATGAATATGGAAATATCATGGAGGAGGCGGAGGAGGCCGTCTCGCTAGGTTAAAACCCTAACTTTTGTGTGACCCCCGCAAGAACGGTGGTCGTGGCAGCAGCGATCCCAGGCCCGAGCTCCCGATGGTGCCAGGCCTTGGCGGCAACACACCCATGCCCACGCGCACAAAAGTCTCCTATAGTGACTTCCTCAACGTGTTCTCGCCGCCCCCGCTGGCATCCCCGCGCCAGCACAAGCGACCTCGGGTCGCGGCGCAGGCCCCCATCAACCTCGACGACACCTCGACGACAGTGGAGGAGGCTGGGCAAGAATTAGTCAGTGCTGGTGGGGAGGACATGATCCTGGAAGCCATCCTGGAAGCCGTGGCCTTCACTGTTGTTGATATGTGGTGTTGCAATAATATGTTCCAAAATATTTTAGCATCTTCAACCTAGTAGTTTTTGTGTTTTTACGCTGCAATTGTTCATTTTGAATGTTGCAACATGTTTTTTATGTTTCAACTATGGTTTTGAAAATGCTGCAACATATTTTTTTTAATATTGCAATAGTATCGATTTTAAGATGTTGCAACATGTGTTTAATCGATGTTGCAACTGTTATTTTTGATATGTTTCATGTTTTCATGGATGTTGCAATAGTCACTTTCTCCTGCATTAGCGGCAAGCTTTTGCAGACACAGAGTTTTTCCGATTCAAGTGCAAACCCATTGTTCCATGCCGGCAGACTGTTTTTATGAGATGAGTCAGGCGGGCGTGAACAACATTAGGTGGGGCGGGCGGGCGTTCTGACGCGTCGTGTGCAGCATGTCAGGCCGGTGGGCTCAGCTTCCTATGAAATTCATCTCCACTAGACGTCCGAGCGACAGCACTATCCATTGAGAATTTGAGATGGAAAAATGTCGACGAGTCATGATCCCCCAAGAAACCCCCGGCCATAAAGGTGAGGTCGACGTTGAAAAGCTTCACATCGTGAGGTGAACAGAAAATCTACCGTATATCTCTAACAGACACAGCATATCCTTTCAAAAATTTCGACAGTAAAATCTTTTTGCCGCGAAAGATTCAAACTGATCCAACCAACCGTTGAAAGCGCCTAATGTTTTCCTTCCGACCCCCACATGTATGCGTACGACCGTACGTCGTCGTACGTTCACCTCGTGATGTAGCCAACGAAGTCGTCGAGATCCTTACGGGAGTTCCCGCCATCGGCCACGGACGCGCGAACCGCCTCGCTGAGCTCCTTGGCCCGTTGCCGCACCGCCATCCCGCTGTCAGACAACATTGCCTCCTCGATCACCTTCTGGATGGCCTGCGCCGGTATGATGTCAGCGTGCTTCTCCCAGGGCCTCACCAGCAGCCCCTCCTTGAGGTACTTGCACAGCAGCTCCGAGTCCCACGGCTGGTCCGAGTGCATGGGCCAGCAAAGCACAGGCTTGCCCTGGCTCAGGCTCTCCATGGTCGAGTTCCAGCCGCAGTGGCTCATGAACGCCGCCGTGGCGCCGTGCGCCAGGATCTCCAGCTGCGGCGCCCACCCGGTGATCACCAGCCCCATGCCTCGAGTTTCCTTGGTGAACTCGGGTAGGAACTTGCCGTGCCGGCTCTCGCCGGACTCGTCGGCGTATATGTCGGCGCGATCGGCGTCGCGCAGCACCCAGATGAAACGCTGCTTGCTGCCCTTGAGTGCCGCGGCGAGCTCGGCGACCTGCTCACCGTGGAGGCACGACGTCGTGCCGAACGACACGTAGAGCACCGACGTCGGCGGCTGCTTGTCGAGCCATTCTAGGCACTCGTGCCGCGGCGTCCGGACGTCCGAGACGGGCTTCAACGGGTTTAACGGCCCGACCGCGAAGAATCTCTGGCCTTGGAACATCGGCTGCGCGGCGAAGACGTCGATGAACTCGCCCTCCAGCGCGCGGCACGTGTTCATGACCACGCCGGCGATGGGCGCGCCCCGCTCGACCTCCTCCATCCGGAAGACGAAATCCACGAACTCCTTGGACATGCAGGCGTCGGGGGCGAGGAACTGGAGGCCGTAGTCACTGATGAGCCGCTTCCGTGGCGGCGAAGGAGTTGAGGCGGTCGAACACGACGGCGACGCGGCGGTGGGTGGCGGACAGTCGCTGGAGGAGCGCCGCGAGCGGGGCGCGCGCCGTGGCGGCGAAGGTCTCGATCATGGGCAGGAGGTGGTTCGGGAACGGCGACGGCGCGGCCGGGTCCGGGGGCGGGGAGTCGTACGCGGACACGTCGAGGTTGTGGAACTCGATGGAGCCGAGCGCCTTGGGGTTCCAGCCGTGCACCCGCCTGCCGGACGTGCGGCGGCGGCGCCGCGTAGTGCACGGGGAGCCCCCGCGACGCCAGCAGCAGCGACAGGTGGAGCATCTGGTTCAGATGGCCCTGCGCCGGGAACGGCACGGCCACCACGGCGACCGATTCCATCGTGTCAACCGCCATGCTACCCATACTGCAGCTTTAGTTCAGGTCGTGTGTGACAACGCGAGTGTACTCGTAGTTACCGTTAACTGCGTACAGCTTTCTTGAGACTGCCGGGCTATATATATACAGGAGGAGGAGTAGTAGTGCTGGGCAACGCAGGTTTTTCTGGGATCCATCCAAGCAGTAGGTGCTTCCAGTGGCCATCGAAGTTATCGAACTGGACAGCAGGGGATATATCTCGAAAAAATGCTCGAATCAAGTGGTCTGACGTGACCAAAACGTACAGTATAGGAGTAGCATCAACTTGGTGAACCAAACCAAGAAGTGCCTGCATGGCGACTCAAGACTTGATTGGCTCATCAGTCGCCAGCTTCGCTGGGATCTTTGTACTGGCTTAGTACGTCCTTATCCTTCGTCGAAAGCTCGTAGCCTGGGGACGTGTGGCATTCGTGACCGGTGACGGCGACGGCCGCCGGTGATCCTCTGCAAACACATCAAATGAAACATGCCACAAATTAACGGCAGTGATCCTCAAACAATTCAGACGCCGTCGCTATGGCCACCACGGACCCAAATAAAAGTCCAATCCAATCCTTGCACGTCACCATCATGTTAGCGGCGTGGCGAGCCGGCGATTTGATTCCCATTTACCGTGCCTCGCGATGCTCTGCTTCGTGAGCTTGGTTGGATCGAAAGCCGGGGCCAAATGGCCGCCGATACACGACGAGCAACAAGAGACTGACCGGGTCTCAGAACTCCGAATCTTTTTTACCGTGCGCTACAGTCCGGTCGGCAAGGTGCTCCTGCTCCTGCTCGGATGATGCGACGGGGCCGATCGAGACGACTGGCGAGCTCCGTCCGAAACACGGCGGTTGCGACGCCAATTGGCGTCTTGCGGCGGAGACAGCGGGAAGGACGGAAGTTCCAAGCTCCGGGACGTCCCTTTGTACGCAGACACATGCGCGCGCTAGCGCTATCCTCCGCCCACCGGGTGCCCCGTCAGCGTCGGCCTCAGCTGTCCTGCCCGGCGGCGGGCGCGCCGGCTGCTCGGCCCGGGCACCCACGGCCTTGGGCCTTGCACGTTGGCTAAAGCCTGTAGGCGAACTTATGTGGCGGTACAATTGAGCTTATGGAGCCGAGTCGTCAGAGATTTGTAAGAAAGAAGAAGCTCAATTCCTAGGGGTTAAAGTCGATTACCCGTTGGACGGATTGGATATTTAAAGGGCGACAAATTCAGTGCTAAGTGGGTTTGATATTCACAAATTTACCATGTACAGACGCTAAAAAGGCTTTCGAATCGAACATCTAAATATAAAGGGTGACAAAAGGTTTGATATTCACAAATTTACCATCTACCTCCGCTGTCCTACCATACAAGTCGACCAAGCATTAAAAAATACAAATTAAAAAAAAGATACAATCTGTTTTTTTCCTAGAAGAAAGCCGAAGACACGAAAAGCCCCTCTGCTCTCGAAAGCGTGACAAACTCCGTGAATGAAAAGAAACAAAAAATCTAACACTTCTCCCACACATCGGCGTGGCGACACGAGTTCATAGCGTCCAATCTGGGTTCAAAATTTGCAAAATAATATTGTCTGCGATAGTTGCAGGTGCAACATCACCCTTGCAGCTTCCTTCGTTCGCACCTAGTGGCACCGACTGCTTTGAGGGCACGTTCTCCGCCGCTGGCGCCTTTTCCACCGCCGCTGGCGCTGGTGCCGGCGAGCTAGATTGCTGCCGCTGGGGTCGCTGAGCTAGATTGATGTTGTTGCTGCTGCTGTAAGGGTACCCACCGTGAGGCGCCGGAAACTGAACGGGAGGGACCATGGCCTTGACACCGACAGGGTGATTGGCATTGGCATCCTCGTCGTGGGAGCATGCTGGCTGCTCGGACGCGGTCTGCCCGATCCGTTGCGGCCCTGCGCGAGCCGCGCTGTCCTGCTTTGCTTTCTGTAATTTCATTTCAGCTATCAGTCTCGCATACACTCGGTTCCGGCACTCCTCCTCCGTCTCCGTCGGTGGCGGCGGTGGCTGCTGCAGCCGCGGAGACGGCAGCCGAACTGGTTGGCCGGCAGCTACGGGCGAACGCATCATCATCTTGGGACCTTGAGGGTTGGGGGCGGTTGCAGCGGTGCAGTGCGGCGGGCGTGGCCTAGACACGGGCGGCCCCTGCCCTAGCGCCGCCTGGCCGTTCGCGTTAGACATCCTCGCTGCTAGGTTGCCGTACCCATACACCAACGGTGGCCGCTGCTGCACTTGCACCGGTCCCTGCATGCTGTTATACGCCGGCGGCCAATTCACTAGCGCGGGCATCCCTTGTCCGTGGCGCCCTGCTGCTCCGGTTCCGGTTCCGGTTCCGGCTCCGACAGGCATGCGCACGCTACTACCGCCGCCATTTCCACGTGAACGTCCGCCCAGGAACAAGGTCGCCTGGGAAGCGGAAACCCCCTTGTTCGGCGCGCCGGTGACGGGGCGCCCGCTCGTCGCCGGCCGTTCCACCGCGGGCCTTTTGGCCGGCGGCTGCCTGCTCGACGACGACGGTGCCCGCGCCGCTGCCTCTCCAACGCACTGCGCCGCCGGCCCGGATGACGACTGCGACGAAGCTGGCACCTCCTCCTTCCACTTCTTCAACGGGCTAATGTAAATCCGGCACATGACGTACCTGTTCAGCTGCATGCAAAGTACAGTCCGAGTCAGAGTGTCAGGCAGCAACAATATGAACTGAATTTGAACGTCTCGGCGAGAGAACTGACCAGGTTGGGCTCGGCGGCGGCATTCTTGGTCTTGCCGTGGAAGTGGAAGCCATTGTCGGGCGTCTCGGGGACGACGAGCTCGTGCATGAGCCACTTGGTCTTGGTCTCGTCCTTGGTGGAGCCCACGTAGTAGGCGAGGGTGTTCTCGCTGAACGTGAACGCGGCCTTCTTCTTCGATTGGCTCGTCGAGGCGCCCCCCTCCTCCTCCTCCTCCGGTGGTTTCGACTGGCCCGTCGACGGCTTCCACCGGCCCCGTTTGTCGGCCGTGCGCCGCACCGGCCTGCCCCCTCCCGGGTACTTGCGGTTCCTCGGCGACAGGAAGTACCAGGTGTCGTCGTCCACGCCCCTCTCCTTGTATTTTTCTGTGTATGTATAAGCAGAAGTGTAAAATACTTCTTTTTTCTTTGTTTTCAAGTGAAAGAACACGCAGATAGTAGTAGAGTCGGATAAAATAATACAACCCAGGCCCAGGCAACCAGGTAACTACTCGGGTACCCAAAGCAGGAAACAGAGAATTAACAAGTTTAGGGTCAGGTCATGGCAATGGCATGCTGTATCTACCAGTCAATATCTCCGGGTCACACTCGTAGGCGGACGCGTCGATGACGAATTCGTTTGGCACGGTCGGTTCGCCCAACAGTTTGGGGAGGAGGTAGAACTCCACGAGCTCCTCGGTCGTCGGCTTGAAGCGGAACCCGATCGGGTACTTGCCGTTTTCGTCGTCACCCCCTCCGCTCGGTCTCTCCTCTCCTCCTGCCATGTCGGCGACTCGTGAGTGGTTGTCGTGACCCGTCAGGTTTTAGGTTGACGCTGTTACGTGGCAGCGGAGATTCGACGGAGTCCTTATTTAGGACTCGAAACCATGATCCTTGTTCTGCACCTTCCTGTTCTCGGCCAACTTTGTTGGAGACGTACTACAACTCTAACACGAACAGGATTCAAGCTTTGCCTGCTTCGTGATCGATGTCGCGGGTGAATCCGTATCCTAGCCCCGTTTCCACAAGGGGAATACTCCCACGAGGCGCATTTGCTGTTCAATTATCGCCTGACAAAGGTCAAAATTACATCTGAAAATTCTAACACATCGTTTATTACAACACTATACTACGCCCAAACAAAATAAACAAGAGGGTCACTTGGACTAGACATCCTTATATAGGCTTAACTGAAAGAATCTGTATATAATTAGAATTCAGAAGAAACAATCTGATGAGGCGCTGCAACGTTGGGAGCCTTCTGCTATCCAAACAATCTGACGAGAGCTTAAATACGGTCCATGTCAGCTTCGAACTAAACCACTATGACTAACACATTCTGCTGTTACACGCGCCCAGCGTTGCTCACCTGCCGTTTTCCTTGATTTGCCTCCAGATAATCCATGTCGAAGGTTTGCTGTTGTCTGCAATGGCGAGGGCAACAGGACTGCATGAGAAGTGTCTGTCTGGTCGACCATGGGCCTTGTCTTCAGACAATCAGGCCTGTGCAGTTATAACATCCAAGTATGACGTGTATTGGACTATCGGCCTCGTGCCATCTTTCGCCTCTTCCTCTCCTGCTCGCGTCTCTCTTCTTCCTCAATCAAGCGAAGTTGCTCCTCATCCTCCTGCCTAGCAATCCTCGCGCTGAAAGAAACCAATATGAAATGTGAGTCAGATACGAAATAGGGGGCAACTAGACAGGAAAACCCAGGCCTTGTTTAGATGCCTATAAAGTTCCAAGTTTTTTCACTCTCTTCGTCATATCAATTTTTAGCCGCTTGCATGGAGCATTAAATGTTGGTAAAAAAAAACAACTAAGTACACAGTTTGGTTATAAATCATAAGACGAGTCTTTTAAGCCTAGTTAGTCCATGATTAGACAATAATTACCACAAACAAACGAAAGTGCTAAGTATCCACATGCATCCCACGTGTACTGCCAGTTTCTGAACCATGAGTAAACATAGCACAGGCTAGCAAGCAATTGAATGGTAAGGTAGAGTACAAAAAGATCAAATGTCTCGTCATTATGATACTAAACTAATCTTCACCATCAGTGCAGGCAGTGCAATAACTTGAATATAAAGCATAAACGTATATCATATAAGCTTATTTCAATCTGTACAGTGTTATACTGGATAAAGTAAGAGAAGCAATACCTCCTTTTCTCTTCCATTTCTATAGTACGAAAATCGGCTTCCATATCACTGTCATCCTCATCTTTGCCTGCATATTTTCTAGGATCATACCTGCAAAGGAAGCCAAAATCAGAATCCAAATATCTATAAGCAACATCTTTGAACAGACACCTCAATCAAGCAATGTTTGGTTTGCTCAGCTTGAAAACCGTGTTAGTAAACATGCTAACTTTATAGAGGCTGACTGCTGATGCTTACAACCACTGACCCAAACAGAAAAGAGCAGGCTTATCCAGTCAATACCTGAACATATTTCTGATCATTGCCAAGGGATCTCCCTCATCGTCATCATCATCTTCATCAAATCTTCTTTTTGCCACTTGCTTTCTCTTTGCATGATCATCACGAATTCCATTGGAAGAGACTGGCCGAGATGGCTACAAGCACAAATTAAGAGAACAATGGAACAAATGAAACATCAGAAACCCTAGCCAAACGAATTCAACCCATATACATGATATATGCATGGCAAATAACTTCATGCAAAATGGTAGACAGCAGAAAGGTGGTATTTCTCAAGTATTTACCATGGACTTCAAGGGAGGCCGAATCTGCCTTTCAGCTTGTTTGACTCTATCATTTGCCTGTACTCTTCTTTGCTCCGAATATTGAGGCTTCGAAGAAAGGGGCTTTTGTCCTTGTGACGGCTGGGACCTGTTACTTAGTGACTGCGGTCTGTGTGTTTGTGACGATTGCGATTTCTGAATATGTGAGGACTGCTGTGGCCTTTGATTCTGCAAGGACTGTTGAGTCCTTTGACTCTGCAAAGATTGTTGTGGTTTCTGACCCTGTGTCATTTGCTGTGGCCTCTGACTCTGCAATGACTGCTGCGGCCTATGCTGCATGGATTGATGTGGCCTCTGACCGTGGGAAGAATGCTGTGGCCTCTGACCAGCTGACTGCATCCTCTGACTTTGGGAGGATTTTGGTCTGTCAACCTCTGAGAGATGGTGCTTCGAGGCTACACTGCTTTTCCGCAGAGTTGCATCATTAAAATCCCTGGAAGGTTGCTTATTAGCTATAGGACCTCTGCTTGGAAGCTTTTGGGTTGTGGTTTTGCTAATGCTTGCCTGGCTCGATCCATTTCTTGCAATACTATGTGTCCTCTCATTGTCACGTGAAACAACCCTTTCTCTATTCAAGAAAGCCTCCTTTCTCATGGAATCTACCCTACCTTCAGCGTTCCTTTGAGTTGACATTGTGTTCTTTGGTCCATATCCATTTGACAAGCGTGCAGGTTGACTTGCTGGTGCCTTGTTTTTTACTGTTGATTGCATCACCTCACGATCTTCATTGTCCAGAAATAAACAGTCAGCAATTCACATTTGAAGACACAGGGAAGACCTTGTCTAATAAAATTAGAGTTCCAACTTACCAGCCCTTTGAGTCAAGGAAGATCTAGCAGCAGGTTTCTCCTTTGGAGAGGGTGAAAGGTCAGCATCATCCGAGAGTAGAAATGAATAATCCCGGTTATCCTTAAGTGCCTCAACCTTCCTCTTTACCTGCAAAATGCAACTGCTATGCTGTGAATACATTATTTTAGGTCCATTGTACTGAACATGCAGAAGAATGCAGTGAATATAAATTATTTATACCTGATTAACCATCTTCTGTTTATGTTGATGTCCATTTACTTTACTTTGCACTTTAGAGGACGATGGAATATCCTTCTGGTAAAAGAAAAACAGAATAAAATTATTTAATGTTTTGGTCAGTGCTAATCAAAATTAGCATACTGGTGTAGTATTACATGTACTCCAGAAGGCCTTGGCTCCCTTCCAATTGTGCTATGCAGTTCTTTCAATGATTTTCTTTCTTCAATCACTCGACGAGAAATCACTGGCTTGGACGGACCAAAGAAAGAGCCAAATCTAGCAGGGAAAAGAAGTCAAACACATTGAAGAACACGATATATGAAATGCAGAAGAAATATCAACTGCAGAATGTGTAAGTGCTGCTAGACTATTTTGTTGGAGAATAAAAGAAAAGAAAAGTTTCGTTATTCATCAGATACTGATTTATCTTTATGTTAAAAGAAAACTGGTTTACCAACATCACAACCACACTGAAAAACAAACAAATATAATGGTGAAAAATAAATCTTCCAGCAGCATTCATTTCACAAATGTATAATGATCAATAGGCTATGAAAACTTTAGTTCCACAACAACAGGCATTTTGAAAGGAAGTAATATCCCATAGTCTTATTATTTCTCAATGGCATGACCTCAAAGAGAGAGCATTTTAGAAAGAAAGAGAATGCTGCTGAGAATCAGTAGATCAAACATACTTGTCCCTGGCTTGAGGTATTTGTGAAGAAGATGAGCGGCCAGCTGTGGAAGCAGCAGCAGCCTTTGCCTTTCGCCTAATCTGCTCTTTCAATCGTTCTCTCAATTCAAGGATCTCCTTTTGTCCCTCTGTAGGCTCTTCCTCCTCAACATACTCATCCTCAGCACCTGAACCTTCCTCCTCATACTCATCTTGATCATAGTACTCATCTCCGTACTCATCTTCCACTTCCCAGTGCCGGTGGTAACCCTGCAAAATAATTGTCATCATCACCAGATCAAAAACATTGCACTGTATTTTTCACGATTGTCAATACTACAGCTCCCTCTTTGTTTTGTCATATTATTATTTTTCTACATTTGAGCAAATAAAATAAGTATAATCCTCTGCCTATCTCAGTTTTTGCCACATTTAAACCTTGATTTATGGCCCTTAAAAGCTTTAACTATCATACTTGGTGGAAATTAAACGGAATGAAGAGCACAAAGTAGAGCTTACATTGGTCTCGTACTCGTAGCTCCGCATTATCACCAGGATGCCGTCGTATCAGCCTGAAATTCCCCGAATCCCCTGAATCAGAGCAAGGAAACTTCCATAAGTCTACAAACGTCTAGATGAATCGTTCAGGCAATGCTCACGTCGAACCAGCCAGGCATCCAATTGGGACCAAATACGCACCGAACCAGCATCGATTGACCCAAAAATTCCTCGGCGAAGGTACTCGAATCATAGAATAGGCACCTAATCGCTACAATTCCGCACCAGACGCGACGCAGGGAATGGCGAATCTAGGGTTCGGACGGAGAACACGGCGCGAATCTGGGACGCCGCCACGGCAAAGCAACCATACAAACCAGGGGGGATTCGCACCACCAGTTGTGGGGGGTGGGGGGTGGGGGGGGGTGGGGGTGGGGGACGGACTCACCTCGGGGACCGGAGACGCCTCGTTCTGCCGCGGTGGCGGGGATCGGACCGGACGACGACGAGCTGTCGCGCGACGACGCGGCTGGATCAGAAGTCGCCGCGAGGGTCCAGGGCGGGCCTGCTGCGGTCGAGGCGGCGGCTACGGCCGCGGCCGGGGAGGCACGAGGCAGAGGCGATCGAAGCCCGCGGCTCGGTCACCGGTCGCTGCGGGGAAACGGCGGGGGTCGCCGCCGGGGCGGAGAGGGCCTGGGCGGCGTGGGGCGCGAGGCTTTTGGCTCTCGTTGGTGGAAGGAAATGGGGAGGAGGCAGGGGTTGAGGCGGGCGCACAGTTAAATAGGCGCGTTTCGCCTGCGCCGGGTAACAAGCCTGACGTCGCCTGCCTCAGATTGAGATGTCTCTGGAACCTCCGCAGGGAGCTTGGCGCGTGGGCATGGGCTAGGCTTTTCTTGTTTTGGCAGGTGCCTCGAGGGCCCAATCAAGAGCGAATTTTTTTTATTAATAAATTTATTTTTTAAAAAAATTACAAAATTAGTCTCCATTTTTAAAAAATTACAGGAATAAGCCACCAGTCGCCCGTTGGAAGGGCGAAGAGGGCCATGTCGCCCGACCAGTGGGCGACTTGGCCGTGCACTGGCATGGGTGGGCCCCATGTCGCCCGGCCAGTGGGCGACGTGGCCCATGTCGCCCGGCCAGTGGGCGACGTGGCGCATGTCGCCCGGCCAGTGGGCGACGTGGCCCATGTCGCCCGGCCAGTGGGCGACTTGGCCCATGTCGCCCGGCCACGGGGCGACGTGGCGCCGCTATATATAACGCGGCCGGCCGCGGCCGGCCGCTGCCGGCTGGGAGAAGAGAACAGGAGAGGAGAGGAGAGGAGAAGAGAAGAGAAGAGAAGAGAAGAGAAGAGAAGAGGAAGAGGAAGAGGAAGAGGAAGAGGAAGGAAGAGGAAGAGAAGAGAAGAGAAGAAGAGGAAGAGGAAGAGGAGAAGAGGAAAATTTTCGGTAAGTAAAAAAATAATTTTATATATAATTATTTAATGTGTGTTATATTAATTGTTAGATAATATAATTAGCAGTTAAGCGATTAATATTATATTTCGGTAGTATTATTTATATTCTTATTTTATATATATTGTTAAATTAAATAGTTATAGTTGAAATAATATTAGTAATATATTACTAAAAAGGTATTTTAGCTGAAATTTTTAGATTACACAGATGTCGGAGAAGTTAGGATTTCAAATTTATTATGGAGAAGGAGAAATTATTCAAGGTGTACACGGGGTTGATCTGTCAGGATTTGCCTCAGTAACTAGATGGGTGTCTAGGGCAAATGAGAGAACAATTAGTGGTGTGCAGAATTGGTTGATGCGAATATTTGGGCTTGACAGCAACCAACATGACGTTAAGGTCATGGGTATCGTTAGTCGTGCTCGGGAGGGCACTTTTTGGGAGTTAGTACCGCTTAATGCAACATCAACATGGAGAAAATACGTCAACAAAGCTGTAGAACGTGGGTGGCCTCTAGTCCTTCTTGTTCAGGCATATACGAAGGAGGTTCATGAGGTACACGGTGTAGAAGAAGAAGGAGGTCCGAGCCATGACAATGACAATGATAATGAGGAAGATAATGAAGAGGGTGATCATCACCTGTCATCTATGGTACCGACGGGTGAAGCGGACGAAGGAGAGCGCATAGAACATATAGTTGAAGAGATGGCGATGGAAGATATGGAGAATGAGAATATATCTGAAACTGAGTCATCTGAAGATGAGAATGAAATTCCTGTCCCACTGGAGTGGAAGAGTAACAGTTCGAAGAATTTGATGATCAACGAAGGAAATTCTGTGCCGTGGGAATATCATAAGAATGAACTAGTAGAGGGAGGTATGTACAAAGGCAAAGATGAAGTGATGAGTGCCGTGAAGTACTGGTCTCTGTCAATGAAGCGGTCTTTTGTAGTTGTGAAGTCCAACAAGAAAGTATATGATGTTAAATGTGTGTTTTCGGACTGTCCATTTAGGGTACATGCTTATGAGCAAAAATGGAGTACAATTTGGAAGTGCTCTATAGTAACAGAACATACATGTGAGTTACAAGAATTAGAGAAGTCCAATACTGCTCTTACATCGAGCTTCATTGCAGAGTACATGTATAATCGAATTGTTGATAATTTAAGGTATGAGCCGAAATCTATAGTGACTACTATAGAGGAAGATTTTAAATACACCATCAGCTATTCGAAGGCGTGGCGAGCGAAACAGAAGGTCATTGAGAAGAGATTCGGTTCGTACGAAGCATCTTATGAGAACCTACCAAGATTGTTAGAAACCATCAGACAAAGAAATATTGGTACATATTATGATATCATGGATGTGTCTGATCCAAAAGAGGCCGGAAAGTTAATACTTCGTCGAGCCTTTTTTGCACTAGGTCAATGTATAATGGCATTTTGTCATTGCAGACCTGTTTTATGCATGGATGGTACATTTCTAACAGGAAAGTATAAAGGTCAGATTCTAACTACTATTGGTGTTGATGGGAATAATCAAGTACTACCAGTTGCTTTTGCTTTTGTGGAAAGTGAGAACACAGATAGTTGGTATTGGTTTCTAAAGCGTGTGAAGTTAGCAGTGGTGCAAGGGCGACCTAATGTTTGTGTCATACATGACCGACATGCCGGTTTGTTGAAGGCGATAACGGATATGCAATATGGTTCAGTGGAGCGTGATCTTTCTCCTCGATGGTCGGACATACAATCAAGATGGTGCATGAGGCACTTGGGTGCAAATTTTTTCAGCCATTTCAAAAATAAACACCTTATGAATATGTTTAAGAGGTTGTGCAATCAGAACCAACAAAGAAAATTCAATGCAATGTGGAAACGTCTTGATGAATTAACAACAAAGCAAACAGAAGAGTTAGCGACTCGTACGAATCAAGACCCGAATGATATGTCTGTTCCTCTTTCAGGCCTTCCAACGGATGCCTTGAGGAACGTGGTTCGGAGGTCGGGGTCATCAATCAGGTGCTTCTCAGATTGGATTGAGTATGAGCCAAAGGAGAAGTGGTCATTATTATATGACACAGATGGGGCGAGGTTTGGAATAATGACAATAAATTTGGCGGAGGTGTACAATTGGGTCATTCGAGGCATGAGAGGATTACCTCTTGTAGCAATCGTAGAGGGTATTTTGCATGGAACATGCAAGTACTTCCGTGAAAGATATATGGTTGCTTTTAATGCGATGTCAGATAATACATTGATTTTTTTAACATTCATGACAAATTACATGAAAAAAAAGGTGGAGTAGGCAAGCTTGCATCGTGCACGTCCTATGGGCACAGCAGAGAATCGCTTTGAAGTTCTGTGTAGGGATCGGGGCCGTCGTGGTGGCAATCGAGAGAGAATTGCACAAGAGTGTGTTATTCGTTATAACTCATGCAGCTGTTCGTGCATGAAACCGAAACTTCTACACAGGCCGTGCTCACATGTTATAGCAGCTTGTTCACTTACTAATTTGTCCCCGAAGCCGTATGTCTCACATTATTTTACGAAGGAGGTAGTCATGACAACCTGGAATGCAGAGATTTATGGTTTCGCAATATTTGGTAGTTTTACAAATAATCCTGGAAGTAACTACCTGCGGGGGCCCGATAAGGACAAATTAAGACAGAAGCCTGGTCGTCGTAAGACACGGCGCATTAGAAATGATATGGATGACTCAGAAGTGGGAAGACTGGAGCATCGGTGCACCAAGTGCAATGGCACAGGACATACTTACAAAAAGTGCACGCGTGCAACCACCACAGAGGGAGCTGCAGAAGCAGGACCTTCAGGGAATCCGCAAGACGGCCGACGCCCTCGTGCACGTCGTGGATTTCGGAATCAAGGCGAAAATGCTCTTTAAAAATAATAGTATGTCTGCTTTTTTTGATTTTTTTATTTCATAGTATTAATTATATTTATGCATTATTTTTTTACATTATTAAGATATTTTAGGTATGGCGATGGATGAGGGACACTTGGAGTTGTTGGACGCACAGTTGGACCAGCCCCACCGGTCCTACTTGAGTGCTGTGACAGGTGCTGAGCTACCTGTTCTACGGCCTAGGGTACCTCAGGAGTTGTGGCGGCTCGACGAGCGATGGATACCGAGGTATGCATGATAACACGTTCACTTATTTGTTTTACTCATACAGACGATTTGGTAATATATATTTATATATAAATGTTGTATTTGCTACAGGCTACGAGCAGCTGGTCTACTGCCTCTGTGTAGGCTTGTGCAGGCTAGTGCTGTTGAGGCCCCGGCCGATGCGGTGACACGGTTCAACTTTGACCGTTCCTTACTTGCGGCATTGGTGGACCGCTGGAGGCCTGAGACGCACACGTTCCACTTTCCTTGCGGGGAGATGACTCCCACACTCGAGGACGTCTCCTACTTACTTGGTGTCACCACTGCTGGACAGGCCGTCAGCCGTCCAGACGTGGAGGCCACTTGGCGTGAGGACCTTCTAGTCCGTTTCGAGGGTGTTGTGCGTCGACCAGACGCTCTAGAGTATCAAACTCTTGCTGAAAACCAGCATCACGGGCCTACGAAGACCTGGCTCTTGCAGTTTCAGGTAAATAGATAACACTATGATATAGTTCATTAACATCAAATATTCATATGTATGTTAAATGAAATTTGAACTTCTGTTTTCTAATTCAGGCCGAGTATATCCACCCTGCGGCGGATGAGGCCACTGTGTCGAGGCACTTGGAGGCCTATCTGTTGTGGTTGTTTGGTTGGATAATGTTCACATCGTCGCATGGGAACTCTGTCGCGAAGCACTTGATCCACTTCGCGCGCGAGATAGCGGACGCACCGCTCGACGCCGTGCCGTAGTATAGTTGGGCGTCCGCTATCTTGGCAGCCACGTACCGAGGTCTTTGTGATGCGTGCACAAAGACCGACCCGTCAGCTATCCTCTCTGGTTGTCCACTATTACTTCAACTCTGGTCGTACGAGCGGTTTAGTATTGGACGACCAGTCATGGATTTCTCGACTTACGGAGCAGGGTTGTACGGGAAGACGGAGGAGGACGGCCCTACGATGGGTTCGTTGTGGGTCCGGCGGCGGGTAAGTCTTCTATATCGCGGTTGAACCTGTTTCTATTTATTTTTGAATAAATTGCACCTTACTATTATTTTCTATACAGCCTACTTGGGCAAACATTCAGGTTCACAGAGCCTATCCTGAGTACATGGCGGCGTTCGACCGGATTAGGCCAGACGACGTCCGCTGGACACCTTACAGCATGGAGGAGATTATCGTACGAGCGCCTAATGGGTTGTCGTCGTTCTGCACGAGGGATCAGGAGTACTGGATGACACGTAATGCTGTCGTTTTCGACATCTTTGTCGAGGACTACGCTCCTCACAGAGTGATGCGGCAGTTTGGTCGTAACCAGACGTTCCCACTTCCGGTTGTCCATATTGTTCCTCTTTCCGTGCACGGGTAAGTATAAGACAATTAATTCGTTCTGATTGAGTATTTAATATATATAGAAAGATAATTAATATGTTTTGAAATCCATAGTTACGTGCGGAGGGGTCTACCGGCAGGCGTTACTTGGTCCTCCCGTATACAGCCGTGGGTCGACGAGTGGGCCAACGCACTACATGATGTGACCTACGAGCCCAGACCGTTTTCCTTGCAGGCTTACGGGGACTACTTACGTTGGTATATTCCTCGCACACGGATCAGAGTCACGTATACACCAGCGGAGCCACGGACCCACGTCCCCAGGTTGACGGACACGTACCCTGTGCACAGAGATCAGGCGTTGTCGTTGGCGGTACGATCTTTATGAACTTCAACCCACTTCGTTTAATATTTTTCTTATCGTAATTACTTCAATGTTCTCGTTTTGTTAATAGGCCGACATGGGTCACCGTATCACTGTGGATGGTGGATCGCTCTTGCACCGGTTGAGGGAGGGCATTCAGATGACCAGCCACGAGCTTACCGCTGCGGTCCAGAGGATGTACGACTCTGCTGCAAACATTGTCAAGTTGACGTCGTGCCGGCCCTGCGGGCGACAGCCGGATGTCGTCCCTCGACCTTCACACGTGACACACAGGCCTGATGGACCGACGGCGCCACTACCTCCGCGGCCTACGTACCAAACAGGTGAGTAAGTTATATTTTCTTCGTATGTAGTAATGCTAACTTGTTCGTTACTTATAAGTTTTATTATTCAGGTCCACCTACGTACTCTGCCGGTTGGCGTCCGGAGTTCGATATCATTGGATCATCTTCGCAGCCTGCTCACATGCCTACAGGTACGATATAGTGGTGAAATTTAATTATATTATCTAATACTGCTTTATTCGTAACATTACATTTACTCTGCATGGTCAGGTATGCACTTTGACGGTTCGCGGCATCAGTTCGATTTCGGAGGTTCCTCTTCACACGCTGTACCCATGGTTCCAGGTATGACCTACTTTTAAGAGTTCGACACGTTATATATTAGTTTTACCATCAGCGTTATCATAACATTGGTCTTATATGTTTAGGGACGACCCGTTACGACTACGAGGGATCGGACATCTCTGAGCACGCTGACACTTTTCGTCAGCGATCTCCGACACCCTTCGACCTTGAGAGTTACCTGCAGCAGGAGCCGGCGGACGTACTTGCGTCATCGCAGCTACGTGAAGCACCACCACAGACACAGCCCTCACAGGACGAGTACGCGACACCACCTGCTGCTGGAGGCCGTCCTGGACGTGTTACAGTTCCTCCTTCGCCGCTTACTTACTCAGCCGGCCATGTGCGAGCGGGCCGCAAAGCACCAAAGCCTGGCACGATTAGGGGTGTTGCACCTAAGCGTGGACGATATTAGTTTTGTATGATTTGCCGTCGATGTTGTTTTCTATGATATTGTACTGATACTATTTTAGTTTTTAGAACTTAATTAATGTTTCACTGTTGTATTTTTTCATCTATTAAACTTGGGCGAGCACACGACAATGGCGTTTTCGCACGCCAATTGCATGACTGCGTATTATTTTTGCTATTTCTCTGACTTCGATATTTTTTCTGAAATTTTCGAATACATAAATAATATTTAAAAAAACCGAAATTTTTCCTGAAATTTCCAAATAAATAAATATTATTTAAAAAAATCCAAAAACCAGGTCGCCCTTTGGCCGGACGACCTGAGTCTGGTCGCCATTTGGACGGGCGACCTGGGCCTGGTCGCCCTTTGGCCGGGCGA
>CM041642.1:13726704-13747290 GCA_023333625.1 Bothriochloa decipiens | reverse complement strand
GGCGGGCGGGCGCTGGGCTGCGCGGCGCGGCCTGGCTCGCTGGCCGGCCGTGGCCGCTGCTGGCCGGCTGTGGCCAGTGCTGCAGCGGCTAGGCTTGGCCATAGCTGGCCATGGCTGGCCATGGCTGGCCATGGCTGGCCAAACTTGGCCAGGAGAGGCTAGGGTCGGCCAGGACCCTCTAGGGACTGGCCTGGGCTAGTTAGATTAGGTCTTGCTAGTATAGGGTTAGTGGGGACAAGTTAGAGCATAATGCAAAACCCTAAAACACAACAGGGATGACACGAAGAGCTCACACAAGTCAACCGAAAACTTATGCAGCAGCATGAATGCAACAATGCAGGGTTTTCTAACGTGCTACTCATTTTAAAGTAATTCATAAAACTTTGATATTTGTCCTATGAATTTAAAACATCTATGCCAAAATAAAAAAATCAAATTCATTTAAATTTTAAAGTTCAAAAATCAGGGTGTTATAGTGTTGCTCTCGCAAACATGATCTCAGTTGAACCAGGCTGATTTGGTACATGGGCGCAAACATGGTGACTTGCATCAATTGGGACAGGCCTCCGGCAGCTAGGCCCAGTTGGGCTGCCAGGATGCGCTGAGCCAGGGTCGCAAACGCGCCCCAAGTTACCATGCTCTGGTGTCAAAGAGGTTATCTTCCTGGTGTGTCATGTACTATTTGGTTCTACTTATATCACAACAACTAGAGATTAGGGAATACTATGTTTTATCTTCCAAACATCGATACATGTAGCCGTTAGATCACTGGGACAGCAGGATGGAACTTCATTTTGCAGATCGACGAGCCAACACTCTGCTTGCAAGGACAAACGAAGAGCAGAGGACAGACATCAGATTTAATTATCCAAAAAACAATTATGCATACATATGCATGATAAAGAAAACACTGTATATAAGAAATTTGTAAAATCGTTCAAATATAAGACCCACGTGCTCGTGCTCAGGTAGTATTTACAAACCACAAAACACGGAGTAATCTGAATGCAAAAAAGAAAAAAGAAAAGAAAAGAATAGATGCATTTTGAAAGAGAGCTGCTGATCATGGTATTTCATAATAACTGATAATTTGATGCACAATTATATTATTATTTTTTCATTTCGAATAGATTACAGAACATAGTGGCTTGTTTTCACGAAAAGATGCTTTGAGTAGAGAACGTAATCAAAGAAGTATTTTACATGTGTACAGCAAACGCAGAAGTATAACTTAAAAGAGGCACGACTCAGGTGGAATGCTTTTTAATAAATCAAGAAATGTAATATAATATACTATTAGTAATAGATGGGTTAACCATGCTGAGGATTCAATATTTGAATGACAACAATTGAGAAGAAATGTCACAGTGCCGCTGTCATGCTTATGTTACAACCTACAGGGAGCAATACGTATCGAACGAATATGGTTTTCTATAAATAAAATGGTACTACAGAAACTGGATAAGTTCAAATCCGCTGCCATAATACTATTTATACTGCAGATTATGATTACTGAAATACATTAGAAAACTACACACTGCTCCAACATGATGGACCAGTCACTTACCATTCAAGATCTCAACAGCAGCATCTTTCTTTTCTGAATCAGTTCCTTGGCAAACCTTCATGACAACAAATGCAACCAAATTAATAACTGATTGCAGATTAACAGTAAACAATAACATAACAGAAAACAAGATGCCAGAGATACATTTCTCAAAAATAAACAAATTGTAGCGCAATACCACATATTGACATTGAAAGATACACAGACAGGGCTAGTCAACCTGACCGCTTATACACCACTTCCATCCCTTGAACTCTTATTTTGATTTCGTTTCATATGTACTTGTCCACATCATACCAATAACTTCCACTTGCAAGGAAACACCAGCCTGAACACTATTATGAACTATGAAACTCAGTCATCAGCACATTGTTTTTCTGTTCAATCGTCAACAGAAACTTCCAGGACTCCATTGGCATTCAGAAGCACAGTACTACGGGCAGCTCTGTAGACAAATAGTACTGCAGCCAAAAATATTCCTGTATGCTGAATTAGGAACATGCACTGCACACAAACGCGGTGGGCTAACCTGATCACTTAAGATCACATTCATCCCAGGAACTTCAGTTTCCATTCTGTATCAAATATCAATACGTACTTGTCTTCATCACACTGTTAAATTTCAACCACAAAGGGCACCCGCCTAAGGTAGAGTATGAAGTAGAAATTATGAGCCACTGCACAAACATTTCAGTTCAAGCGTCGATAAAATATTCCACAATTTTCATTCACAATCACAATACAATCCCCAGTGCTCTAACCTGAAACATGGCAAGCAAAAACATTCCTAAATGGTGAATTAGGAATATCCTGATCGTGCTAGCTAGCTAGCTAGCGGCTACTGCTGAATGGAGCTCGGGGATGTTAGGGTTTTGAGCGGGGACCTGAAGGAAGCGGCCGCGGAGATTTGCGATGGTTTCTCTGATCGTGTAGTACGGCGAGCGCTGAAACCCCACCTCCTCTAGCTTCCGCTTCTTCGGCGGCACCTCGGACTCGGTGCCGGAAGGAGGAGTTGGTGGCGGCGCCGGCGGCTGCTGCTGCTGCGGTCTGATGGTGGTCGTCGACTCCAAGGGCGCAGGCGGATTGGTCGGTGCGGTGACCGGAGGGGCCATCGCAGCTGCGTAGAGGGAAATGGTTGAATTGGAGGCGAGATGACCAATATAAAGTGGGTCAAGAGTGAGCAGTACTCCCTCCGTCCAAAACAAGAGAGAAAAAAAGAAAAGCACAAAAGTAAAAGAGAAAGAAAAGCACATTTAAAGATCTGTTTAGTTCATGACTAAAATTAAAATAGAATAAAATATTTTAGTCATCTTTTAGTCTATGTTGAATGACTAGTACGATTAAAATATTTTAGTCAACTTTTCTAATCCCTAAAAAATGACTTAGTTTACTTCAGTTTTAGTCATGAAAACAAAATAAGACCTAAGTTTGATATGTACCTACTAACTAGTAGTATAGAAAATGACGCTGATACCCTGTATATTATGACAGAAAATACATTAAATTTACTAAAATAGTTTTGTTGACGGTTGAATTTACGAAAATAGTAATGTCATGCTTCTAGAGTCCCGATTGTTTTGTTTTTTCCCCTAAAGTTGACCATTTATTTCTTTGGTTCCACTTTGGTTTAGAACCTTCTGCCTGCTATCTATTGCATTTCGGATCTCACACAATTTAAGTACTTATTTTGGGACAAAATTCAAACCCTAGACTTGGTAAATATTTTAGGACCGAAGATTACACTAAAATGTTCTTGTTGTATAACAACCGTCTCAAAATAAGATCTCAATTTGGTTTGGTTACAAATAAGATCTCCATTTCATTTGATTTCAAGAAAAAAAGATCTCCATTTCATTTGGTAACAAGGGGGTTTTTGTAAAATCTAAATAAAAATCTTATAAAATCCTAAAATCTCATATAAATAAACCAAATTATTGGATTTAGCATCGAAATATATTGATCGAACACTACAAATTCAATTGAGACAGGCACAAGGTAATTTGAGGATCAATGACTCTGTCAGGCAAAAGGCAATTCGAGGATCAATGACTCTGTCATGGTTTGCTCACAAAAGATGGGCCAGCTAAACACGGAGCTCCAACTGCTAAGGACGTTCAGGCACAAGAACTCTTCCAAATTGTTTGCCTCTTGGATCGATGAGGACAAGGGGATTGTAATTAAGTATCATCACATCATGCAGCATGAGACAGCAGTATGCACCTTTTATTTCATTTGTTCTACTTTGATTGCTCACACCAACTTGCTCCCGCTGTATTTATCTTCTCCTGCTAGAGCTGGTGACTTACAGTGAATGTCAAGGCATTGGCCATATATTTAAGAGCGTTTCACAAGTATGCATTTTGTGGTCCATACAGAATATCTTGTTCCTTCCATACTATTGTACTGAACAGAATGGTTTTTTAATTTTACTAATCCCAACTGTTATTACAGGGTAAAAAACTAGCTACTCCTACAAGGTTAAAAATGTCGATGTAAGATCCTTCATCTCTACGAGTGAGCTCCTTAAGAGTTCTTTCCTCTCTACTAAACGAAAAGGCAGAGCACCTGCCATTGATGCTATAAAACAGAGTTATTTCCTCCAAAAAGATGGTTTTTTTGGGTTAATTGGATACACACCATTGCAATTTTCTTGATTTTGAAAGACACCATTGATATTCGTCTAATTGGGCTGACACCATTGCAATTTCATGGATCTTTGAAATACGCCACTGTCTACGTTAAATGTCGTCTTAGACCCACTATCAGGGCACCGTATTTGCGCATTGCCCTTTATGCCCTCACACGAAAGGATAAGTCTCCCGGCTCAGGACTCCCGACTCCATTACATGAGGACGAGCGAGGTGCGCGGGCTTGATGACCTAGCTGAGGCAGCACGACCTGCACTTTGGGACTCGACAAGTCCATGATTTGATTTCTAAGAAGAAGTTAAGCTCCAGGAGATGGTGCACTACGTGCATGTGCTGCATACCCGGTGGAGCTCCTGGAGATGTTCAGGAAGTATGGCATGTCGCCGTCCGCGTCGGGTGAGCATGCATATGGATGTGTGGGGCGTCGAAGACGATGTCTTCATGCTGCAGCACGGCTCCTGGTCAGTCAGCCATGGAGGCCGCAGTAGCCACGACGATGTTGACGACGAGGAGCTAGCGCTCCACTGGGCGGCCATCGCCTTTACTCATCCACGGAGGCTGCTGTCGTCGCCGCCGAGTAGCCTGCTGTCTTGTGTACTCGTCGCTTGGTTGGAGAATTCACGACCGGAGCTCGCGATGAGGACCATGAAAGAATTGGTGGAACGTGATGCCGAACGACTTCGTGTTAAATAGGGATGGGAACAGCCCCCATCGTGGCATACAACCTTGGCTTACAAGTAAAGAAAGAATAAAAGAGGAATCTAAAGATTACAATCAAATCTAACTACTTTATGTACAAGCCAAGGAATACAACACTAATATGAGCATGTCCTAGCGCATACATCTCCTACCATATATTCTAACACCCTTCCTCAATCACAACTTATCTGTAAGATTGAGATTGGACCTGAACATAATAGTCTTTTTCTCAGGAAGCGGTTTTGTGAATCCATCTGCAATCTGATCGGTGGTGCTGATAAACCTGACATCAAGACACTTTGCTGCAACCTGCTCTCTCACAAAGTGAAAGTCTATCTCTATATGTTTGGTACGTGCATGAAACACAGGATTAGTTGACAAGTATGTTGCTCCAATGTTATCACACCAGAGACGAGCAGCTTTAGAATGAGGGATACCTAGTTCATTAAGTAGCTTGTGTACCCACATTACTTCAGCTGTGGCATTTGCCAAGGACTTGTACTCAGCTTCTGTACTCGACCTGGAGACAGTGGCCTATTTTCTTGCACACCACGATATAAGATTGCAGCCAATAACACACAACAAAACCACCTATAGATCGCCTATCATTTGGACAATTGGCCCGATCTGCATCTGAGAAAGCACTAACCAGAGTAGAGTTAGATTTTCTAACCTTGATGCCTAAACCTATTGTTCCTTGTACATATCTTAGGATTCTTTTAACAGCTTCCCAATGTTCGGTGGAAGGAGAGTGTAAGAACTGACACACTTGAATGCCAAGAAAATAACTCAAGTCACCCAAATCCTTGATAGCAGATTCTTTTTCAAGATCACAGAGCAAAGCATCAATAGCACGCTGTGAAGAACTAGCCACAATGATATCATCCAGATAGACAAGCATAAATATGACATGACTTCCCTTTTGGTAGAAGAACAGAGATGTATCTACCTTTGAGGGAACAAAACCGAGACTGAGTAGTTTGTTAGACAAACGAGAATACCAGGCTCGAGGAGCTTGTTTGAGCCCATATAGAGCTTTATCAAGCTTACACACATAGTGTGGTTTACTCTTATCTTCATACCCTGGCGGTTATTTCATATAAACTTCCTCCTCAAGATACCCATGCAGAAAAAGCATTAGTAACATCTAACTGTCTCAAACACCAGTTATTGGAAATGGCAAGAGAAAGAACAAGTCTTATTGTAGCTACTTTAACCACTGGACTGAAGGTATCTTCATAATCTATACCATATCGTTGTTTAAAGCCTTTTGCTACTAACCTTGCCTTGTATCTCTCAATTTTACCAACAGAATGCCTCTTGATTTTGTAAACCCATTTGCACCCTATAACATTCCTTCCTTTTACCAGTGGAACTAAGTGCCAAGTTTTGTTTCTACGTAGTGCATCAAACTCAACATCCATAGCATGTTTCACTTGTAGACTCAATGGACTTTCACTTGTAGCAGCTATTTGACCATAACATATAGTGCCATCAGTATATACCTTGGGTTTACGTATACCATGCTGCAAATGAGTGGCTGGTCGCTATGGAGGAGGCGTTGGCACAGGAGCTGTTGTAGGTGCAGCAGCCGTAGAAGATCTAGGCGCTGCATGGGAAGACACTCCGGATCCTGTGGTCACAGCTATTGCTGAGGCGTCACCGCAGAAGATCCTGGCGCAGCGATTGGAGATGATCCACTGATGGGCCTGTTGGCCTCTCCGTGTCCCCTCGCGGACGATGGCGGAGTAGGTGGTGTTGTAGGAGCAGGCAAAGAGGGCACCACGGGAGCGCTATCAGTCGGCGTCAGATCCAAAGCGAATCCGCCTGCTGCACCGGGGTCAGGCGTAGGTGAATCGCCTCCGGGAGTCACGCTCGACCTTGCTGAAAATGGCAAGTGCGTGTGCTGCATGAAATCACGGCCGTTTGGCCTGATTTCTTCACCGTTCGATGCTGAATTTTCTACAGAATCTGCATGCTCAAAAGAAAGGTTAGCGCGCAGGGAACCATTCTCAAATTAATCATTAGTATTATCACCCCCAAGATATGAAGGATGAAGTAAGTCGGGTGGAAGAAGAAGGATTTCAGATCTAAGCCATACGCCTGCGTTTGGATGTAGGTTGGCAAACGGATAGACTGTTTCATCAAAGACAACGTCTCGAGATATATAGACACGTCCTTCTCTCACATCTAGGCACTTAAACCCTTTATGCATGTTACTATAACCAAGAAACACGCATTGTTTGGAGCGAAACTGTAGTTTTCTAGAATTATAGGGTCGAAGGTTGGGCCAGCAAGCACACCCAAAGGTGCGGAGACTTTGATAATCTGGTTTTTGATTGTAGAGATGCTCTAAAGGAGTTTGACTAGAAATAACTCTGCTAGGAAGGTGATTGATCAAATATGTGGCAGTAACAAAAGCTTCATCCCAAAATTTTAGTGGCATGGATGCACGAGCAAGAAAGGTCAAACCTACATCAACGATGTGCCTATGCTTGCGTTCTGCGGCACCATTCTTCTAGTGGGCATGCGGACAAGAAACATGATGGGAAATTCCTATGCGCTAGAAAAAAGAGTTAAGCTTTTGATACTCGCCTCCCCAGTCTGTTTGGACAACAAGAATCTTTTTATTAAACTGGCATTCTACCATGAATTGAAAATCATGGAACTTCTGAAAAACTTCAGATTTATGACGTAGAAGGTAGATCCATGTGAACTTGCTAAAATCATCAATAAAGCTAACATAATAATCGTTTCTTGCGACAAAGGTGGGTGCAGGGCCCCATACATCTGAAAACACAAATTCAATGGGACTTGATGACACACTAGTAGACACAGTATAAGGCAATTGATGACTTTTGCATCGCTGACACGCATCACAAACTTGACCTTTATTTGACTCAGGAGAAAACGACACACGATTCTTATTGAGGACTTGTTGAACTATGACAGACGACGGGTGACCAAGACGACTATGCCATCTAGAAACGGAGGGCTTGATGGTAACGTTGGTCTCTTTATTCGAAGGAGTAAAAGACTTCAATGGATAGAGCCCTCGTTTGCACTTCCCTCTATGCAGAATTTTCTTTGTGGCCTGATCCTTGATAAAAAAATAATCAGGGTGATATTCAATAAAGGTGACATTATCGGATGTAAGACAATGAATGGAAGCAAGATTTTTGTTAGCTTGTGGAACATAAAGGATGTTCGTAAGAACAAAATCACGATAAGGGGTACGAATAGTACTATGACCAATTTGACTGATTCTCATACCTGCGCCACTGGCGGTGTGAACTTGATCATTGCCGATGTACATATCATGGATGGTGAGTTGTTCCAACTCTCCAATGATATGATCAGTAGCACCAGTATCAGTGTACCAATTCGTATCTATCCCATAGTTTGCTGATGAAGCTTGGCGCTCCTCCACTCTTGCCAGTTAAGGAAACGTCAAAACGCTTGTGGCAGCGGACAACGGTGTGACCAACGATGCCACATAGTTGGCACCTGGGGCCATCTTCTTTAATCTGACAGTGATCACAATTGCCGCCGTTGCCGTTGTTGTTACCGTGGCCGCGATTGCCACCATGGACACGGCCTCCACCACCTCGAGTGAAGCCACCCTGACCACTGCGAGAAGCAGTGTTAGCGGAGGAGCCTGAGCATCCCTAGGACAGATCCATCCGCTGTTCCCAACTCACAAGTTGGGTGTATAGCTCGACGAGGGTGATCGGTTCAGTGCGAGACGACACCAAGGACACGACCAGATCATAAGTGTTGTCCAGTCCAGCAAGGATGTACGAGGCCACCTCCTCGTCATCCAACTTCTTCCCGGCGGCTGCCATATCATCGGCAAGAGACTTTACCTTGCTAAAAAATCAGCAATAGTAGACAAGCCCTTCTGCGTTGTGGCTAATGCCATGCGCGAGTTGATGACACGACCACGAGATTAGGAAGTCATCTCATTGATCACCTTCCAGAGTTCAGCCGCTATGGTGCATGTCGCCACGTGCACTTGAACATCCCTGGAGATGGATGACGGCAGGTAATTGAAGACCTGCTGGTCCTTAGCCACCCATTGGGCATAATCAGAGTTGGGAACGGCTGGATCATCAGGCTTGACAGTCGACTTGACCTCCTTCTCTGGCATCGCCACAGTGTCGGCGTCGAGGAGGTATCCCATCTGCGCCCCGTGGATGGCAGAGAGAACTTGCGCCCTCCAAAGAGGGAAATTGTTCTTGGAGAGCTTCTCGGTGACTGGACATCTGATCAGAAAGTATGATGACGGTAGCGCGGAGGGAGTCAAGGAGGAACCCATTGAGAATTCTTGTGGCTAACCTAGCTCTGATACCATGAAAGAATTGGTGGAACGTGATGCCCTCTCGGGCTCACGGCTTCGTGTTAAATAGGGATGGGAACAGCCCCCATTGTGGCATACAACCTTGGCTTACAAGTAAAGAAAGAATAAAAGAGGAATCTAAAGATTACAATCAAATCTATCTACTTCATGTACAAGCCAAGGAATACAACACTAACACGAAGCCTGGCCTGGCGCATACATCTCCTACCATATATTCTAACAGACCACACGACGAGAATGGACGAAGATGGGCGTCGTGACCATGTCCTTTCACGGGAGGGCACAAAGGTCCATACATATATACGGCGGCCTCCGGTAGCCCTGACAGTGGGTCTAAGACGGTGTCTAGTGTATACAATGGTGTATTTCAAAGATCCACGAAATTGCAATGGTGCCAGCCCAATTAGACAAATATCAATGGTGTCTTTCAAAATCATGAAAATTACAGTTTAGTGTATCCAATTAACCTTTCTTTTTGAGCACCTCTAGTTTTTAGTCTGGTTGAGAACAAAAATATGACTACAAATAGTGATCAGTGTGACTTCTTTGCATTTTCAAAAATATTTTATTTTAAAAGCCAACAATAGGTATGTCGGGCATGTATTGACAGAGAAGACGTAATTACAAAACCAAAATAAAATAAAAAGTACAACCTCACAAAGGAGACAACTACAGAACCACCACGGCAAGAAACACAAAAATCACGATCCTCATGAGCAACATTAGTCAAACGACACTATGAACGCCACCCACAAGTGACGTAAACTAGAAGGGGTAGTAGGTCTCCACGACGATGCCTCCATGACAATATTTTCATGAAGCATTCTTCTATACTTGTCCACAATTGGAAAATGATGATCAGAGAAGTCAATAGCATCACAGATTTGGCCCGCTTATAGAGTGGTGTTCGTATTTGGTTACATTGCTAGAAAAATAGAACAAAAGCTGTTGTGGTTGACATAATATATGCATGAAGTATAAATGCTATTTATGTTTCTTCCCTTATGACTCAAGATGATCTGTATGTTCCTTTCCATAAAAGCAAGGTATTATACCTCCGTAAAAGAATGATGGTCTGTGAGCAATAAGTCCAAGTAGCAATATTGGCTTCTTTGACATAAGGTTGACCAAGAAGAAATGAATTTAAAATGTCAAGGGTTTAAGAACCAACGAGTATTTGTTGAACAGACTATCCAGCTTATAGAGCTCTAATATTAAAGCTTGACCCCAACAAAATCAAAGTAGCAATATTTCCTTCTTTAGACTATCTCCAACAAGCTACCCATTCCAATACCCATAACCAAAATGCGTAGTCTACAGGGAAAAAGACCTCCAACAGAGGAGGCAAATGGGGAAGCCATTTTGCGTTGAAGAGAGAGGATAGCCAAATATGCGCTATCACTCTCCTCGTCACAAATCTCTGGCGCAGTCAGAGTGGGTTCGTAGAGGGTGGGAACGCCTGCTCGGGCTCAGGAGAGACGGTGGCGGCGACGGCGCCCGCCGAGGAGGAAGGCTGGAAGACCGACGGTGGGAGCAGAGGGGCCCGCCGACTGCTGCTGGTGGCGGAGGGCCGCCGGCTGCTGCTGCTGGAAGGCCGACGGCGCCGGAGCAGAGGGGCCCGCTGGAAGATCGACGATGCGGGAGCGGGGGCCCAACAGTGTGAGGGCCGTCGCGGCTGTCGAACTGGGTGGAGGAGGGCCATCGCGGCCTTGGCCGCACCTTCCACGACGGAGGCGACGGCGAAGCGGAGTGGAGGAAGCCAGATCCAGTGGGGATCCACCCACATGCTGCTGCTGCTCGGCCCCGGACGCTGAGGAACGACGACCGAGAGAGGGAGAGGGATCGGACGGGCGGCGCTGGCGGAAAGAGGGAAGGAGAAGACGGCAGACGAAGAAGAAGGAGGCGGAGCCCGTGACGGGGAAAAACTGGTCCAGTGCGTTGGCTGTTGGAGAAGCCGAGTTATTGGGGGCATGACCCATTCTCTGTGCATGGCCCAAAACAAGGAATGGCTTTTGTTTTTGCGTTTCAACCGTTGGAGACAACCTTAGAGCATCTCCAGCAATGCTACCCAAATCAGACTACCTACTTGTATGATTGGGTAGCTATCAACTTTGAAACTATCCATATTTTGCTCTTTGTTCCAGCACTACCTAAATTGAACCCCCAAACCTATCCTAGCAGAGAATGACATGTGGGGCCCGACTGTCATCCACTCATCCTATCATCTTCTTCCTCACGAGGAGAGCCAGCAGGGGCGAGGAGGCTGGGGAGGCCGGCGATGTGCCACATCGAGAGGTTGGAGAGGCACGGGGAGCCATGCGCCCACGCCAGGGAACCGCCGTCTCGCCGGGAACCGCCACCTCGCCGGGGAACCATGCCCTCGTGGGTCATGGAGCCGCGGAAGAGAACCGCGGCCTTTCAGGGCGGCCTTGCCTTTCATGGCGTCGTGGAAGGGAGCAGCGGTCGTCGGCGCTTCGTGGGTCGAGGAGAGGGAAGGCCTCGCCGCTGTCTCGTCAGGGAACCGTGGCCTCGCTGCGCCGCCTCATCGGGGAACTGCGGCCTCACGAGGCGGCCTCGCCGGTCATGGCGCCGCAGAAGGTAGGGGTGGCCTCGCCGGGGAGCCGTGGACGCCGGCGCTGTGCGGGTCAACGAGGAGACAGGGCACCTGCGTCGGGCGAGGAGAAGAAGACCGATGCTGACGGGTGCCTGCGGGCACGCGTGTGGGGAGGAAAAGAGAGGAGAGACAAGGCCCAGCAAGAATGGATAGAGAAAGGAGAGATTTAGGTGGACAATAGATTTATTGGGTCATATGGGTAGTCTGCTGGAGCTCATTTTTTCCTCCACTATCCATATTGGGGATGAGTGGTTATATAGATAGTATCGTTAGAGATGCTGTGAGTATTTGCTCGATGTTGTTCGTTCAAAAAAGAACTCCTCTCGCCGCCAAGGTTTGACACATTTTTATGGGCCGGCGGTGGACAGAGCGACGGGCACGCACACATCCGCCCAAGAAAGTGGAGAGACAGCGCCGCGGCCCATAGGGCGCTCTCCGACATCACCGTCCTCTCGCCGACGCGCAGCCACTCTCTCTAACAGCTGGGTCCCGACTTCTCCTGTCCCACTGGCATTGTCACCGAGCTGCCGCAGCAGCCACCAATGGGGAGCGGCCGCCCGCGTCCCTTTGTCTATCCGAATGGGGCTCGTCACCACCATCCAATCGAAGCGCTGGGGACAAGAGCCCGGTTGTAGTGGGGGCTAGTGGCGCTGGAGTCTCCTCCGCTCCCAGCTTCGGCCGACGACGCTCCCTTCAGCTGCTCTTCTCCTTGTCAGGTCAGTATAGTCCTCTATTGTTCCCGGATTCTTGGGAAGTCGCTACTGCTTGGGCCAAGATGAAGCATTGTGCTGTTCATTTGTTGTTTGCTGTCTGTCGTTCCTGAAAAATATTTGGAAATTCCTGAAAAATATTTGGAAATGGCGGAGTTTCGCTGCAAGATTGCGCCTTATTGCTTCGCATTTGCTGTCCAATAGTTGGAATGGAGCTAATTAGGCCGATGCCTTATGCTAAAGTCCGCCTTTTATTCTGTCACCCGTTGTAAGTTCGCCTAAATTACGGAAAGCGTGTCTACAGGAAAAGTTACTGTTAGGGTGCCTCTTTCTTTTCTATGGGTTCATATGAAGGTCGATCTGTTGAAATGCTTGCAAGAAGTGAGACTCTGTATATGTGTTCTTCCTAAATTCCAAGTGCACTGCGAGCAGGAGAACTAATAATAATATAATAACGAATCAAATGCTTATGCCAATCTAGCGGACTTTAATGGAGAGAGGAAATCTTTTCCCCTTTTGCAGATTTCTAGTTTCGTTTTTGTTTTTTTTTTTTTTTTTTGGGAGAGGGGATCAATGGCTGGCTTTATTAGAAAGTTAGCTTGCTTCTGAAACCCTTACCCAGCATTGGGGTTGCCAGTTTACAAGAGTGCAACAAGAAAACAAATCTCACGTACCAGCAAGCAAAGCACTTCTAGTTAACCCCTGCTCACAGATTTCTTTAGTTCTCACTGAAGTAAACATTCTATAACTAAACAAGCTGTTAACATGTAGCGTTTATCTCTTGATATTGATGCTAGGCAATAAATTAATGTACAGTGCATTATGTTGTTATAAGTCATAACTTTGTGAAAGCACCATTGGTGCAGTTGTAAGATATGGAAGTATAGCTCCACCCATTAGGGCTCAAATCCTAGTGTGCACATATATTAAAGAGAGATAAGTCTGTGTGCACCTCTGGTTGGTGCAGAAGGTGGATACTACCCCTCCATTATTTTTTTAAAATGTTTTTAATACCTTTTGCTTGGTTCTTAATGCAGACGCAATTTGCATTATCCCTGGATCTCACTGATTAATCGCATGTGACATGTGAGGTGAACGTGCTTTTCTGTGGCCAATTTGGAACTTCAGTACAAGTTTCAGATAGGATTCAGGGAGAAATGATCTCTTTTAACAATTTATTTGGGAGCTCCCTGTAGCCTTCTCTGAAGTTTTACAGAAAATGTCTGACAAATAACCCATATTTTGGACTGACCATGCATTCAATTACAAATCCCTTGGGTAAAGCTATGATGGTGAAGAGGGCACGTTTGAAGCCACATGCCACAGACATCAAGAGGAACCCGCAGGTACATGAGCTTTACAAATTGGTTTATAGACTTCCGGAGAACCTTAGCTGGCTGTTGGCACCAACAGAAGTTCCCAAGAGACCTACCTCAAAGAAGAAAAAAACAAAAGGATGAAATAGTAACTGGTAACAGCTTTGGTGTGATCTTGGAGTGGAAGGGAGTTGTTGTGGACGATGATGATCCAGACTTGGCGCCTCGGGTTTGGTATGTTCTATCCCTTGAAGAGGGAAAGTCTTTCCCTCCAGATGCTTTGCTGAAGAAAATTGAGGGAATGAGAACTGACCAGGCTATTTCAGAAGTCTTATGTTGGTCAGAAGATCCAGCAGAAATTCAAAGGTTGGCAACGCACAAGAAGGTAATATATCAAACACTCAGAGGTGGATACTACCAGCTGCGACCAGGTGTGCTTGATTTCTTGAATACCCTTGTGGATTTTGATATTCCAATAGCAATTGTAACTCCTCACTCAAGGAAGAGCCTCGAAGAAGGGATTAAAGCTGTTGGTCTGCAAGGCTACTTTGATGCTGTAATTGCATTGGAGGACTTCTGCCTAGGGAAACCTGATGGTGAGATGTTTGAGGTCGCAGCAGAGCAACTTGGTCTGGAGCCAGATGTTTGTGTTGTGTTTGGTAACTCAAACTTGACGACAGAATCTGCACATAACGCTGGGATGAGATGTGTGGCAGTTGCAGGCCGACACCCAGCCTATGAGCTCCAAGCAGCAAACCATGTTGTGAGATGGCTTGACCAACTCTCTATTGTTGACTTGCAGAGGCTTGCTAATGGTGAAGCTATCGGTCGCAGGGGTAGAGAATCTGACATGGATATGGAAATTGTGATCGAAGAATGATGCTTCTGCAAACATGACGTACCAATATATGGTTATACTTATAATCTGATGTAGCCTAAGTAGTAAGTACTGCATCTACATTTTGTAAACAGGCCAAGCAGTGCAAGATCAGGACTAATGATATTCCTGTGTTTGCATTACCTTCTTGGTTTGCTTGTGATGCATTGGAATTCCTTTAGCCTAAAACTCTTAGTCATTGGAGTTGGAAGTGAAGAAATTCCCACCCATAACTTGTGTAAAGGGCGTACCCATAACTTGTGTATGTACAGTATATATATGTATCACCTATTTTAATCTTTGACGGGATACCTGTTGGGCTTTTGGGATGCACCTACAATGCAAGAGCTGTGTAGGCTGAAGAACTTGCAGCCGTAGTTGTAGGTGAGGGATGCCATGATCCGTGTCTTCGATGAGAAATGAATGAACTTGTGTGACTATTTGACTGATGAATTCACTATTAAGAAATGGACAGTATAATGCTTAGTTTTTATTATATATATATTCTGATTTCAGTTTGTAGTCTGCTAACACTGAATATCATAATAAACGTACATTTATTTTCTTTTGTACAGAAGAAATAAAAGAAACCTCTGCTAGCTATTTGAATAGACCATCCTAGTTCGTACTTCGTAGTGACTGAAAGTCAAAACGAAGTACATCAGATTCTGCAGAAATATAATTGGCTTCCACAACAAATACATCTCTACTTCGATTCATGAAGCTTTCCAGATCGATATCCAGCTTTCAGCTGCCCCTTCATCGCTTCGCTATAGCTTTACGAAGAGCCTCGCTGATCATCCAGGGCACGACGGCACCAGAGCCAGCAAACTGCATAGAAATTGAACAGAAACAACAGCATCAGTAAAACAAACTCTCCAACCAAGAAGTCAAGGGTGAGCTACACAACTTCTAACGAGTAAACCAGAGCAGTATGGATTGCAATCGCCATGTCTTAATTAGCTGGTGGTGATATACCTGAGCTCGTATCTTGAGCCCCATAAAGCCATCTGGTGCCGAAGCCTGAACCGAGAGAACGTCCAAATGGAGGCTCTTGATGGCGTCGAACACCCGTGTCATCAGGAGCTCCTCCCACCGGCATTGCACCTCCAGGAGCACCTCCCTGTCTGAGACGGTGACGGTGACATTGCTGGTGCCGTCCTTGGGGTGCTCCTTCTCCACGTCACCGCCGAAGTCTGGGCTCTTCCTCTTGGAGCCCGCGCAGAGTTTCTTCCTGACACTCTCATTGCCAATGCTACGGGGCCTTGTTGGCCTTGTCGTTTCGGATGGGCGCGACAGAAGTTCCCTACTGGTTTCCAGCTCTTGTACCCTTCGCTGAAGCTCCTTGAGGTAGGCTATCGTTTCGGCGAGGATCGAGGCTTTGTCCACCTATCAAATTCAGAAAATGTCAAGTTTTGATACAAACAAACCTTCTCAAATGAACAAGGAAGCATCATTAAATCGATGATATCTTCATCACCTTGTGAATGGACGGAACTAATGACTTGAGGATGAGGAACATCTCATTGAGCTTCTCCCGGCGCTTTCGCTCCGACATGACGTGGTTCTTGATGCCGCTTTCCTGGGCTGTTCCCGTCGTGCCCCCACCTCCACCGCCGCCGTTCGCCGCCCATGCTCCGCCGCCGGCCACCACTTTCTTCAGCAATTTCTGCGGCTCTTCGATGACCGGCACTGCCGCCGCCGCTTCATCAGAGCACGATTGCGAGGAACTCCTCCAAGCCATGAAACTCGTCGCGCGAGATCCATCAACCGGTGAGCTTGAGGTGTCGGCAACGTTAGCAGTAGTAGCCCCTGGCGGCGGTGGCGGCTGCGGGTACGACGGGACCTCGAAATTAGACCCGTCCACCATGATCCAGCTATCCTCCATTGGTAGTGGCTGCACGTCCATTTCCTCGCAGAGGCTGTAGAACTCGTCGATCTCCTTCGCGATGTGCTCCAGGCTTGCGTTTGACAGGCTCTCGGCTTCACCTAGTCCTAGCTCCTGTCGGGCAGCCATCGTCTCCATATCCATGGCATTGTGATCGAGGTCCTCGAACACAACCATGTCGTCTGCGGCGGCCTCATTTGCTGACGGGTCGGAGTTGCTTGGCTCTTGCTCTACTGAGAATGTCGGACATTGTGGCTCCCAGAAAGCTGCGGTTGCTCGCCTGACCAACTCCGGGTCCTCCAACACCTGGCAATATATATCTTTTAGTTTGCATTGGCTATACTAAAATTGCTATTATTATTTTCAGATAATGTAGCTAGTATCTATATGGCCAGTGAAGTGAACTGAACATACCGTATCAGTTGTACCCAGCTCAAGCACGCCACCCATCAGCGGGATGCAGACGATTGACTGCAGAAAACACAATCCAAGGGCGCAGTTAGTTGTAGCAGTCAGAAATCTGCAGACTACACGATCTGAAACTGCCCGCCCTGTGTAGTATAATGTTTCCGACGAGATGAAACATGAAAATCATCGCTTTACCTGAATGGATGCGCTCTGCTTGACCGTAGGTACACCAACAGCAGCAGGACAGTCACACGCACGTAGTTCACGAATGATTCAACAAAGATCACAAACGACTAGTGAAAAACATGCATGAAAGACAGTAACAGACAAGACACGGAGAACTGGATAATGCAGAGCGGTCGATCTTAATTGACCGATCACCGTCGTCAGAGAACAACTGAGAAACTTGCGTGCATACCTTGGCCAGGAGCGCGCGGGGGAAGGCTTTGCTGCCGGCGAGGTGGGCGTTGAACAGCCAGACATGCTCGTTGCTCGCGAAACTCCTGCCGGGCAACCTGTGGCGCAGCACGCAAAACGCATGGTAAGCATGCGCACCTGAGTGACGACAGGCATCGAGACAGGCCATGAGCCAAAAAGAAAAAAAGAAAAACGATCGGATACCCTTGGCCTGGCCGGAAGGCGTAGGTCATGCAGACCACGTAGTACCACTCGGTGTCCCCAAGGTCCTCCGGCGACAGCGAGCCGACCGGCCGCGCCGGCGCCGCGCGGCGGTCGCACTCGCAGGACAGGAGGGCCTCGTAGAGCTCCCGGAGCTGCTCGCTTCTCTGCATCACGAGCTGGTCGGCTGTCAGCTCCACGGAGTTGGAGATCTTCCTCGTCTTCACCTCGCCGTTGTAGTACCCGTCCGTCCATGTCAGGATCCTGCAAATATGTTTTCTCCCTTTAAGCACAGTATGTATCATATGGTTCCGACACTTTCGAGAGAGAACATTTTAATTTAAGTATGTGTTCCCTCTGTCAAAAACAAATACTCTAAATTTGTCCGTCAAACTAGTTGAACTTTTATTCAAGTTTATTATGTCTCCAACTAGATTTAATATCATTTGATATTTTTTTTATAAAATGTTTATTTTTTTAAAAAAAATATTAATATTATTTACGATATTTTTAATATTATAAAATATTAATATTTTTAATAATTTATTCTAGCTTTAATTTAAATCATTTGACTTATCAAGTGAGAATTGTATTTCTTTTTAAATATATAAACGGAGAGAGTAGTAGTACTAGGTATAGGTATCTATATACTTCGTTCACGTGTTGTATACTTATGTTCCTTGAATATATATCACCCTTTTGTCCATTATTTATAGATTGAAAGTCCAATAGTCAGTTGCATCGTGTCCCTTAGTACAAAAGGTAGGTGTGATGATAAAACCGTATCTGAACCTTTAATGTTTTATACATGTTTTATTTATTTCTTTGCGTAGATTTGTTTTTGGTTTACTCTAACAAACTTTCTTCTTTGCATAATTGCACCTACCCTCTCCGTCCAATTTTTAAGGTCGTGAGAAATACTTAACGTTAACTGATTATAAGAAAATAATGATATTTATAACACATAATTAGTATCATTAAATAGATCATTAAATCTATTTTTTGCAGTAACTTATAAGAAAATAATGATATTTATAACACATAATTAGAGTATGTCAATATTTTCTAAAAACGTAGTTAAATTTAAGAAAGTGTAACCAATTAACACACGAATGCCATGACGACATAGGGAGTAAAAAAGCACTATATTGGGATAAAATAAATATGATGACGGATAAACAGTGTTTTCTTTTTTAATCGCATGTTAAGACAAAGATCTTTAATGCGAGATGTATGCATCTGTCGGCTCGACTACATGACAACAGGATTCAATGTTATTTTAATCCAAATATAAAGTGTATGATCTATGCAGTTATTATGATGATATATATCAGTATACCACAATATTTTATTTCTTATATTAGCATAATTTTGAAATATAAATATTCGCAAGAAATCAAATTGTAGTAGATTTTCACAAGCTTTATATGGACATTAACTTTAAAATTTCGTTGCCGTTGAATAATATTCAGTAGTTTCACCAAAGAAGAACAGAATCATATTATCAGTGTTATTTGCTAGAGCTATATATAGAAAGTGTGACAGAAGAATTTTCTGGAGAGAAGGATGATAAATGAATGGCTTTGTTTACTAGCTAGTAGTTTCCAGTTGCTCATACATACACTCTACTAGCAGTCTGGTTATCTAAACTTACATAGTTTCAGCTCAAAACTGCGCTGTGGTATTAAAATAGCTGGGAAAGATATAGACTTCTTCCCTAATTTGGTAATGGGGTAGTAATACTGCCTACATAGCTTAGTCAAGACACGTGAACGTGACATGAGTTGAAACTCGATCGAGTCTCTTCAATAAAAGAGATTCTAGTCTAGAGTAGTAGGAGTAGCAGATAAGTTTCATTCAGTAACTAAATTGGATGTAAAACCAGGTGAACATCATGTCAAACAAAAAGAACTGACCTTTTTTCTTGGTGCAAAAACGACAAGTAAATGACTAGCTGTCTACTAGCTACAATCGCACGCACTTTACGTACCCTGGTTGGGTGCTTGAAATGGACCAGAAGAGGGCATAGCTCCAGTTGATGCTCCTCGCAGCCGCGGCGAGCTGGCTCCTCAACTGCCTCTCTGCAGGCTGCTGCAGTTCTTCCTGAACCGGCGGGGATGATAGCGCCATGGCGTGCCCCTTACTGTGTTATTCCTTCATGCATCAGAAGCCAGAAACTGATGTCAATTGATTACTATATAAGAGCGATGACGACGAAGAAGATCAAATGTAATTCCAGCTCGATCGTGCAATTGGCAAGTGTAAGAACCATTTGAATTCATTTCGTACCTGATGCTACTGTAGTCTTCTCTATGTGAAGGATCTGAACCTACTAGCTGCACAAAGAGCACAAGTCGATTGCTTTCTACTGATCGGAGAATCGGACGATCCCTCTCATGAACCTACGGCGGCCTGCTGGGGACGACGACAGAGAGACGTAGAAGGAAGGAAGTAGCTAGAGAAGAAGCAACGAGACAATGCAAAAGCTAGCTAGCTTTCATGCAACTGTGGACAAGAATCGGATCAGAGGAGATCGAGCTTCCCTCCGCGCTAAGCTAGGGGTGCAAGCATATATAGTCATACTCTACGTTAGCAATGGTGACCTCGGCACCTACCTTCTAAGGAAGAACGCCGGAGGAAGACGGAATATATGCCTCTCCAGAGAGACAATGCAACGAACGAATGGGCCTTTGGAATGGAATCCAAGATGGGTTTGTGGAGCTCCAAGTCCAACTGTCCAAGTGAGGCGGAGCAAGACGACGGTGACGCAACAAGCAAGTATTGTAGCAATAGCTATAGCTCCGGCCTGTAACAGCTACTAGAGCATTTAAGTAAAGGAGAGGAGTGAGTGTAAAACTTGTTTTGTTGATGGGAGCGGCGA